>BSBM01000275.1:552500-1752500 GCA_027924585.1 Larix kaempferi | reverse complement strand
GTCTCCTTTACTTTTGGATGCACTAAGTCATTCTGCATTCCTACTTCTTTTCTTGTTCATTTTCTTCATAGCCACCTGCCACACAATGGGAAAATTAAGATATCATCTACAGTGCACAAACTATGTTTCAAATCAGCATAACCACTTTAAAAATACATACTTTCATTCATTGTACATTTCCATTCAATTTTACCATAAGGATGATATGAACAAACCCCTTTAGACACAAAAGAATCTAGAACCTGTAAATGCTGAAGTTTCAATTCTTGAAACCTAGATCTACTAAATTGAAAACATGATATGTAAAATGGTTTATCAAAGTACAAATCAATACCACAAATACAAAAGCATTTATGGCAGCATAATATATAATATTGTATGCATGTAAAAACATAGTAACATTATGATACAAATATAGCCTTTCGATTCTTCATAAAATGTTGACCTTCATCAATGCACTGTTGGTGTCTTATCCACATGGTCTCTGTAATTTAAATTCAATAAACGCTAAAAGGACATTAAAATAATATGAGAATAAAGCCCAAGATTTATTTTCCGTCGGTATTTGCTCTAGGAGAAAAATGGGAACCTACTTCATTCAGGGTTCCTAAAGTTTTATCATTTCCCCAAGAAGATTCACACAGCCCTCTACTCATGCCAAATACATAACCCTTGGTGCTAATGGAAACGCACAATATTTTTCTGTCCTTAGGTGAATATGATCTTCATATTATGAAGTTGAACCCATATGAGAACAATACAAATAACGTAAAATCACCTTTATATTATTGAGCTAATCAACTAGGCCAATCTGACAATTTTATCATAGACGAAGCCCAAAGCATTTCCTTGAAAATGCTTTACAAAAGACACGCTAGAGAAAATGATTGGAACATAAAATTGATGACAAACAAAATAGAAATGACAATGTATTGTGAGTCACTTAATATTCAAATACAGGGCATCCGTTGTTTTGAGACAATGAAATAGATTAAAGCATTTGTTTGAACTCGACAAGTTGTTTCATAGCATGGGCATCAACAACCAAGCTTTCTGCGACATTTGTGATCTCTACACTGTTGTGGATATTCCACAAGACGGCTCATCACAACAGATCTGAATATGCAACGGCAAGCACAATGAGGTTATATTCTACTGGTTAATGATTACTTATAATCAAGTTATAATATTACAAGCATACTGTTTTCTTTATGAGAAGTGAGAAAATAAGAACAAAACTATGGTAGTAAAAAGGTGCACATCATTAACAAAATGAACACAAGATGTATCCCACAGAACCCTGTAAGCATGAAAAACCTAGCATAATCGATAAATATGCAAAAAACAAATATGTATCTTTCAGAATTACATTCTAAATCGATAAATTTAATACACTTTCTTCTCTGCCTATGCAAGAATGAAGATATTTTCGATATTCTAATAACTCCCTGTGAGAGGAAAATCCGTCTCAGCATAATAATGGAGCAATTTATGTGTTACATGTCTGTGTGTTCAACCCCTGGGCATGCTGAACGCACTGTGCCTGATTCTGTGATACAAGTGGGACAAGTATACTGATTAGGGTACTTGTCATGTGCATGGCCAACACCCAGGGTATCTATGTGGCAAACACAATGTGAAAACATCTGCGATGTGGATTAAGTCCTCTTTCTCTCATTTATCATTATCACAATCCTAAATAGTGTCTGTAGATAAGCACAAATAAGAGATTTCAAATGTATGCAACTACAAAAAATCTGCATCTGAAATAAATGATGTACTCAACTTGAACTTGCTGATGAGGACTTTGATGCAGTGGATAACGACCAACTACATATTCCGAAAGTTGAACTTTTTCCATCGTTATTTCCACAGTGGAGATAAGTATGTTGAACATTCTGGAGATGGGACATTGCAAAAGCTCATATAGGAAACCATAGGCTAAACTCTATATAGATTTTGTTGTATACAGAGTTGTGAAGTTCCATGTCAAAATGATAAGCAAACCTATCAAGATAGCCAACATCACCTACATGCTACAAGAAACAAATTGAGAAAACTACAAATTCCTGTATTTCAAACTGTGCATATATAAGAAAATTAAAACAAGTAATAGTGTCATTGGTAAGGGCCTTATGCATTTATATTTGCTGTTAATGTAAACGCATGGTATAAACCAAGATTCAAGAATGACACATCAATAGTTTCATGCACAGGAATGTCCAACTGCAAGCATCACATCTGGTCCCCAACTAAAACAAATCCAGGTGAATGTGTAACTCAATAACAATATAAAAAACTTGTATTCAATATTTACATTTTCTTTAATTATATTATTTGACACAATTGCAAACAAGGTAATTTATCTTTAACTACATTCTTTGCCACAATTGCAACATAGGCAGCTTTCTTATCGACAAAGTAATTCTTGGAGGTTAAGGATTTCATGAAGGCTACCCCAAGTTCATGGGTTAACAACACTGTCGACAGCCAACACGATTTCATTGAATTGTCTCCATTGAATCAATTAGGTGGCTTACATATTGTCACTATTAATTGCTCATTCAACTATAACAATTGGCTGACAATGCAACCCAGAACCTGAGCAAAGAGGTTCATGTGGAAAATGTCTTGCTTGGACATCATCGTTATTTTATTGACTCCTTTATGTTGACCTTCACAAGACTTCCTCTGTTCAGATTTAAGTATCTTTATACTGGTTTTTCCTGTCTTTGTATCTTATTCTCTTTTACTTGAAATTAATGAGAATATTTTTCCCACTTAATGCATTTCTTGGGGAAACCCAATGGGTACTTTAGGCCTCAAGGCTAGGTCAGCTGTCAACAATTAACTCAGAAAGAGAGCAAGCATGTCATAAATTGGCATTTGAATCTTGGCAGGGGAGCATAACAACTTTTCTCTCAGCCTCTCAAGCTATACCCAATTCAGATGAAATTAACGACAATTGCATGCTTCTACATATTAGTTAAAATAGTTGTTGAATATGTAATATTTCCTGTCTATGTGGAGAGCCAAGAAGGATGTGTTACATGGCTTCTCATTTTCAGTGCAAATAAGCTAATTTATGTTTTTCAAAAAATGAAACCAGAAAAGGTTAATACTATCATAATGGCATGTACTTAATAACAAAGATTAACTTCGGCGACATTTCTTTCCATGACTCTACACTTGAATAATTATTTTATTTTATTTTTTATTTTTATTTTTTATTTTTTAATTTTTAATTTTTAATTTTTAATTTTTAATTTTTATTAATTTTTATTATTTTTATTTTATTTTTATTTTTATTTTTATTTTTATTTATTTTTATTTTTATTTTTATTTTATTTTATTTATTTATTTATTTTATTTTTATTTATTTATTTTTTTTTTTTATTTTTTTTATTTTTTTTTTATTTTCAGTAGGAAATTGTCATGATTCAACTGCTAAGCAAAGACCCAGAGTAGATTGATTTCAAAACACCCGTTTGATTCAGATATACTTTCTGTCTAAAAGAGAGGCATGTTCTGAATATTGGCCTACATCTAAAGAGTGTACTAATGGTAGTGAATAACTATAATGTTAAAAATGTAACCTTGCATGTAAGAGCATTGGGGATAAAATTGCCACAATCCTATCAAAAGTGATTTCTGAAATGGTTTTTATCTAATTACAACACCATGCTATTTACCTTGTGTTTCCCTAAGAAGCCCAAATGAAACTAGCAACAGTCTCGACTCCGCAGTGTGTTGCAGACACAGAAGATAGGAGTTGAAATGGAGGCCAAACTACTGACCAGTTTTGACACAGAAATAATAAAAATGGGGGTCAAAAGCATTCATTTCAATCATCCTCTGGGCAATCTCTAATAGGGTCTCATTAATTTCAATTGCTTTTCCATCAGTGGTTGAACAACTTATCCACATTGGTTCTAAGTTGGGCTATTGCTGAGGTAATAAATTATATTTTGTTGATGCTAGCTAATGCTTGAGAATGATTACATAGTCTGAGTTACAACTTGCCTTAGCAAAAAGTGTAGTAGAATCAATTTCACGTATATCAAGTGAATGCTTGACCAATAGCTCCAGATGCATGGCATCACATGGCATCACAGTTAACGTTCACTAACATATAGTCAAACGGCAGTGGATGTTAAAAGATAGATCCTACACCTGTCAGCCTTAATCGGGACACTATCTTTTAACATCTACAAATTAAACTTGTTCACAATTTAATTTGTATCTTCTGAAATGTGCAGCATTGAAATAAATCATTGTCCACTGTTATTATTTCTTCAAAAATCAGTACTTAAGAAACTGTTGCAAAAGTAAATAGATGTCAACCACAACAGCAAAAAATAACAATGAACACAAACCTGTTTGCTTCAAATAGTATTCGAGACATGTATATATATAGTCTTTGATTCTCAACCCCTTTACATCTTTTACACGTCATACTGTTTCATAAATCATCTTCTCACTACATACTAAAGATTTTATACATCTATTTGTAATGCTCCTTTACATCTAAACCCAATTTGAAGATACATCTTTCACTATTTTTTTCCTCTCTCTTGTATTAAAATAGTGTCAACAAATCCTTGAAACTTGGATTCACAAGTCACAAAAAATAACTCTTCTACTACCTATCAGGTACCCAAAATATAGTTTCCACAATTTCTAAATGTTTGCAAAATAAATTGCATCTCCCTGATTTTCCTGAACACAAAAAAAATACCTAGGCCATAAAAGAAATTACAAAGTTGCAATTATTTGCACCCCAACTAACTACAGAAAAACTTGTCCCAAGCATTAGCTTGTTCATCAATAGTAGTAATTCTGCTTGGTTCCAAAACTTGCAAAGCAACTTCATGATATGACAATTGAGTCTCAACATATACCCTTCCTTCTTCTGCTGCTGTACAACTTTCTTCTAACAAATATGCATGTATGGATACTTGGCCAACCATATGGTGTACATCTTCTTCAATGAGGGTATCCAACTTTCTAATGTATTCTAATTCTCCTTGCAACTCAGTGTTGATCTCTGTCATTTGCAACTCCTCTGGAGGCAACTCCTCTGGAGGCAATTCCTCTGGAGGCAACTCATCTATAGGTGGGAGCAGACAAAGATGACACTTCTCATAGACCTTCTGGATTCTCTTGTAGAAACCCATACATGCCTCAGTAGTCCTTGTAATGTCAGTATTCAGCTTTAGAGATGCCTTTCTGCAAATTCTAGAAGTTGCATTTCTGACTTTAAATCCAAAAGTGTTTTAGGCACTAATTCTGCAGGGTATTCAGAGTTTGTCTCTCTCCAAACCATATGTCGTTTAACCTTCTCCACTACATCAAACTGCCTTTCTCTAGCTGCTTGTGCCTCTATAGCAATTTCATCCATTCGCACCATCATTTGCTTCAAGTTGTACACTTTCTCCATAACATCCACTTGCAAATGATACATCTGCTCTATGAATTTGCCAGCTTCATCACAAAACACAGTTATTTCTAGCTTTCTATTATTCGTTGTTTCAAGCGGTTTTGTCAAGCCTCCATTTTCTTTCTCTAGCTCTTCAACCTTCAACTTCAACTCTTGGACTTGCTGGTCAGTAGCTAATTGTTTTGATTTTAACTGAGTGGTCACAGCTTCAAAACCATTATTTTCTCCTTCCAAAATCATGACCTGAACCGCCAATTTCTCTTTTTCCTCATCCAACCTCCGTAGATCTTCAACCATTTTTTCCTTTTCAGAAAACAGGTCACTATATTTCCTTTTCAGCTCTTTCCCTCGATTCTCTTCTCTATTTAGTTTTTCTTTTACATTGGACAGTGTTGCCTTTGCATTTTGAAGATCACCTACCAACTCGTTAACATTCTGCGCACTTGCCTGGGCCATCGCTACATTTGTTGCAGCTGCAAAATTTGGATCTTTGTTAGTTCCCTCCAACATTGGAGTTTCTATTACTTTGACAACATCTTCATAATTGGGACACTTCATTCTTTTCTCTGACTTCCTAATGATCACTTTTCTATTAGGATAAAAAAAAATTGAATCAATATTTGCCACCTCATTCTCTTTAGAAGGACTATAAGGGACAAGTTCAAGCCCTGATATTGGACGATACCCTCCAATTATACTTTCTAAGGGCCCTACTTCCAGATTTTGTACATGAGCACTCTTTGGCTCTTATTGTTGCTTATATTTGAGCTCTTCTTCTCTTATCATGTCTTGTTCCACTGATCCTAAGGGCCCTACTTCCATATTTTGTACATGAGGACTCTTTGGCTCTTCGTCTTGATTAGATTTTACCTCTTCTTCTCTTATCCTGCCTTCTTTCGCTGATCCTAATAGCCCTACTTCCATATTTTGTACATCATGACTTGTTGCCTCTTCTTCTTGCTTAGATTTTACCTTTGCTTCTCTTATCCTGTCCTGTTCCGCTGATTCTAAGGAACCTACTTCCATATTTTGTACATCAGGACTCTTTGGCTCTTCTTGTTGCTTAGCTTTTCCCTCTTCTTCAGTTTCTTGTCTAAGCAGTCTGTCTGATGCTTCTTTTACCACTTTCTCATTTTCCTCCTACTGCATTTTCTGAACTTCAGCTTCCTTCTTCTTCTTCTCAACCTCCGCTATTGACCTATCTAATACTTGTTCATGATGTGTTTCTACCTCAACCTCCTTATCCTTGCCAATGTTAGGACTAGAACTCATTGCTTTTTTAAGACGATATCGGTTGTTTAGATCAATCATGTTCTTTGCACTTCGATACAACTCCTCATCCTTCCAAAATAAGTGGGCATACTCATAGCTAATCCTGCAAGAGCCACAACGTGCTTGCATCTTTCCATGGGGATCGTGCCTTCTAAAACTCTTCGGGCCAAAATGAAAGCCTTCCAAATCTTCAACAAACGCTTCAACTTCCTTTTCTTTTGCAAGTTTATATGCTCCTATTACAAATGGCATTGGTGGGTAAACCAACTTCTTCTTTTCAGCTAGAAAATGGCCAACTCTATTTACAGAAACTTGCCTAATAGCTTCTTTGTGTACCACAAAATTAGTAGCATATTGGGGCATCACAGAAGGAGGTTTGGTTCCACCAAACATCCGGATATGCAATCCTTCCATGCATAAGTAATAATCCCCATACTGTTCAATGACTTTCATAGCATTCTCAGACATGCAACATGGTTCTTCCTTAAACATCAAGCGATACAGTGGTGCGAAGAATGATTCACATATTTTCTTATAGTGACTTTTATACCTGTCGCCCCAAAGCATTTGATATACTACATGCACCGGGGGCCCATTCGTGTTCCAAACACATCCTAAACCTGGAAAAGGATATCTAATCAAGATACAATCCAACAAATACCCAGACATATGAAAATCAACATTATCCTCAGCTACTTCTCATTGAGTTGCTGCAAAGTTTGTAGATAAGTTGTCTGAGATGATTGCGGACCAATTGAATAGTGTACGATGTGTCACGACATAGCACATCACAGGTGCCCAACTAAGTTTGTAAATATTCCCATCTAGAAATCCATAAATTTGTCTCAACATCAAAGCTATTAGGCGAAACGGGGTTTTCAGGTGTTCAATGTCATACTCCCCCCACTTTTTTGTCCTTAACTGTTTTCCAGGGATTGTCATCTTCCTAGCAAATTCCAAATAATTAAAATTTTCCTCTTTTACCCATTCAATAGTCAACATAACATCAACATGAGGAAGCTTGTATGCTGCATCTATGTGACTTGCCTGGAAGGATCCAAGACCTTCACTTGTAGTGTCTGAAATCATCCTAGACGTTGCATCAGTCCTTTGTATAATCCAGCCTATCACTTCTGAGCATGGAAATAACTTAGGCCATGTTGCTACTCTGTGGAGGTGTGACTTCCTGATATTCTTATAAACCAATAATTCCTCAATACTCGCATCTGGGAAATTTGTGTCCCTAATAGCTCTATATAACTCAGTCCATGAAAACTGTGGAGATGCTCCTGTCACAGGCTTTGTGTCTCCAAACATCACGTAAACAGTAGAGCGCAACAAAACTTATATGTCAAGGTCAAACTCTACTACGCTTCCTTTGCTTCTTTCAAATCACATGTACATATCAAACCTGTCGAAACATAAAAGCACCAAATGAAAAAATAACTTTGAAATCTTATTTGCAATCAATGGTTATGGTCCAACAACCATAATCTACGATACAAATGTTTTATTTCATGAAGTTTTCATTCAGAAGTCCATAAGATCTATCCCAGGTTTTTTTATATACTATTCTTCCACGAAACAGTCTCATCCTATTACAATTAACTCTTCTCTCTTCATAACGATGTTGGCCCTTTCGATGTACAAATTCCTGCAACTTTAATTTTGGTGTCAACTTATACAGTATTTTTTACCTTTAGTCAAACACAATGCATTTGTCCAAGTATGTTAATCTGGGAAGACTATATGTTCACTCTATGGATTGTTCATGGGTTTCGCAAATAACATGGAAAACAAAATACTGTAATTTATATGCTGTATAGCTTATTGTATTTTCAAAATAGAAATCCACCCAAATAAACCATACTCCCACAACATAAATTTATTAACTTTGACTCAAATTTTAATAAAGCATAATATTTAACTCCATTGGAGAAACAAAAATTAGTCAAATTCACTATAACCATATCTTGCAATGACATGTACGCAAATATCACTTGTAAATTCCTGCACAAATATGCAATTTATACCCCCACGATCATTGCCATATGGGCCTCAATAACATGTGAAAAATGTAAGTCCTCCTAGAATGAAAAATTTGATGCTACAACTCCATATCCTACGCGGAAAAATTTAGTTTGGTGAGTTTACAACGAAATCCGCAAAGTTGCAATGTTCACCAAATCGGCTTTTGTTTGACTTAATTTTTTAAGACCCCAAACTTGCAGCAACCCCAACTTCTCGCATTTAATCTCAAACACTGCTGCCATGACTGCCAAGTTTGAATCCTCTTTCTTTAAACCCAAATTCTTTGTTTTTCAGGGCAATGTTGTGAAAGCGGATTTTCCCCTGGTTGCAAGTGGGGTTTCATATAAGGATCAAAGCTCGAAATACTTTTAGCAGAGATGCAGAGCACCTGAGAGAATCGTTATGCAGATTAGGCCATTGCTATCTAGGTCTTTGACTCAACCAAATGCAAACCCTGCATATCCACGAAAATGATATTCATTCATTGTGAATAGCAAGGTTAATAAGGTTATAACCATGAATTTAGAGGTTTATGAGAATAGCCAACCAGATTATAATCATGAATCTAGAAATTCCTCTAATAGCCAACTATAGTCATGAAGCCATAGAAGTCTGTGCTTTCGTGTGACATTTCCAACGAAATTGTAAATTGAGTTTTTACATGTATAAATATTCAATGAATGATTTGGCTGATTTGGCTTGGAGGGATAGTAGACAATGAAAGACAAGAATCAAGTGCTTTGAGGGTGTCCAAAAAAAGTTGCTATAGTTCTGAGGCAGCTGCAAATCACAATATTGAGACGGGTTGGTTTGGGGATTAAATTTGTTGAAATTTGAAAAATAAATGCAGTCCATAAATCAGACCAGAGACATAAATCAATCTGCATTGAACCTAAATTTAATTAATAAATGCAGTCCATCATCTCCATCTCCAAGGTTTATCGTTCCATTAACAGAATAGGAGGGTAGCTACTTATATAATAGCTTCACAGAACAGGAGAATCACGATTAGACAACTTACCTGGTGGGCAATCGCTGAAAACTCCCCTTCGCTGCCGTGATACACCTGCCGGCTCTAACCTTCAAACCGATACAAAAAAAAAAAACTTTTCGTTTAAATATACAGCCCGCTAGCTTCACCGACTTTACCCTTAACCAGCGACAGAAAACAGGTTCACATCCGACCGCCGACAAGCGACCAGCCGCCCGTCGTAGACTTCACCCTTAACCTGCGACAGAAAAAGAGGTTCACCTCCGACCGCCGACCAACGACCATAAATGGCTTGGTCGCAGACTTCACCCTTGACTTGCGACTTGGTCGTAGACTTCACCCTTCACCTCCGACCGTCGACCAACGACCATAAACAATTTAGTTTCAATTTCAACAATCAATTTATTAAATCATAATTTTATTATACATTAACAATATCCATCTTAACTTTAAATTTATTATTAATCTTAATTTTAAATTTATTAAAATTTACGAAAAAAATTCAAAACCCTAAATAATAAAGAATTATAAATTTATAAAATTATATTTATAATCATTATAATATTATTTATATATTAGTGAAACACTATACTATATTTAAACGTTCATTCTATTTATATTGAAATCTTTAACAAATTGGTTCGATCCGTACTCTTTAAATTTAATTTGAAATCTTTAACAAATTGGTTCGATGCGTATTCTTTAAATTTAATTTAGATTATTAATGTGAATGATGTAATTTGACTATATTTTATTTTAGTGTATACTTTAAAAAAGGATCATTAATCTCATATTAACAAATTAACAATCAATATTTTTATAAATTTAAATTTTGACATTATAAAAATTTGTATTTATATTTATGTTAAAAAGTGTGCTTTTAATTACTTATTTTATTATTTTGGGTCTTAAAAACATAACTATTAATTTTTTAAATATAAATGATAATTTATAATATTTTATTGATTTATAATTATTTGTTTGAAAATCTTTAAGTTTATATATGATAGTTGATTACTTTATGTGAGCATAAAGTGAGAGATAGTAAAAATTTCTTGCTTCACGACCACGAACTAATCCTTCATTATCCTAATGCTATGTCGCGGTCGCTGATCGCAGTTTAACTTTCACTTTTGGCGTTCATGTTGACTTAATTGTTTAAGACCCCAAACTTGCAGCAACCCCAACTTCTCGCATTTAATCTCAAACACTGCTGCCATGACTGCCAAGTTTGAATCCTCTTTCTTTAAACCCAAATTCTTTGTTTTTCAGGGCAATGTTGTGAAAGCGGATTTTCCCCTGGTTGCAAGTGGGGTTTCATATAAGGATCAAAGCTCGAAATACTTTTAGCAGAGATGCAGAGCACCTGAGAGAATCGTTATGCAGATTAGGCCATTGCTATCTAGGTCTTTGACTCAACCAAATGCAACCCTGCATATCCATGAAAATGATATTCATTCATTGTGAATAACAAGGTTAATAAGGTTATAACCATGAATTTAGAGGTTTATGAGAATAGCCAACCAGATTATAATCATGAATCTAGAAATTCCTCTAATAGCCAACTACAGTCATGAAGCCACAGAAGTCTGTGCTTTCGTGTGACATTTCCAACGAAATTGTAAATTGAGTTTTTACATGTATAAATATTCAATGAATGATTTGGCTGATTTGGCTTGGAGGGATAGTAGACAATGAAAGACAAGAATCAAGTGCTTTGAGGGTGTCCAAAAAACGTTGCTACAGTTTTGAGCCAGCTACAAATCACAATATTGAGACGGGTTGGTTTGGGGATTAAATTTGCTGAAATTTGAAAAATAAACGCAGTCCATAAATTAGACCAGAGACATAAATCAATCTGCATTGAACCTAAATTTAATTAATAAATGCAGTCCATCATCTCCATCTCCGAGGTTTATCGTTCCATTAACAGAACAGGAGGGTAGCTACTTATATAACAGCTTCACAAAACAGGAGAAGCACGATTAGACAACTTCCCTGGTGGGCAATTGCTGAAAACTCCCCTTCGCTGCCGTGATACACCTGTCGGCTCTAACCTTCAAATTGATACAAAAAAAAAACTTTTCGTTTAAATAGACAGCCCGCTAGCTTCGCCGACTTTACCCTTAACCAGCGACAGAAAACAGGTTCACATCCGACTGCCGACCAGCGACCAGCCCCCCGTTGCAGACTTCACCCTTAACCTGCGACAGAAAAAGAGGTTCACCTCCGACCACCGACCAGCGACCATAAACGGCTTGGTCGCAGACTTCACCCTTGACTTGCGACTTGGTCATAGACTTCACCCTTTACCTCCGACCGCCGACCAACAACCATAAACAGCTTGGTTTTAATTTCAACAATCAATTTATTAAATCATAATTTTATTATACATTAAAAATATCCATCTTAACTTTAAATTTATTGTTAATCTTAATTTTAAATTTATTAACATTTACAAAAAAAATTCAAAACCCTCATAAATAATAAAGAATTATAAATTTATAAAAGTATATTTATAATCATTATAATATTATTTATATATTAGTGAAACACTATACTATATTTAAATGTTCATTCTATTTATATTGAAATATTTAACAAATTGGTTCGATCCGTACTCTTTAAATTTAATTTGAAATCTTTAACAAATTGGTTCGATGCGTATTCTTTAAATTTAATTTAGATTATTAATGTGAATGATGTAATTTGATTATATTTTATTTTAGTGTATACTTTAAAAAATGATCATTAATCTCATATTAACAAATTAACCATCAATATTTTTATAAATTTAAATTTTGACATTATAAAAATTTGTATTTATATTTATGTTAAAAAGTGTGCTTTTAATTACTTATTTTATTATTTTGGGTCTTAAAAACATAACCATTAATTTTTTAAATATAAATGATAATTTATAATATTTTATTGATTTATAATTATTTGTTTGAAAATCTTTTAGTTTATATATGATAGTCTATTATTTTATGTAAGCATAAAGTGAGAGATAGTAAAAATTTCCTGCTTCACAACCACCGACTAGCCCCTCATCATCCTAATGCTACGTCGTGGTGGCTGATCCCAATTTAACTTTCACTTTTGACGTTCATTTTGCCCCTCCAAGAGCGAATGCTAGTATACTATCTAGGAGGTACTTAATATGTCTAGACCCAAAATAAAGCATTGACCTAAAATATAGATTACATTTTCTGATTTAAAAAATGTGCCAATGGCTACAATGCATGTACTGAGCTTATTGAGTTGAACAACATAACATTCATAAAATTTAGCTTTGATTAAAATTTAGTCATTTACACTAAATTTATTGTGCGGAACAACCTAACATTCATAAATCTTGGCTTTTAAAGTGATTTACAAGTAAATTTATGAAACTATTAAATTATAAACAATTATAAATTATATGTATAAATAATTATTATGAAACTATTCAATATATTTGATTGTGAAACCATATTGTATTTATTTTATACATTTAACAATTAAGTTATAAACAATTATTATGAAACTAGTCTCTCTTTCTCTCTATATAAACAATTATTATGAAACCATTTACAATTACACTCTTAATAGGGTCAATATGTCAAAAAGTTTTTATTCAACAATTTATTTTAAAAAGGTTTTCAATAATTCAGTTTACACCATGCTTTATGAATGGTTAACATTTATATTTTTCTATATTCAAAGGTATTGATATGCATGCGTAAATAATACATTATTATAAGTTTCAAATGTTTAATAACTATTATAGTTTTTTTAGATTCTATACAACTATTGCATTAAAACATTTTTAAAAGGCGGGTATAAGCAACTTTGTTGCTAATTTCATTTGTTTATTTTATTTTTAAAGAAAACTACACAATATCCTTTTTCTTTTTAACATTTGGATGGACAACGGTTCTGTGAACTATAATAACATTTGGTAATTTTAAAGAACTTAATTGGATTGACTAATGACCTTCCATCAACAATATGATTTAGGTAAATGGTTGAACCAATTGAGGTAACCCTTGTGGCAAAAAAAGTTTGGAAACATCTCATCCCACCATCAAACACTTAAATGAGAGTGAGATTGCCAATAGTTTGCCAATCTCAATCAACCCACTAAAGCCAATACAAGTCACAAGAATGATATATTTCCTCTTAACCACCCAAGCTAGACACAATTGACATTTTGATTTCAATATACAAACACATATGTGATTTGTCTTTCATAGGATGCATTCATAAACATAATTTGTGTCGAATGTTGCTTCAAAATATAGATAAATAAGGGTCATTTAGTAAAAAATTTTGTGAGACCCACTTTACTATTACAATATAATATTTCGTTTCATATCTCTTTCATTATATAGTTAGGAATATCTATCTATCTATATAAACACAGTGCATGAGACTAAACATTAACTTTACATCAATGTATGTTTCAAGAATACACCCATGATCAACAAGCTAAACTAAGTGAAGGATAGAGACAAGTGCAATCTAGTCTTTGAGCAACAACATAATGCCAACTCACATGCACATCCATACATTGAAAATTTTAAGGATCCATAATTTTCTCAAAGTGTGGAAACCTTGACGAATCTTAATAATTCTTAAATTTGCAACCATAAAATATTTGGCGATTTAAAAAAAATTCAAATTTCTAAGGACTTACTATAGTTTTTGGACAATTTTGTTGATCTTTAGAGTAAAAACTAAACTATCCCATGGAATTTGGGCGAATCATCTTTGAAAAAAAGGCAAATTGGCGAATCGTTTTTGGGAAAAAAGGTTGAAAAATAGCCCATGGGATAAATTTCGCCCCTAAAATTATCCTTGCAATTCATTCATTAAAGACCTCATGACAAACTCCGCCCCTAAATAGTTCATTCCTTAAAATTGAAAGACATGGAGATTGGTTTTGATCCACTTATGTCTGCATGACTCACAAGATCATGTAATATGATTCTTTAGGTCTACCACATGTTCAACTAGTACCTCAAGGTGACCCTATGGCTCTAGGGAAATCCTTCATGGGAATTGACAATTACCCACCGATGAAATGCTCATCACTCTTCTCCATTGTATCCAACTCCCTTAGGATTTCAAATTTTAAGGATATATGGATAAGACTTGATCCACCTAAATGCGCACAAGTCACGAGGTCATTTAATATAATCTCTAGGTGCAACCACAGATTCAACCACTACCTTGAGATGACCCATGTCTCCAAAAAATCCCTCACAAGAATTGAACATTGCTTGCTCTCTCTCTCTCTCTCTCTCCATGCACGCGCGCGCGTACACACACACACACCTTATCCCAATTGGTCAACCACACTCCACTAAGCCATTCATGCTGGGAGGAGTTTGTGGGGTTAATTATCACCTAGTCCTCTGGGGTTACCAATTGGTTATGTGGCTAGTGGTTAATATATTATCCTCCATTCAAGACATTTGGGAGAGATGGCCCACACATTGTGTAAGACAAGTACCAAAAATACTTGCCTTCTTAAGTATGAGTGATGGGATAATTGAGAGGTCACAAGTTCCAATAGGTCCTAGCATGGCTTCCCTGTGACCTCTTCTTGGCATATTTTATATAAAAAATAGACAATTTTTTAAACAAAAAATTGTTAATTGGTGAATTTATTTTTTGAAGAAAATACCAAAAAAATGCCAATTAGTGGAATGTGAGGAAGTGCTTGGAGGGTTTCCAATATATATATATATATATAAAAGAATTAAATAGATCTAGGGAGAACCTCCCCCATCTTACCCAAAATTTCCAAAGGGATGGTAGATCAATTGTTGGCCATAAAGGCCACTAGTAAGCCCAATGGAACTAACAAGAATGGATATCAAGTCCTATATGGACTTTGTACATAAGTGTCTTACAAGTCAATCCAACCCTAAGCCTGCAGGGTATTTTTTAATGGCAAAATTTTGTCAATTGGCCAATTTTTTTGCCATTTAAAAAAATGTATTCGTCCATTGGCTAGTTGCACCGAGAGTAGTGAGGTGCTCTACATCCCAATATGGGAAAAATGTTGTAACATGTAACATTGTGTAATGTTATGTAACGTGTCATTCCCATAAAAAATAAATAAAAATGAAATGATGTCAGTCTAAACAAAAAAAAAATATTGATTTCATTTTAAACCTAGATATATCAAGCACTGAGAGTGATCAAATATCTTAATTGTAAATTTTTTCTTAATGTGTAAAAAATTTAAGATTAAAAAAAATTTACACCTCAAGAAATTGGATCCCTCTTGGTGCTTGATAGATCCATATTTAAGATGGATATATGCTGGTGGGTTATCTCAATCTTGTTGAACTGACTAGTTGTTGTACACTGGCAACATTCACCTCGGTCACCATTCAAGGAATGCGAGGAAGATTTTGGAGGGTTTCCTTGATAAATATTTTCAAGGAAAATAAATATGCATCCAAAGGTTTATCTCAAGTAGTTTAATTTTCCATGTAGCTCCCTTGGGGTTAGGCATACAAGTTGTCTGTCGACATCTACCCCTAGCTCCCTTAAGGTTAGTCATACATGTTGTATGCCGACAACATCTACCCCTAGTTCCATTCAAAAAATGTGTGGAAGCACATAAATGGTTTTCTCCAAGGAAGTTGAGAATGATTTTTCCCAAGATTGGGATTAGTTTCAGGGTAGTAGTTTGGTGGCAAAGGCTCATAATTTAAAAGTTATAATATTGGGCACTAGAATAGAATATAGACTTTCCAAGTTGCATAACTTAACTTGAGACCTTTCCAATGACATATCATTTTCCCCATTTTGAAATTAGGTGACTTAATTAGAGCTATCACTAGTATCTAAATCGGTTTAAAGGACGTGGCTTAGGAAACATACCTAGTATTAGTATTTATGGGAAAATGAATAAGTAGGTCACACCATTAAATCATTCCAACTTGACGTCATCAATGGACTTTTCAATATATATTTCTAATGATACTTCATTTGTTGGGTGGTCTTAAGAAGGGTTTTTCTTATAACATCAACCACACCACTTCAATCCTTTTTTGAACTTGCCTAACCTACAAAAGATGCAATGATCAATTTAGCAATAGCATTGCACCATTTCAACTCCCAATAGATCTATCATAGACCTAAACCAAAGGCAACAAGAACATGAAATCCTAAATTGAGAGAGAAGATTACCTCTTTTAAGTAGTTGAGCATTGTGTTGCATGGCTAAAACATTAGCCATAACCAAAATAAGGAAGAGCCAAAAAAAATACATTCGTTCCTTGCTATTAATGCACATATATCACATACATTATCAATTACTTATTTACAATTTTCACATGTGAGCAAAGGAGTATAATAGTTAAATTTCATCACTTCATAACTGACAGTTGTTTCATCCTTGAATTGCCCACTAAATAGTTGTATATTAAATGATTTGGCCTCTTGGAAATATATCTATTTATAATTTCTCTTAGAGTGATCATAGAATCTCCCACCACTGTGACCCACATGAATCATTTGGGATTAAAAAAGTAAGGGGTCTTTGTATATGACTAATGCTTTAGCTTCATTATTCATGGTAGTCCCAACCCAAGCATATTTTATTTCTTAGTTTCCCTTAAAGTCAATGATGATTCCCTCCACACATGCCAACCGATCCCTAAAATATAATTATAACAATTATAATAGCAATAATGGTAATAATCATTATATAATATTTTAAAATTATAATAATTAAAATAATAAATATTATTTTTAAATATAATTATTAACCATTAATAATAAGTTATAATAATAAATTTATTTTTATATATTAATAACCATATAAAATAAATTTATGACTGGGAAGCAATGTTTTTGGTTTTAGTGTCATCTTTTGTGAAAAAAAATGACATTATAACTATGTATAATTATCCACTATTACAATGCTTTATAAAAATGGTTTTGACACTAAAGAGATGCTAATATGACGTGGGATACAAATTCACTTTGTAGCACATTTAGAATATGGTATTTTGTAGAAGGTTAAACATTAGATATGTTTTTATGTTGTTTCGGTTTACCATTACTAGAATTTGGTAAGTCAATTTTTAGTAAAATTATAATTATGGATTAATGAAATTGTTGTTTTTAATGCATAAATGGATTCAATACCTTTGAATATCCCGATTCTAACTATATTGTGTAGATTTAATATTTGATATCTACAGTTCCATCAATCCCAAAGGATTATTATTGATTTTGGGGCAAAAATGTTGGTTTCCCTTGTAGTTTGTTTGAATGGTTGGAAAATGCCAAGTGGTAACATGTTTAGACTATGTTTTTTCTAAGCTTTATTATAGAAAATTCAAATATACTCATATGGAACAAATAAAGTTTTGTTAGTTTAATGATTTTTTAAAAACTATGTCCTCTTAATGATTGGTTGTCATTTCTATGTTGAATGTGATTTTCTTTCCATTCTTACAAATTGTTAGATGCCAATTATTAATGCATCTATCCTTGTCATATAAAGAGAAGCAAAGTGCAATCTACAACCAAGTATTGAAGAGAATGTAATGTTCATCTCATGTAGCATTCATTCAATCCATACCATTCATTTGTGTTAGATTTAGCCAAAATGAAGATAAGTGTGAGATATAATTCTATTAATATGAAACACATATAAATATAATGAATATGACCATTGGTTTCATCTTCCAAGAGATCTCTTGGAGTCCACTATGACTCTTCTAGTTCACCTATGACCCTTTAAGTGAATAGTAATAATGATATAATGTATTTTTACATTAATTTTAAGGATTAGGTTTCCAACATTCCCCCTTTTAATTCGAAGGGTTGTTTGTGAGTCCAATAATCTTTCTAAAAAAGAGTTGAAATATGAAAGTGGACAGTTTCCAATGATTGAACATTTCCAATTTGATAATTTTCCAAGTTGGTGAAGATGTAATATAATTGAAGTGCTCTCTCAATTCATGGTTTGGGAATGACCACAATCCAATAGATAAATGGTGGTTTATTATGACCACAAACCAATAGCTAGTAAAAGGTGATGTCTTCTACTAAATGGTGGGTTTGGATGACCACAAACCAAAATATAGATAGTGGTTTAGAATGACCACAAATCAATAGCTAGCAAAAGGTGATGTGGTTTATAAGTGTGAGATATAATTCTATTAATATGAAACACATATAAATATAATGAATATGACCATTGGTTTCATTTTCCAAGAGGTCTCTTGGAGTCCACTATGACTCTTCTAGTTCACCTATGACCCTTTAAGTGAATAGTAATAATGATATAATGTATTTTTACATTAATTTTAAGGATTAGGTTTCCAACATTCCCCCTTTTAATTTGAAGGGTTGTTTGTGAGTCCAATAATATTTCTAAAAAAGAGTTGAAATATGAAAGTGGACAGTTTCCAATGATTGAGCATTTCCAATTTGATAATTTTCCAAGTTGGTGAAGATGTAATATAATTGAAGTGCTCTCTCAATTCATGGTTTGGGAATGACCACAATCCAATAGATAAATGGTGGTTTAAGATGACCACAAACCAATAGCTAGTAAAAGGTGATGTCTTCTACTAAATGGTGGGTTTGGATGACCACAAACCAAAATATAGATAGTGGTTTCGAATGACCACAAATCAATAGCTAGTAAAAGGTGATGTCTTATGCTAAATGGTAGCTTAGGATGACCATAAACCACCTTCTACTAAATGGTGGGTTTGGATTCACCACAAACCAAAATATAGATAGTGGTTTAGGACAAATAATTAGATTGGAAAATGTGACATCTTCTACTAAATGGTAGCTTAAGATGACCACAAACCAAAGGATACTCTCAAACATGCCTTTAACCTTGTCTCCTAGTTATATCTCCAACTCTCACTCTAGCTCTGGCCTGAGACTTTGGATTTTGGATCCAGTTTTGGCTATGGCTCATGCTCATTCGTTCCTGTAGTACAGGAGTTTGCTTACAAAGAAATGGGGATTCAGAACTTAGAGCCTAGATGCCAATCCATGATATTCCCCCCTATCAAGTACAAGGCGAGAAGCAAAAAATACTTTCTACTGCAATATGTGAATATTGGAGACTTGATTATTCGATATGACTAATATATCTTATTGGTTGTTGATGACAATTGGGCTCGATTCTTCCCACAATGCAGAAGTTTTCTTACTGAGCAATAGGGATTAAAAACTTGAAGCATGACTATCAATTCCCCACTATCATGTACACGGTAAGAAGTAGGAAGACTTTCTATGGTAAGATGTGTTAATACTCTAGACTAAATTCTTCTGCATGATTGATATATCTTCTTGGTTGTTGATAACCATGGCCAAGAATTGACCTACCCATAGTGAATTTTTATTCTTGTAGGTTTGTATGGTGTTTAACATCTATCTAAACAATGATTATGCTTCTTGCAATGCTGACAAGGGTGGATATCAAAAAATTGATCCTCCATGTGGCTAATTCGATGAAAATGTTGGCATTGATGTTGAATTGGAACACGTGGAAATGAATCTTCTTGAAGGAATCCAAAGCTTTAAAATTAGACCGGTCTAGAATAATCTGGAATATGAATGGTCACTTCCTTATCAAATCTGAGTCCCACTTTGTGTTTGTTGTCCTTGATTTCTTACCAAGATTTGATGATGGGATTGGAGAGATTAAGCCAAACATGTTCATTATAAACTTCGTCTTTTGCATATGACGTTGTTTCACAGAGTTGATCATGTGCTGATTATAGATAGAAACCATTATCAAATTCAAAAGAGGGTTTTTATGAACAATAACTAGTTTTGAATGTTGATTCATTTGATGTATTTCATCATGCTGGACTTGAGAGTGATTGACTCTGAAGAAGTTCCAACAAGTTAGAATAGATTTGACAGTTGCTATGTTGATCGTGACTGTATCATCAACAACATTGAGTATTATAATGTTTAGTAACTCTAATAAACTTTTAGTTTTAGCCATTTGAAAGACTGACGAAGAGCTAATATGGTTTCTTGCAACTTCCATTCAAACTTTAAAAAAATGAAGGGTGCTAGTTTCTACCAAGAATGCACCCAACTATACAATTATAATGTGGTTCAACATAATTTGATTTAACACACAAAAAATAACTATTGCAAATATTAAAATACAACTAAACTTACAAAAATGAATATTTCCAAGTTATAATTATTATTGATCTTAAACTTGAATTGATCTTAAAAATTGAATGATTTAACTGTATAGAAATAATGTAACTCTATGTAATCACAAATAGGCTGAGAGATCATGCCTCTTCAACTCCTCTAGACGTGAATGCTCTAGGTTCAAGAGTTGGATAATCTCGTCTTTTTTGTTGTGGTGCCCAGGCCAATGCTCATTGGAATTGCATTAATATTCAAGACCAACAATGGGTGAATGAATTCACACCAACTACAATGGGTGTCAAAATGCTCATTGGAATTGCATTAATATTCAAGACCAACAATGGGTGAATGAATTCACACCAACTACAATGGGTGTCAAACAAGCTCACTTGCATCCTTCAGTTTCTCCTCGCAATACAATTTATTTTCTCATGATCTCTCGACAACCTTGAAACACTTGTGTTGGATACCAATGGGTCTTCGAAATCCTAGTCAATATAATCCACCGGTTATTGGAGTTGCTCGTGAGCACCAAGTTGGGCCCTCCAGAGATAGTAATGGCACATGTTATGAGAATATGGCTTTAATACGAGGAGGGAAGTTCAATCCATGATGGCTTGCAGTAGGAGGCAAAACCTTGCATTCAAATTGGCCTTTCCCTTCAAGCCAATATACTGTAACTAGTTCAGCTAACTCCTTGAAACTTCATGGTTTTATCGTAGACTAAATTAGGATAATAGAGAGTGAATGCAATTCTTTCTTCAGAGAACCTTGCAAGAAGATGCCAATACCAAAAACTGAGTGTTGCAAGAAGATGGTGATGCTAGAACAATACAACACATAAGTGATACCCAACACGCAGAGCGATAATATTGATACTCCAATATTGAAATCATCAAAGCATTGAACAAATTTTAAATGAGATTGTTCACTGGACAATGTCTGTAGAAATTCAAGGCAGACAACATCGCCTCCACAACACCGAGATCTAATGTCACATATTTTAGGTCATGCATGCACGCTCATATTGCTCATGAGCATGCTACAACTATGTAACTTATGCCAATGTATATGCCAAGCCAATGGATTTATGGTTTCACACTGTCAGCACGCAGTGGCGCTTGCAAGTGATAGCAATATCACACATGTCGATACCAACACTCAGTATGTGCCAACATGCAACATTGGAATCAAAGTAATTCACAGCTCTTGAAAGGAGTATCACGCAACACTCTTGTGATGTCACTTTGAACTCCACAACAAATCGGTTTTGCAATCTGCAATAAATTCGGCAATCATTATGTGTGAATCGCCACCAAAGGTATTGATTGTAGGAGAAGAGTATCACGTAGCACTTAAAGCACTAGATCATGATAGCAATGGAGTCTGAAAGGAATATCAAGTGAATACATAGAGGCAATACCAAACGACACACTAGCTCACAGGATACAGTATGTCGTAGGTATAAGGAGATCAATACCAACACATAGAAGACAAAGGTGTTAGAAGAGATAGAATGTAGTAAGTTTAGAAAAATTCTTGTGTAACACCATTGAATCTGGATACAGTGTACTAGCATGCATAGGTAGAGATGGGATAGGCAGGAGCTAGATCATGGATTTAAAAAAAACAAAAAAGTGAATTCTTTGATAAAAAACGCCCAACAACCATAGCTTCTATAGGTCCTAGAACCATAGGGCTTTGATACCACTTAGATTGAGCTAAAATGAAGATATGCATGATGAAATATGATTTTATTTCATCTTCTAATAAGTTTCTTAGACACCACTATGACTTTTTTTATTCACCTATGACTCTTCATGTGAATAGTAATAACCAACAATTTGTAATATGATGACCGAAATATAAAACATTTTATAAATTAGCACAACCACTTAACTTGTGTATGCTGAACACTGATAGGTCACAAGTTAAGTTTCATTAACAAGTTACTTGTTACTTATTCTCGATTGTTAGTTGCACGAACTGACGGTTATCCATGCATCAACTACTAGTTATTCATGCATCAACTACCAATTATCCATGCATAGACACCAGTTATTTTTTATATTCTTTTGTCCAGATTGATAAGTAGCTCATGCATGGATAACAGGTAGTGACAACCCATTTAACTATAGAAGGTAACAAGGAGCTAAGGCATAGACAACATATGATTACAACTAAGCATGTAGAACAAGTAACATATAACCTGTTCATAGCACCTAACTTGTGACCTATCGGTGTTCACCGACCACAAGTTAAGTGGCTGTACTGTCCAGATTGATTCTATGGTCGTTGTTCAAAATTCTAAATAAATAATTATAAAAATTTAAAAAATAACTAAAAAAATTTAAAAAATAATTGGTAGCTAAGTAGCTCATGCATGGATAACAGGTAGTGACAACCCATTTAACTAAAGAAGGTAACAGGTAGTTTAGGCATATACAACATATGATTACAACTAAGCATGTAAAAAAAGTAACATATAACTTGTTCATAGCACTTAACTTGTGACCTATCGGTGTTCATCGACCACAAGTTAAGTGGTTGTGCTAGTTTATAATTGTTTATTTTGAATTTGGAACGAATGCCATAAAATCAATTTGGACAGTACACTTGTCTCATCCTCGTCCAATCTAGGAAAAGCATAGGCTCTAGTCCACCTCAAATTCTACTAGCACAACCACTTAACTTGTGGTTGGTGAACACCAATAGGTCACAACTTAAGTGCCACCAACAAGTTACTTATTTTCCATGTGTCTGAGTTGCACAAATTGTCCATTGTCTATGCATCAATTCCGAGTTATTCGTGCATCAACTAGCTTTATCCATGCATACCTACTATATATATATAATTGTTTATTTCAAATTATGAAAGACTGCCATAAAATCAATCTAGACAGTACACTTGTCTTATCCTTGTGTAATCTAGGAAAATCATAGGCTCTAGTACTCCCCAAATTCTAAAATAAAAACACCTATTGGTGTAAAAATATAAACACCTATCGGTGTAATAAGAATATAATAATAATAAATTTAATTGGGCTAAATAATATTCATTCACAAAATTGTATATTCATAAAAATAACACCATAAAGACTAAATCATATCAACTATTGGAAGAAGATGAATATATGAGACAATTTTGTTTGCCACCATTCCTCATTATTTTTTATCAACCCATGGTATCACCAATGTGATGCACGATACCAAGCGCACACACACATATTGGCTACAAATATGTACATCTATCATAATTCATATGAAGTAAATGATGAATGTCTTGTCAACAGTATTGATATAGATCATGTAAAATGGCAAGAACCTTGTCACTGCCAATTTAGAGGAAGATTAAAAGCTTACTGTGTCCTGCAATTTAACTACAAAATGGATTTGTTCAATCAGATGACCCACATAGACTTGCCATGTGCATAGAACTAAAAGGGGTAGAATCAAATCCTAAATTACTATACCTTGCTATTAATGGTTGTGACGTTTTCAAATTTCACAATACATTCATGATTAGTGCAAATTTAACCCAAGGAATTAGATTTACAGTGGTTGGACAAAACTTGATAGCCTATGGAAAATCCATAAAGACACAATTCTACATGGTTGATGGTATTCCTACAACCAAGGAATACATGGATAAAAAGGACCTTAATCATTTCTCTGAAAAAAGTAAAAAATCCTTAGGGTCTAGGCTATGTTTAAAACCTAGGCCAACAAATAGAAAATCCATTGTTGTAAGTTTCCTTCCTTGTGCTGACCAAATCTACCATCTCTTAGAAATCCAATTGAACCTAAAGAAAGTGCATGTGCTAATAGGGGGTATTTGATCCAAGTACTAGAATTCAATGATCCTGATGTATAGGTGGACATGTTAGATTTGAGAGGGCATGCTATACTTACACTTGGCCCTCCTGGTAAGAATTTGAAGAAAATAACCTAGCTCAATGGAGAACACAAACATAGCCTACAATCAACATACAAGAAGGATATTTTCCCCTAGAGAAAAGACAAAACAATTGGCAAAGCAAATGGATGATTACTACCCAAAATAAGATATAGCATATAATACCCCAAAATGGGTGCCTTGACAGTAGCCTTAACCGTGAGAAAAATGATCTGGTGGAATTAAGGGGCAATATAAACAAAATTGAAAATGTATGCATTTCTATTGGTGTAGATAGAGCTAGGATAGAAATTTCTATAAATATGTTTATATTAGAATTTAAACAAATTTATACTACTTAAAAAAGGTTGAAATGTTAGACAAGTCTGGTCAACAAAAAATCAATGATCTAGTCGTTCTATGAGAAGAAAGAAGAAAATAAAAAGGATAGAGACATGAATTAAAATAGAAAGTGAAAATAGAACCATTCCCTAATTATTACAGAGTGGAATTTGCAAATCCATAGCCCCAAGTAGTGGCTAATGAAAAATTGAAATTCAAGTCATGTTTCAATTTGCCTTTGGATTTTGATGGTCTTAGCACAAGGAAAAGAGAGTAAAGACTCTAGGAATGGGTAAATATCTATCATCTAATTCAAGAATATAATTATTTTATAGATGATGAAATAATAGGTGTTGCTACATCCCAATTCAAGGCAATTTTAATGTTCTAGCTAGCCAAACTCCCTACTACAGCTAGGGCATGTTTCCTTGGTTGGAAAACAACCTTTTTGTAAAGTCCAAATCACATATATTAACTCTCTAAAAGAAACCATCATAGCAACATTTGGGTTATGTAAAGAAATGACACATGAATGTTAATAGGGATGAAACCAAATATTCTTAAATGATTTATTGAATTCATGGCTGACTATGAAAAGTTAACATATTGGAGTGGGTATGTTGGATATGAATCTATCAAGAAAAAGTTGATTTCCATAATGGCACATCCAATCCATGAAAAGGTATATGTTGTGATGAAAAATAAAAATTGTGATGTAGTAGAACAAACCCTTACAGATGTAGGAGAATTAATTATGATATGTATAGAATCCTTTGTATGGATAGAAAATCTATAAATAGGTAGTTAAAAATATAGGTGATCCCAAGGATTGTTAATGTTTTTCATACATGGAAACTAATGGGAAATAAAAAAGAATCAAATTCCTCTAAAAAGAAGAAATTTTTTGGCAAAACAATTATCAGATAAATATAGAAAAGGATTTAAAAAATACTGGAAGAAAAGGTATTTCCAAGAGAGGAAAATTTCAGCAATCAATAACAACAAATAAGAAAAAGAGGATGTTATATGTGTGGAAAACTAGACCATTTTGAAAAAGACTTCCCGCAAAAGAAACCTAAATTCAAATCAATGTATGCATAAGAAGAGTTTAGAGAAAATTGGGACTACATCTGAACTGGCACGGACGGATTTGATTCTAATGATGATTTTTATGAACTAGGTTCTTCCGAAGAACATGATGAAGAATCAACTGGAAGAATCTATTTAAAAAGGGTTTATAATAAAAAGTGGTATAAGAAATTTGAAAAGATAGAAAAAAAGTGTAAGAGGAAGAGTCAAATATGTGGAGTCTTGATATCAACCTAAAAAAATAAAGGAAGGAAATAAACCTATGGAAATTGGATGAAATACTTAGCAACAACTACCAAGTATGGTAGGGTGTATAAATCTCCCCTGAGCTTGCTTCTTCATAATCCAAACCAAGAAGAACAAGAAACGATACAGTCTCAATAACAACAGAATGAATCCTAAGCTCCTAACAATCAACATATATTTTCCAAAATAGCTCTGTGTTCCAGGTGGAACATATCTCACAATCTGCATGCTCTTTAAGATATAACTACCCCATATCCAAATGCAAGGATTCTTTCAACATGGAATCTTCCATAGTGTTCAAATCCTGGAAAATATGCATAGAAGTTACTTGCTAAAACAATCCCGTGAACCCTTTCAGGTGCATAGCAAGTTGTATTAGTTCTGTACTAATAACCTTAGATTCACCACACATCCAATTGATCACCAAAGAAGAGTCACATAACACCTAAAATTGGGTGATACTCTAGTCTAAATAAAATCTCATAAGTTGCATTAAAGCACTGAGCTCATCGAAATTATTTGAGATTGCCCCGAGGTTTTCTTTACCAATTAAAAATAGGAATTAGCATAATGGAGAACAAAACCAAGGCTACAAATTCGATCACCCCCTTGGAATTCCTCTTCAAAATAACCCTAGATGATCCCCTAATTTACTTGCACCTGGCCTCTCTTCTGAGTAGCATTATTCTTTTGTGGATGACCATAAAACTTGAGTAGTTCTAGAACCTGGGAAGAAACATTTATGCTAGGTACCTACTTATCCTTGAAAATAGAAGTGTCCTGTGATGACCAAATTCCCAAACATACCAAAAAATAAAGTTCATGATGTCACTTGATATTTGAAAACTCAAAATACTTGGGGAAGTACTCTGATACACTTGCCTTGTCCCATGAATTATTTATTTGAAGTATTTCTTCAATTTCAAGCCATGATTGTCTCATGAAATTGTGTGTAATTAAAAGGTGAGTATTTGACTCCTCTCTAGACCTACAGAGTAAGTGGTCCCATGAAACCTGAACATTCTGCTTCTGTATATTAACTTAGGTGAGGACTCACCCTTTTAAGACTCACCATAAAAATACGGTTCTCTTCGAGGGAGAGTAAGTTTTCCATAATTTATTACTCCACCAGGGAGCTTCCTGAGGCTCATTGACAAGAGATAAATATCCCAATTTAGTTGAATAATTTCCTTGTCTTATTATAGGCCCATGCAAGCTCATCCTAACCATCATGTAGATGTACATGAGCCTTCCTTAACGCCTACACATTAAGCTCCCATTTCATTGCACATTCCCTGTCTAGGACCAAATCACCAACTTTCAACCATCCTTGTGTCCATACATCAGTCGACTTTACATCCCTTAAATTGTTCAATGTGTTCCAAACCCTCCCTTATAAAGTCATGGTCATCTCTTTTGGAAAATAAAAATCCACGCAACACCTCAAAATCACATCCTCTCCCACTCGAATCAAGGAATTAGGTCCCACCCTCCATGCCAAATAACGACCAATGATCGGGAATGATTTTGTCAACTCCTTCCACTAATTATAAACATTATGCACTAACTTACTATGCATGTGAGTCCAGTCAATAATTGATCCCAATGCAATATTTCTTCACCCCCTAGCCTCCTTGCTTCTTAGGGGGGGAATCATCTTCCAATTGGATAAGTTGGACCCTTTGTAATCACTATAATTCTTCCAAAGTATATTAAAAAAATCTTGAAAAGCCTGTCTAATATCCATTTCAAAATGTAATCCATTAAATTGCAATATACTAGTATTGCCTCCAAGACAGACTTAATGAGCACTGACCTGCCACCTGGCAAAATCCATTGATTACACAAAAAATCACCTCCTCCATTGGCTGGGTTTAATGTAAAGTAAAACAATTCATGTTCTATGTTATATCCATGAATCAATGGTTGTAATATATATATATATATATATATATATATATATATATATATATATATTGAATAGATAAGATTATACATGATAATATTACAGAGAATGCATAACCTTTATATAGGTTCTTTAGTACCTTTATATGAAAGGGTATGTCTTTTAGTTAAATAATAATAATCCCCTCCAGCTATTTTAATCTATTATTATATTAATTTGTATACTTCTTACTTTATTATTATTATTATTTATATAACCTAAACAATGTTTGTTACATTGTCGCCCTACTAAAAACGTTTCATCCTCAAAATGTCATTGAATTGTTCAACAACTTCTTGAACTCAATCATTGATCAAGTTACACCATTTTCTAGATAACTATGCCTTTGCATTGTAACCTCCACAAAAATATTGATCACTTCTCACGTTAGGTATACTATCATTAAACGAGTATGGCACTTTCGATCCAAATATTTCAACAAAAATGTCCATACTATTCTTCAACCGAGGCCCTATAAATTTTCTCTCCCTTGCTCTCTCGATTTATAAACTCAATGATATCATTCTTCACATCAATCCCTATGCCAACATATACAACCTCATAGTGCATGGCACATCATATATGTACTTCGTCAAGTTTCGTTTACACTCTTGCTGCTCGCGTGCTTGTTGTTTTATAACTATTTTTGACTTCAACTGAACACAACATTGTTGGATAATAGACTTGAAAGAATTAACTATTTCCCTGATGTCATCCCCAATATATTCTATGCTAGTTCCCTTGAAAGGGATCTTTGTACTTACAATGCTCGTAAAAACACCAATCTTATCTTGTGTCGATTTATCTTATAGCTATTCCAACTAATACGCTTCCTAATAGTCCTTATGATGACATATTACCCTTGTTCAAACAAAAGTGGAATGCGATTCACAAATCTAAATACATTGATGCCCCGCTTGACATATTTGCCACCTAGATTGACCCTTGTCTCTAATTTGATTACGTCCATGTGTCTATACTGGCGGGGATTATCAATTGGAGCAATATCCAATGTAACTTGTGGGTTTGTCACAATGGGATTTCATGCTCTAGTTTGTAACTTCATAATCAAGCCAACAAGATATACAATGTAACATTTCTAATTTTCTTTGACTAAAAAATCCATCTTCTAACCATAGGATATTCGTTTTCCTAGATGCTTCATTTTAGTTCAAATGTGATGTAAGGTGTTAATTTGAACACATAGTTGTGGCAGTGCCAAAAAATTAGAACCATTCAATGAGACTATCTAAAAATTCCTTTTTTGGTGGTTGATGATTTTTCCTTTTTCTTCCAGTAAAACTTTGACTCAGTCTAGAATCTAATAAGTGTTGTCAAAAGAGAAGTGTCATGGTATCCATATTTAGTTTGCGAAATATAACGCTGTAGGGCTCTGTAAAGTCTAGCCACAAGATCTGGGAGTAGATATGAATGTTGAGACAATGATAATTCAAAACAAGCATCCGGTGTCTAATCAACAATCCTTAAAACTTCAACCGCCAAGGGTTCACATTTCTCCTTATTTGCCACCGAACTCTAGGAATTATAGATTGGATCTGGTGTCATTGTGATTGTACTTGCACAAATCAGACCATTCACGACCTTTGATATGTGATTCTCAAAATCGTCATCATCTTCATAGTTGTTGTCTGCATCCTTCCACGCCGATGGGTTGTAAACATTTCTTGGTTCAACATGGTATCACTTTCTTTTTTGAGACATTTCCGATGGTGAATTTGATGCTAGTGAAATGACCATCTCTCAAACAATAGGATTTGTTTGCAACAAACTAGAAACATCAAGAATATCGTTATGTTCCAACTATTACACTACTGCATGCTTGTAAGGATACAAATCCTGTTTTATCCAATCAACCACAACTCTAGAGGATTTAATCTCATTGTCTGAGCACTCTAGAAATTCAATTGATCCATGACTCTTTTTTACTGAGCCTGGCAATGATCTAGTCTCATAACCTTGATAACTCGAAGGAGGGAAGATGGGTTGTGTAAGGGCATCCTGTAAATCAGAAATAACCTCCTCCAGTTTCTCTTTGGTGGTTACCACCCCAAACACCACACGATCCTGAAATTGTTGGTGTATCAAGTTGTTTTCTTCACCTGAGAGTTCCCATTTATCCAACAACTCCCTGATGTAGTTCAACATTGACTCAGGGGTGGTTGATACCAGCAAAATCACCCTTGCTGCTCTGTCCCATTGGCATATGCATATGTACAATGTTGTTGCTTCTATTGTCTTGGTTATTTTTCTTCTATTATTTTATCAAATTTTTTGTCCATTTGATTACACATTTCATTATCCTTTCCTTTGATTCCTCAAAAAATTCATTTGTATTTCTCTTTTATTCCTCATAAATTTCATCTGTCTTTCTCTTTGATTCCTCAAGAATGTCAATTAGTTCCTCTGAAATTGAGTCCATGGCATATGCTCATAGGCTAAATTTTTACCAGGTTGGTAATTTCTTTTACCGGATTGGTAATTTTTTTTACTGAGTTGGTAATTTTTTTTACCAAGTTGGTAATTTTTTTACTGGATTGGAAAAAAAAATTACCGGTTTGGTATTTTTTTTAACCAAATTGGCAAAAAAAATTACCAGGTTGGTAAATTCTTTTTACTGGATTAGTAAAAGAAATTTACCAAGTTGGTAATTTTTTTTACCGAGTTTGTAAATTTTTTTTACCGTGTTTTGTAATTTTTTTTTCCCAGATTGGTAAAAAATAAGAGAAGAACCATTATGGCTTGATACCAGTGTAAAGTAGAACAATTCCTGCTCTATGTTATATCCATGAATCCATGGGTGAAAAATATAAGGTTCTTTAGTACCTGTTCATATGAAAGGGTATGTCTTTTAATGAAATAATAATAACCCTTTCCACTTATTTTAATCTATTGATTATATTCATTTTTATACTTCTTACCTTATTATTATTATTTATATAACCTAAACAATGTTTGTTACATTGAATACATAAAAAAAGACACTAGATATTCCTCAAATGAACAGACTCCAAGGGATAGTACAAAGCTGATTTACCAACATTCACCACCATACTTGTTGCTTGATAGAACAATGTAAATATTTCATTATACTATTGAGTTTTGTCTTTTGAGCATAGACAAAAAAGTAAAACATCATTGAAAAATAGTAAATGTGAAAGTTGAACACTTCCCCCAAACGAAATACCCAAGTAATTTTCCTTTGTTTCCTTGTTGTAAGGATAGCTTTGCTGATCCCTTCATTTACAAGTAGAAAGAGATAAGGGGACGATGGGAACCCTTGTATCAATCCTTGTGAACGAGTAAAGAAATCCAATCCCAAACTATTAATAAGAGTAACAAAATAAGATGTTGTAACACACACCATAATCCACCTTACCGATTCATAACTAAATCCAATGTGTAGCAACAAAATACGCAAATATAGCCAAGACACCCGATTCTAGGATTTGGATAAATCCAATTTGACTAGAGTCATTGGGACTTTGGTAGTCTCTATATAATGCAGTCCTTCTTGGGTGGAATTGATAACCTCATGAATTAAATGACCACGCAGAAAACCAAATTGTTCCATATACGTGACTAGACAACGGAGGTTTAATATGCATAGCAATCACCTTTGCAATTATCTTATACATGTTACATAAAGAGATCGGTCAAAAATCATCAAATGATCTTGGGCAGTCCACCTTTGGAATCAAAGTGATGATTTCCAAATCAAAGTGATACCCGATTTCTAGAGCCCAAAAAGATTGAGTCTAATCCACTAAAGAAGATGCCAAAATCCCATGCCCAAGCAACTTACCCACCAAATTATAGCCTTCCTAATCAGGAATCTACATGACGCTTAAGTCCTTCCCCATAACTAATGACACCCCACTTCTATGAGATTTAAGCACCTTCTACCTTTTCATGTAAGTTTTAAACTTGTGCAGAGAAGCAAAGCATACTGATTCTTTTAAGCAAAATATAGATTACACCACGACATTCACACATAATACATAGATATTCACCCTGGAAACCCTTAACTGGGAAAACCAACAAAACTTAGAGGGATGCCTCTTATTTTATCATCATGATTATTAACCACTCATAATACAAATATAGGTATTATACAACATCCAAAACCCTAATCCGTTATCTCGGATTAGAAATAGATCCCAAACCATTAATCGGGATTAAATTACATATTTTTAAAAGAAACCCAAAAATACCCTGAAAATAGCCCAAAAAATTTTGAACTCGCTTCGCTTCGCTCGTATTGGAAATGGGCTAGCGCTCATTTTCGATGTTGTTAAGCCCTAAATGCTGACACATCGCCCCCTATATTGTGGCTCATTAGATATTATTGATGTAGGATTGGGTATATTAGTGGTAATTGTCATTAGTATTATTAGATTAGTTATGTCAGCTTGGGTCTATTAGTTATAATTGTACCTGTTTGTCTCCTATATATAGGAAGGAGACCTTTTCATTTGAATCATCTCAACTTGTCTTGTCTTATGTACATAGTACATTGTATAAGGAGGTTTCCCCCTTGAAGAGGATTTATATTCATCTATTTTCTTCATTAATTAAGGCGTGGATTACTCTTTCTGGTCTATTTATGCTCTTTTCATGCTCTTTTGGGTAATTTGTTGCATAACATTTGGTATCCGAGCTTGGACGCTTCCAAAACGAGTCATCTTGGAATTTTCACTATAATTTTTTTTCTACGGAGTTTCAAATAGTGAAACTTAAAGGATATGTATAATATAGAGTGGACTATTTGTGGTCCGAGTTTTAGATCTGTATTAATTGCAGATTCAGAGATATACCCTTTGGAAGTTAGGGTTTCTGACTAGTCTAAAACATGTGTTTTGAGAAAAATGGTTATATCTAGAGCATACAAGATCCAAATTGAGTGAGACCTATTGAATTAGAAATAAGGAAGACCACACTATCTTGGGTAGCAATTTCAGAATCAGAATCAAATAATTAGACACGTGGCAGGCCGTACACTCTTGCTCTTTTGAAAAGGCCAAAAATAACAAGTGTTGGGAAAATTGGTACAACTTTTTTTTGGCACATCCAAATTCAACGAAACCTGAAGAATTGGAAAGGGGACATATCAGGATACCACAGGATGATATTTTATACTCATAGGGGTCTAAATTTCAAGGTTACCTCAGTTGAAAGTTCAACTAGAAAATTAGTCTTCAAATTGGGGTTGGGAAAAGGTACGCCATTTTAAATTTGAATAACTTTTAGTAGAAGGATCTATTTAAGGTGAACCAAAAGTGTGATATCAATGTATATTGTTAAAAATGCCACCAAAAGGTAGTGTAAAAAATCACACTCCAATCAAACCACCAAAGGATTCATCCCTGATCTACAAGGAAAGTGAAGACATCTTTTAGGGTGTCCAAGTTGGAAGATATGATTAAAGGGACTGTGAAAATGGTTGATCTAGCTAACTTGGAAAATAATATGGATAATAAAGAGGATCTAGTGAAGATGGCCAATGAGATGGATAGTTATAAAGAATATATTTGAGATTTGAAGATACTACTGAATGAGATAAGACTTAGATTTCCTGCACATTCGTCTACTCAAGAAGAGGATAAGGAGGAAAAGGGGGACTTATTCCAGTCACGTATTGAGAAAATTGGAAAAAAAATATAGAATAAGAGGTTTGAGTCCGAAAATATGATGATCCACTACATCATCATAGGTTTAAATCAGGTCCAAGGAACTACTTTATTCGCAAGATTGACATGAAAAAGTTTGATGGAAATGATCCAATAACGTGGATTTTCCAGATGGAGCAATTATTTGATCTACACCAAGTTCCAACTTTGCAAAAGGTAAAGGGAGTGATATGATTAAAGGGAATGTGAAAATGGTTGATCTAGCTAACTTGTAAAATAAGATGGATGGTAAAGAGGATCTATTAAAGATGACCAATGAGATGGATAGTTATAAAGAAGATATTCAATATTTGAAGATACTACTGAATGAGATAAGACTTAGATTTCCTGCACATTCGTCTACTCAAGAAGAGGATAAGGAGGAAAAGGGGGACTTATTCCAGTCACGTATTGAGAAAATTGGAAACAAATTATAGAATAAGAGGTTTGAGTCCCCAAAATATGATGATCCACTACATCATCAGAGGTTTAACTCGGGTCCAAGGAACTACTTTATTCCCAAGATTGACACAAAAACGTTTGATGGCAATGATCCAATAACATGGATATTCCAGATGGAGCAATTATTTGATCTACACGAAGTTCCAACTTTGCAAAAGGTAACTATTGCATCATTATATTTAGATCCAGATCAATTTGTATGGTACCAATAGCTTTGTGACTGTAAAAGGGACTCTATTATCTCTTGGTCAATATTGAAGGATATATCAAAAAGAAAAAGGTAACAGTGTTGATTGATTCTGGTAGTACTCATACTTTCATTCACTCTAAATTAGCCAAAGTTCTCAATTGCTTTGTATATCCAGCACCAAAGTTTCAAGTAATGATTGCAAATGGAGGAACTATCAATTGCTCAGGGAAATGCCATAATATCAATCTTAATATGGGGGAATATGTATTGAATAGTCCAATGATTGCTATCCCAATGGGTGGTGTTGATGTTGTATTATGGGTTCAATAGTTACAATCATTGGGAACAATGGCCTTTAATTTTCAAGAAATTTTCTTGGGAAGGAAAATAATTTGAATTAAGGGGTATCACAGGGAATTCATGTGAAAATCCTCACAGCAGATCTAAGAGATGATGTATACCTCACAAGAGTAATTATGATTAAGTAGGAAGATAGAAGAAGAGTGGTCAATACAGTGTAATGAGCAACAGAATAATAATACAGTAGAACTTGGATAGAAGCAAAAATACTTCACACACACTAATTAAATAATCACAATATGGACAAATAAATAGTACAATGCATGAGGATTCGAATGCCTAAGGTGGTAATTCGAATTATCCTTCATGGAGTGATCAAAAGATCACTGGAGTGTCATCAAAGCACAACTAGAAGTCTATCTCATCATCGGTGGAGTCATAAATGCACAAGTAACTGTCACCTGTCAGTCAAACTGAGTCTAACTGAGTGTGGTAGGTGTAACTGGTTGTAACTGGCACATGGAGACACTAACTTAATGAAGGAGGCTCAGTGGAGGGCACAGGAGGAGCTAACTGAAGTCAGCATGGGCAGTCAAGTCTCACTGGAGGTCCATCGGAGTGATACAGTCAGTTGAGAGTCAGTCAAGCCTAAAATCAAGGAGAGAACTGAATACAACTGAAGATAACTGAATGGTAGGTAAGGAAGGGCGCCTTTCTCATGTAGTAGGTGAAAGGAGGGCGCACTAAGCTCTAGGAGGGCTGAAACTGAGTGGAAGGAATCTCCGGGGGCTAGCTAACTGAGGGCTAGGTGCTGGGACTGATGATTGGGATGCATGCAAACCCTAAAAGTGCATGCATGACTGAAAATGCAAATAATGAAAATGATGCTAGGACTAGGATGGAGTATATGAATATCCTAACACCTCCCCTTAATCCATCCTGGGCCCTGGTAACTAAGACCAAAGGTCACCTAATACAATGAATAATAACAGTCCATAAACCGAGGAAATGGGTAAAACCTCATGGGAAAAATACCCCCCCTCAAAATAGACTGTAAGGCACACACAAAAATAAATGCTCCAAACTCAAGCAGGTGTGATGCTTGGTCATATGTCTGGAGGTATCTTCTTCTTGGGAAGAAGTGGATCATGCTCAGAAAGCATGTGCTTGTACTTGCTCTTCAGATCGAATGTGATGAGAACAAATCCAAAAGTATGAGGATGATCCTTGAACCCATGATTCGAATCAGTTGAGGTAGGATCAAAACCATGAATATGCAGATAGTCTTTTGTCTTCTCCTTCGAACCATCATAGGTGAGATTATGCCAAAAAGAACTATCAAATATCAGTAATTGCTTGGAATCCAAATCAGATCCAAGGCTTGAATCATGGTTGCTTAAGATCTCCTTTGAACCATTTGAGGTGAGATCTAAACTAGTAAGTGCATGAGAAATTTTCCCAAGCGAATGGAAATGGCCATTATCTTCAATAAAATTCTAAGATCATGAAAGAATGATCTTACAGTAGTAAATGAGAGGTGATTGCTTGGAGAGAGCGAATGCATTACCTCCAATAGCTGATTTGACCTCCGAAACATTCAATAGATCATGATGCAGACCAACAGATTCTGGTGCAAGAGAGGATTTAGGACCTTCTGCAATACCTAGAGTGTGAGCTGGCACATAAAGAGAAGAAATTTGGAGCATGAGTGTAGAATCTGCAAGTTCTTCTTCTTTGTGAACAACTTCAATATGAGATGTGTTTGATATTGGTTCATGATCAATGAGATCATCAAGTAGAGCGAATGCATCACTTTGCTTTCTCTCGAAAGGGTTTGGACCAATCCCTTCATCCTTCTTGCCAAAATTTTTATCCAGGTGGGCCCATAGCTCTTTTGGATATTTAACATATTCATCATCAAGGGAGTAGAATACCAAGCTTTGAGACATAGCAAACATCATGGCTGCAATAGCTCTTCCACCTTCATCTAACCAGTCATTCTCTTCTTCAGAGGATTCGAACTCTCTTTCAAAACAATAATCAAAGAGATCATGTCTCTTCAAATATGCTATCATTTTTGGTTTCCATTCAACATAGTTGAATATATAAAGAGGAGGATCTTATGAAAACATTGAAGCTGTAGAAGACCTGCAAAAACAATAGAGAATATCTGCAACTGCTACTACTGCATAAATGCAGAAACTGCTGCACTCAAAATCTTGATAATAACCTGCAAAAAACTCTCAGGAATGGAGATAAAAAATACTCTCAACATGCTCTGATACCATGTGAAAATTCTCACAGCAGATCTAAGAGATGATGTATGCCTCACAAGAGCAATTATGATTAAGCAGGAAGATAGAAGAAGAGTAGTCAATGCAGTGTAATGAGCAACAGAATAATAATACAGTAGAACTCGGATATAAGCAAAAATACTTCACACACACTAATTAATTAATCACAATATGGACAAATAAATAGTACAATGCATGAGGATTCGAATGCCTAAGGTGTCAATTCAAATTAGCCTTCATGGAGTGATCAAAAGATCACTGGAGTGTCATCGGAGCACAACTAGAAGTCTATCTCATCATCGGTGGAGTCATCAATGCACAAGTAACTGTCACCTGTCAGTCAAATTGAGTCTAATTGAGTGTGGTCGGTGTAACTGATTGTAACTGGCACATGGAGACACTAACTGAATGAAGGAGGCTCAGTGGAGGGCGCATGAGGAGCTAACTGAAGTCAGAATGGGCAGTCAAGTCTCACTGGAGGTCCATCGGAGTGATACAGTCAGTTGAGAGTCAGTCAAGCCTAAAATCAAGGAGAGAACTGAAGATAACTGAATGGTAGGTAAGGAAGGGCGCCTTTCTCATGTAGTAGGTGAAAGGAGGGCGCACTAAGCTCTAGGATGGATGAAACTGAGTGGAAGGAAGCTTTGGGGGCTAGCTAACTAAGGGCTAGGTGCTGGGACTGATGACTGGGATGCATGCAAACCCTAAAAAATGCATGCATGACTGAAAATGCAAATAATGAAAATGCTGCTAGGACTAGGATGGAGTCTAGGAATATCCTAACAATTCAAGCAAAGTGATAAGCTCTAATGGTATGAAAAAATTATTGAAAAAGGGACATTGAGTTGTAATTGCACAATTATGATCATTAGATGTTCAAACATCTAACCCTCCTATTCCCCTGGATATCCAAAGGGTCATTGATAAGCACTCCAAGGTATATGAAGATCACAATTATAGATAAATTTCCCATTCCTATCATTGATGAATTGTTAGATGAACTACATGGAGCAGTTTACTTCACAAAGTTGGATCTCCATTCAGGGTATCATTATATTAGAATGAAGGAATAAGAAATCTCAAAAACAAAATTCAGAACTCATGAAGGTCATTATGAATTTCTAGTTATGCCTTTTGGCCTTACGAATGCACCTTCCATATTTTAAGGTTTGATGAATCCCATTTTCAAGCCCTTCCTTAGAAAACTTGTGTTAGTATTTTTCGATGATATACTAATCTATAGAAAGTCTTGGGAAGAACATGTTCAACATGTGGACATGGTGCTACAACTACTAGAGGAGAAACAACTATATGCAAAACCTTCCAAATGTTTCTTTGGGGTAAAGGAGGTAGAGTATTTGGGTCATATTGTATCTCATGAAGGTGTCAAGGTAGACCCTAACAAAATTAAAGTCACGATGGACTGGACGATTCCCAAAACCTTGAAGAATATTAGAGGATTCTTAGGTTTGTCAGGGTACTACCGTAATTTTGTTTGGAACTATGGAAGAATAACAACACCTCTAATAACATTATTGAAGAAGGAAGCATTTCTATGGACTCCAGAGGCAACTCAAGCATTTGAACAACTTAAATAGGCAATGTGCAAAGCTCTTGTTTTAACCACACCCGACTTCACAAAAACCTTCATTGTGGAATTTTATGCCTCAAAAAATGGAATCCATGTTGTTCTAGTGCAAGGAGGACCCCTTGCTTTTGAAAGTCGACCAAACAAGGAAAAGAACTTACAGAAACACATTTATGAGAAGGAAATGATGGCAATACTACATGCACTTAAGAAATGGTGTCCTTACCTTATAGGTAGACACTTTTTTAAATTAATGTAACTTCAAAGAATATTCTACTTGTATTTTATTATTGTAACTCCGTTGGGGATATTTTACCTCCGTTTAGGGATGTCATTATTACATTTGGTCATGTAAAGGTGATGAGGTTAAACCTCCATTGTAAGTCAGGTCGTTAGCACCCAGAAGAATAAAATATAAATATTATATTGAGTCTTCCTAGAGAGGTCGGCCCAATTAGGTTATTGGGGCCGACCTAGTTGGATTAAAACTTAAGTGAAAAGTAAAGTATAAATAGAGAGTGATTTCCTCTCATTTATACATTCACTCACTTGTGCAATTCGCATTAGAGGCGAGAGAGAGATATCTGTAAAGGAGAATGAGGAGTGGCTTGAGTCCAGAGTTTTGTATTTTTGTCTCTCTTATTTGTGAGACATATTTTGGGGCATTGTACTTGATCATCTATATTGAGGAAGTTCTTGATGGGTTTTCTTCCCCTTGAGGGTTTCCCAAGATAAATTGTTTTGTGCTTTGTGATTGTACATCTTTTAGAGATCCTTATTATGTTGCTATTGTGAATAATGTATTGAATGCTAATGAACTTGCAATCTAGTCTTTGGTAGCATATAATCTTAACATGGTATCAAAGCTTGCCTGAAAAGAACAACTTTCACAAGGTAAAACTCTCTCTTTCTCTCCGTAAGTGAAAAATTAGGGCTTGTCACAAATTTGGAATTTTGGAGTGCAATTGGCATAGGAAGGCGCGCCTCTCCAAGATCGAAATTTTGGTACCAAGATTGAAATTTTTGAGTGGGTGAAACTCCCGAAAAGTCAAACCCTAGTTTGAATTTGGACCAGAAACTGCAGAAAACCAGAAAAATCCAGAAACTACATATCATAATTTCGCAAGTCAATTTTGAAGGGTGAAATTTTGGAATCTTCAGAAACCAAGTGTACCAGCATACTCGCCTCAGTCAAGTGCATATTTTGGTGAGTTTAGTTTTTGATTTTGAGAAATTTTGATTTTTTGTTTTTCTCTGCTCCCTAGGTTGAGATGGCACTAAGCACCAAGCTTGATGACAAGTTAGAAGGCATAGAGAACTTCCATGCTTGGAAGTATAGGATTAGACTCATTTTGGAAGAGAATGATCTTACCAATTTTGTTAAAGAATTTTTACCTGAACCCAAAGAAGCTGAAGCTAAGGAGAAGCAGAAGAAGGATATGATTAGGACTATGAGGATCATAACAGACTCCATTAAAGATCAATTTATTCCTCAAGTGTCCTCTAAGAAGACTCCAAAGGAGATGTTTGATTCCCTAACTAGAATGTATGAAGATGAAGAACCTCCCAGGAATCAAGCAAAGAAAGAAATAAAAGAATATGTTTTATTATCTGCTCTCTCTGGGTCCGTGACACCTGGAGATGACACATGGTTAATTGATAGTGGTGCTTCAAAGCACATGATAGGTCAGAAGAAGCACTCTCTCCAATCTTGAAGAAAAGGACTCCCCTCAGAAAGTTTCACTAGGATAATAGGAGAAGAAACATACAAGCTTGATTCTGGAACTCTGATGATGGAGTAGACTTCACCATCAAACATTCCAGTAATCCCTGCAAGAAGAATAGGATCAAAAGAGATCCTACCAAACAAACAAAGATAAGTATTTGAATTGTCATTTTTTTGTTTAAATGATAGTATCCAGGTGTATACACATTTATTTAGGATGTATGTTTGCAGTGATATGCATGTGATGGGTAAGTAGCCTATGGTGCTATACAACATTCCATTACTACTTATCTAGAGCGAAACCTCTTTGCTGACATATTGGGAGTAGTGCACGTTCTTAATAATGTCATGGTCGAGATGGAAAGCATCTAGAAAGTCACCATATGAATGTGGGATATGGATGAATATTGTAGCATTGGATAAGATAATGTGACTTATGTTTCTATGCATATATTTGGAAACTATGAAATGTTCTAACCATGCTATTGAACTTGACTTGTAGGAAGTATCGTACACGATCACCTACAAATGAAGAATGTTGAGACTTGTTCCATAGAACAAGTGACGATGGTTCAACTATAAACAATACTTATAGAGGAAGTAGACTATGACGATATGTTGCTCTAGTATCCAGAGTCACGGTGTGATAAAGATATCGAGAAACTTCCAGGACTCAGAGAACCACATATGTGTAGATTGAAGAATAGTTTCTACGAGATAGAATGATCACCTAGAGTGATGAGACATCAACCTTTTCTACAAGGTTGAAGATGAGAAACTCATAGATGGGTGCAAGAGAGAAATTGCAACAGAGTTCGAGATATTTGGTTGTCCAGTGTTTGTTCATATGCCAAAAGAGAAAATAACCAAATTGGATCCTTCCGGAAAGAAAGGAATCTTTGTTGGATAATGTGAGGTCTGCAAGGCCTTCAAGATCCATATACCAGGCTATCATCAATGGATATTAGTAGGGATGTAACATTTTATGAATATGCATACCTCAAGAAGTCCAGAAAGTGCCAGCATGAAGAAGTATATGAAGAATATGTAGCTCCTAGATTTGCAGAGGTTGCACCCTCTCCCGATGATTAGAATCCAGAAGATCATGATATGTTGGAGCCCCAAGAACCTCCATCCATGACTATCTCCTACAAGATAAAACCAACTTGGGCTCGAGAAATCATTCAATATGCAGAGAGGTATGGATCTCCAGAAGGCTCCACAAGAGAAAGCAAGAGGCCAAAGCCATTTTCCAATTATGTGGCTTTGATGTGTGATCTTGTAGACAAAGAACCTACTTGATTCGAAGAGGCCATTCAAAAGAAATAATGGGTAGAATCTATGATGGAAGAATACCAGTCAATAATGAAGAATGATGTGTGAGACATAGTTCCCAAACCAAAAGGTAAAAGTGTGGTATCTTCCAGATGGATATACAAGATAAAACATGATGTGGATGGAAGTATTGAGAAATACAAAGCTAGGTTTGTGGCTCGAGGATTCTCTCAAAAGGAAGGACTCGAGTATGAGGAAACATTTTCTCCTGTAGCAAGGTACACTTCAATTAGAACCATCATGGCACTAGCATCCCCGATGAAGTGGAAGTTACTCTAGATGGATGTGAAAAAAACTTTCCTGAATGGTGTTATTGAGGAGGAAGTGTACATAGAACACCCACAAGGTTTTGAGGTTGAAAACAAAGAGACACATGTATGTAAATTGAAGAAGGCTCTGTATGGGTTGAAGCAAGCTACAAGAGCTTGGTATGGAAGAATTGATATTTTTCTGACGAGCTTGGGATTTACTAAGAGTAAAGATGATCCTAACCTTTACTTCAAGTTTTGAATGATGAACTAGTCATATTATTGCTATATGTGGATGACTTGTTCCTGACAGGTAATGAGAAGAGAATATCAGAGTGCAAAGAGAAGCTTGCTGCAGAATTCGAGATGAAAGACCTTGGATCAATGAATTATTTTCTAGGTATCTAGGTATGGCAGAGCCCAGAGAGAATCTTCCTTAATCAAGGGAAGTATGCACTATGCAGTAGAGATATTGAAAAGATTTGATATGTTGGAGTGCAAATCCATGGCCACACCCATGGATACCAACTTGAAGTTATTATCTGATACTTCGTCAGAATTAGTGAATGTGACTCTATACATGCAGATTATTGGGTCGTTGATGTATCTGACGAATACCATGCCGGATATATGCTTTGCTGTGAACAACTTGAGTCAGTATCTGGTAGAGCCCAGACGTGTTCACCTTGTAGCTGCAAAGCATGTGATGAGGTATCTAAAAGGTACAATAGAATATGGTCTCAATTATACTCGAGATCATGAGTTCATGCTGTATGGTTATACAGATTACAATTGGGCAGGAAGTGTCTCAGACAGGAAGAGCACTTCAAGAGGATGTTACAGTATGGGGTCAGCCATGATCTCATGGCTAAGCAGGAAGTAGTCCAGTGTGTCTCTAGCACTGTAGAGGCGGAGTATATTGCAACATGTTTTGCGAGTTGTGAAGCTATATGGCTTCAGAAGTTGTTATCAGGTCTATTTGATCTGGAGTTGGATACCACAGTGATTCTATGTGATAACCAGAGTTGTATAAATACGAAAGAGAATCCTGTGTTCCATGATAAGTCAAAACACATAGAAATACGGTATTTCTACATCCGTGATATGGTGCTGAAGGGAACTATAAAACTCCAATATGTGATCACGGATGAGCATGCTGCAGATGTGTTGACTAAGCCTCTGTCTTGAGTGAAGTTTGAGCACTTCCGTGAAAATCTTGGTGTAGTTGATCGTCCCTAGACAGAGATGTCTTAAATGATTGTGGTGGGATCGATCGTCCCTAGACAAATATGTCTTAAATGATTATGGTGGGATCGATCGTCCCTAGACAGATATGTCTTAAATGATTGTGGTGGGATTGATTGTCCCTAGAAAAATATGTCTTAAATGATTGTGGTGGGATCGATCATCCCTAGACAGAGATGTCCTAAATGATTGTGGTGGGATCGATCGTCCCCAGACATAGATGTCTTAAATGATTATGGTGGGATCGATCGTCCCTAGACATAGATGTCTTAAATGATTTTGGTGGGATCGATCATCCCTAGACAGAGATGTCTTAAATGATTGTGGTGGGATCGATCGTCACTAGACTGAGATGTCTTAAATGATTGTGGTGGGATCGATCGTCCCTATACAAAGATGTCTTAAATGATTGTGGTGGGATTGATCATCCCTAGACACAGATGTATTAAATTATTATGGTGGGATTGATCATCCATAGATAGAGATACCGAGTTTCGAAAGGAAGGATAGTATTAAATGTTGATCCTTAGACTGAATCCCTAGTTCCGTAAGGAAGGATTCTATATGAGTGTTGGACTTAATCCTTGGTTCCGAAAGGAAGGATTTTCCATGATCCCAGTTCTGTAAGGAAGGATCACCAATGTTGATGGATTGAACCCCTGGTTCCGTAAGGAAGGATTATCCATGATCCCAGTTCCGTAAGGAAGGATCACATAATTGTTTGGACTGAATCCTGAGTTCCGAAAGGAAGGATTGTCCATGATCCTTGTTCCGAAAGGAAGGATCACTAGATTTGTTGGACTGAATCTCGAGTTCCGAAAGGAAGGATTGTCCATGATCCCCAGTTCCAAAATGAAGGATCATATGTGTGCTACAGGTGTTGATGCTCCTGATGATGCCCCAGTACTGTAGATGAGGATGCTCCAGTGCTGTAGATGATGATGCTCCAGTGCTGTAGATGATGAGGTTCCAGGATGCTCCAGTGCTGCAGGTGTTGATGCTCCTCATGATGTACCATTACTGTAGATGAGGATTCTCCAGTGCTGTTTATGATGAGGTTCCAGGATGCTCCAGTGCTGAAGATGAGGACGCTTCAGTGCTGTAGATGATGATGTTCTAGTGCTGAAGATGAGGATGCTCCAGTGCTACAGGTGTTGATGCTCCTGATGATGTCCCAATACTATAGATGAGGATGCTCCAATGCTGTAGATGATGGGGTTCCAGGATGCTCTAGTGATGAAGATGAGGATGCTTCAGTGCTGCAGATGATGATGTTTCAATGTTGTAGATGAGGATGCTTCAATGCTGAAGATGATTATATTCCAGTATAGAAGATGAGGATGATCCAGTGCTGCAGATGATGATACTTCAACTTTGTACTGAAGATGATGTTGATGATGTTACAACAACTGTTCTAGTTGCTAATGATGATGTTGAAGAACTTCCAATGATTTATAGATGTATCAAATGATGTTGTTGTTGATGCCCTCCTCTCTCCGATGATGTTGTGTAGAGTTACACATGCAGATGTTGTTGTCAGTAGAATACCCTTCTTGTTAAGGGGGAGTGTTAAATTAATGTAACTTCAAAGAATATTCTACTTGTATTTTATTATTGTAACTCCGTTGGGGATGTTTTACCTCCGTTCGGGGATGTCATTATTACATTTGGTCATGTAAAGGTCATGAGGTTAAACCTCCATTATAAGTCGGGTCATTAGCACCCAAAAGAAAATAATATAAATATTATATTGAGTCTTCCTATAGAGGTCGGTGTTAAATTTTGAGCATTAATTCATTATACTCTAGGATCTTTGCTGAGAGAATAACATATACAGTATATCAATGCATGACAATCACAATATGACAAGCATCACAAGAATCAAAAGCATAAGAGACAAGAGACACAGAGTTTCCGTGGGGAAAACCCTAAGGTGAAAAACCCCACAACTTCCTCAGAGATAGAGAGAGCAATGGCTCAACCAAAATACAACCAAATAACACAGAGATAGTCTCCTAGCAGATGATCCTCCTCTTCCTCACTAGTGCACCACTTCTGAGAGTGAGAGTGAGTTACTTTTCTGAGTGAGTAAAATAGAGATATCCTATCTCTATTTATACTCACCTTTTTGCCCAGTGACCTTATGGGGCCGACTTGTCTAGTTAGATACATCCACATTATATTATATATAATTCCGGGCCGACCCCACATGGTGGTCTAATAACCCATCGGCAAGTACACACACTTGCGACACTTGTCAATCCACATGACGACACTTCCTTATAGAGGAATAACACATCTCTTATAAGGGTACAATAAATATATATAAAATACACAGATGAAATACATTCCAAAGTTACATATACATCAACACTCCCTCTTAACTAGGAAGGTATTTCTCGACACAGATCTGCTAGACAAGTCTTCTTCTCTGGATCATCATCATCATCATCGTCATTGCTGCTACTATCTCAACCAATCTCTGACTCTACTCGTCATAGGAAGTTCTACAGAGCCAGTCCTTTTTCATACTGGATGTAGGCCCACCACCTGCAGGTCTTCATCATCACTGGCCATACTGTGGAATCCTCAGGACTTATTACGTGCATCACAAAACCTCGAAAGAGCATCCCAGGCTGTTACGAGCACACAACTCTACCTATAGGATCTCCCAGGGCAATGAATTACATGTGACCTCACCACAAAACCTCGCAAGAGCATCCCAGGCTGTTACGAGCACACAGCTCTACCTATAGGATCTCCCAGGGCAACGAATTACATGTGGTCATGGAAAAACCTCGCAAGAGCATCCCAGGACTGATTACGGGAACACAGCCCAACCTATCGGATCTCCCAGGGAACCGAATTATATGCCATAGGACAAAACCTCGAAAGAGCATCTGCCAGATATCCCAGGGCACCGAATTAGATGCCATAGGCAAAACCTTGAAAGACTATCTGCAGATCTCCCAGGGCACCGAATTATATGTCCTTCCAGAGCAGAACCTCTAAAGAGCATTTGCCAGATATCCCAGGGCACCGAATTACATGCCATAGGCAAAACCTCAAAAGACTATCTGCAAATCTCCCAGGGCACCGGATTACATGCTTGTAATACCCCCAATTCGACCCTTAGGATATATTAGCCTTTAATGTAAATAATGTGTACATGTGATGTATGTTTTCCTAGCGTGGAGCTCAAGGCCAAGGCCCCGCTAGTAAAAGCCCGAATTTTATTTAAAGGGCAAGTATTTGATATTTTGATACCATGTGCTCTTAAGCCATGGAAATTGTAATAGGATGTAAATTAGACATCATGCAATATAAAATACCAAAGCTGGCTACGGAGGCAACGAATGAGAAGGGGCCACGTGTATCCACTAGGGAGTGGTGAGGGGGCTATGGGAGTGACCCATAGGTTGCCATTTGTCATTATGTGAACCCATTTGACCTTTCTAGATGACATTTATTCATGTTGTAAGAAGTGGTTGAGATTTCAGCCCATGACTTTGATGGAGTATGGGCAGCCCTGAAATTCGTATGGGAAGGTATGGGCTCTTTTGACTTGTCCCACAAGTCACTCTACATCTTGGGGGTTTCTCCATCCTTATCCCCATTCCATTGTGGAAGTATGGGACACCTTTTCTCCACCCAAAAACGAGCTCCCAACAGGGAGAAAACCAGAAATCGCGACTGTGAGAGAACCCACGTTTTTGGAAGCCAAAAACGTCTCGATTTGGTATTGGACAGAGAAATCCAATGGGGGATCCATTGGTAGGAACCTTGGGGCGAATTTGGGAGCAATAGCTACCCCAAAAGCCATGGGAAAACCCAGTTTTAATGGCCCAGAAAATCAGTGACGGATTTGGGTTGTTTGTGACAGAGTTGTGAGAAATCCAGTTGTGGATGTATGAGCAGAGGATGGGATTGCTGAGTCTAGCTTGAAGAGTATGTGGCTATGGGATTGAGCTTATTGGACTAGCATCCTCCTCCATCTCCTATTACATGCTTGAGAAACCCAACCGTGTGTTGGCTTAGCATGGCTGTTTGAGTGAAACCCTGATTGTGAGTGAGCCATCTAGTTCCTCCTTAGTGGATACACAGCCCAGCTCGGGGGTGATCTCTCAGCTGAAAGAATACAGGCTGGACAGAGATCTATGGTTGGGTGGAACGTTGCTGTCACGTAGCCAGTCGTTGGACATCATCCTCTCAAGATAAGTGTTCTGTGGATTATAAATTATTCCTTTTTGCATTCTGCAATATGTTAAATTGCCCATGTTTTAATGAAATGAGTTAATATGGATTCTATGCATGGCATACGAATGAGAATGGGTCTCTTTATGATGAATCATTCTCTGTTGTGGTAAATATGATTGCAATTACTGTCTGTTTGAGTGCTTGTTAGCATGTTCATTCCGCTGTGTTTTATATGGAAACGAATTTGCATATAGAAGTTTAAAATGCTAGTTATTTATGTGCAAAAATATTGGGGCTAAGTTTTCCATAAGCCCGGTATGTTGTTAATGTTTCCTTCCCTGTTGTTCTATGGAGAAGGGGACGTTACAATGCTCATCTGCACAACCTGATCCATGGCCATAGAGTATCAACCTGATACTCATCATACATCATCCTGATGTACCCATGATCATCCTGATCATCATCACTGCAACATCCTGTTGCATGTCATCTGGAGCAACATCCTGAAGCTCGTCATCCATGATCATCCTGATCATCATGACTGCAACATCCTGCTGCATGTCATCTGGAGCAACATCCTGAAGCTCGTCATCCATGATCATCCTGATCATACAATGCATCTACCTGATGCATACCAAGTATCTACTTGATACATATCATCATACATGATCCTCCTGATCATACAATGTATCCACCTGATACAAATACAAATACATGATACATATCACCATACATGATCCACCTGATACATATACAGATACATGGTCCAAGCATCCAACATGATGCATATAAAAAAATACATACACATGATCCAACTGATCATATCTAGCATCCAACGTGATGCGTACATATAAATGATCCAACTGATCATATCCAGCATCCAACATGATGCATACATACATACATAAAAATGATCCAACTGATCATATCTAGCATCCAACATGATGCATACATACGTACATAAAAATGATCCAACTGATCATATCCAAGCAGAAACCAGAACATCATCCTGATGTTCATTATCCAGCGCTTACATCCACAGCCATGTGAAGGATCCTCCTTCCAACATGCTTGGAATGGCTTCAACAAATGTGTCCATCACTTCTTCCTCGAAGTGTCCTCGATCTGAGGAACGCCAAGTCTCTCTCTGAAGTATTCGAACTTCACCCTGGCTAGTGGCTTCGTCAGCACATCTGCAATATGCTCGTCCGTCGCAACATACAGGAGCTTCACAGCTCCTCTCTGCACCATATCCCTGATATAGTGATATTTGATCTCTATGTGTTTCGACCTGTCATGAAACACTGGGTTCTCGGACAGCTTCACACAACTCTGGTTATCACAGAAGATACCAGTAGCCTCCAACGGGAGATCAAATAACTCAGACAGTAGCTTCCGTAGCCATACTGCCTCACAACTAGCTGAACAGGCTGCAACATACTCAGCCTCAGCTGTACTCAGTGCTACGTAGGACTGCTTCCTGCTGAACCAAGAGATCACCCTTGATCCCATACTGAAGCAACACCCAGATGTGCTCTTCCTATCTGCAGCACTGCCAGCCCAATTTGAATCAACATAACCCTGCAGGTTAAACTTTTGATTCGCTTCATACTTGAGCCCATAATCCACTGTACCCTTCAGGTACCTCAGAACATGCTTTACAGCAACCAGGTGAACACTCCTTGGATCCATCAGGAACTGGCTCAATGTGTTCACAACAAAGCAAATATCTGGTCTCGTGTTCGTCACGTACATCAAGGACCCAATCATCTGACGATACATAGAGACATCAACTGGATCAGATGAAGCATCACATAGAAGCTTCAGATTCGATGCCATAGGTGTGGCCATGGCTTTGCAATCCATCATCCCAAATCTCTTCAGGATATCTACTGTGTACTTTCCTTGACCAAGGAAGATCCCACCTGTACTCTGCCACACCTCCATACCTAGGAAATAGTGCATCATTCCCAAATCTTTCATATCGAATTCAGCAGCAAGCTTCCTCTTAGTATCTGCAATTAGTTTGTCATCTCCTGTTACAAATAAGTCATCCACATACAGGAGTAGAATCACAGGATTCCCTTCCTCAACCTTGTAGTAAAGGTTAGAATCCGCTTTACTCTTGGTAAAGCCCAAACTAGATAGGAAATTGTCCATCCTACCATACCAAGTTCTGGGAGCTTGTTTCAAGCCATACAAAGCTTTCTTCAATTTGCACACATATGACTCCCTGTCATGTATTTCAAAACCGAGTGGTTGTTCCACATATACTTCCTCTTCAACTACACCGTTCAAGAAGGCAGTCTTGAAATCCATCTGGTGTATTTTCCATTTCATAGCTGCAGCCAGGGCAAGTACTGATGTGATGGAAGTATACCTGGCTACATGTGCAAAAGTTTCTTCATAATCTATTCCCTCTTTCTGAGAGAAGCCACGAGCTACGAATATTGCTTTGTATTTTTCTATACTGCCATCTGCAGCATGCTTGATTTTGTAGATCCACTTGGAAGTCACAACAGACTTCTCTTTAGGTCTTGGGACAACATCCCAAACATCATTCTTCATTATTGATTGGTATTCCTCAACCATAGCATCCTTCCATTCTTTCTTTTCTGCTGCCTCTTCATAACTGGAAGGCTCTTTGTTCATAATGTCACAGAGTAAAGCAACATAACTGGTATGTGATCTGGTTCTCTTCTTTGCTCTGTGTTCTTCTTCTGGAATGCCAAATCTTTCTGCATCTTGAATGAGCCCTCTAGCCCATGCAGGTTTCCTCTTGTGAGAGTTATCCTCACGGGGTGGATCTACAGGTTCTTGCGGATCTTCAAACTCACGAACAACTTCTGGAACTGCTTCAGTCATGGTAGTGTCTTGAAATCTAGTTTCCTTAGGTTCTTCATAAACTTCGATAGGTGCCTTCCTTGATTTGATGAATGCCGAGTTTTCATCAAATGTTACATCCCCGCTAACATCAATCTTCTTGAACCCTGGAAAGTATATTCTGTAAACCTTCGAGCTTTCACTGTAACCCACAAAGATACCCTTCTTTCCCGAAGGATCTAGTTTAGTCCTCTTTTCCTTTGGGACATGAGTGTATACTGGACAACCAAATATTCTGAGATGGCTGACTTCAGGTTTCTTACCAGAAAAGACCTCTTCTGGTGTCTTGTTGTCCAATATCTTGTGGGGTGTTCTGTTCTGCACATAAACAGCTGTTCTAGCTGCTTCTGCCCATAGATGCATAGGTAGATCCTGGTCATGCAACATTTCCCTTACTGCTTCCATGATAGTTCTGTTCTTCCTTTCTGCAACTCCATTATGTTGAGGATTATAAGGAGCAGTCAACTCCCTCTTAATCCCTGAATCACTGCAAAGCTTCTTGAAGTTACCTGAGGTGAATTCTCCACCATTGTCGGATCTGAATGTTTTGATCTTCTTGTCAGTTTGATTCTCCATCAAGGTTTTGAATTCCTTGAATTTATCAAACACCTCATCTTTTCTCTTCAAGAAGTATACCCAAGTCTTCCTGGAGAAGTCATCAATAAATGAGACATAGTAAGCATACCCACTCAGGGAACTGGATGACATAGGGCCACATACATCTGAGTGGATGATTTCCAGTATGTCTTTTGGCTTGCTTTCACTGCTTGGGAAAGCCTTCTTAATGTTCTTACCTTTTGCACATCCTTTGCAAACACCTTCATGTTTGGTCTTGATTTCAGGAAGACCTTCTCCTACCTTGCTTGCAATTGGAAGTGCTCTATAGTGCATATGAGCAAGTCTCCTATGCCAAAGTTCACTTGGCTCCATGGATTCATGCACCATGGCATGTTCAGGTTGTCCCTTCAATTTATACAATCCTCCCTCTTGCTCTCCAATCACTACTGCATCATCTATATTCTTTCCCTTTGGCCACATTAGGACTTGGCCATCCACAAATGCAACCCTCATAACTTTTGCATCCAATGCAGAGATGGAGAGTAAGTTCTTCTTGAGCCCAGGTACATAAAGGACTTCTTTCATCTTCAAAGATTTTCCAGAATCTAGGTTGTAGGAGGCTTCACCACTTCCTTTGATTGGGTATTGATAATCATCCCCAAGTTTCACCTTATGGGGTGATTCATGTTTAGATAGGTTCACAAAAGATTCCTTAAACTCAGTCATGTGTTTGGAAGCCCCACTATCAATCAACCAATCATTACAACCATGGGAGATAGTACCTGTGAGAGCAAAGATCAGAACATACTCTTCTTCACTTGATGAGTCATCATCACTATCACTTTCTTCCCTAGCCTTCTTTTTTTGGGGGTTCATCATCTTCGGCAGCATGAGCATGAAACCTTCTTTTGCTGCCCTTCTTCTTCTTACTGGAGTTGTTGTTATTATCCCTTTTGTTCTTGGGACAATCTGAAGCAAAGTGACCCTTCTCATTGCATGTGAAGCATCTTAGGTCCTTCTTACTCTTTTGATAGGATCTATTATGGCGAGAGTGCTCCTTCTCGGTTTTGCTTCTTTTGGTGTGAGCTGCAAGAGCTTGATCTTCACCTCCCATCTTTTCCTCACGAGCTATAAGTCTAGCTTCTTCTTGAGAGCATTCTTCCCGTAATCTGTTGAAGGAGATCAACTTCTTCCTTGCACAAATTCCTTGAATGAAGGAATCCCATGACCTGGGTAGGCCATTTAGAGTGGTCATCACTACTTCACCATTCTCCACCATTTCATCTACTGCTTCTAGTTGTTCCTTGATCTAGGAGACCCTTGAAAAATAAGATTGAATGGTTTCTCCATTCTGAAACTTCACTCCTTTCAATTGGTTCTGTAGGGTCATCTTCCGATTTATGTTCTTCCCTTCAAATAGCTTGGTCAAAGATTCAAACATCTCCTTAGGTGTCTTAAGAGAAGACACATGGGGTATGAGATGGTCTTTGATGGAATCAGCAATGATTCTCTTTGCCTTGACCAAGTTCTTCTTGTGCAATGCCTTGGCCTCTTCATCCTCTGGGATAGGGATGTCTTCTTTCACATATGAGTCCAACTCATTCTCTTCCAAGATTAACCCAATCCTATACTTCCAGGCTCGGAAGTTATCAGCCCCTTCAAGCTTATCCTCAAGCTTGGTGTGGAGAGACATCTTAAAGAGTACTTCAAATGGAAATAGAAAAGATTTAGGTCTTACCACTTGAAATGCTGAAAACTGGATCTGGTCCCGGATTAGGGTTTGTCAGAGAAACCCTAAAAATTCAAAATGTGAATTTCAAATTTCTGAAAGGATAGAAAGATGTGCTTTGGTGAGCTGATCAGCCTGGTACATTAAGAATTTGAAATCAGCAAAGTCTTGTCCTTCATAATTTCCCTTTTGTCCTCCCGGGTTCACTAGAGAGAGCCCTGAATTAGGGTTTGAGTTTCTCGGAGATCTACCCAGCCAAAAATCTCGATCCAAAGCTCTAACCTTCAATTTTTGCAAGGAGCTTCCAGCTGTGCCTTCAGATTCAAGAAATTCCTATTTTTGTGGAAACCTTAATTTTTAGGGCCAAATCTGAAAATGCCCGGAATTGAGTTCTGATTGGACAGATAGATGCGCCTTGATGAGTAGAGTCAATCTACTATACTGATTTTCAAAAATATGTGGAGAGAAACCCAATAAACAAGGATCTCAAGCTTCCGTCACTGCAAAATGTCTTCTTCTCAGGTTAGCTCTGATACCATGTTAAATTTTGAGCATTAATTCATTATACTCTAGGATCTTTGTTGAGAGAATAACATATACAGTATATCAATGCATGACAATCACAATATGACAAGCATCACAAGAATCAAAAGCATAAGAGACAAGAGACACAGAGTTTCTGTGGGGAAAACCCTAAGGTGAAAAACCCCACAACTTCCTCAGAGATAGAGAGAGCAATGGCTCAACCAAAATACAACCAAATAACACTGAGATAGTCTCCTAGTAGATGATCCTCCTCTTCCTCACTAGTTCGCCACTTCTGAGAGTGAGAGTGAGTTACTTTTCCGAGTGAGTAAAATAGAGATATCCTATCTCTATTTATACTTACTTTTTTGCCCAGTGACCTTATGGGGCCGACTTGTCTAGTTAGATACATCCACATTATATTATATATAATTCCGGGCCGACCCCACATGGTGGTCTAATAACCCATCGGCAAGTACACACACTTGCGACACTTGTCAATCCACATGACGACACTTCCTTATAGAGGAATAACACATCTCTTATAAGGGTACAATAAATATATATAAAATACACAGATGAAATACATTTCGAAGTTACATATACATCAACAGTCGGCCCAATTAGGTTATTGGGGCCGACCTAGTTGGATTAAAAGTTAAGTGAAAAGTAAAGTACAAAGAGAGAGTGAGTTCCTCTCATTTATACATTCACTCACTTGTGCAATTTGCATTAGAGGAGAGAGAGAGATACCTGTGAAGGAGAAGGAGGAGTGGCTTGAGTCCAGAGTTTGGTCTTTTTGTCTCTCTTATTTGTGAGACATATGTTTAGGGAATTGTACTTGATCATCTATATTGAGGAAGTTCTTGATGGGTTTTCTTTCCCTTGAGGGTTTCCCAGGATAAATTGTTTTGTGCTTTGTCAGTGTGCATCTTTCAGAGATCCTTATTATGTTGCTATTGTGAATAATGTATTGAATGCTAATGAATTTTCAATCTAGTCTATGGTTTCATATAATATTAACACAATTCAAGTTCAAAACATATAATGATAGTCTTAAATATTTCTTGGAACATAGACTATTTTTATAAGAGCAACAAAAATGGGTAACCAAGATGTTGGGATATGACTTTGAAATCATATATAAAAAAGGGAACCGGAATGTGGTGGCAGATGCAATCTCCATAAAATATGAGGATGTTGAGGCATTACTTTGTGCGATTTCAATTATACAACACTATTGGGTTGTAGTAGTAAGGGAAGAATGGAAGAATGACCTATCAATGTGGTCACTCCTTCAAAAGCTACAAAAGGATCCCAGTGTATCAGATACTTTTGTGTGGAAAAATGAATCACTATGGTATAAACATCTCTAATATATATGTAAGAACTCCCAACTCAAAAAAAAGATCCTTTTGGAATTGCACACCTCTCCTATAGGTGGGCACTAAGGATTCCTAAAAACATACCACAGGGTCAAAAAGGAATTATTTTGGGAAGGTATCAAATATAATTTTCAAAGGTTCATGGAAGAATGTTTGGTTTTACAACAAAATAAGGTTGAAACAATTAAGACCCTAGGTCTTTTACAATCATTAGAAATACCTTCTCAATGTTGGGAGGAAGTCTCAATGGATTTTATCACAGGCCTACCCAAGTAAGAAGGGAAGAATGTTATTGTGGTGGTTGTTTATAAACTCGCAAAGTATGCACAATTTTGTGCACTCTCTCATACTTTTAACGCTAGTATAGTTGTTGTAGTCGTCATGGAAACAATTTAGAAGTTACATGGAAACCCAAAGATTATTGTAAGTCATAGAGATCCACTTTTCACTTGAAAATTTTGGATTGAATTATTTTCTCGTTTGGGTACCCAGTTGGATCAAGATTATTCTTATCATCCTCAATCCGATGGGAAAACTGAGATAGTGAACAAATGTTTGGAAGGCTATATTCATTTCTTTTCATCTGATAAACAAACACAGTGGGTGAAATGGTTATCTTTGGAAAAATGGTGGTACAATAGTTCCTTCCATAATCATAAAAAATGTCTCCATTTATGGCACTTTATGGGTACCATCCTCCATCTATCACATCTACCTTAAAAGTAAAATCTAAAGTTCAAGTTGTGGAATATCACATAGAGAACCGACAAGAAGTTCTCCAGTTACTGAAGGAAAACCTAGCTATGTCAAAAAACAGGATGAAACAACAAGTAGATCAACATCGCAGTGAAAGGAGTTTTGAAGAAGGGGATTGGGTATTTCTGAGGATGCAACCTTTCAAACATATGTCCCTTAAGCAACTAAATAAAGACAATAAATTAGCAACCAAGTACTATGGTCTTTATAAAGTGTTGTAGAAGACTGGTAGTATGGCTTACAAATTGGAGCTCCCTTCATCTTCAAGGGTACACCCAATTTTCCATGTTTCGTGCTTAAAGAAGGTAATAGGAGACAAGATCCCAACTCAAACTATCTTGTCAGAGCTTGATGAAGAAGGAAAATTCATATTGGAACCTGAAGAAATCATTGAAACAAGGATCAAACAACTACAAAATCAAGCTATTAGTGAGTAACTTGTCAAGTGGAAGAACTTACCAGTTGAAGATTCGACATGGAAGGATGAGTCCTTCATACAGAAATATCCACAAATAATCAATCATTGAGGACAACACTTGTCTAAAGGGGAGGGGCATGTTAATCCCTAAATGCTGGCACATCACCCCATATATTGTGGCTCATTACATATTATTGAGGTCGGATTGGGTCTATTAGTGGTAATTGTCATTAGTATTATTATATTAGTTATGTCGGCTTGGGTCTATTAGCTATAATTTTACCTCTTTGTCTCATATATATAGGAAGGATACCTTTTCATTTGAATAATATCATCATGCATTGATTCGCTATTCCTTGCACGACAATGATTTTTGCTATATATTGATGTGCTGGGCACATTAGAAAATACATCCGATTGATCAATATTCTCTATAGCTTTTGTATCTTCACCAAGAGTGTTTGGTGATATCTTATATTCCGAAAGAAATATGCTATGTTGTAAATGAAATAAATTCTCTGCTATCCATTATATTATACTGAGAAGAGTTGCTGGGGTTTTTGTTCTTATTGTTTTGAGTATTTTCCCCAGGGTATATCTTGTGTTATGGTTGTATGAATTTCATGTGATTGAATTGTCTCATTATTTCAAGTTTCAACATCTAAAAGAATTAAATATCAAAGCTCAACCAAATATTAACATGGTATCAGAGCTCAGGGCATGAAGGAGCTCATTTTTGTGAGCCAGCTAGAGCCTACGTAGATCATGAGAAGTTGAGCACAATATTTGAAGACTATGGCATCAATATCTGTACGACTGTAAGACTATATCGAGGGAACCTCAAATTTCAACACTTGGAAGGATAAGATTCTCAACATCTTAGAGGAACATGACTTGGATAGCTACGTATCCATTGTGATGGAGGATCCTACAACTAATGCAGGGCACATCAACTTCAAGAAGAATCAATCTAAGGCCAAACAAATCATCTATGATTCGGTAAAAGATAACTTGATGCCCGTGATCACACCGCTGAAGACCGCAAAAGAATGTTATGATATAAAATTGACTAATCTATATAATAAGAAGGTCCCAACTCAAAAGAGGGCATTGAAGAACAAGTTACGAAACCTCATGATGGAGAAGGACGAGACAATGGCCTCCTTCTTCACTAAGATCTCTTAGGTAAGAGATCAACTTGTTAACATTGGAGTTGTAGTGGATGAAGATGATCTCATCCAAACCTCCGTTGATGGTCTCCTATCTTCATGGGAGACATTCTTGGCTGATATAAATGGCTAAGAAGTGCAACATGGGTTTGAAATATTGTGGCATGAATGTATCCAAGAGGAAGGGCGAATCCATAGCAAATATTTGTGCACTAAAGAAGAAAATCTTTCCCTCACGACAAGAATGAATAAAGGAAAGAAACCCTTCTTCCAAAAGAAGTTCTCTCATCCAAATAAGGAGTTCAACAAAGGATTTGACAAGTCAAAATCTAGATGCTACAATTGCAACAAGAAAGTCCATTTATCAAGAGAGTGCAAAGCAAAGCGGAAAGGAAGTTTTCATGCTTCTACCGCCATAGAATACGAAACCACTCAAAAGAATTCATTTGAGGAAAATGAGACAAGAAGGGAGTACTAGCTTGTCTCATCCCTTTCGGGATCCATCATCACAAGTGAATACGCATGGTTGATTGAAAGTGGCGCATCCAAACATATGACTGGTTACAAGAGTGCCATCACTGACCAAAAGGAGAAAAAGTTCACATGCATGGTAGAGTTGGGGGACAACTCAACATATTTGATCCAAGGAGTTGGATCCACCTCATTCCAGCTAAGAATCAGTGATATTTTACACGTGGAGGACAATCTATATGTTTCAGGATTGAAGAAGAACCTCCTTTCAGTTTTGGTTCTTGAAGACAAAGGATTCTAAGTTATCTTCGTGGATATCAAAGCACTTTTATGGCTGAATAACAAAAGCCTAGAATCTGCTGCTATGATTGGAGTTCAAGAGGGAGGACTCTACAAGGTACCCGGGAAGTACATTCAAGTTATTATTCACCACACTATTGTTAGGATATTCCTATACTCCATCCTAGTCCTACCAGCATTTTCATTATTTCTCATTTCAGTCATGCATGCATTTTTGCATGCAGTCATGCAATTGCATGCATCCCAGTCATCAGGTTGGTGTCCTCCAACACCTAGTCCCCAGTTTGCTAGACCCGAGAGCTTCTTTCCACTCATTTTTAGCCCTCCTAGTCAGTGATGCACCCACCTTTCACCTACCACTTGTGAAAGGCGCCCTTCTTCACCTACCACTCAGTTACACTTCAGTTAGTTGAGTTATTTGTGGATCTCTCCTTGATTTGAGGATTGATTGACTTGTTAACTAACTGAAACACTCCGTTGGACCCCCAGTGAGACTAGATTGCTTATTTTGACCCCAGTCAGCTTCCCATGCACCCTCCACTGAGCCTCCTTCACTACATTAGTGCTTCCATGTGCCAGTTACACCTACCACACTCATTTAGACTCAGTTTGACACCTGGTTGACTGTTACTTGTGCATTGATGACTCCACTGATGATATACATGACTCCTAGTGGTGTATTGTTGACACTCCACTGATGATGATGATGAATCCTAGTGCAGATAATCCATGCCCATGCAGGCTAATTCGAATTGCCACCTTGGCATTCGAATCCTCTCCACCATTGTATTATTTATTGTTCATATTATGATTAATGAATTAGTCTGTGATGTTATTCTGCTTCTATCCGAGTTCTGTTGTATCATAATTCTGTTACTCCTTTACACTGCATTGACCACTCTTCTTCTATTTTCTTGCTTAATCTTAATATTTCTTGTGAGGTATACATCATCTCTTAGATCTACTGTGAGGATTTTCACACGGTATCAGAGCATATTGAGAGTATTGTCTATCTCCATTCCTGAGATTTTTTTGCAGGTTATTATCAAGATTTCAAGTGTAGTAGTTGCAGCAGTTTCTGCACTTGTGCAGCAGTAGCAGTTGCAGATATTTTCTATTGTTTTTTGAAGGTTTTCTAAAACAGCTTCCATGAATCCGGAAGGAATTCCTCCTCTTTCTCCATTCAACTATGATGAGTGGAAACCAAAGAAGATAGCATATTTGAAGAGACATGGTCTCTTTGATTATTGTTTTGAATGAGAGTTCGAATCCTCTGAAGAAGAGAATGATTGGTTAAATGAAGGTGACAGAGCCTTATATGCAGTAATTATGTATGCTATGTCTCGTTGCATGGTAACTCACTTCCTTTCTGCTGAATCTCCAAGTGTAGATAAGCCATGCCCATGCAGGCTAATTCGAATTGCCACCTTGGCATTAGAATCCTCTCCACCATTGTATTATTTATTGTTCATATTATGATTAATGAATTAGTGTGTGATGTTATTCTCCTTCTATCTGAGTTCTACTGTATCATAATTCTGTTGCTCCTTTACGTTGCATTGACCACTCTTCTTCTATTTTCCTGCTTAATCTTAATCTTTCTTGTGAGGTATACATCGACTCTTAGATCTGCTGTGAGGATTTTCACAACTATCAATCCATGCAAGCTATGGCATCGAAGGCTTGGACACCTACACTACAAAGCGCTACTAGGACTTCAAAAGATGGTAAAAGGTATGCCCGTATTTGATTTTGAGCATGATAGTGTATGTCGGGGTTGTGCACTTGGGAAGAATGTTAAGAATTTTTTTCTAGTAGTACTACTAGATCTAAATGGATCTTAGATTTAATACATTATGATGTATGTGTTCCCATTTCATCCCCCTCCCTGAGTGGATTCTTATATTATGTATTGTTCATAGATGATTTTTCTAGAAAGTCATGGATTTATTTCATGAAGGTTAAAAGTGAAACTCTTAGCAAATTCAAAGAGTTTAAAGACCTAGTTGAAAATCAGAAAGAAAATCACATCTGTGAATTAAGGTATGATAATGGAGGTGAATTTGATTCAAATGCATTTAATGAGCTATGTAGTGATGCATGAATATGTATATAGTTAGCAGTACCATACAACCCTCAAGAAAATGGGGTTGCTGAAAGGAAGAATAGAACCATATGTGAGGCTCCAAAATCCATGATGCATGATCAAGATATGTCTACCTCATTATGGGAATAAGCCACCAGTACATCTGTGTACATCTAGAATAAAATCCCATATGCCATTCTAGATGAGAATACAACAGAATAAGTGTTTATTGGTGAGAATCCATAAATCTCACACTTGAGGATCTTCGGGAGCCCAGTATACATTCATGCACCGAAAGAAAAGAGAACAAAGATGGAGCCTTATGGAAAGAAAGGCACCTTTGTGGGTTATAGAGAGTCATCCAAAGCATATCGAATATATGTACTTGGTGAGAGACACATTGAAGTAAGTTGAGATGTTACCTTCCATGAGGAAGCTGCTTTCAAAAGATTGAAAGAGATTCAATGTGATTCACAGATGGAGGATCCCGAGTTTGATTCTCCCCTTTCATATTTTGAGAGGGAGAAAATAGAAGATTCCTCATATTCGCTAGATCCTAAAGAACCAGTAGAAATGATTGAGAGGTCACCTGATGAACCTCCCACTAAAAGAAGATACGCTTGGTGCCGAGATATCTTACAAGATGCATAGAAACAAGGAGCACCAGCAGGATCATCTAGAGAGCGCAATCAACCTGAGAGATATTCAGGGTATTTTGCACTAATGAGTCACATCAGTGATTCAAAACCATCCTCAATGCCTCATATGAATAAGTTGCAAAGAAGCAAGTTTGGAAAGATGAAATGATAGAAGAGTACACCTCTATAATGAAGAATGATGTTTGGGAGGTTGTTCCCAAACCTGATGGGAAGTCCATTATGACTTCCATATGGATTTACAAGATAAAGCATGTTGCGAATGGTAGCATTGAGAAGTATAAATCCGGATTCATTTCCAGAGGTTTCTCTAAAAAATAAAGCATCGATTATGATGAGACATTTTCCCCTATGGCAAGGTACACAACAATCTGAGCAATGATTTCACTTGCATCTGTTCTAGGATGGAAACTTCACTAGATGGATGTGAAGAAAACCTTCCTCAATAATGAGGTTGACGAATAGGTTTATATTCAACAGCCTGAAGGATTTGTGGTGCACGGGAAGGAGTCCCATGTTTGTAAGCTAAAGAAATCTCTATATGGGCTTAAGCAATCCCCTAGGGCTTGGTACTCCATAATTGATAGCTACCTTCTGTTAACACCTAAAAAGTGCTCACTAGCTCATTCCCTTATTCACATGACCCATTTGTCCTCTTTTCCACCATCTGAGCCTCTGAAACCAACAAAAGGTCACCAAAAGACCTTAGTACACCCCTTTTTCCATTAAAAAAGATTATTTTTCCTGAAAAGCATAAAAAACCCTCAAAAAGGGTCCAAATTCCCAAAAATATTAAAAAGGGAATTAAAATATTATTTTTATTCAAAAAAGGAAAAAGGAGGGAAAAGTACCTAAACCATGTTGGTCAATACCATTTGGTTTCCACAAAACCACAAATGGTATTCCTCACCACCAAAACCTATAAAAAGGTGGTAGGGGCTCCTCATTTTCAGATCCATCCATTATCTCATCCTTATGCTGCTGAAATCTCCCTTGAGCATTTTAGCCATTAAAGCAACCTTGGAGAAGGAGACCACTTGGAACTTGGAGCTACTCATCTTGGGAGTTGCTCAACATCAACCTTCACCATTGAAGGTAATATCGCAAGCACTTGCTTGCCCCCCACTTTTCAATACAAATTCATTTTTAAATATTTTCTTGTTCTTGTTCTTTGAATGTTTACACTATTTGCTTAAATCATTGCATAGATCCATGAATAGTCTTGTTTAATTAGTTTATTGTTATTTATTTCCATTGAAACTGCTGCTACTAGTTAGCAGGTGCCCATAGCACTAAGCCTGGTTGCAAAACCGGCCCAACACCTTCAAAAACTAGGTTTTTGTAAGAGTGAAGTTGATCCAAATTTGTACTTCAAAGTAGTGAAGGACCAACCGTTGATATTGGTTCTGGATGTTGATGATTTTTTTCTCACTGGAGAGGAACATATGATTTCTTGGTGAAAGAGGGATCTCACCTCAGAGTTCGAGATGAAAGACGTAGGTCTAATGCACTACTTTCTTGGCCTTGAGATCTATCAAAGAAAAGATGAAATTTTTCTATCTCAAGGAAAGTACACTATGGATATATTGCGCAGGTTTGGCATGATAGATTTCAAATCCATGACTACACCAATGGTTTCCAATTTGAGGAAAATTCATGAGTCAGGATCTGGATCAGATACAGTAGATCCCACTTTGTATAGATAGCTTATAGGCTCGCTAATGTACTTGATACATTCTAGGCCTTATATATGTTATGCCGCGAGCATTCTGAGTCAATTTATGTCTGATCCAAGACACATACAATGAATAGATTCTAAGCATGTGATTAGGTACCTTCGAGGTACAATTTAATATGGACTCAAATATGCCTCTAGTGGAGGAGTCATGTTACTTGGTTATATAGACTCAGGATGGGTAGGAAGCATTGTGGACCATAAGAGTACATCTGGCTACTGTTGTAGCCTAGGATCAACTATGATATCTTGGTCCAGTAGGAAGCAGGGCTCTGTATCTCAGAGCACTACAGAAGTAGAATACATAGCTGCTAATGTTGCTTTCCAAGAAGCAGTGTGGCTCAGAAAGTTACTTGGAGGGTTGTTCAGTGAAAATATTGAGCCTACATATATTGGGTGTGACAATTAGAGTTGCATTAAGATTTATAAAAAACCCAGTGTTTCATGAGAAGTCAAAACACATTAAAATGAAGTATCACTTCATCCAAGACATGGTCCAAAAAGGTATAGTGAAACTTCAGTACATTGCTATTGATGAGTAGATTGCAGATGTGTTAACAAAGCCTCTGTTAGTAACGAAGTTAAGGTACTTTTGAGATAAGCTTGGTATGGCAGAGAATTCCTCCCTCACTTAGAGGGAGTGTTAAATGTACAACATCAAGAGACATTCTCGAAACCAATCTCGTGCAACCAAGATTGATGCTCCCGTATAAAGGTGAACAGTTTGACTGCCTTCCATGTAAAGGTTATTCCTCTCGTATAGAGGTAATTGATCAAAGTAACGATGTTGTAAAGTCTTTTTGTACAAGGCTCCAGACTTGTGTGTCAAGTAATGATTCTCATGTGAACCTTCCATATAAAGGTATCCATGGGATGAACTCCCGTATAGAGGTGGACCTTCCATATAAAGGTCATGCTTTACTTGTTAAAAACATTTAATGTTGTGTGATGTATTATTAACCATGATCACCAGTTTCTATTAAGTCTCATTCAAAGATCGAGCACCTATAAAGTGAATTACTTTAGCATATGCTCATTTGGTCTGGAATAATATAATATGATCACAACATCCGATAATTATTCTTAGTATAATGTAATGTGATAAATAATTAAAGTTAGCACATATTGACCATGCAGTAAATGATAAAGAAATAAAAGATAAAGCATATAGATCCAGACAATTCAAAATTTCCCATGTAGACATTTCAACTAGTTATAGAGAACTCGAATTGTTAAAGCTTTAGTTATAAAGCTTCAGTTATAAAGTTTCAGTTAAGTAACAATATATGCCTCAATCAATGCTTCAGTTAAAGCATCAGTTAAATATATGCAATCAGTTAACTAAAGATGAACTTAGTGATCACTTCAGTAAAATCAATCAACATGATTTTCAGTTAAGAAAAGTTAGCTAAAGTGTTAAAAAGGAATTAGTTAACTAAAGTGTTTTGCATGACGACACTTTAGTTAAACTAAAAGTTAAAATAGGACACTTAAGTTACGACACTAAAGTTTCTCCTATTGCATGATGACACTTACGTTAGCTTGTTAACTAAGTGCTCCTACATCAATTATGAGGCGAGTTCACTCCAAAGTCAATTAAGCATGATTTCAAGTTAAGGAAGAAATGCATGGTGCATTGATGGTTCATGATTGAAGAAACTAGAAGTGCATTGCAACTATCCAAGAAGATAACTCACTATGGTTTGCATGGGAGGATTATCCTTCATGCATTGATTCGTTATTCCTTGCATGGCAGTGATTTTTTCTATATATTGATGTGTTGGGCACATTGGAAAATACATCTGATTGATCTCTCTTCTCTATTGCTTCCTTATATTCATCAAGAGTGTTGGGTGATCTCTTATCTCCCGAAAGAAATATTCTATGTTGTAAAAGAAATACATTCTCTGCTATCCATTATATTATACTGAGAAGAGTTGTTGGGGTTTTTGTTCTCATTGTTTTGAGGATTTTCCCTAGAGTATATCTTGTGTTATGGTTGTATGAATTTCATGTGATTGAATTGTCTCATTATTTCAAGTTTCAACATCTAAAAGAATTAAAGATCAAATATCAACCAAATATTAACAATTAGTACATTGTGTAAGGAGGTTTCCCCCTCGAAGAGGCTTTCTATTAATCTATTTTCTTCATTAATTAAGGCATGGATTACTCTTTCTGGTCTATTTATGCTCCTTTCATGCTCTTTTGGGGAATTTGTTGCATAACAAATGTCCGATTCATGGAAGGAGTAGGGTGTTGGCATCCCCCCCCCTCCCAGACACACACATGCAGGGGAAGTTGCACCATCGTCAGACGCACCCCCCGCCCCCCACACACACATGCAAATAATATACCACCTACCCAACATTCTCCCACTTGTTGTTTCTTTTCATAACAATGAGTCGTGTACTCATAAGGTTACAGGTTCAACGCATCAATGCCCATAGATTCTCTACACCAAGAGAAATTCGCAGTATCGATAGACTTTGTTAATGAGTCTGCAACATTCTTCAACGTATCAACCTTTTCCAACAACACCTTCTTGTCTTCAACCATATCTCTCACAAAGTGATATTAGACATCAATATGCTTTGTCTTAACATGATAAGCAGGGTTCTTTGCCAAGAAAATTTAACTTTGGTTGTTGAAATCTATCCTTATAGCTTTCTGTACAAATCCAACACCCGAACACAATCTCTGCAACCATACAACTTATTTGCTTGCATGAGTGGTTTCCATGTATTCAACTTCTGTAGTTGAGAGTGCAACTACATCCTATCTCTTTCTCATCCAACTAATAACTCCTCCAAATAGTTTAAACACATACCCACTTGTAGATATTCTATGATCAAGATCCCAGCCCAATCTGCATCAACAAATCCCCACACATCTATTTCTCTGTTTGGTCCAAGTCTTCCTTGGTAGCAAATTGCATAATCTCTGGTGCCATGCAAATATACGAAGACCCTCTTTACGAATGCCTAATGCTCTTTTCCTAGTTTTGACATATATCTGCTCAAAACTCCCATTGCATACATCAAACTACCAACCGCACTAGCATATGGAAATCATGACATATCTTCTTCCTCTTGTTGTTTCTTGGGACAATGATCTACAAATAATTTTACACCTACAAGAATAGGGACCTTGAATCACTTACTTTCCTGCATGTTAAATCTTCGCAGTATCATCTCAACATATTTTCTTTGATTCAACCATATTTTCTTGTTTGCACGATCTCTTCTAATCTCCATTCCCAGTCACCTATGGGGAAGACACTAGCAGGCAAGTCTATGAAATTGTGAGTAACAGGTAGATAAAAACTCAGAGGGGGATGGATATTCTTCGATGGGGTTACCGCCCCAAAGGCATGTTTACTGTTAAAGAAGCTTACAATCTTTAGACCAACTCTGTGATTCCTGTGGTAGACCATACTTGGAAACATTTGTGGGGATCCAAACTCTGGCCGAAAATCAACCTCTTCCTATGGTTGGTTTTAAGGGGCCGAATATTAACCTGGGACAACATTGTGAAGAGAGGTTTTGAGGGACCTTCCCTCTGTGTCCTCTGTGGCCATCATAGTGAAATGATAGCACACCTTTTAGATGAATGCAGTTTTTCCTCTACTCTATGGGATGAAGGCGCCAGGATTTTTCGCCAGTCTGATCGGGTTAGGAATGCACCTGGGGAAACTGTTAGACAATGGAGGGACGACCCTTTCCAAGGGAGAATTCTTAACCGGGTATGGCAACTCTTTCCTGGATTTACCCTATGGGAGGTGTGGAAGGAACGAAACAAGTGTCTTTTTACACTGAAAAAGTAACACGTGGAAGATGGTTTGGGGGCATATTCAGCATGGGATTACTGAGACATTGAAATTATCTCTGTGGAATGAACAGGATCTGAACATAGCGGCTAATGAGTTACGAATTCTTCATACCTGGGGTATCATGGTGCTTCCACAGTTTGTCGGGCGCAACAACACTGGTAATAAGATGCAGGATAGTCTGATTGTGTGGTCGCCGCCATTATAGGGGTGGCTGAAGCTGAACTTCGATGGAGCCTCAAAAGGTAACCCCGGGAAGGCTGGGTATGGTGGTGTTCTGCGCAATGATCAGGGTGAGGTAATGTTCAGTTACTATGGCCATCTGGGATGTGAAACCAACAATGTCGCTGAATGTGAAGCATTGCTGCAGGGCTTAAGCATGGTGGCATGTCATGGCTTAAACTATGTTATCGTGGAAGGGGATTCGAATATGCTCATACAAATGGCTATTAAACTTAACAATGGGACCCGGGCTGCTAAGCTGGAAACATCGTGGCATCTGACGTGGTGGTTGACATGTCTGGGCAACCTCATTGCTTCTTTCAACTCCGTTATTTTCCAGCACGTCAGGAGGAGTGCCAACTATTTGGATGACGCGCTGTCTAATCAGGGTGCCAGTAACCTTAATGAAAGATGGGATGGGGAGGCATTGGAATTACCGTCGAGTATGTGTCGGCTTAATTGTATAAGGATTGCTGAGTGTGACCGTGGAGGCAAGAGGCCTCATGCCGACGACATAATAAATCCTAATCCCAATGTTGGATAACAGTTGGTACCCTACTATGGATGATCTTGACAGATGGCGTTCTGGTAAAATTGATAAAAGGACTAATGTGTGGCTTTCCGTTGATTTCCCATCGTATGGGGCTATTAAGTTAAGAGATTTGGTGCATGAGAAGGCCATGGCGGATTGGCCTCGTACGATTCTTATCGATTATTATGATCAGCGGAGGGTGGATGTGACGAAGGCCCAGGACAGGCTTAATCATTACAGAGTCTTGATCATGATGAGGGATTTAATGGAGGCAGGGGGTGGCTTTCCTTTAAATTCGACGTTCAGGGGTGGTAACAGACATAGTGGTAATTGTCTGTATTACGCTGGTGCCTGGCGTAGTTATTTTGTTTCCTATTGGGGTGTGCAGAGTGATAGTGAGGGTATTGGTATCATACCTCCGAGAGGGTGAAATGTAAGGAGAGGCAGACGAGCTCATGGTGAGTCTAAAAATGTCGGAGGGGGTACCTCGGTGCAGGCTAGCCCTAGTCGGGAGCAATGGAACGTTGTTGCGACGGCTGTATTCTTTTGTCATTTCTTTCCGCTGGGAGTGCAGCAGGAAGTAGAGGAGATAGAAGTGGATTTATGGCGCCTGGTGGGGGAGAAGGAGCTACCTGAGGAGGCGGTTGCGATGGATGAATGGATCCACGACCCGGGAAATCCGTTGGGGCGCATGGCTCTGTATAACCGGGCTGTTGTTACACTGTGGGTTACCAAGACTCTTATTGCACAGTGCTTGGAAACTCGGGGTGATGTTCTGTCTGGTTCTCTGCGGCTGAAGAAGTTGGAGGAACTCTGCAAGGACCATGCTGAGGAATCGCATTGGATCCATATGAAGTTGGATGCATTGGCTGGTGACTTAGGAATTTTTTTCCTTAGTCGTCCCAAAAAAGTGGAGAATCCGCGTGAGATCAATCTGTGTGGTAAGGGGGAGGCTGTGGAGGCGCCTCCGGTTCTGATCATCGAGGACAAGGCTGGTCCGTCTGGATAATTTCGTTACTTGGATCCTGGTCTTTGCCTGGGCTAGTATTGTTTCGGCAGGGTGATTTTCGACATGGAGATTATCAGATTATCGGCTTGTTTTGATTTACTGTGGTCCCTCTTCTGGTTCTCTGGTGGTTGGTCCGTTCTTCGGGCAATGTATGTATGCGTGGCTTCTTCTTGTGTAATAGGTGTTTGGCCACATTATGGTTTGGGGGTTTGGGGCAAGTAGCTTCTGTTTGGTAATAGCTCTCTATTTCCTGTTTGGATTTTTGTAAGCAGTTTGGCCATGGTAGCTCTGTTCTGTTTTTTTATGCCATCGACGAATGACTCTAGGTTTTGGGTTATGGGTTCTTTGGGAAAGTTTGAAGTTTCGTGGTGGCTCCGTTAGCACCTGGATGTTTGTAATGATGAAGATTGTAATTTTGTTCCTACCTTAATAGAATGAAATTTTTTTTTGCTTAAAAAAAAAAATTCTCCATTCCCAGTATGATGTTTGCAACATTGAGATCCTTCATGTCAAATTTGGAGGATAGCTGAGACTTCACCTCCTTTATGACATCTTTGTTGTTTCTAATCAGCAACATGTCATCAACATACATTATTATGTTAATGAAGTGATCACCAACCTGTTTGGAGTATACACAGTATACATAGTACTCACAAACCCCAATCCAAGCCAAGTATGTATGTGTCAAAATTTTGGCACCACATCCTTGGAGATTGCTTTAGACGATAAAGGGACTTATAATTTAGTTTACATACCAGCCTCTTTCCCTCCCATTATTGTAAACCCTTTTGGTTGTTTCATGTATATTTCTTCTTCAAGGTCCCCATGTAAGAATGTTGTCTTCACATCCATCTACTCTACATCAAGATCAAAAGCAACAACAATAGCAAGAAGGAACCTAATAAAAGTTAATTTTGTAAATGGAGAAAATATTTCACTAAAATCAATTCCCTCTACCTGAAAATATCCCTTTGCTACCAAGCAGGCTTTCTACTTATCCACTTTATCTTTTGCATTCAACTTCTTTTTAAATAGCCATTTGCTACCAATGAATTTTCTTCCAGCTAGTAACTAAACTAGATCCTAAGCTTAATTTTTGTCCAAGGCATCCATTTATTCTACATTGGCCTTCTTCCAGAGATCGATATCCTTTGAATCAACGAATTCCTTCACATTTCTAGGATAATCATCAGTAATAGATAAAGCAAAACTAGACCAAAAATCAAGAGGGGAATACCTTTCTAGCTGCCTTCTTTCTCGAGATTATCTCCTCAAAACTAGGGTATGAGGTTCTTCTTCTTCTGATTCTGCTTCTTTTGTTGAGTCAGATTCTTCATTTTCGAACTCATACTCTATTTTCTCTAGTTCCTCTTCCATTGGAGTCACTTCTTTTCTGGGAACTTCTTTGATCTCTCTAAAAACAACATCTCGACTATAAACTGTCTTCTTAGTTACATGATTCCAAAGCTTAAAACCTTTCATACCATATTTATAACCGATAAAGATACATTTTTTCAGCTTTATTATCCAACTTACTCCTTTTATCCTTTGGAACATGTACATAAGCATCTCAACCAAAAAATTTCAGATGTTTAATAGAGGGTTTCTTACCAGTCCATACCTCATGTGGAATTTTTTCAACCAATGCTGATGTGGGTGATCGATTTACCAAGTAACATGCGATATCCAATACCTCTGCTTAGAATTCTTGTCCTCTCCCGACACTATTGATCTATTAGTTTTTCATCATTTAATTCAATATGATTTAGGATCTTAACTGAGAGAATAATATGCATATAAAATCAAACACAAGAGACAAGAGACACAAAGCATTTCACCGAGGAAACCATAAAGGAGAAAACCCCGCAACTTCCTTAGAGATAGAATGAGCAATAGTACAAAACCCCAAAACAAATAGATGGTCTCCAGCAGCTTCCTCCTCCTCCACTTGTGCGAACTCCTCCTCTCTCTCACTAATGCGAAGTGAGTGAGTGTGTGAATGATCAAATAGAGAGGAGCACCCTCTCTATTTATACTTTACTTTCCACTTAGCCTTAACCCCAAACAGGTCGGCCCCTAAGTGTAACTGACTGGGCCGACTTCTCTAGGAGAGTCTAATAACCCATTAATAACTTAACTTTGGGGTCTAATGCCCCGACATACATGGGAGCATTGACCTCAATGAATTTACATGACCCAAGTACAATAACGACTTCTCCGACCGGAGGAATAAACATCTCCGTCGGAGGTAGAATAATCAAATACAAATAGAATATACAAGTGAATACATTCCGAAGTTACAAATACATAAACATGATCATGCTTCTTTCCTTTTCCATCAGTGTCCTATTCATCATTTTTGCAGTTCCAATTTTTTGAGGTGTGTATGGAGTAGTATTCTACCTTTCTATACCACACTTCTTATATAATTACTCGAATTCATTCTTGTAGAACTCCCCACCCTTATCTATCCTCAACACCTTTATTTTCTTTTTTGTTTGATTCTCTAAAAGAGCCTTAAATTATTTAAACTTAGCAAATGATTCAGATTTATTTTGAAGGAAATAAATCCACGTGTTCCTTGAGAAATCATCTATAAATGAAATATAATACACAGATTTACCTAATGATGGAACAAACACAGGTCCAAACACATCACTGTGTATTAACTCTAAAATTCCTTTTTCTCTTGTAGCTCTAGATGCAAATCTTACTTGATTTTGTTTTCCATATATAAAATGTTCTTAGAAATCAAAATCCAGTGTGAAATGAGACATACCTTCAACCATCCCTTTACCTTGTAATGCTTGAAGGCCCGTTTCTCCTATATCCCCAATCTTTGATGCCATAGCATTATCTTTCCTCCTGATGCAGTAAGGGTTCTGTCTTCTTTATCTCCTTCCTCAGGAACAACAAAATTGTTACATTAATCGACGATGGTGCTTCCCCATAGTCTGTGCAGAGTTCCACTCCAAACCCCCCTCATCAATACTATTGATCCTAGAACCATTTTGCATTTTACATTTCCACACAAAGTTTGTACACCTGCAACATTTATCTTTCCAATAGATATCAATTTTCTCACGAGATATGGAATGTGTAGTACTTTAGGGAGATTTATTAGGCTTCCATTATGGAGCTTCAACTTAAATCTTCCACGTCCAATTATATTGGTTGGTGAATCATCTCCGAAGAACACATCTCCTCCATTGTACTTTTCATATTCACAAAACCACTCCCTATGAGGGGTCATATGACACGATACACCTGAGTCAATCAACCATATATCACGATCTAAACGATTACTTATGGAAGCTAGATACACATCCCATCCTTCTTTTGAGGAGGTCTTAGCCTCTATGGAAGGGGTGTCCTTAGATCCCTTTGCTTTCTCAACATGATTAGATCTACAATAATTTTTATAGTTCCTAGCTTTATCACGTTTCCAACAGTTCCTTATAAATGTTAGTTTTTCAAAATTTACTTCAATCTGATCTAGGATCTTAACTAAGAGAACAACATGTACAACATATCTACAGCATATCAATCATGGACACAATATTGCAAGCACACAAGAGACACAGAGTTTACTTGGGGAAAACCATAAAGGTGAAAAACCCCAATAACTTCCTCAGAGATAGATAGAGCAATGATATAACCCAAGCATAAGAGATAGACATCTCCTAGTAGCAGCTTCTCCTCCTCCATAAGTGCGCCACTCTCCAAAGAGTGTGTGTGAGAATAGAATGATCAAATAGAGTGCCTCCTGCACTCTATTTATACTTGACTTGACTTGCCTAATAACCTTTACTAGGTCAGCCTTAACTTAGCCACATAACATAATGCTGACTGGGCCGACCCCCAATAGGGTGGTCTAATAACCCTTTGACCCACATGGCCAACCCCCAATAGGGTGGTCTAATAACCCTTCGACCCACATGACTTATACAGGGCCGACCCCAACAAGGTGGTCTAATAACCCATTAAGTATAAGTTACAACACTTACAATATAAATGACGACACTTCCGTATAGAGGAATAATAACATCTCTATAGGAATACAAACACTTCCGTATAGAGGAATAATAACATCTCTATAGGAATACAATATACACATATGTGAAATACATTCCGAAGTTACATATACATCAACACTCCCTCTTAACTAGGAAGGTATTTCTCGACACAGGTCTGCTAGCACAAGTCTTCTTCTCTAGATCATCATCAACGAATCATCATCATCGTCACTGCTGCTGCCATCTCAATCAATCTCTGAATCTACTCGTCATAGGAAGTTCTATAGAGCCAGTCCTTTTTCATACTGGATGTAGGCCCACCACCTGTAGGTCTTCATCATCACTGGCCATACTATGGAAATCTCAGGACTTATTACGTGCGTCACAAAACCTCGCAAGAGCATCCAGGCTGTTACGAGTACACAGCTCTACCTGTCGGATTTCCCAGGGACATATTATATGTGACTGTCACAAAACCTTAAAAGAGTCTCTTGACTAGCAAGAACCCTAAAGATAATCTGAGGCCTTTTTCATCCTGTCCAGATCTCCAAGACTTATTACATGTGACCTCCACCACAAAACCTTAAAAGAGTGTCTTGCCAAGCAAGAACCCTAAAGAGTATTTGAGGCCTTTTTCATCCTGTCCAAATATCCAGGACTTATTACATGTGGTCATGGAAAAACCTCGAAAGAGCATCTCAGGACTGATTACGAGCACACAGCTCAACCTATCGGATCTCCCAGGGCCGAATTGTATGCCATAGGACAAAACCTCGAAAGAGCATCTGCTAGATATCCCAGGGCCAAATTATATGCCATAGGAAAAACCTCGAAAGACTATCTGCAGATCTCCCAGGACCAAATTATATGTCCTCCCAAAGCAAAACCTTGAAAGAGCATTTTCCAGATATCCCAGGGCCAGATTACATGCCATAGGAAAAACCTCGAAAGACTATCTGCAAACCTCCCAGGGCACAAATTATATGCTTATCTGCACAACCTGTTCCACGGCCACAAAGTATCAACCTGATACTCACCATACATCATCCTGATGTACACACGATCATCCTGATCATCATCACTGCATCGTCCTGATGCATGTCATCTGGAGCAACATCTTGAAGCTCGTCATCCATGATCATCCTGATCATACAATGCATCCACCTGATGCATACACAGTATCTTCCTGATACATATCATCATACATGATCTACCTGATCATACAATGTATCCACCTGATACATATACAAATACATGATCCACCTAATCATACCTGATACATATCAACATACATGATCTACCTGATCATACAATGTATCCACCTGATACATCTACAGATACATACACATGATCCAACTGATCATATCCAGCATCCAACATGATGCGTACATACATATACATATAAATGATCCAATTGATTATATCCAGCATCCAACATGATGCATACATACATATACATATAAATGATCCAACTGATCATATCCTGCATCCAACATGATGCGTACAACATATACATATAAATGATCCATCTGATCATATCCAGCATCCAACATGATGCATTCATACATACACATATAAATGATCCAACTGATCATATCAAGCATCCAACATGATGCATATATACACATACAGAGCAATAACTGGAGCATCGTCTTGATGCTCATCATCCAGTGCTTATATCCACAGCCATGGAAGGATCCTCCTCTCACCATGCTCGGAATGGCTTCAACAAATGTCTCCATCACTTCTTCCTTGAAGTGTCATTGATCTGAAGGACACCAAGCCTCTCTCTAAAGTACTCGAACTTCACTCTGGCTAGTGGCTTCGTCAGCACATCTGCAATTTGTTCATCTGTCGCAACATACAAGAGCTTCATTGCTCCTCTCTGCACCATATCCATGATATAGTGATATTTGATCTCAATGTGTTTCGACCTGTCGTGGAACAACGGGTTCTCAGACAACTTCACACAACCCTGGTTGTCACAAAAGATACCAGTAGGAGATCAAATAACTCAGACAGTAGCTTCCGAAGCCATACTGCCTCACAACTAGCTGAACAAGCTGCAACATACTCTGCTTCAGCTGTACTTAGTGCTACGCAGGACTGCTTCCTGCTAAACCAAGAGATCACACCCGATCCCATACTGAAGCAACACCCAAAAGTTCTCTTCCTATCTGCAGCACTGCCTGCCCAATCTGAATCAACATAACCCTGCAGGTTAAACTTTTGATTTGCATCATACTTGAGCCCATAATCAACTGTACCCTTTAGGTACCTCAGAATATGCTTTACAGCAACCAGGTGAACACTTCTGGGATCCATCAGGAACTGGCTCAATGTGTTCGTAGCAAAGCAAATATCCGGTCTAGTGTTTGTCAGGTACATCAAGGACCCAATCATCTGACGATACATCGTGACATCAACCGGCTCAGATGAAGCATCACATAGAAGCTTCAGGTTCTATGCCATAGGTGTGGCCATGGCCTTATAGTCCATCATCCTGAACCTCTTCAGGATCTCTACTGCATAGTTCCCTTGTCCAAGGAAGATTCCATCTGTACTCTGCCACACCTCCATGCCTAGAAAATAGTGCATCATCCACAAGTTCTTCATCTCGAACTTGGCAGCAAGCTTCCGCTGCGTGTCGGCAATCAATCTATCTTCACCTGTAATAAACAAGTCATCCATATACAAAAGTAGTATCACTGGATTGCCTTCCTCAACCTTGTAGTAAAGGTTGGAATCCGCTTTACTCTTGGTAAAGCCCAAACTAGATAGAAAGCTGTCTATCCTACCATACTAAGCTCTAGGAGCTTGCTTCAAGCCATACAAGGATTTCTTCAATCTGCACACATATGACTTCCCGTCATGTGTCTCAAAACCAAGTGGCTGCTCCACATACACTTCCTCTTCGACTACACCATTCAAGAAAGTTGTCTTGACATCCATCTGGTGTATCTTCCATTTCATCACTGTAGCCAGAGCAAGTACTGATCTGATGGAAGTGTACCTGGCTACAAGAGCAAAAGTTTCTTCATAGTCTATTCCCTTTTTCTGGGAGAAACCACGAGCTACAAACCTCGTTTTGTATTTCTCCATGCTACCATCTACAGCATGCTTGATCTTATAGATCCATTTGGAAGTCATAACAGACTTCCCTTCAGGTCTTGGGACGGCATCCCAAACATCATTCTTCGTGATCAACTGATCATGGCATTTTTCCATTACTTCATCCCAGGTCCTGGGAACTTCAATATCTTCAATATCTTCAATAGATATCTTTGTTGCTGGAACAAATGTTGTAGTCCTTCTTTTGTAGGTGAAGGTATATGATCTTTCGTACAAAACAAGTTAAATTGCATGATTAGAAACATCTCATAGTTTTCAGAACAAATTCTTATACAAAGAAATATGTCATACAGTCATGCAATTATTTTAGCGAATGCTTCAATACAACATTCATCCATATCCTGTAACTTTCTAGATGCCTTCCAATCTCTACCAGAACATTGTTAAGAGTTTGCACTACTCCCAACATGTCAGCAAAGAGGTTTCATTCTAGATAAGTAGTAATGGAATGTTGTACAGTGCCATAGGCCACTTACCCATTACATGCATATTAGTAGTATGTTGTTCATTAATGCAATTATTCTAATATGCCAAAAATACACAGCCTAATTCTAGGAACATCAGTATATACATCATTGAACAATATTATTTAAACAATCAAATATGCAAGAAATGATAATTCAAATACTTATCTTTGTTTGGTTGTTGGGTGGACTCCCTCTTAATCTTTGCAACTCCATTCTGATGTAGATTGTGAGAAGTGGTCGACTCCCTCTAAATATCTGCATCCTTGCAGAAACTACTGGAGTGTGCTCCCTCTTGATCTTTGCTTCCTGGATTACCTGTCCTTGAACTTATATCCATCCTCGATCACTATGCATGCTTACAAGTATCATTATTGTGATATCCTCGAGATCTCATACATAATCATACATTTATTAGTATATTCTTAATACTATCAAAACACAATAATCTTAAGCATGTATAGTCATGATCATTTCAAACAGAAATAATGAGCATTAGTATTCAAGGACTCTTATGGTTAGTCATATCATAAATTAAGGTAAGAAACATAATATGCCTACACCCATGATCATTCAAACCTATGAATAATCATTATCAATCATGCCATGTATACTTCTATAAGAGATCCTATCACAAGGTAGGATTCTAACTTGATATAGGAAAAACATACCTGGATTAGTATGTTAGCTAGTTATGTCTAACATACCCACATGATGTCTTCTTGTTCTCTTCTGACTTGTGCTAGTAACTTGCATATCTCATAAGTTAACCATTATAGTAGCAATTTATACATACCTCGTAAATAGATCTTCTATGTGATCCATGACAATGGATGAATCTTTGTCTTCATGTCACCATGATCATATGTTCTTGAACTAGAACATGATTTGTCTTTCTTGGTGTACCTTTCATGTTAGCGGACAACATAAACCTCATACAACACCATAATGCATTAGTACAATCATAAGTGTCAACATCCTAATCAATGAATATCTTCTATCATGCATTCATAATTTTATTAAGGTGATACGACAAGTCTAAATTTAATCAAGATTGTACTAACCGTAATAATATGAAGACAAACATACCATAAACTTAATCATGAACAAATCTCGAAACATACCTGGATAAGTCATACCTGTCGAGATTGCTTGTAATCTTCTTATGTAAGGCCTTAGACTCATCTCCCTCTGAAACAAGAACTTCTTCACTTATGCAGGTGACCAATCCATTCTCTTCTAGGATTAACCCAATCCACTTGATTTACAGGAACTGGATCTGGAGCTAGATTAGGGTTTGTCAGAGAAACCCTAAAAATTCAAAATTTGAATTTCAAACTTCTGAAAGGATAGAAAGATGCGCCTTGATGAGTTGATCAAGCCGGTATACTCAGAATTTGAAAACTGCAAAGTTTCACCCCTCAAATTTGCCTTTGAAACTTCCGGATTCACTGGACATGACCCCGGAATAGGGTTTGATAAAGCCCACCCTTTTTCCCAATCAAAAGGTTTGATCCAAAGCTCTAAGATTCTATCTTTCTGAGGAGCTTCCAGCCGTGGTCACAAATTTCAAAAATTCCCATTTTTGCAGAAGCTCTAATTTTCCACTTTTCCGATCAAAGTCCCGAACTAGGATCTGATCAAGCCCGGCCTTCTGCCCAACCAAAAAATCTGTATTGGTCTCTAAATTTATATTTTCATGAGTAGCATTCAGCCATGGTCTCCGATTACAAAAATTCCAACTTTCTCGGAAACCCTAATTCCCGGAGCCATGAATGAAGGTGCTCAAAATCCAATTTTGTTTTGACAGAAATATGCATATGATTGTTTCTGGTGTAACTCCAAAATTACGAATCCACAGGGTTTGAAACTTCTACCTGTGGTATCTCGAATTTTCATCTTTCCAACCCCACAGGTCTGACCTCAATTGGATTCTCTGAGAGAGAGTTATGCCAAGTGTCGCAACGTGACATGTTTATGGGATAAAACAGGAGAGCGAACTTGTACGGCATGTCACGTGTCACCGGTTCAGTTTTGGCCTCTGAAAAAGTTACCTGAGAAAGTAAAGTCTGTGCAATACCTGTCACTTTTTACAAAATTTCATTTGGAGCTTCCTATCCCAAGTTATGACCTTTTTTCCTAGGTCACCTGTTTATGACTCAGATCTGGAAGAGGGAGAAACCCTAGATTGTACAGATCATAAAACACAAAGTACAACAAATTAGAAGTTGTCCTTTGGAGACAAGGTACATGGGGATCTGATCTTCGACCTGTAAAAGTTTCAGATCCGAAAAATTCACCAAAATGGATTTGTAGCGAAAGTGCTACGATGACTGGTTTTTGCTATATCAAGCCCTAGTATCGCAAGTGCAACAAGTGTCATACATGCCATACCATGCCTTCTTTCAGGCTAGCTTTGATACCATGTTAATTTTTCATAATTTACTTCAATCTGATCTAGGATGTTAACTGAGAGAACAACATGTAAAGCATATCTACAGCATATCAATCATGGACACAATATTGCAAGCACACAAGAGACACAGAGTTTACTTGGGGAAAACCATAAAGGTGAAAAACCCCAATAACTTCCTCAGAGATAGATAGAGCAATAATACAACCCAAGCATAAGAGATAGACATCTCCTAGCAGCAGCTTCTCCTCCTCCACAAGTGCGCCACTCTCCAAAGAGTGTGTGTGAGAATAGAATGATCAAATAGAGTGCCTCACACACTCTAATTATACTTGACTTGACTTTCCTAATAACCTTTACTAGGTCGGCCTTAACTTAACCACATAACATAATGCTGACTGGGCCGACCCCCAATAGGGTGGTCTAATAACTCTTTGACCCACATGGCCGACCCCCAATAGGGTGGTCTAATAACCCTTCGACCCACATGACTTATACAGGGCCGACCCCAACAAGGTGGTCTAATAACCATCAAGTATAAGTTACAACACTTACAATATAAATGACGACACTTCCGCATAGAGGAATAATAACATCTCTATAGGAATACAAACACTTCCGTATAGAGGAATAATAACATCTCTATAGGAATACAATATACATATATGTGAAATACATTCCGAAGTTACATATACATCAACAATAAATTTTCCTGGGGATTTATATCTTCCCTTAGATTTAGATCTCTCCCATATCCCTTATTTTTGTTTCTCTCCCGGGGACGACATCTCACAGATAAGGAATCCATGCTATGATTATCCATGGCTTTTCTCCTCATCTCTTTTGACAACATGGATGCTACTGCTTCATCAAGTTCAAAGGTCGCTTGACTAGCACTACCTATTGCTACAATTAGGTTATCCCAAGAATATGACAAAGAACACAATAATGTAATACAATTATCTTCTTCAGCCATTTTAATTCCAAAAGAGGTTATTTGACTTACCAAAGTATTGTAGACATTAGATGCTCTGTCACTATGTCATTATTATCCATTTTGAGGTGATACAATTTATTTTGCAGAAACAACTTGTTTACTAGAGATTTTGATTGATACAAACTCCCTAGCTTCGTCCAAAGCTTTAATGCACTATCTTCTCAAGACACATTCAACAACATAGAGTCTGATAAGCGCATTCATATTGTACTCATCCCCCTTCTTTCTAATTTCTCCCAATCTTCTTTTGATGTTCCAGTGGGTTGTGTACTCGGATACACAATAATCCACTATTCCCTATCTACAAGAAGATCCTCCATTTTGAGCTTCCATAGATCAAAGTTCTAGTGGATAAATTTATCGATCTCAATTCTCTAATTGCTCACCATTCTCTTTCAATGCACAAATCAATGCTCCAAATCTCCCACTGAACCCAGATTTATCACATACCCAAGATCTATCAACCGCGTCGAACCCTCAACAACAAAGGCATCCCCCTGAAGCCAATAATCTTGCTCTGATACCACATGTAAGTTTTAAACCTATGCAGAGAAGAAAAACATACAATTTCTTCTAAGAAAAATAGACATTACACCACAACATTCACACATAATACACAGAGATTTACCCTAGAAACCTTAACTGGGAAAACCAACAAAACTTAGAGCCACGCCTCTTATTTTCTCATCATGATTATTAACCACTCACAATATAAATATAGGTATTCAATAGCATCCAAAACCCTAATTTGTTAACCCGGAAATAGACCCCAATCCCTTAACCATGATTAAATTACATATTTTTAGAAGAATCCCCAAAATAGCCCAAAATTTTTTGAACTCACTTCACAGAAGGGAGAGGGCATCAACATTCCCCCCTAGTGCATATGGTAGAGCGCCACATGGTGGGGATCATCAGGTGTGCCATCGTCATATGCACCCCCCCGACACACATGCAAAGAATATAACACATACCCAACACTTTAGACAACAAAGGTTTAATATGAATAGAAATGACCTTTGTAATTATCTTATACATGTTACATAAAGAGATCAGTAAAAAATCATCAAATGATCTTGGGTGATCCACCTTTGGAATGAAAGTGATGATTTCCAAACCAAATTGTTAGCTGATTTCTAGAGCCCAGAAAGTTTGAGTCTAATCCTCCAAAGAATATGCCAAAATCACGTTCCCAAGAAACTTACCCACCAAATTCTAGCCTTCCTAATTAGGAATCCGCATGACGCTTAAATCCTTCCCCATAACTAATGACACCCCACTATTGTGATATTTAAGCACCTTCTTCCTTTTCACCAATTTTTGAGGCAAGGTCTTGGGACAAAGATTGTGAAAGTCATTAACACACAAAATTCTCCACACAAATCCTCCACGGGAGTCTGCAATGACATTGTTAGTCAAGATTGATCCTTCTAGTAAGATATCTGTCCAATCTAATGGCTTTAACTACGCTATGTTATCACATGGCTCCACTCGGGGAAAAACTCCATAAACATACTGCAAATCATCGTTTGGAACTGCTACAAATATCCCTTCCCCATCTAATGTACCTTATGAAGTAACCCCCTTATGGGTGTGATCTGCAAAAGATATCACCTTCGATCCCTTAATGTGGTTGGAGGGAGAAAGTGTAGTACTTAATGTGACCTGTAACCCATTCTTGGTCATACTGGCCACCATTAGTGTCACCTTGAATGTGGAGGACTATGATACATCATCTTCAGAGCATGAATATCTTGAGTATTCTACCAAAAAAATCCTTGCATAGTAATATAAAGTCCCCAAACCCTAGTCTATAGTAAACCTCCATTCGCATCCCCATCATAATTTTGGATATCTATGTCAAGCATGTCGATATTGTAGAACTAAAAAAGGCCCCCCTTGGGTGATGATCTCTCTCTCTCTCTCTCTCTCTCTCTCGCTTACACACACACACACGAAATTAGATCAACTATTGGAAGACGAAGAAATTGAGGCAATTCTATTAGGTACATTCATTGTTGCTTTTTTCCAACTTAGAAAATTAAAAACATAGTAATAATAAATCTAATGTGGTCTAGATAATAATCATCCACAAATCTTCATATATATATATATATATATATAGAAAAACAAAATCACACCAACGATTGGAAGACGAGGGAACTTATTAATCCTATTTTGCACCATTCTTTCTTGGTTTTTTTATCAACCCACAGTGTCAATGGAGAGCTACATCATACCAAGCGTGCACACATACATAAAATATTAAATCCATCTTCTCATGTAGGTTGCTTACAAGGGATTAATCCCACACAAAATTGATGACATCCCTTATCTCTCATATAAATAGACGAAGGAGAGAATGCTTTTAAACACATCATCATATCATCATTTTTATTCTTTTCTTCGTACTTAGATTCTTGGAAGAGGTTACTAGGGTTTCCTCATCAACCCTATGCGGAGTTATGAAGTCTAGAGGGGACGTCTTTAGTTGGATTTTTCTCTTATGACTAGGGTTTTATCTTATGGTGTAAATGTTGGAATGATCACTCTTCCTTCTCTCTCTTGGATCTTCAAATGTACTTGTTATCTCTCTACCTTGAGGTGGTAGGGTTTATTGTTCTTCTTGTGCATTCTGATCCGAGTCCAAGTGGATTGTTTGCTAGTTCTAATCCCAAGTCTACATTTTAAAATTTTGGCTTCAAGCCCTAATTGGATCTTTTGTTTTGGCTAGGGATTTCACGGTATCCCTAAGGATAGGATCAAAATTTTTAAGTTACAGCCATGGAGATGAATCCAAACAAACCTTCCACGATTTTTTTGTTAGAGTCATTAATAAACATGACTTATTGGATGTTCAACCAGCGTTCGAGTGGTGCGGGTTGAACGTCGATGCAATAACTCTGATGTTGATTATGTAGTGAATACTTGACGTTAGTTCGACGGATTGACCACTTTTTTTTTCCTCAATGCAATTCTAGACGTCTCTTTTTTCACATTTAGCCGACATTACATCTACTTTGAAAACGTCTATTTTCGGATGTTTAGCCGACATTACGTCTACAATGCGAACAACTGTTTTCAAACATTCTAATGATGTTTGAATGGTGTCAGTTGAATGTCGATACCATAACTCCAACATTGATTAAGAAGAGACTACTTGATGTTATTTCGATGGATCGTCCACATTTTTTTGGTCAATGGATTTTAGACGTCGCTTTTTGGACGTTCTGTCGACGTTACTCAACTTTGCAATCGTCCCTTTTTGGACATCTGACCGAAGTTTTATCTACTTGACACACATTTCTATGTTGACGTTACAACGACATTTGGGTCGACGCTTCATTATACGTAGTTGATATGGGGAAGAAGGCAGAAACACCGCTTAACAGACTCTAAAAGAGGTCGCTTAAGCGACGTCAATCCACCAACGTTTAAACGACATTTAGCAGGATCCTTTAGCGACGCTAAAAACCATCGATGAGACATTAAAAAAGGGACCCCATTTTGTAGTGTCTATTCCATATAAAATCTTGTCTTGTCACCCTCAAAACTTCCTTCCAAACCATTTTAGTGAAAGGACACTTCATAAATAGATGGGAGATGGTCTCTGCATCCGCTTTACAAAAAGAGCACCATCCAATCCCTTTTGTCCTACATTTTTGGATGCTTCCCCATGTAGGGACTTTGTTTTCCAGTGTACACCACATTAGCAGTCGAGCCTTTGTAGGACACTTCAGCTTCCACAACTTCTTCCACCACCGTAACACTTCTTTGTTGAAGGTGTCAATGTTCAACTGCACATAGCCCTGTTTAGGAGTATACATTCTAGACAGAGCATGATCCCATATCAATTCATGATCTGTGAACATGGGAATCCTTTAGAGAATTTATATAAGTGTTCCACAATACACAGTCTTTTTTTTCTAACCCAATCTCCCTAAAAGACAATCATCCCTGACTCCACATAGTGGTGGAATTCGGATTGGCCACCTGGTTTAAAGTGAAAAAACCACGAACCTAAAGGTTTTCAACTAGATCCAATGGAAGATGATGTAGACCCCTGCTCCCGGGCCATGGGTCTATACTAATCCAAACAATACCTTCGTCCCCAATTTTCTAGGCAAGTCAATTTCCAATGAGATCAAAGAATTTTACCACAACTTTCCAAATGATAGATGCATTAGCTTGCCTCTTAGCTGAAGATCAGACCCATTCAATGATAGAACCTGCATAGTGATATAATTTTGTACAACAACAGTTGTCCACAAACTCTTGGTGGTCGGGAGCCTCCAAACACATTTAGCAGCTTGGGATTTTGAAAAAAGCAAAACATTTTTTAACCCCTTGCTCCCGAGCGACTTCGGAATTGCAATCTTCTCCCATCTGACCCAAAGAAATAGGAAAACTTTTATTTGGGAATGGTTTGTTTAGAAAATTAGTATTCTTTTTTATTGATCCTTATTGCATCGTATATTTAGCACAATGATAATGTTTTTTTCCCTAAAGAATGTGTCAAATAACACCTATCACATTAGTAATATTAATGTAGTTGTTGCTAGTAATGATGCACACCTAAGAATATCTCCAAAATATTAATAAAAAAATTTATTTTATTAGTTATAATATAATAATTAATTAAAAATAATATCATTTAATTATAATATTACATTATAATATAGTAAAAATAATTATGTATTGATTTCACACAGGGATATTAAAAAATGTTACAATTTAATTAAAAAGTATTAATAAAAACATTATTTAACTAATTATAATATCATAATTAATTAAAAATAATATTATTCAATTATAATATAGTAAAAAAATTAATATATTGATGACACTTAGAGATATTAAAAATGAATTAATAAAATAATATTATGTTATGAGTTATAATATAATATATAATTAGTCCAATAGGCTTATAATAGACGGTGAATGGGTGTATTGTTAAGACTCTCCTTGGTTTGAAACTATGTAATCAAGAGCCTTACAAAATATATATATAATAATTAATTAAAAAATAATATCATTTAATTATAATGACATATTATGATATAGTAAAAAAATAATATATTGATGACATGTACGGATATTAAAAAAATATTATAATTTAATTATAATATTATTATAGTAAAAAATAATGACATACAATATTTAATTAAAATAGTATAACCAAAGTAGTGATAAAATATTATTATTTAATTAAAAATACTCATAAGATTTTAATAAAATAATATAAACAAATTTGTTTGCTAGTGTTGGTGACTTGAAGTAAATCCTTCGCACCCTCGTCACACCAATCCTTAGCATGGATGGATTTTTTGGTGTCTCCTAACTAATCTAAACTTCAAAACCAAAAGTATATGTATTCCAATTAAATAAAACTAAAAATGATATGCATATATAAAGCTAAAGTCTAAAGAGGTGTATGTCGTGATCTGAACCTAAAAATGGTTTGCATATGTAAAGCTAAAGTCTAAAGAAGTGTTTATCATGATCTTAACGTAAAAATGGTTTGAATATCTAAAGCTAAAGTCTAAAGAGGTGAATATCATGATCTCAATAGTAAATGAGAGTATTTGTTAATATAAATGAGAGATGGTGATGATGATGGTTAACGTCTATTGAGACCAACTTAGTCTATAAAAATATTATATGTAAAGCTAAAATCTAAAGAGGTGTATATTATGATCTCAATAGTAAATGAGAGTATTTATTAATATAAATGAGAGCATTTATTAATATAAATGAGAGCATTTGTTGAAATCACTATAATAGTGGTTAAAGTTTACTAAGACTAATTTAATCTATTGAAATATTATGCATTTATTTCAATATAAAATTTATAAAAAATATTATATTAAAAAAATCAAGCTTTTATGTAATTTTTTTTATAAAGTGATAAAATTTGGATAAGTTTCTTATGTGATTATGTGATAGTAATAAAGTTTGTAAACCATATATATATATATATATATATTACTAAAACATAACATAATAATATTATTTCCATCATTGCAAAAAAGTTTTGGGATGTTTTATTATTGCAAAAGTTATTTTTGTTGAAATTGTCATTTTCATTACTTCAATTATAATTTTGATTTTAGAAATGGATTAAGTGTTTTCAATTAACCCGAGGCACTCTAAGTATGCAATTCTAACAACCTAAAACTGCAATTCCAATACTCACTTACACAACAAGATTTTAGCTAAAAATATTTAGAAAAACACTAATAATGAAAGCAAGAATCAACCAAATCTCTCATGTGAAAATAATAATATTATATAATCCATATATATATATAAACTCCAAACCCACTTAAAAATTGAAATATTATAAAAATATATAATTGAAATACTATGCAGATGTGTTATTTTTATTCAAACCTAAGAAATTATGCAGATATGTAAGGCAAAAGCTAAGCATCGAGCTGCAGAGCATTAAATGCAGCAGCTCAGTGCTTAGGGTCCGTTGGATCTCGAAATCCAATGGCTTTGGATCTCGAAATCCAACAGACCCTAAGCACTGAGCCGCCACATTTAATACTCTGCAGCTCGATGCTTAGCTTTGGCCATATAATACGTCAAACAAATTTATGATATGGAATTGGCTTACAACTCCAAACCTGATGCCCACTTAATCTATATTTGTCAGTCATGTGGTATACCTAAAGCATTTTCAATTTTTCATCGGTATATGTACTTCCAAATAATTATTTGTTGTATTCAATACTTTCAGAGAACAGCAGTTACCGAAATTGGAAGGAACTGCACATACAGTTTATTGCCTGCAAGATCCACGGCCATACTCTATTTGTTCGCAAATGCACGGATGAATCTGCCCTTTGAGTGAAATTCAATGTATGCAACAATTACCTGCAGATTTCTGAGGGGATCACTGGACCTGTCATGCTATTAATCGACGCCAGCGACAGAACTAAGTGCAGTGCAGTATTAGGAACATTTTTTGTTTTACTTGTGAGCTCGAATGGTTTTCTTCCGTGGCAGTTGTTTTAGCTAGTCGGCCCAGAAGTTATTCCAGTCCTTGACACGTTTGGCCTGTGCATGTGCCAGTTGCATCTGAGAGCGACACCATTTCCAGTAACGTACAAGGTCAGCGTTCATTTACCCATTAAAATTATTAGAAGTGTCACGTTGAATGCCATGCAGGACTTAAAGAGAAGTTCTGAAGCTCATTCGATTCACTCCAATAGCGGAGAAGTTCTGAAGCTCATTATGGAGCATTTCAATGCAGAGTAACCTGAAGAACTGGCTCACTGCGCCCACCATAAATTGTTTTTGGCATTCGGCATTCAAGTTCCTGTATGTTGTACTGACTTGTGTCCTCTCGGCCAGTTCTGAAAGTTAAAGGCACGAACTCTCAGAAGGAAGGTTGTTTTATGTTGACTGTCGTGATGTATTTATTTGGTGCATATCAGGTTCTAGTTGATGCATGGATAATAGGCAATTCTATGCCCATAAAGAACAAGTAACCTGTTCGTAGCACTTAACTTGTGACCTATGGATGATGCATGGATAATACGCAATTCTACGCCCATAAAGAACAAGTAACTTGTTTGTAGCACTTAACTTGTTCATAGCAAGATGTTCAATTACAAGTTAAGTGGCTGTGCTAGTTTAAATATATGGATATATGTTTATATATTTTAGAATTTGGGGTGGAGTAATAAGTATGCCTTTCCTAAATTGTAAGAGGATGCCATAAGTGTTTCAAATTTGAAATAAACAATTATAATTTATAGTTAATGTATGGATAACCAACAATTAATTAATTAATTAAAAGAAGGCTAATAATAACAATAACTGAATGAAATTACAAAATTACTTTTAAATGGAAATGGAAAAAGAATTTTAAGAAAAAAAATAATAATAGATAAGTATCAATACAAGAATTGAAGTTAGATAAAATAATTAAGAATTTCATGAAAAATAAGGTTTTTGAATTAACATCTATTTTTAAAAGTGTAAAGAAGTACTTGATGGGTGTAATCTTAAAAAAAGAAATTATCAAATTATAATATAAAATAATTTTTAATTTTAAAATTTTAAAATATATATTTAATAAAATATAATATTTTTAAAAATTATAATAATTAATATTAAATTTATATATTAAATTTATTTTTAATTATAAAATTTAAAAATATATATTTAATAAAATATAATATTTTTTAAAATTATAATAATTTAATATTAATTTTTTTTATTAATTTTATAATAAAATTTCATTTTGATATTATTAATATGATATGATAGTACACAAGACATTCACATTAAAATGGCATGAGAGTACACTAAAAAATCACATTAAAATGTTTAATTTAGATTTTTTTATTTCAAATTTAACCCATAACAGAAGAGTACACTAAAAATAATGACATTAACATGTTTATTATAAATTAATAATAAATATATATCATGTAATTTTTTATTATTTTATGTTTTTATAAATTTGTTTGATGAACACCATACTTTTTTTTTTTATGTTTATTCTTAATAATTAATAATTAAGAGATGGAATCATATGAAAATGGTTTTTAAAAATTATAAATATAAGGATGATTTATAAAAGTAAATATTTTTATAATAATATTGTTTATTATTAATATTAATATATAAATTTTGTGTGTAATCATGAGATTATTAATGTTAAGTAAATGATGGAGTTTAGATGTTAATGTTTTCTCTAACAATTCTCCTATCTTATTAATGTTTTCTCTAATAATTCTAGACACCTTCAGTGTCACCCTTACCCTTACATTAATACTTTTTTGAATAGCTTTTCTCATACACATCATTATATATGAGGGGAGTTATTAGATTTAAAATGTTAATAGTTCTCTAATTATACAAGGGGTGGGGAGGAGTTATTAGAGAAAACATTACCCTCATATGAGGGTCGGGGTGTGGAGATTTATTAGAAAAAACATATTAATTTTAATGTTTTCTCTAATAAATCCCTTCACCCCACCCTCATATCAAGGTGGAAATGGGGGAGTTATTAAAGAAAACATATTACCCTCATATGGTATGGGTTGAAGGGAGTTACTAGATAAAACATGTTAATATTATTGTTTTCTCTCATCCACACCCCCACCCTCATATGAATATTAATGTTTTCTATAATAAATCCCCACACCCCACCCTCATATCTAGGTGGGGTTAAGGAGTTATTAGTAAAACCATATTGGGTAAGAGGAGTTATTAGAAAAAACATATTAATATTAATGTTTTCTCCAAAACCCCAAACCCCAATAATCCAAAACCCCATGTTTTCTCTAATAACTACATCCATCTCAATCCTTGTATGAGGCTGGGAGTGAGACAATTATTAGAGAAAACATATGAATGTTTTTTCTAATAACCTACTCCAACCCCACCCTAAAAACATTAATATATTTTCTCTAATAACGATGAGTTGAACCTATGAATGTTTTCTCATATAAACACCCTCATAAATCCTCCACCTTCCACCTTGTTTTCTCTAATAACTTTGCTAACCCCATTTAAAAGTGTGGGTGGGGGCAATTTATATGAAGGTGGCATTTATTTGATAAAACATATTACATAGATATTGTTGAGATGGATATTACGTAAATGGTGGAGTATAAGTGTTACATATTAATGTCAATAATAATTACTTGCTTTATAAAATGTAAAGATATGTCTCTAATAATGATGAGTTTTAAACATATTAATTTTTTTTCATATAAACACCCTCATAACTCCCCCACCTTCCACCTTGTTTTCTCCAATAGCTCTGTTAACTCCCACCCTCATTTAAGGGTGTGGCAGTCAAGTTATGAGCATCCTAGACTAAATCTAGAACATGAGTGGGTTGCACTAGTAGAGGACTCAAAGGACAAGAAGATGAGAAAGGAGGGGTCTTTGCCTCCAAGTGCAGAAAAAACACTAAGGTAGATAAAATAATGTGTCGAACATTGAAATTATAATTTGTATATTGAATTTGGATATGATTTTTAAATCGCATAAATATGTACTTAACCATTTTCGTAGGCTCAAAGACACAAAAAAACGACACACATGCCATGCTTGAGAAGACCGGCCAGCAAAAACATGGCCCAGGGGGCTACGTTAAAGTGAAGGAAAAATATGTAATTGTTACGATTTTAAAATTGTCCTTGTTGTATTTTTATTTGGGTTTTGAACGATTTCCTTGACAAAATTCATTATGTTATGGGATACATAGTCCACCGAATTTGGCGTCATGCCCACAACTAACGACCTCAAACTTTCCTTCAAAGGAGGATACAGCGCCTTGGTCTAAAGCAAAAAGGCCAACACATCTGATACCTCTACTAACAACATCGATGAGGTATACAAACTCAATGGGTTTTAATTGAATAATTAATTATAAATTAAGTACAATTCTACATTGTGAGGTTCTACAACAATTCTACAAATGTTATTGTAGGAAAGACTGTTAGGATAATTAATACTCCAACCATGTCCACCTTAGCATTATTTACCTTTCCTAGTAGTTGATGTTGTTGTTATCCCCCTAATGGTGTGTAGATGTCATCTAGGACCTATTATCCACTTGATGCACCCTGCATGCATGATTTTAGGACCACCAGAGTCAATTCCTTACATTCTAGGAGCTAACTCGGTGATTCAGTTGAATCCAACTGAGTTACACCTGAGTTCCTGACTCTAATTGGGGGTTTGAGCTCCGATCACAACTGATTGTGATCTAATGCACCCTTTTCTAATTGATTTTCATGAAAAAATCACAATTGCACCCTCCTTGTTTAGTTAACTGAGTTTTGGTTGAGTTGAGTTGAGTTTGGGACTTCCGAAGCACTCCAGTGGTGACAATTCCTATGCTAGACTGACATGGATTCAAATTCTCCTATGATAATCGAATTCTCTCCATTGTAACATATATTTTGACTATACTAATTAATGGATCATGACACACATTTATGTGCACATCTGAGTTTCAATGCATGAATAATTTTACTACTCATTCCACTGCAATTTTCATTGTAATTCATCATTTTTCCTAATTCTTTCATTGTGAGGTATTCTCAGGCTCTAATATTTGATGTGAATTACACATGGTATTAGAGCTCAAAGAGCGTAGGTTGAGAAGCTGCTTTCGGTAGTGCACCATAAGCCTCTGCATTTCCATAGCAAATTCTGGTGCCATTGCATTGAATTCATTGGAGAAATCCTTTGAGGTCTAGCCAGGTGTGAAGGATCCGGATAAAAGTTCCTATTGTCATAAAGCAGTTCTCAGTAGAATTTTATCTCCAAATTTGAGAGTTTTTTGCAGTATTTTGAAGGTTTTTCAATGCAGTAGTAGTAGCAGTTTCAGTTTGCATTCGCTCCAGCAGTTTCACATGGAGAATTCAAATGTTCATTTGTATTTAAGGATCCTGACACCCTTCAATTAACTTGATTGGAGGGATGATATGCAAATGGTATTATGCAACAAAAGTATGTAATCACAATGGGAAAGGATGTCGAACCTCAGGCAGTTGTTGAGAAGGCCAAGTACCTGAAAATATTAGATGAAGCGTTTGGTTTCATGTGTATTCATATTTCCATATATTTTCTCTTCCACCTTGAAGGATTGAAGACTCCAAGAGAGGTTTGGTTGAAGCTTGAGACTCTCTTCGGCATGCAATATGAGCTGAGAGGCCATATTCTGGAGAATTAATTAATTGCTCTTCAACCCAACAGTTTCGAAACCATACAACAGTTCTTTTCTAAATTCAAATCCTTGGTTATGCATTGCAAACAATGTGGCATTGAGAAGAAGGATGAGCAGCTGGTGCTATCCATCCTAAGCAAGATTGGTATTGAATTTTCAATATTTCTTTCTACTTTCCACTCTAGGAGATTGTCAATCCCCAACTGGAAAATGCCTTCCTTAGATGCATTCACTGAATCTCTCATCCAGGAACAAGACAGACTGATTTAGATGGGCACCTGAAGACCTCCAAAAATCAAGCTCTTATAGGCGGAGAGTCAAAAAGTGCAAATGCTAAAGGGAAGGAGAAAGGGAAAGAAAAGAAGCAATTTTAATCCAAGCAGAAGGAAAAGTATAATCCATCAGAAGGAGCCTCCATCTCCAAGAATGATACGCAAAATAAATTTGAGAAGACCAAGTGTACATACTACAATAAAGGAAACCATACAGAGAGCTCTTGCATGAAGAAGAAGATAGATCAAATGACCAAACTCCTTGAACAACACAACATTTCCCTCCTAGAAGGTAGAAGGAATACTAATTCTGGAAGTGAGACATATGATCATGAGAGATTCCATGCACTGAAGGTTGGATTCTCACAATAACAATCCTTCCTCGTAGATTCTGGAGCCTCCAACCACATGGTTGCCTCGAGATAATCTTTTTCTTCTCTAGATCTTACCCATGGTCCTAGTATTCACATGGGAGATGATTCTCATATATCTACTGTAGGGAAGGGCACAATACAACTGGAGCATGGAAAGTTAAAAAATGTTCTATATGTGGCTTCCTTGGTGGAAAACCTGTTATTTGTTTATCAGATGACTCACACAGGTTGACCGAAGAAAGTTATTTTTGGACCTGACATAGTTGATATTGTATATATATCGTCTGGGAAGCTAATAGAGAAAGGTGTTGAAAACCATGCCTCCAAGGCATATGAATTCTCTTACTTTTTTCCATACTCTCTGCCTACTCATGATGTCTCTTCTGATGATCCAATTTCATATTCCCAAGATGGGGACCAAGATCTTGATGTTGAGTATGAAGTTCAAGCAGATCCAGATCCAGATCCAGCCACTTCTCCCAATCCATGGACAATTACAATATGGCCTCACAAATTACTTGAAGCTGTTGGGAACATAGTTGGGGATCCATTTGACCATAGAATAACTAAATCTCAATATCGGGATGCAAACCTTGCACTATGTCATACAGATCCATTTCTCTCAGGGAGGTGCTACATTATGGTGGGGTCTGATCTACAACCAAGTACAAAGCTCGGTTGGTTAACAAAGCGTACTCAAAGGTTCATGGTTTGGACTACAATGAGTCATTTTCCCCAGTAGCAAGAAAGGATTCTGAAAGACCTGTTTTGGAAAATGCAGCTTCGAAACAGTGGGAGGTACATCAGAGGAGCAGATCCAGATCCAGATCCAACACCTACATTACTATCCTACATAGGAGCAATTTGCCTACATTTTTACAAAAAATTTCACTCAGAAGAGATTTTCCTTCTCTGCTTGGTGTGAAGGTTGTTTGATTTTCCCGTTGTTCGTTTTTTAGGGGGGGGATTTTTGCCACGAGGTTTTTCCCCATATCCTTAGTTTCATGGAAATTTATTATTTTGATTGTATGGGTGACCTTTGGTCTCAGTAACTAGGGCCCAAGATGTCTAAGTTTGGATTAAGGGGGGTGTTAGGATAATTAATACTCAAACCTTGTCCACCTTAGCATTATTTACCCTTTCCTAGTAGTTGATGATGTTGTTACCCCCCTAGTGGTGTGAATATGTCATCTAGGACCCATTAGCCACTTGATGCGCCATGAATGCATGATTTTAGGAACACAAGAGTTAGTTCCCTACATTCTAGGAGCTAACTCAGTGATTCATTTCAATCCAATTGAGTTACACTTGAGTTCCTTACTCTAATTGGGGGTTTGAGCTCTGATCACCATTGATTGTGATATAATGCGCCATTTTCTGATTGATTGCATGACAAACTCACAATTGTGCCCTCCTTGGTCAGTTAACTAACAATAGCTTCAGTTAACTGAGTTTTGGTTGAGTTGAGTTGAGTTTGGGACTTCCAGAGCACTCCAGTGGTGACAATTCCTATGCTAGAATGACATGGATTCAAATTCTCCTAGGATAATCGATTCTCTCCATTGTAACATATATGTTGACTATACTGATTAATAGATCATGAAACACATTTCTGTGCACATCTGAGTTTCAATGCATGATTAATTTTACTGCTCATTTCACTGTAATTCATCATCTTCCTAATTATTTCACTGTGAGGTATTCTCACGCTCTAAGAGCTACTACGAATTTCAGAAAGACAAAAATATATAGTTTTCCCTCTTGATGATCCATTTTTAGAGACCAAAGCTGGTACTGCCTAGCCAAAGGTTGCCCCTACTGCACCTAGAGGTAACAGGGATGAGTTCAATTATAGAAATTATAATTTTTTGGTTACTGTTTAGAATAAATAAGCTGATCAAAATATGGTTTTCTTTAATTGTAATTGGTGTCAATTTGACAATTAGGCATCCTATAAGTGGATGTATCTTGCGATCTGATGTTCCAGAACTAGTACCACAAGAAACTAGTCAAGATGATATTGAGGAAGTTAATGCTAGTGAGAGAATTGTGGACTACATTAAGAAAAAAACCAAAAAAAGAAGTAGGGCAGTAGAGATTGGCCACTATGCATGGCTGACACATTTTGTTGTACTATGCGGAATTGTATATATATATATACTAGAGGACCTATATGTTCATATCCTATACATGATTTGATTATATACCGATTTTTATAGTTATATGCCTCTATTTTATAGTTATAGTGTTTTCTAATCATGTTCTATGTGCGTAAAATTTATATGACTATTATTTTTTTTGTCATTCTACTTAATTCAACAAATGGCTTGTCATAGCAAAAAAAATCCCATTAGTTTATTGTTAATCCTCTATCGTGTAAAGTAGTCGAATGCCCAATGCTTGCAAATAGACAATGAAATTTCAAATTTTTGCCATGAATGACAGCTAAACATTTGTAGGATCACTAACTCAATACTTATCCATGCTTCTTATTGGTAATAATGTTGTGATGTCTTCATGCTTATGATGATATTATGACATGTTTATTTTGATGTAAACACATAGTTGTGATGTTTATATGACTGTTATATTTTTTCTTGTATATATGTATGTTCATTTTCTTTGAATTTTGTAATTAGCCTCTATATATGTTCATTTTAATTATCCCTATATATATAACATGTATCCTCATTGCATTTAAGAATACAAAATTGATAAAAATTTCTGCAGGTATTCATGTGCAGGCCTCTTGTAGAAATAACATTTATGTCAGCAGCGAGAAAAAATGTGCGTTTCTATGCGTTTTCATAGTGGAGTGTGGTCCTTTTCCACACTATATCATACGACCACATGGAAAAGGACCACTATCCCTGTGAGAACACATGGAAACACGTTATATCATCATTTCTATCAAGAAGACAAATTTGCTAAGAATTTACGCATTCCAGTTATGTATGTGTAAATCGTTTTGTAATAAGATTTTTTGTTTACTTTATTTGAAAATAAATATTTGAGTATTTGAATATATATCATATTGTATCTTCTTGTGATTAGGATGAATAGAAGTTTAAATTATTGTTATGTTTTATGTAGTTATGCTTCTTTCAAGTATGTTACATTAAATAAATTGGGTATGGGGAATTGAGAGTGACATGAGGGGGGGAGGGGCCATACAAGCTTCCACCTTCACGTGGTTGGCCCTGTTCAGTAGAGAATACATTATTGTTGAAACAGAGAGAAGTTCATGTAGGTATTCAAATTTGGTGTTTTTAGAGTATGATACATGTTGGTTTGAATATTTATTTAGCATTTACTTATACATATAAACTTATTATTCAATCATGATTTCTATAGGTATTCATGTGCAACATAAATGCAAATAATAACTATCAGTAAATATTCCAATGGATTCGGTGAGTAAATGATGGATACATTTTCTTCACGCTTATGTTTATTTAATGAATGTTTTTTTTTGTCAGTTTATGTTGTATTTAACTAATTGTGCAATACATTATCTAATTCTATTAGTTCTATTTGTGTGTAGGTATGATGCCTAGACATGAATGTCGTCAACCTTGCATGGTCGTGATTGTGGGTAAGGTAAGTTATACTACTATTAGATCTTTAATAGGGTAAAATTATTTAAGTTATGAAACCAATCAATTATTGTCCATGTTGAATGTATAACATTGGAATTGAACTACCTCATGGTATCTTATAATTCGTCCACATGAACTACCCCTCAAATCCACCTAGCCTCAACTTGTACCTAATTGTTTATGTAAATGAGCTATGAGTTGTACTTGGTTGCATGAATTGAATTGTACAACTTGGAAACATGAGACCCTATATTCACCCATCTCGATGAATCAAACAAATTTGAGAATCCATCTCAAGTATGATTTAATCATGGGTAGGGTATGAGAAGGAATTAATATTGTACCATGAAGAGCATAAGGTCCAAAATCGACCTACCTTGATAGACCCCAAAACATGATAGAATCCACTTGAGAAGCCTAGTTCGGTCCTTGGAAGATCTTGGAACTCTCCAAAACATGGAGGAATCAAAAATCCCTGGACTCTTGGATCCAAACATGCTTTCAAAATATAGTTAAATCCCCTCTTTTTCCTAGACAATGATGGACCGATGACAAGTTCTAGAGTAGAGAATGGTATATGAATACTAGGATTTACCTAATACTTGTTGGATGAGTACATGTGAATAGAAATTGTAAGATGTATGCTTTATAAGGAATTTATCATACCATGGAATCTTTACAATCACTTAATTTAGTGTTTCACAAAACTTATAAGGAGTGGTTTCTCAAATCTCAATGTGAGAACAAACATAGTAGAACAAACTATGAAAATAAATAGTAGAACAAACATTAGAGTTAGATTAGCTAGTCCAAAGGACAAATTTTTGAGAAAGTATATTGTGTTAAAAAGAGCAACGAAGACCTAGTAGAGTGTTGTGAACTCGAAACATTATAACTTGCAATATATGTATTCTAAACATTAATATATGTGGATAACATTTCCCCAGGATCATGGGATGGTTCTATGATTGATTGTATGGTTATTATGATAGCTTTATCTATTTATGTGACCATAGAATTGCAAGTCACTATGTACATCATAGAATTGTATGGCATTGGGATGCCATACAAATAGTTAAGGGAAAACTCCTTAGCCACTAATTGTAAACTTTAGAGAAACTATGAACTTCGAATTTCAATATCACTACAAAACTACAAGAAGAGTTCATTTTCTATGGACTCTAGTCAAGAGGGAAATGTTCCATATGGAGAAGTATCTTTGCACATTTATAGAGTGCTCCCAACTTAAAATGGTCAATTTTGGCTTATTTATTGCTTAACCAGGATATTGGAAGATGTCGTGGATGCAATGAACAAAAATGGTTCCAAAAGCCCTAAAGAAATATAGGTGATATCATAATAATATACCAATTCCAAAGATGATTTGGGAGCTATTGGGCAATGCTCATATTAGATTCTAATATTTTCTCCATTTGACATTGAGGTTTATGAAACGCTTCTTTCATTAGTCCTATTCTAGGTGTACAATGCATTGTGGATCAAAATGTGTACCAACATTGAAGAAACATGGAATTTGAATATTGTGTATAGATTATAGGGCATCAAACAAGCATACAATATGTTTTTGAATATCCCTCCCAAGAATTGAACATTGGGTCAACCAATAAGGCAATAAGGTAGTGAAACATATTGATAGATCAACCATAAAACAATGCATCAACAACTTTATTTTAGGCCTGCAAGTTACATATGATAACAATATAAGATTTATTAGAGGACTACCATATGATATACCATTAAGATAGTGACTTAGGGTATGTCTAAAGAGGTCTTGTTACAACCAACACTGGCCAATTTTGCATCAACAATATACATCCATAAAATATCAAAGTGTAAAATGCAGTATATGGAGACAAAACAATGGTGAGAATGACAAATGAATCGATTCGGTTCATTGTATCTTAGGTCTAGAAATGATGCCTTGGTTATGACAGTTTTGAATATGATGATCGGCATAAGCAATATTATTGGTTTCTCAAAGCTCAATGTGAGTAGTGATCTTCACGTTACACATATTGCATTCACATTAGTTGTCAACATCAACCATGTAAAACCAAATACACAATCTTAGGGGCAAAGTATATGGTTAATGATACAATACAACACAGTGCATAGTTGTTCATATTTTATATGTTACAATGTGATATATTTTCTAATCTAACAATTTCGTTACCATTTTAATGTCTCTTGTAGCTATTTAACATATTGGCTCATCATCTTTTGACATCTTGAATTTATATTTGTATCTCCATCTTTTCTTTGTCTGATTAGTTCCAATGTGCATGAGTTTGAATTCCCTTCATGATGAAACAACATAGAACAAAAGTCTAAGTGTTCATAATGCATGTCAAGAGAAAATGAACTTAAGTCAAAATGAAAGCACATATGGATTAGTGTGATTATTCAGTAAGTTATGTAGACCATTTCCCTAGGATCGTGGGATGGTTCTATGATTGATTGTATGCTTATTATGATAGCTTTATATTTATGTGGCCATAGAATTGCAAGTCACTACAACATAGAATTGTATGGCATTGGGATGCCATACAAATAGTTAAGGGAAACCTGCTTAGCACCAAGCCAACATGCAATGTCAAGGGTGGTGATCTTCATGAAATCTAAGTAAGTATGGATATATTTAGGTAGAATTAAATTACATTTTGAATTATTGAAGAGTAGGTTGCCATGATGTCCAATTCTATAACACCCACATATGTTATATTGAACAATTGATAATGATTTGGTGAGTTTAAATGTATGTGAATAGATAGTTTACTATCTTCATGACACTATATGTGATGTTTTAGATAGTGATGTCCCCCAACACTTTATGAATTTTGGTTATGAGATGTAGCATCTCTTTTTTATTGTGATATTATTGAAAATTATGCCTCGCATGTCAATGCAAGTTTGCTTTTTATTAGTTTTGTTGATTGTAGTTTCCAGGTAGTTATACATTGACAATATGTTGGATTAGTTAAATAGTTATATCATTTAAATTAGTACTATTACTTTAGTCAACCTTGATTTGATGTTTAATGACCTTATGTTTGTTGAGATGTTTATAGATAGCTTAATGACTTTCATAGGGATGAACACTAGCATAACCAAATGTTGGGAGTAGCTAGATTATTCCTACAATGTTTTGACAATGATTCTTTCCCTTAAGGATTTCCCCAAAACCCTTGGTCTTATCACTTCTAGTATTAGGATGGACTTTTGTGTTATGTTTTCCCTTTACCCTAAGTGTTTATGTATTTAGTTTTGGGCATGTCACCTATGTTATACTTTTGGGTATCTCTAAAAGTGTTTACACCATGTTTGGGGGTACTTCCCGAGACTTGGGGTACATGGCGTATGATTAGCCCTTGGATGGTCTGAGGTGGATCATAGAATGAGAGATGGTTTGTGACGTATATGCACAATTGAGATAGCTTAATGAGTGGGTGATTGAACTCAAGATAGTGTTGGCCTAAATTTATTCCCTTAAGCATTGGATATATTTTGGTAGTTTTGTTTATGCCCTTCATTGAGGCCTCATGGAGGATCCAACAACTTGGTTTCCTATTTGGAGGATTGTAGATGGATCAGGGATTCCTATGGATTTTGATAGCATTCTTAAAGTGGGTAGTTGACCCAATGGAGTACTTTGCTTTGTAGAATAGATGGATTCCATGGAGGTTTGTGATGGAGTAGTGTGGACTTGTACTATTGAGTAGACATCTCACTCCTTTTCATGGAAATGTTGGTAGAACACGTTATTGCCTACAATGGAATAAAAAATTATGATTAGATAAATTAAATGAATATAAAAACATTATAATTTGTATAAAATCAACGTATTGCAATGGAGTGGCGGTAATTACCATGGAGTTTTAATCCCTTTACCGGCACCAAATCATGGTCCATCTGTAATTCAACTGGTAACTAACCAATTCCCTTTACTGCCACGCCAGACGTCATGGAACTCGCATTAGTCTATGATTATTGAGGCACAATAGTACTAGAACTAGTGCTGATACTATGTGTAGTCGGGGTTGTGGTATTCCCCCCACCAACACTAGGTGTAGAATCAGGGGTAGACCCAACAATACCTGGATTTGTAGCACCATTAGCATGTGCATCAGGACTAGGGGGTGAAACCATAAATGCTCCTATTCTACTCCCAACACTAGCTTCTACCCATCTCATGAATTCCTAAGAAAAAGGATTTCATCGAGTCAAGCTCTTCAATTCCTTTAAAAAAAATTCATATTCTTTCAAAGAAATAATGAAATAAAACTTTAAAAAAATTACATTTTACTTCTCGATGCGGTCCATCAAGAGTTTGGTTCTCCTTTAATTTTCAGGAGTATCTTCTGCATACATCAATCCAACTAGTTCATCACCCATTTTTTTAACAATTTTTTTGACAGCTACCAAAGGGTCATCAACTCCTGAGATCTCCATGTCATCCTCACCAGGACAAGGTGTCGACATGGGAGCCTACCAAAAATCATTTCATATAACTCCAATAATCAACGTAACAAGGATCTCCACGCTAGGATAAAAGAGAACAATATGGAATATAACACAAAAATATAAATGACCATATATAGATATATTATCTCACCCTGCCATCATCGATGCCTTTCCCTTTCCCCCGACCATCCTATAGCAGAAACCATGATTTGTTAAGAATATATACAAAGATTATTTGTTAACAACATAAAGTATATATAACAAAAAATAATAATTAAACAATATACATGCTTTTTAGTAAATCATGGGCATGCTTGTTAAGCCATACTTACCTGATTCCTAGATCATGTTCAAATGATAATTGAGCAACAAATCCTTGCCTGTGGGTATTTATTTTATTACACTAGCCACAAATTTGTTTTTTCTCCATGAAAAAGGCGTATTTTAAATCAATTTAGAGAAAAAATACATTTCCCAGTGCTATTCAACAGTAAGTCTATCAAAAAATAATAATGACTGGTGGTCAGAAAAAGCTAGCAGCCTTTAAAATAGGCTAATATTGCATGCTACAAGTAGGTATAACACCAGTTCAAAAAAATTCAAAAGATTCAGATATCAAAAAGGAGATAATCTAATAATTCCTGGTTGCCCCCCCTTAGAATTCTTCCAAGTGAAGAGCACCATGATGCAATAGCAGCCCATGTTTAGATAGAGTATCATCTTCCTCATTGAACTCTAGTACTGTCAACAAAATTGCAATAGTCATGCTGGAAATATTCCCCGACTGTATTATATTATTTCTCATGCTCGAAATAAACTCTAGGCAAGGTATGTTAGTACAATACATGCTTCATAAATATCATCTGATCTCTTCTCTCTTCCTATAGATTTCAATGGCTGGAAAATTGATTTCCATTGTTGATTTAGTGCACTCTTTTAATCTATTTTATGTTGTTTTATTGCTGGCATGAGAGATTCTCTCATCATTCCATTAATTCCTCTAGTGTGGTTGCTATTGGTTTGTTATAGGATCACACCATTAACATCATCATTATTGTAGCTCTATCTACATGCATGTTTAGCTAGCTTGAACTTTGGAACTGTGCCCATCGTCTGTAAGAGCAGAAACAAGGATAACTCATGCCAAACCTGAGGCCCAACCTTTTAAAAAAAATCCGCGTCTAGGTTTTTAAAACAAAACCATTTTCAATTTTGAAAAAATAAGGTCCAATAAACTTCAATCTATTTCCCATGAGTTTCCTTACAATTTGGAGCTGAAAGACTACCAGAGGCATCCATCAAGACCGAAAGCATGATTGTTGAAATACAAATCTACATTTTCTACCCTCCTTGATTTCACAACATCATCCACTTGGCATCCTGCCATTCCTCCCCCATCCATCAGATTGTTCAATGCGGGATTCTATCATATCACCTTCTCAATCTTCATTTTCTCAGTCTTTATTTTCTGGTGATTACATGAAACCGAGCTATGGAGATGCACATTCAGAGGACCCCTTTGAGGTCATTTTCAACTTCCTTGATGTTGCCTCAGAATGTAGCCAACATAATCAGGGTTAATTCTTCATCTTCATCTTCTCAGTCTCTATTTTATGGTGATTACATGAAACAGAGCTATGGATATGCACATTCAGGGGACCCCTTGCAGGACATTTTCAACTTCCCTGATGCTTCCTTAGAATGTAGCCAGTGTAATCAGGGTTAATTCATCTGTCATGAGAAATATCCTATATTCATTGGTTCGATTGCCTCTATGTCATTTTATAGGAACACATTATATAATCCCTCTATAATCGTCATTATTTAGTCAATGTGTGCGCTTCACTCTCGATGGGGTAGGATAAACAGAGGAAATAAGTCAAATAAGGGGGCATAAATTAGAGAAATGTGCAAGAGGGGGTTTATTTTGGAAATGAATATTGCTCAGATGAAATGAATGAAGGAAATCTACTGATTTTTTTATTAGGGGACCTAGACCACGCATGAGAGAAAAATTATCTATAAGAAAACCATACAATAACATGAAGAAATACAATCATGAAGAAATTTTAGGTAAGGAAGTGAGCGTACCATCATTTTGGAGTTCAAATTCCATTGATTTGGGTTGGAGTTGGGGTTTCTTCCCAGCTCTGCATTCTTCTGGTTGAGGCTCTGGGTTTTCCTTCCTCTTCCATCCTTCCATTGTTGCCACTGCTCATCATTTTTGCTTAACTGAAATGAAAAAAAAAAAAAAAAAAAAATTCCCTAAGTTTTCCCCTCTTTTTCTTTCATTTTATTTCTAATTCTTTTAAAGAATTATTTTCCTCTCTTTTTAATTATTTTCCTCTTTTTACCTCTCATTCTATTTCTAATTTTTAAAGAATTTTTTTCCTCTTTTTAATTCTTTCCCTCTTTTTATCTCTAATTTTTTTAATTAAATGAAAGTTTTTCTAAAATATGGAAGCACACTTATGCCTAATTTTTTTCAAAAATATCTATAATGTTCTCAACTGAAAACCAAAACATCACAATTTTGTACAAAAATGTTACAATTTTTTTAATTAAATGAAAGCTTTTCTAAAATATTGAAGCACACTTATGCCTACAGTTTTTCAAAAATATCTATAATGTTTCCAACTGAGAACCAAAACATCACAATTTTATACAAAAATGTTAGTTATATTTATTTTGTTGTTTGTGTTTTTTTTATTTGTCAATATTGATACATTATATATATATATATATATATATATATATATATATATATAATTGTATGATATTTAGAGGTTATTCAGTTTAAGCTAGTTATACGTTTTAAGTCAAACAGGCTTTCTTAAAACCTGGTATACATATATCCCCTATATGATACAAAAGTTCACTTTCATAGAAGCAGACATGTTTCCTCCTAGTTGGTGTCTGCAATGCCGAGAGAGAAAGACAACAAATATCCAAGACTCGACTCAACCACACTACGAGAATGCACATGATGCAACTTAGAGGATCTGTCGAAGGGATAATACGAAAGCAAAAATGGTGAAATAAGATATGGACACGATAAGCACATCGAATTGGATGTGACAGTAAAGGTGAATGATCTTGCAAATTTTTTTAGCAGATTCGCCTATGGTGTCATGTTTCAACACTAGCTCATGTCTCTGAATCCATCTACAATGTTACAATTTACTAAATTTTAACACTGCAGATGGATTTAGATACCCCTAGGGGTCTCTGAATCCATCTGCAATGTTAAAGTTTAGTAAATTGTACAAATTCATTGTCAAATTTGTAATTTTCCATTGTCAGAGTGACACAACTAAAAATGACCAAATAAATGACCAATTGTTATGTTGTCATTTTTAGTTTAGTTCTTATTCCGTGACCAAATTGGTCATTTTTAGTTTAGTTCTTATCCTGTGACCAAATTGGTCATTTATCTTGGTCATTTTTAGTTAGCTCACTTAAAATTTCTCAATTTTGGCCATTTATCCCTTGAAAAAACTATGGCAATCAAATTGTTTGGTCGCATGGTCACTTATCTCTCATTTTGTACTAGTGGTACATGCACAGAGCTAATTGTGTTACTGGTATCAATCATACACTTATTCAATCAAATATTGATGTGGGATTTAATAATGTTTCAGAAATGCACAACCCAACCTAGGTTGGCATCAAGGTCCTCCTATCCATCTTAGTGACATAGGCTTGCACTGTGGTAAATTCCCTCATTTTGAGTGCAACTCACTTTTTGTCTAAATGTGTGGTTGTGGTTTCCCATTTTATATCTAATACCATGGTAGGGTCCTCATTTCACATTTGTCCTTAGTTGGTCATCATCTTGAAACAATTTACAACAACATCTAGTGAGAATTTTTTCTTATAATATTAAAAGCTATTGAGAATGCCCTAGATATAACAACAACATCACCTCTAGGACCTCAATTTGAGATGTTTTCTTGTCATCTTGAAACAATGTAAAATGAGCCTCATTTTGGTAGCTTGGCACATGGTTTTTTGACAATAGTTTTTGTTAGTGGATGGCTTTGTATGGTGGTATCGGGTGTTAGTGTTGGTTGTGGAGCCTGATCTTCCAGATTTAGAGATGTTATTCAGCTGTGTTTGAACCCCAGGTTTGGTTATGATCCCGGCACGATCCCAAGGGGGTCTGGGGGAGTGTGGGTTCGGGGGGCGAAGCCCCCGAGGAAAATTTTTGGGGCTATTTTCGGGCCCATGGTTTTGGGTATCCTGTGGTATTTTCCCATTGTATTTCCCTTATAAAAGAAAGACATTGTAACACGGCTAGGGTTGATGTATTAGGTTTTATGCATTGTAAAGATCTCTAAGATCGTGAAGAGAGACTGTGAGACAATGAAGAGGAAGTGCAGCGGTTGTGCTGCAGGTTGTATCCCTTCACTTTGCTGGACGGTATTATAATAAGGACTGGCAATTTCAGTGTGGACGTAGCCCATCTTGGGTGAACCACAATATATTGGTGTCTTTCTTGTAATGTGTATGTGATTATATTTTCATTTCTGTTTATTGTTATTGCTCTGTGATACTGTTTTTCTAACAATTGGTATTAGAGCCAAAGGTCTATTTGGCAAATAAACCCACAGGAAACTAGGGTTTCTGGTTCAAGTGGGAGCAATGACAGAAGAAAGAAAGTTTAAGGTTGAGAATTTTAATGACCAAAACTACTAGTTATGGAAGATGCAAATGGAGGACTATCTGTACCAGAAGGATCTATTCCTACCGTTGGGAGGAAGAGCAAAGCAGCCGGTGACTATGAAGGACAAAGAATGGGAGGTTCTTGACAGAAAGGCACTCGGGACAATACGGTTGTCCCTGGCTTCATCGGTGGCTTTCAATATCTCAAAAGAAAAGACAACGGAGGGTTTGATGAGCGCATTGAGTAAGCTGTATGAAAAACCCTCGGCCTCCAACAAGGTATTTCTAATGAAGTGCTTATTTAATATGAAGATGTCTGAAGGTGGATCTGTTGCTGATCATTTAAATGAATTTAATACGGTTACAAATCAACTAAGTTTTGTAAGTGTGAACTTTGATTATTAGGTTTGGGATTTTCTAATCTTGTGTTCATTGCTAGAAAGATGGAATAGCTTGGTCATGGTTGTAAGTAACTCTGTCTTTGGTTCAAAAAGCTTGATATTTGATGATGTTGTTAGTGTTATTCTTAGTGAGGAAATGCGAAGAAAAAGCATAGGTGAGACATTAGGCAATGCATTGACCATGGAGATAAGGGGAAGACAAAATGATAGAGGAAAGAGCCAAGGTAATCGTGGCAAGTCTAAAACAGGCAGATCCAAGTCCAGACTGGGAAAAATAGAGTGATGGAACTGTGGAAAGAAAGGACATATGAAGAAAGACTGTAGATCTCTAAAGAAGAAAAGAGATGGACAGAAGGAAACTACACAGGAAGCAAATGTAGCAGGTGATGTGTTAAAAGATGCTTTGATTCTTACATTAGATAATACTAGTGATTATTGGGTAGTAGATTCAGGGGCTTCATGTCATGCTACACCCACAGGAAATATTTTCATGATTATGTTCCAGGCGATTTTGGACATGTTTTATTGGGTGATGATGAGCCATGTAAAATTGTTGGAATGGGTAAGGTATGGATAAAATTTAAGAATGGAACTGATTGGCTGCTGAAAGATGTAAGGCATATTCCTGCTATGAAAAAAAATCTGATCTCAACAGGCCATTTGGGAGATGGCGGTTGTCTATCTACGCTTGGAGAAACATGGTGGAAGATCACTAAAGGATCAATGGTGATAGCAAAAGGAGATAGAGTAGGTACGTTGTATTTATGTCCTCATAATACTGACCATTCTATCTCTTTAGCTTCCACAGGAACAGATACAACTTTGTGGCATCATAGGCTTGGCCACATGAGTGAGAAGGGGATGCAGATTCTCCACTCAAGGAATTTGTTGCCATATTTGAAGCAGATAAGTTTGGAATTCTGTGAGAGCTATGTTTATGGAAAATAGAAGAGAGTCATATTTCCCAGGGTTGGGAAACAAAAGAAGAATGAAAAGTTAGAGCTTGTGCATACAGATGTATAGGGACCAGCTCAGGTACAATCTCTTGGTGGCTCTCATTATTATGTTACATTTATTGATGATGCAACTAGGAAAACTTGGGTTTATTGCATTGGACATAAATATGACGTGTTTGCTACTTTTAAGAAGTGGAAAGCTTTGGTTGAGAATGAGACAGGAAAAAGGTTGAAGTGTCTCAGATCTGATAATGGAGGTGAGTACTGCGGCAAGGAGTTTGATAGTTACTATTCATACCATGGGATTTGTAGAGGGAAGAAAGTCCCAGGAACACCACAAGAAAATGGTGTGTCAGAAAGAATGAATAGAACGATCATGGAGCGTGCAAGGTGTATGAGACTGCATGCAGGGTTTCTCTTACAGTTTTGGGCAGATGTTGTAAACACTACTGTTTATTTAATAAACATAGGGCCTTCAAGTGCTTTGGATGGTGGTAGTCCAGAGGAGGCATGGATAGGTAAAAAGCTAAACTACTCATTCCTGAGAATGTTTGGTTGTGAAGCATTTCTCCATATTGATAAAGAAAATAGAACAAAGCTTGAAGCTAAATCCAAGAAATGTACCTTTATTGGATATGGGGTTGATGAATTTCGTTATCGTTTATGGGATTATGAAAATAACAAAATCATCAGGAGTAGATATGTGGTATTCAATGAAAATTTCATGTATAAAAATCAGTTGCAGGGAAAGAAACAGGAAAAGGAAAACACAGAGTACACAGTACTTGATGAAATTGAAGAAAATGAAGTTCCAAAGGTGCCAGAAAATCAAGAACAACATCAAGTACCTGAAACTCCTGCAACTGCAAGAAGATCTACCAGGTTAAGTAGACTCCCTGAACGATACTCTCCTTCAATGTATTATTTATTGATGACTGATTCTGGTGAAACAAAATGTTATGAAGAAGCAATGCAGGTGGAAACTAGAAAGAAGTGGGAGCAAGGCATGAATGAGGAGATGGACTCATTGGTAGGAAACCAGACTTGGGATTTGGTTCAATTGCCTGCTGCTAAAAGAGCATTGCAGAACAAATGGATTTACAGGTTGAAGGAAGAAGAAGGAGGCAAGAAGCGGTACAAGGAAAGACTTATTATAAAGGGGTTTGCATAGAAGAAAGATATAGATTTTGATGAAATATTTTCTCATGTTGTTAAGATGACTTCAATTAGGACTATTTTAAGTCTAGTGGCGGTAGAAGATTTGCATCTTGAATAGTTAGATGTAAAAACAACCTTTCTCCATGGGGATTTGGAGGAAGAGATATATATGCAGCAACCACAAGGGTATGAGGTCAAAGGGAAGGAGAATTTGGTATGCAGGTTGAAGAAGAGCTTGTATGGCTTAAAGCAAGCTCCAAGGAAGTGGTATTTAAAATTTGACAGGTTTATGACAGAACAAGGTTATAGTAGATGCCATTCTGACCACTGTGTTTATTTCAAGAGGCTAGACAGTGAAAGATATATTATCTTGTTATTGTATGTGGATGGCATGCTTGTTGCAGGGTCTAACATGCAGGATATAAATGTGCTCAAAAGGAAGCTAGCTAATTCATTTGCGATGAAGGATTAGGGTGTTGCAAAGCAAATCCTTGGTATGAGAATAACAAGAGACAGGAAGAATCGCAAATTGACATTGTCTCAGGGTGATTACATACAAAAGGTGTTGGAGAGGTTCAGAATGTAGAATGCAAAACCAGTAAGTACACCTTTGGCCAGCCATTTCAATCTAAGTAAGGAAATGTGTCCCAAGACACAGGAAGAGATAGATTACATGTCCAAGATTCCCTATCAATCAACAGTTGGAAGCTTGATGTATGCCATGGTGTGCACAATACTAGATATTGCACAAGTAGTGGGAGTTGTGAGCAGATATATGAACAATCCAGGTAAAGAACATTGGAAGGCAGTACAGTGGATTCTCAGGTATTTGAGAGGTACTACCACTCAGGCATTATGTTTTGGAGGTTCAGAAACTATTCTACAGGGATATGTTGATGCAGATATGGCAAGTGATAAGGATAGCAGTAGGAGCACCACAGGGTGTGTATTTACTGTAGGTGGAATAGCAATAAGTTGGATTTCGAAACTGCAAAAGGTTGTTGCACTTTCAACAACGGAAGCAGAGTATGTTGTTGTTACAGAGGCTAGTAAAGAGATGATTTGGTTGCAGAGGTTTATGGAGGAATTGGCTAAGAAGTAGAAGGATAGAAGGTTGTATAGTGACAGCCAGAGTTCCATTCATCTTGCAAAGAACTCAGCATTCCATTCCAGGACTAAACATATACAGCTAAAGTACCATTTCATACGCTCTGTTCTGGAAGATGAATTGTTGAAGCTGGAAAAGATACACACTAGCCAGAATCCTGCAGACATGTTCACAAAGGTAGTGACCAGAGAGAAATTGAGTTCCTGCTCGGTTTCAGTTTGCCTTCTAGCATGAAGGTGAAGACGAGAAATTTGCCAAGTCCAGTAGCAGTGGATTTGTTGTGATCAGTCTCCAAGTGGGAGATTGTTGGTTGTGGAGCCTGATCTTCCAAATTCGGAGATGTTATTCAGCCGTGTTTGAACACCAGGTTTTTTTATGATCCCGGCATGATCCCCAAGGGGTCCGTGGGGACCAGCGGCCCTGAGAAAGGGGGTTCAAGGAAAATTTTTGGGGTTGTTTTCGCCAACAATTTTCGGGCCCATGGTTTTGGGTATCCCGTGGTATTTTCCCATTGTATTTCCCTTATAAAGAAAGACATTGTAACACGGCTAGGGTTGATGTATTAGGTTTTATGCATTTTAAATATCTCTGAGATTATGAAGAGAGACTGTGAGACAGTGAAGAGGAAGTGCAGCGGTTGTGTTGCAGGTTGTATCCCTTCACTTTGTTGGACGGTATAATAATAAGGATTGGCAATTTCAGTGTGGGTGTAGCCCATCTTGGGTGAACCACGATATATTGGTGTCTCTCTTGTAATGTGTATGTGATTATATTTGCATTTCTATTTATTGTTATTGCTCTACGATCCTGTTTTTCTAACAGTTAGTAGGAGCACATTTCCTATAAAAGGAGAATCTCCTACTCACTTCATTTTCATGTTTTGGATGAGGGAAAATTGCCCCTAAAGATTAAGAATTTGATTCTTTTGGTTTTTGTGTGAGTTGTTGTAGTGAAATCATGAGGAATTCAACAAATGTTTGTGTATTGGATGGAGTTATGTGATTATGAAAGGTTATCGGTGGTGATGCAAGTAAGTTTTTTATTATCTTTATGAAATGTTGAAAGCATTGCTTGTTGCATGTTGTAGTTTTTTTGTGGTAAGATGTTTTTATTTTATATGTTGAAGATTAAGAAGACTAAAATAGATTTATCATATAATTCATGAGGAAAAACTAAAATACATACAATTCAAACAAAGTGAATGAAGACTAAAATACAATTCATAAGAAAAAATTGTCACCATACCTCAAGGACTGCTCTTTGCTTAAAATGTAAAATGGTATTTTGATGTATCCACTATATGTAAGAAGATTTCAAGTGTCTCCAAGCAGCATGAGAATTCAATCCAAAGAGCCAAATAGAGTCCAAATGTTGTGTATTCAATCCAAAGAGTGAAATATATTCCAATTGGTGTGTATTCAATCCAAAGATCCAAAAAGAGTCCAACTGATGTATTCAATCCAAATTGTCAAGTAAACTCCAAAAGGTATGTGAATTCAATCCAAAATGCAAGTGATTGTTGAGTTGTGTGTGAGAAGAGAGAAAAATTTGCGATATGAGCGAAAAAAAAATGTGGGAGAAGAGCGCGACTCATTTGCAAAATTTCATGTTCAGCAAAGGCACACACGCGGAGGGAGCGCGCACGTGCTTGTAGCGCATGCACGCCTCTGCATAACGTTGCTTTGTTCGGTGGGTAACTTTTAGTGCATTTATTTCCCAACAAATCTCTATTTTACCGTTTATTCCTAGAGTCCCTCTCTCATAAAATCCTTTAGGCCCTCTTCTAAACCATAATCCCCAAGTGCATAAGTGCTTAGCTGTTTAGGGGTTTTGGGATTTAGAGCTTGTTGGTTAGGGGGTTAAGGTGTTTTGGTTTAACTAGGATTTAAGGGTTAAGGTGTTTGGGGATAACACTACTAAATTCTTATAAAGTCCATACAAATAAAGGTTATAACAATGATTTCAAGATAGATAGTAGGGTTCATAAAGGCTTGTGGGGGATAGGGATTATAAGTTCTATGGTTAGGAATGGTTTTATTGGTAAAAAATTTAGTGTTAGGTGTTATTTGTGTTAGAGTTAAGGGTTTATGGGTGATAGGTTTACATGGTGTATATGGGTTAGGCATTAGTTAGGTTACCATTTTGGGGTTGTGTTGGTTGATTTTAATATGTTATGAATTATAGGAATGATTAGTTAGAAATATATAGGGGTTCAAATGGTTAGAGTGTATATGGGTTAAAGGAGGTAGGGGTTAGGGTTATAAGGATTGTAGGTTAAGAGTTGTTAAGGTTATGGGGTTAAAGGTTATATATTTTAGTGTTCAAAATTTATTATTTTTAAGGGTTATAGGGATAATGAGTTCTCCCTCTAAACCCCTAACCCCCAATCTCTCTCTCTCTCTCTCTCTCTCTAAACTCCTAACCTCCAATTTTTCTCCATATCTATATAAACACCTAACCCTAATTTCTCTCTCTTTTCAAACCTCCAATCTATTTATTTCCCTCTAAACCCAGAATCCCCAATCTCTCTCTCTCTTTATCTAAACCCCTAAGCCCCAATATCTCTCTCTCTCTGAACCCCTTACCACCGATCTCTCTCTCTTTAAACCCATATGCTCTAATATCTCTCTCTCTCTCTCTCTCTCACACACACACACACACATCCCCTAACCTTCAATCTCTCTCTCTCTCTTTAAACCTTTAACACCCAATTTCTCTCTTTCTATATGTCCCTCAAAACCCCTAAATTCCAATCCACCACTCTCTCTCTCTCTCTACCCCTAACCATTAATCTCTCTCTCTCTCTCTCTCTCTCTCCTAACAAGGAACCACCAATCTCTCACTTTCTCAAGCTATAAACCCATAACCCCCTCTCTCTAACCCATTATCCCCCAATATCTATCTTTTCCTCTGTAAGCCCCTAACCACCATTTTCTCTCCCTTTATCTCTCTTTCTAAACCATTAAACCACAATATATATCTCTCTTCTATACCCACCCTAAACCCCAATCTCTCTCTCTCTCTCTCTCTCTCTCTATTTGAACCACTAATATCCAATAAATTTTTCTCTCTAAACCCCTAACCATCAATCTCTCTCTCTCTCCGTAATCCCCTAAACTCCAATCTCTCTCTCTCTCTCTCTAAACCCCTAACAAATGATCTCTCTCTTTATTAATATATAAAAACAAATTTATTATTATAACTTATTATTAATTATTAATAATTGTATTTAATAATAATAATAATAATTATTTTAATTATTATAATTAAAATATTATATAATGATTATTACCATTATTACAATTACAATTATTATAATTATATTTTAGGGTTGGCATGTGTGGAGAGAATCATCATTGACTCTAAGGAAAACCAAGAAGTAAAATAAGATTGGGTTGGGACTACCATGAATAATGAAGCTAAAGCATTAGTCATATACAAAGGCCCCTTACTCTTTTAATCCCAAATGATTCATGCAGGTCACAATGGTGGGAGATTCTATGGTCACTCTAAGAGAAATTATAAACAGATATATATCCAAGAGGCCAAATCATTTAATATACAACTATTTAGTGGGAAATTCAAGGATGAAACAACTGTCAGTTATGGAGTGATGAAATTTAACTATTATTCTCCTTTGCTCACATGTGAAAATTGTAAATAAGTAATTGACAATGTATGTGATATACATGTGTTAATAGCAAGGGATGAATGTATTTTTTTGTGGCTCTTCCTTATTTTGGTTATGGTCGATGTTTTAGCCATGCAACACAATGCTCAACTACTTAAAAGAGGTAATCTTCTCTCTCAATTTAGGATTTCGTGTTCTTGTTTCCTTTGGTTTAGGTTTTTGATAGATATATTGGGAGTTAAAATGGTGCAATGCTATTTCTAAATTGATCATTGCATCCTTTGTGGGTTAGGCAAGTTCAAAAAAGGATTGAAGTGGTGTGGCTGATGTTATAAGAAAAACCCTTCTTAAGACCAGCCAACAAATGAAGTATCATCATAAATGTATTGAAAAGTCCATAGATGACGTCAAGTTGGAATGATTTAATGGTGTGACCTACTTATTCATTTTCCCAAAAATATTAATACTAGGTATGTTTCCTAATCCACCTCCTTGAAACCGATTTAGATACTTGTGATAGCTCTAATTAAGCCACCTAATTTCAAAATGGGGAAAATGATATGTCATTGGAAAGGTATCAAGGTAAGTTATGCAACTTGGAAAATCTATATTCTATTCTACTTCCCAATATTAGAACTTTTAAATTATGAGCCTTTGCAACCAATTTGCTACACTGAGGAGTGTTGAAGGGTTCTTTTGACCAACACTTGGGAAATTTTTTGGCCAGCAATCATATCTTCCCACTAAGCCAATGGCTACGCCTTCTTTTTAGCCTCAAGAAATAGCTCTGAAATATGGTTTTGGCCACTAGAAGTAAGGGTAATTCATGGAATGAGTTGGAGAATTATATGCAACACTTTAACAACATTTGGAACCATTAGATCATGGTGTTGTGTTGGTATTTGGAATTTTGTTTGAGGAAAGCAGTGTACACCAAGTCTGGCAGACATATCTGAAGGCATTCAAGGGCCTATTTCTAGGCACATTTGGGGCATAATATCAGCAAATCCTCCATCGTTCGGTCACACAAAAGTCTGTAGTATGAACAAAAACTAATCATTAGCAAGAAAGTTGGTATCTTGAAGGGAGACACCTGTTGTGAGGTCGGATAACTAAGTTTCAACACCTGAAACAGTTGGACATCAATCACCTGTGTGCAGGATTTATAGTTTGCACTGTTCCAATAACACAATCATCATAAAAAAAATCTGCCAACTTTTTTTAATACATGGTGACAAACTGTAGCCAACAATTTTACAATTGTGCCTCATTACCTCAAATGCTCTCTTTAAATCCATACAAAAAGAGTGTTCTTCTGAAAGGTATCCTCTACATATTTTATATACTTGTGATTAAATTCAATAAAAGTGTGTACAAATACCTATGTTTGTGGCTTGTTGCTTGACTAGAGGGATTATGTAAGACTGTAATTACTTCCAAGTACATAGATCCATTTTTAGTAGCAGAATGGATTATAATCCCTAATGAAAGATCTCAAAATGTCTCCATGGTATAGAAAGCACTATTACTAGCTTTCCCTATGGTGGGTAATTGACTTGTGTGGAAGTTGGGAAAGGTTCTAGTATCTATATTGGATTCAATCTCTCCATTAATTGCATAAATGAGTATAAAATGTCAAATCTTTTATTTACTAGCCTAACGAACAATAGCATGCCTTCTTTTTCTAATGCTCTTTGATTTAGAAGCTGCCAATTTTTTGAGGCGGAATGGGCATCATAGGGGACATCGATCTTGTTTGAAGCCTTGCTAGGGATTCAGATTCATATGCACCTAGATTGATCTCCAATTTCATGCCTTGATAAGGAGTGGGAAGCATATGTACATATATTGACCTCCAATTTCATTAAACTCAATATGCAGAGGGCCTATTTGTTTGGTCAAAAAACCTTGCTGGTGAGTTTTATATTGCAAGGTTGGGATACTTGGTGATGTTCATAGATGATCAAGTGTTTTTATATTGCAAGGTTGGGATGCTAAGTTATTTTCATAGATGATCAAGCTTAGGATGTAAAATGGTGGTGGATAAACCTATGGAGAATTAAAGAGCCTCTTAAAACAATGCTCTTTATACATATTATGTTTTCCAACAAAGTGATAACATGGTATGCTTTATTGAAGTGATCCTTTGAAGGCCCAAGTATGTGGCCATGTGTAAGTGTGTTATTGACACCATTTTTCACGTTTGGCATCTAAGCCATCACTATATGATTTATTTAAGTGGTCCTTTGAGGGCCCAAGTATGTGGCCCATGTGTAAGCGTGTTATTGACGCCATTTTTCATGTTTTGGCATCTAAGCCATCACAACGACCCTAACTTGAAGAAAATTTTCTATGAGCCACTTTTATTGTACATCCTCTTCCCCCCACCCACCTGAGTGCATTCTCACAACCATCCATAAGATCTCAGCTGAGATATAGAGAAAATAATTCCCCTCAATACAACTCCTACCATCTCTTTAACATTTTTGTGTTTCCCTAGCACACCATTTACTAAATCTCTCCTCCTTCCATGTTGTACACCTCTTCCATGATTATGCTATCAAAATCTAGGTTCATTGTTCAACACCACCCATGGACTCTCCATGGATATCTAGTAATTTAGGTCTACATTCATTCTACTAACTCACTTTGAAGTTTACAAATAGTTCAAGTCCAAAAAGTAGCAAAGTTGTTTTTCATGGGGAAATTCCTAGCCATATCCAGTAGTCATCGTGTCTTCTCATTATCCCACATAAAACACATGAACTCCATGTATCTTTTCACTAAATGACATATTCCTTTCTCAAATTTTCTCACCCTTTGTCATCCTTCCTCTTTTTTAAAGAGCATCCATCGAAGATGTGCTTATAGGGAGAAACTTGATCATATGGCTACACCAAAACGAATTACATATTTTATACCTAGGGGTGTGAGGATTAGCTCATATAAATATGGTATTTCTCTTAAAATATACTCCATGGTTGCATGTGACATCACTAGCACATGAAATTATTGCAAGATATTTTTGCATAGTCGTGTTAGTTCCATGCTTCCAATTGCATCTCTAGTGATTCCATCTATATGCTACATTCTTTCCACATTTGAGCCTTATCCACATAGGATTTATTTAATTGGCTAGTCAGTAGTGTACATATTTCTCCTGACTGCACCAGCCACATCAACCATAAAAAAAAAGGAATGAACCAAGTAGCTATCATAAACATAATAATGATAATTATAAATAATATTTAATAAGCTAATGAAAAGTCAAAGGCCATATATCCTTTAACTTTGTGACTCGTTAATGCATATAAGTATACCATCACTATGTCATTGCATCATTCATGTTTAAGTAGCCCAAGTTTTAATATCATGTAACTCAATATTTTACAGAATTTGGATTTTTCTTTTAAGAACCTACAAATTCACTCGAATATTTTACAGAATTTGGAGTCTCTTTTCAGAACCTACGAATTCTCTTGATGCTATGTGTTACCCCCTTTTTGCATTGGGTGTCCACTTGTGATTTCATGAGGAATCCTGGGCAACCTGTATGTGAAGAATATCAGGTTTGGGCTAGTTTCTGAAGATTCTGGGCAGTTTCGGGCCCTGTAACAACAAGAAAGTTTTTCATTATTTGCTCTAAGTGTGGTAGTAAATATGTCCACATGGTCTTAAATTACGTTATTAGTAAGATTACATACACTTTTTTCATGTTTTGGCATTTAAACCATCACAACGAGCCTAACTTGAAGAAAATTTTCTATGAGCTACTTTGATTGTACATCCTCTTCCCCCCACCCACCTGAGTGCATTGTCACAACCATCCATACGATCTCAGCTGAGATATAGAGAAAATAATTCCCATCAATAAAACTCCTACCATCTCTTTAACATTTTTGTGTTTCACTAGAACACCATTTACTAGATATCTCCTCCTTCCATGTTGTACACCTATTCCATGATTATGATATCAACATCTAGGTTCATTTTTCAACACCACCCTCATGGATCCACCATGGATCTCTAGTGCTTCAGGTCTACATTCATTCTGCTAACTCACATTAATGTTCACAAATAGTTTAAGTCCAAAAATAGCAAAGTTGTTTTCCATGGGGAAATTCCTAGCCATATCCATTAGTCATCATGTCTTCTCATTATATCACATCAAACACGTGAACTCCATGTATCTTTTCACTAAATGACATATGCATTTCTCAAGTTTTCTCACCCTTGGTTAGCCTTCCTCTTTTTTAAAGAGCATCCATCGATGATGTGCTTATAGGGAGAAAATTGAGCATATGGATACACCAAAACCAATTACATATTTTATACCTAGGGGTGTGAAGATTATCTCATATAAATATGGTATTTCTCTTCAAAGCTACTTCATGGTTACATGTGACATCACTAGCACATGGAATGATTGCAACATATTTTTTTGCATAGCCATGTTAATTCCATGTTTGCAATTGTATCTCTATGGATTCCATTTATATGCTACAATCTTGCCATATTTTATCCTTATCCACATAGGATTTATTTCATTGGCCAGTCAGTAGTGTACATATTGCTCCTAAATGCACCAGTCACTCCAACCATAAACAAGAAGGAATGAACCAAGTAGTTATCATAAACATAATAATATTTAATAAGCTAATGAAAAGTCAAAGGCCATATATCCTTTAACATTGTGACTTGTTAATGCATATAAGTAAACCATCACTATGTCATTGCATCATTCATTCATGTTTAAGTAGTCGTCCAAGTTTTAATATGATCAAGTAACCGATATTTGACAGAATTTGGAGTTTTCTTTTCAGAACCTACAAATTCACTGGAATGTTTTACAGAATTTGGAGTCTCTTTTCAGAACCTACAAATTCTCTTGATGCTGTGTGTTACCCCCTTTTTGCATTGGGTGTCCACTTGTGATTTCATGAGGAATCCTGGGCAACCTGTATGTGAAGAATATTAGGTTTGGGCTAGTTTCTGAAGATTCTGGGCAGTTCTGGGCCCTGTAACAACAAGAAATGTTTTCATTCTTTGCTCTAAGTGTGGTAGTAAATATTTCCACATTGTATAAAATAACGTCACAAGTAAGATTACATACACTTTTTTCTTCAGTCAATAAAGTATTGGACTAGTTGTTTGCAAAAAAAATTGTAATGCATCTTTACTGCAGTGCTATTTTAGACTCAGACTTCCATTGTGAGGCATATCAGTTTTTGGGAATTGTAGATGACGTTTTGAGTGACCCACACAAAATAGAACTACAAGAGTAAGATACTTCTGGGATCTTGCATTGTGATATTTCATATTCATCCAATATTATTCCTAGTATCTAACCAACCTCATCTATTTGTTGAAAAAATTATTGTTCAAAAGACATACTAGATGTCTTAACCATTTCAAGGTAATTCGTTGTTGTCCTTTTGTAGACTTGTTGCAATTTGTGTAATCTTTCCTTCTTGAATATTATATTCTCAGAGTAGATTATGGGTCGTGTTGCAAGCCAACAAAATCTCCTTGTTTCCTAGTGCATGATCAAGTAATAATGGTGTTCGGAAATTGGTTGAAGCTTCAAATGATCTGGTTGAAAACGTTTTTGCTATTGTGCTCCAAGGATCCCTACAAATAATATATTAAATGAATATTCAATAAGAAAAACAAGAACAATATCAATAAGCGAATTTGGTAGTGTAGCATACCTGCCTGCCACTTCTTTATTTCCTTATATTAGACTGTTGGGTACCCATTTCATAAAATTTGCTCTCCTTTTTTTCCAATTGTATATCTACCCTGATTACTCCACTGCTTTGTGATTCATTTGGATCAACTCTGGCAACTTCATCAAAATTGAGCTTGTAACTTTTAGTTTCTAGGGGGGCAAGGTGGCTTCAAGCCTAGATTGAGTCCTAATTTATCTTCCTCAAAGCTATGGATTAGGTCTTAATCCATTATTTATTTTAATATTTTCGTTTCTGTGCCTTTTTTGTATGTGCTTCACTAGTTATAGAGGATGTTATTTATTACCAAGTAGAACTACCTAGAAAGTGATTTCATGAAGACACATTATCTTTTGGAACTAAAGCATCTATACATATATATGGTGAGTGAGGTGACTCTTCCTAATGTTTACACTTACAATATTTTCATAAGAGGGTTGTCTATATACTAAGGAAGATGTATCTTTAGGGTTATTTTAGGATATGAGGAATAGGAAATGAAACCCTGGTATTGTCACATGTGATACTCTTCTTGTTGTGCTCTATAAAAGCGGTATAGTTGAAGATGCATATAAGCTGTTGAAAAGGAATGAGTAAGAGCAACCCTGATCTTGTTCCCAATGTTGTAGCTTACACCACGATGATTCAGGATCTTTGCAGGAAGGATTGTGCTAACAAAGTGTTGATGCTTTTAGATGATCTGGTTGGGTATGGCGTGAGTCGAAATGATTTTGTGTAATACCATCTCCCAGGATCTCTGCAATGCAAATAAGTTGTAAGAGACACATAAGATTATTCATGAAATGATTCTGAGTAACTTTAGGCTAAATACCTATACTTTTTAATATATTTATGAATGCTTAGGGAAGTGTTGGGAATTTAGGAGAGGTTATGCAGTTTTTCATAAGATGAGAGAGTTAGTTCCATAGCTTCCAAATTACTTCCCACTTTATCATCTTCGTTAAAGACCATGGGTTGAATTTCTACTAAAATGCCTCGATATAGCATTTTTGGTAAGGAACCATATCCATAGGTAGTTGGTTTTGAGTTCTTAAGTTTGTAATTATAAATGGTTTCCAAATGATAAATACCTTTGCACCTTCCTTTTCATCCCTTAGGAATTGTTGAGGGTTGGACGAGAGGACTCTAGATTGGGCTATAGCATATAATCATGTAAGAATGGTACTAATAGATACATTCCAACAATTGAAGTTCATAGATAAATGTGTACCATGGGCTGATTCGAAATCACGCAACTTGTACAAGACTTAGGAGCAGATATAAAATTATCAGGTGATATGAATTCTCATAGGCCCCAAACCCAAAGACATAACCTAGATGTACTAAAGACCAACATAGAACAAATTGGAAAGAAATGTAGAAATTGGCATTTGATCCATATCAAAGGAGCAACATAGAATATAATTAAGAAATCAAATATGCACCCTCTACATTGGTTCTTGGTAGAGTTCCTCTCCTAACTGGGTTTCCTTGATGTCTAAACTTTTCCCATCTACCTCTGATGATGGTCCATTTTCTCTTAAAGAAAGTGAAGTGTTTCCTTGAGAGTGCCATGGTCATTCCGGGGTCTGATCTAGGATGAACATAGTCCAAGTATGAATGCAACACACCAAACTTAGTAATTGCAGATTCCTGTCTGAAAAAGCTTGACTACTAGAATACATAACAGTCCTAGGTGCAACATAAATTCATGTAAAACGCCAACACAGAGTGTGCTCATGATTAATGGGGTTGTATTAGGCCCTACAGATGTCTCATTGCTTGTCCTGTCAACAGATTCAAACTAGATAAAATGAAACAAGCTACATTCTTTTTCCAATTGTCATAGACTTTGACTCATTGAGTAGCCTTGGACCAAATTTTGAACAATGTCAACTAGGGTTATGCCATAAAATTCGTTTTATAACTTAAAACTGGGATGGATAGACCACGACGTTGGTATTTTATCTTGGATTATCTTTAGCATCTTTTACATCTTAATCAATCTCATTTTTTCTGTTGTAATATAGCTTTATTTCCCTTTGGTTGGACAGTTATTGCAAGAATTATATAGGCCAATTGATTCTAGTATCCTATCTTGATTGGCATTGAGTTCCTTCTACTTTTAGAAATCTATCTTTTCTGCATCTTTTTTGTGTACCCATACTTCCTTCTTAGGGTTCTTTTTTAGCTTTACTAGCTAGCTGATTAGCTGTCAATTATGAGCTTAGTCTTTTGATTTCGACATTGCTCTAGGAGTTGCTATTGCAATCCCACATTGCACTTTAAGTTCTTGGATGTAGTTTTAAAAATTTCAATCCCTTTGACCTATATTTGTGTTCATTAGTTGGGCATTAACTAAAATTATCTTATCTTATCATTTATATACTTCTTGTTAATATTTTTCTCACATATATAGGTTCTTGATTAGCTAGTGCTTGTACAATTGCTTTGCACATTTTATTGCAGATTCCTGTCTGAAAAAGCTTGACTACTAGAATACATAACAGTCCTAGGTGCAACATAAATTCATGTAAAACGCCAACACAGAGTGTGCTCATGATTAATGGGGTTGTATTAGGCCCTACAGATGTCTCATTGCTTGTCCTGTCAACAGATTCAAACTAGATAAAATGAAACAAGCTACATTCTTTTTCCAATTGTCATAGACTTTGACTCATTGAGTAGCCTTGGACCAAATTTTGAACAATGTCAACTAGGGTTATGCCATAAAATTCGTTTTATAACTTAAAACTGGGATGGATAGACCACGACGTTGGTATTTTATCTTGGATTATCTTTAGCATCTTTTACATCTTAATCAATCTCATTTTTTCTGTTGTAATATAGCTTTATTTCCCTTTGGTTGGACAGTTATTGCAAGAATTATATAGGCCAATTGATTCTAGTATCCTATCTTGATTGGCATTGAGTTCCTTCTACTTTTAGAAATCTATCTTTTCTGCATCTTTTTTGTGTACCCATACTTCCTTCTTAGGGTTCTTTTTTAGCTTTACTAGCTAGCTGATTAGCTGTCAATTATGAGCTTAGTCTTTTGATTTCGACATTGCTCTAGGAGTTGCTATTGCAATCCCACATTGCACTTTAAGTTCTTGGATGTAGTTTTAAAAATTTCAATCCCTTTGACCTATATTTGTGTTCATTAGTTGGGCATTAACTAAAATTATCTTATCTTATCATTTATATACTTCTTGTTAATATTTTTCTCACATATATAGGTTCTTGATTAGCTAGTGCTTGTACAATTGCTTTGCACATTTTTATGTATTCACAGTTAGACCTGACATGGGATCTCCTCCTGAAAATGATAACATTTTCAGTTCTAAGTTACAGGGACATAAGGATAACCATAGAATAGAAGCATGAAGATGTATTTGTTACAGGGATACACTTTAGTCTATTCTTATATTTTTTTATGTTGTTAAGTGATTCCATTTACCTTAGATATTTTAACTTTTGAAGATGCTTTAGACACTTAATAAAATTTCAATTTTAATTTGAATGATAAATATTTTTACTAGAGTATTGATAGGTGCTGCTTTTGCACTCTGATTGTGTATTCACACTGGATGCAATTTTGAGTCCCATTAACCAACTTTGTGGTCATTTATTTGACATTAATAAAGTTATCATATCTTATCTCATCTCATCTCACCTAAAAAATTAGCCATAGATGCATTTAATCCCACTCAAAATGCTAGTCCTGATTGGGGCAACTCATAAGGAAATTACCTGACTTCCACTCTTAATGTAAGGTGGTTAATACAAAGGGTTCACATAATCACCAAAGAAATCCTAATCTGACATTTAGTTGAGACAACAACTTTATGTAATTCTCTCAAAAGAAAAACTTGGTTTTTGATATTTAGTCTATCAAATTTACTGAAATTCATTATAAACCAGGAAAAGTAATGCTTGTATATTAATTCATCTCAGTATATTACGATGAATGCATAACTTAACCACAAATTTTTGTGTGCATTTTGTAGTTTTCCTCTATGCAGTGAAATCAAGTCTGCACCATCTGCATTGGTTCCCAGTAGAGTTCCTCTACAAATTGAGTATCCTTGGGGTCTAAACTTTTGCTCAGCTACCTCTAACGGTGGTCCGTATTCTTTCAATGAAAGTGAATCTTATCTCAAGGGTGTCTTACATAAATTCATCTACAGATAATGACTGAAAATATACTTACATAAATTTTCAAAATATTCTACACAAACAATTCACAATCTGCTTTAAAACCCTCTAAATTATGCAATATGCATCACAACCTATGCATAGGAGACATGATCATAAGAAGATCATTCCCTTGGGATGTATTTAGAAAACAGATTCTAGTTAGTTTCAATAAAGAATGACCACATGAAAATATCATTTTCTATAAAATTCCATTAATGACATTTGTTTCCCAACTAACGATCTGAGATGGCAACTTTCTGCAGCTTGCTATGTAAATCAACAATAGTATGACAGATCTGCTCATTATTTATAGAATTAGGGTGATGTAAGATAAGTGACCAAAATCATATTACTTTCCAATCTGATGCAAAATTTTCCCAAAATTTCCAACAATGTGACTTGGTTGGCTACTCAATATTTAATCCTCTCACTGTTGTATCTTACAAAGTGATTAAACTGACTTGATATGGTTAAATTTGAAGGGTAGTTTGATCAAGTACTTTGCTTGTCTTCTGCAAATGCTTCTTTAACAATTTCCCAAATCTGATTTCTTGTGTGTTATTTATTTAGGTGTTGGTGATTGACATTTCAATGGTTGATACGTATAACATGTTATGTCATAGACATCATACAATCATACCCACACAGTACTTAAAGATACTCAAACAACTCAGAGAATGCACAGTGATTATATTACTTAAGTAGTGGTAAATATACTTCCAAATAAATTAGACATATAGTGTTTTTCCTGACCCGAGTTTCATGGCAATTCATGAACATGTATCTTCAGATTTCTTAGAGTCTTCAAGGCTGGGAATGTAGATGTCTGTGTTCATTGATCATTCACATGCTTGTGTTGCTTGTCTTGAAACCACGGTATCTTTGCTCCCTTTTTGGAACAAATAAAGTTGATGTTCTTGTGGAAGCTGAACCTGTGGAGTCCCTCTAAGTTCCAAACATCCCAATTTTGAATAGTACTCTATGAGGTTTTGACTGGTTCATGAATATAGCACTCTACGAGGTTTTGGAAAGAAGAGAGAAGGATATTACATCTCTACCCTCTGAAAATGAAATGAAGGCTTTTGGACACTTTAGTGATTTCCATAACATTTGAGCATGTGATCAAATTGATAATGTCAATTAGAACTCGTATCCTGATGGTATGTTGTTTATATTTTATTTCACTAATTTGAAGTCTGGTTATTATTGTTATTATTGGTTGAAAGTACGATATAAATTCTTCTAGTTTTACAAAAAAAATTATTCACTTCTTTTGTTTCTGTAATTTACTATCTGCATCCCTATCTTATTGCAGTAATTATAAGCTTATTTTTTGCATTTTGTTTATCAATTCAAATTGCTTGACAAGTGGCATTATCACTAGTCAAGGAGTTGAGAAAAATTGTATACTGTATGGTCAATCAGAATTTTCTCCAGGTGTGTAACACATAATATTTTGGGAAAATTTTATTAATGTCTTTGTTTCAGCATGCAACTATTCTCAGTAATTTACTAGAGTATGCAAAATGCCTATGGCATATTGCTCATATTGTCTCTTGTCTGTGATGCAGGTCATGTTTTTTTGCAACATCCAATGCTTAACAATGCTTCTAGAGATAATTGATTCCAACCATAGATTGAAAGTACAGTTTATTATTTGTTGTAATGGTCAATCAATTTTTAAAACATCCAATTAAAAATCAAACTCTTGTTGGCTAATTGAATATATTAAATGATATTTAAGTTTCATAAAGCTACATTGCTGCAAAAATAGTGGTGGAGGATATATGGCCATGAAACATTAGCCTCTGTATTGGTAAACACTTCAAACTGTGTAGACAACTTGTTCTTTGACTAAGTTTTGTATCAAAGAAAATTGATCAATACACTGAATCACATGCGCTTGCATTTTTCCCGATGTTGAAGCAAAGCTGCTGATGCTTGGTCCGGCTTGTTGTTTTAGGACAACAAAATAAGAAACAACAAATACAACACCAAAACAATGCACATCATGCAACAATCGTATGAAGGTAATGTTTTAGGTAAATGGCCATGCTATTGCACATGCTTCCTCTGATTATTTTACTAGTATCATGAACATGCCCCTGACATGTTGCCAACTAAATTTTTTGTCTATGATAGATTTCATTCTTGCTATTGTGCAAATTCAACAAAACTTTAGCCTCCTCACCAAAACAGGGACACCAAAAAAACAACAACTAACAATGGGAAAAAAAAAACACAGCGGCTGAGACCTTTGATGGCTGAAGGAGATTAAAGGTATGCTTTACTTGATGTTGCTGAAGACCGTTCATCTTCTACAGTTATCATTGCAAATATTTTTCATTTTTTATTAATTAGCCATAGATATCAAAACAAATTCAAAACTCCTAAAACTCCATCATTCACATATTGCTCAAAAGATGTGCATTGACATGGAATTCTAACCCCTCGGCTAAAAAAAACTTGTAATTGAGAAAATTACTCATTGTGCAACTCTTATATCATTGTATATTTTTCTAAGCTCAGACAAGTGCAACAATCAGACCCAGCTAATATAACCAAAAAAAATCAAAAAATTTAGTCAGTTAGCATTTTGCCTTTCACTAACTGGTATTGTTGAATTTTGATTGGCATCGTTGTTGCAGAAACATATACAACCATATAACATCTTGTTCTACAACTCTTATCCCCCCAAAAAATGGCTGGTCCATAAAATTGATTCATCCAAAAAAATGTCAAAGTTGTTGTTCACAGACTAGGATTTACATTCTTCTACACAGGGCACATACCTCATGTAAATGACGCTAAAACTGAGGTAAATAACACTTTGCATTGACATAATATATTCTATATAAAGCATTCCTTTTTGCTTTATCTTATATCATACATTGTATTAAGTACTAGTATTGATTGGTCATGCTAGTTCTTGGCATAGAAGTGCCTCCTTTGGATCACAACACATTCCCTATAGCCAGAGACATATTACCATACCCCTTGGATATTTGTTGACATTGGATACTAGGAAATCTTTGGTGTGGAACCCTCCATTGCCTACCTCTACCCTGCAAGCTCCCTTTACTCCAGTTGTTTCTCTAGAAGAAATTTTCAGAAGCATTATTGGTGATTTCACAGTGATTGATGATTCAGGCTCCTATGATCTAGATGATTGTTATATAGTTATTCATGTAAGTCATTTAAATGGTTAGGCCACTCAATTGACTTGCTCTATTCATCGGGACCTTGTTCTCTCTCTCTCTCTCTCTCTCTCCTGCTTTTCAGGGTCATGCTCCATTGTATGATTGAGGTTTCATCCTCAATTTATATACATGTAGCACATTTTTTTTCCAAGGAAAACGGGGGCAGGATTCCCTCCTCTTCCATTGAATATCTGGATGGAGGGAAACTCAACTACTAGCCACAATAAAGGTTGGTAACTATTGTTGTTGTAGCTACGTTGGGTATCCTCACTAGCTAAAGCCGACCTACAAAATAAATTGATAAATTTCAAGACAAGAGGTTTAAGGAATGTCTTAAGGTATATGCCATGGCACTTGACATAGAGGAATCTAACTAAATATACAAAACTGATTGATAAGCCAAAGACTAGTGAATTTTATAAACACATGTACTTTGAGTAATTAATACATGACACATTTATGAATTAGAGTGTGAGTTACTTGAATATATTTTATGCTTTGTTGGTATTATGTGGCATGGTTCTGCATAAGTGATATTAGAGCCATGGAGATGTGTGAGTGAGCAAGTTTGACATGCCCCTATTTGTGTATGTTGTTTGTGCAGCTATTGTGTGAAGCCGAGTGAAGGGCTTCTTGAGGCTATGGGAATCCATGTTAACTGAACCATAATAACATGTAAGCATATGAATTAGTGAGCATGAGAGTAGAGCCTTGTTGAAAACGAGTGAGGTGATATTTGTATATGAAGTCTGCTCGAGTGAGCGAGCAAGATTGACATGCTCATGTCAATCTTGAGGCTATGTGAGAAGCTGAGTGAAGGGATTCTTGAGGCTATGTGAAGCCATGGGAACTAAACCATGAAAGTATGAGAATCACAAGAACATATGAATGAGTGAACATGAGAATATAACCTTGTTGAAAATGAGTGAGGTGATATATGTACATGAAGTTGTAGAAAGAGAAAGTTACTATTCATTGGAAAAAATGGGAATGCACAAGTTGATTTGCAGTGAACAGAGCTCCCTGTTGTGAAACAAATGTAAACCTTGGAGGAGTGTAGCCAAAGGAGAGTCAAGGAAGAAGCATCTTCACCCCAAGCAAGCATCCCTTAGGATGTGAGTAAACTTGACTGTGTTTTTTGCTATGCATAGGACAATTTGGTTTAGTTGTTTAATTTTTGTTGCTTGTTTTGATTTCATGTCTTAGAAATGTCTTTTCCAGAAAGAGTTTGACTTGTGCCATATAAAAAACATTCCTTATGTCACACTTGGATTATGTTGACGTAGGTGAATACAGTTGGAAATATCGAATGTGGTCAAATCCCTTTCTACATGCAATCTGATGATTTTAAAAAGCATCTTCAGGCCACCCTCCAGAAGCCTTTCAATACAAAAGTGTTTCAAGAAATGTGGAGTGCTATCGACCATCGAAAGTCGATCATACTCTTTCAACACGTGCATCAACGGGCAATTCCTATTGAAACTAAGGAAGACAGGTTCTCATATTTGGATTACCATCCAGGTACCTCTTGCTTTTTGAGATTGGTGTCATGTTTTGATTTCTTTGTCTAGAGTTACATTCCATGAGTTTTGTGAGTTTTAGTGCCTTAGTATTATCTTCCTCTTTTTGAAGAGATTGATGATCCCAATGTTGCATGGTGTTCATTGCCATAACATTGCTTTAGTTAAATATGCTCAAGTATTATAGTCTATTCAAATAACATTTACGATAAAATTCATATTTGGAGGCAAGATTCAATTGCAATGCTTCCATAAATTTGTGTCATGGTTATTAATACATTACAGGACTTCAAGGGTACTATCTCAATGGAAGAGCACCTTCCTTACATGCAGGATATTGGTGGTTCGATTCCTCCATACCCTATCTACAAAAATCAATGAATATTTGCATATAAAATGGCTAAAAATGACTAAATTAGTGACCAAAAAATGAGAGATAAGTGACCAAAAAATGAGCAATAAGAGACCAAACAAATGACCAAAATGCACATATAAGCGACCAAATGATAGTTTTGGTGGCTAATTTATGGTTTCTTATCACACGACCAAAAAAGTGGTCGCTTTTAGTTTGGTCATTTGTAGCCTGTCTGTGGTCATTAATTTGGTCATATTTTTTGTCACTAATTTGGTCATTAATCGTGACAATTAATGACCAAATATATGACCAGATTAATGAACAGATATATTACCAAATTAATGACCACAAGAGAACCTATAAATGACCAAACTAAATATGACCACATTTTTGGTCGCGTGATAAGAGACCGGAAATTAGCCACCAATGATCGCCAAATCAAAAGTGGTCATTTATATGCGGATTTTGATCATTTTTTTGGTCACTTATCTCTCATTTTGTACTAGTGTACATACTAATGGGATGTTGAGAGCAAGAAAGATCTTTGTTGCACCACTTCAATCATTTTTTGTGATAGTTTCAATGGCCTCATGCCACCTTCTTTCTTGCTACCATATTAGTTTTCTCTATATGTTCAATGTCAAGAAAAAAAATCATTTTTTGTGATAGTTTCAATTTCCTCATGCCACCTTCTTTCTTGCTACCATATTAGTTTTCTCTATATGTTCAATGTCAAGAAAAAAAAACATACTTCCGTGACCATAGTTTACATTGTACACTTAGGAAGATAACATGCATAGGTTTGCACGGTACCCAATCAATTGCTACATCAAGTTTTAATAATCTTGCACATTATACAAGTCATAATCATGGTAAAAGTTTGTTTTCCTCATTTCAAAATTGAAAAATAATATCTTATTTGTCTTTTTTTAGGGGTGATATTTTTGTTTTGTTAAAAAACATATTGAATATGGGAAACAGATGTAATAATAAAATAAATTCTAGTGTCACGTCCCCATTTTGACCCCCTTTTTGTAAATGATGTAAATACTGATATTTAATCATGGTGAGGAGCTCAAGGCCAAGGCCCCACCATTTATTTAGCGTTTATGTATCGGCAATTAAAATAGATGCCTATGGTTCTTGTGCGAGATGGGCACAATGTATATAAGACATCATGTAATTACGAATTTTTAATGAAAAACCCACAACCGGCTATGCAATGCAACAAAAGAGATGGGGCATGGTTCTACAAAGAAAAGGGAGGGAAACTATTCAAACCCTTGGGCCAATGGTGTTAATCCATGTGTCAATGGAGAAACCCATAAACCACCAACTACCCATTTTGTCTCATGCACCCAATCATTTAATTCTTCCAAGAAATTGGTTAAGGCAGTTAATGCCTTGGAAATGAAGAAGTATGGGCAAGCCATTTTCGTGCATGGGCAAGCCATCAACCTGGAAATTCGTGTTTTTGCTTGTTGGGCAAGAAATCACCCACGAAATGGTGCCCAAAGCCATTATGAATGGGCAGTCTTCACTCATTCACGCAGTTGGAGTTAGCTGGGTCTTTTCCAAATACGTTTTTCATCAAAATCCTGCATTTTTCCATGCCCGGGAGTCGTTTTTGCCTGGTATAACAGTTGGGAGAGGAAGGCCACGAATTGGGGACTAGGAGGGAGGTCGTTTTTGCCCCGAATTGACCCTGGACGTTTTACTAAAAACGGATTTGGCTTCGTGGGTTGTTCCCCAACTTCCCATTTCATTTTTGTGGGTTCCCATGTTTTGCTGAGCTAGCTGAAACCCCATCTCATGCATCTACCTGTAAAAACGTTTTATCCTGCCCCATGATTGTGTTCTGCTGTGGTGGGCATCCTCATTTTTGGTTTGAACCTGTGAATTGAAGTTTTGGAGTGGTAGTGGACAGAAGTAGCTTGATAAACCTAGTGGAGGAGACAACCTCTCAAGAAGATCAAGAGGGCTTGGGTTACTCTTCTATGCATACCCTGAGAGCACTAGATAGGGAAGGTATGGCTTGAGGGACTGTATAACAGAGAAAAGAATACTTCCTTGTGTTGGGTGTGTAGGTATTGTGGGTGCCAAGCTAGATAGATCTTGCAAGGTTATCCCTAGCTCTGTGTTGGAGCTCACTAGCTTAGCAACTCTTCCTTCCCATCTCCTAGCAGCCTGATAAACCCAATTGTAGATTGGCTTGGCTCATTTTGGTGTATGCTTGGCTATGTGTGAGTCTGTTGTTCCCTGGTTCCTTGTAGAGATCATGCCCAGCTCGGGGGGTGGCAGTGGTGCTGAGAGATTGAGGAGCACACTAGCCTACGGTTGGGTGGAACATTGCAGTTGCATAGCCAGTTGCGTGGGACTACTTCTGTATAAGATAAGTATTCCCCTGTATTAAATTGCAATTACTTATTTGATGAACATCTTAAATGTATGATGGATGTGAAATTCTTAATATTCCGCTGTGATTTTCTTAAAACCATACAGTTCCATCTATCTCTGTTATATTATGTTCATGCTTATGGTTAAACGTTTCATAGGGCTAGACGTCCAGTTTAATATCAAATCTGTTATGCATTTGTATATGTATATATTCTTTTTCATTTGAATTTGAATGCTTGAATGGATATGGGGGCTAGATGCCCGGTTTAACCTCACGATCCTCTCCATTGCACTGGTGTGATGGGTGGGGACGTGACAGAATGGTATCAGAGCTGCGTTGCAGCATTGGGCCTCTATGGGCCAAATCTGATAGCAATTAGAAGGGAAGATTTTAAATTTTTCCTTAAGAGTTTTGAAAAATTTTGGTTTAAGCCTGTTTCTGGAAATTTTGATTTTGAGTATGTTTCGGGGAGTCCTCCCGAAACTGCGGAAGAGTTCCGCGAACCTTCCCGCAATTGCGGAAGAGTTCGGCGAACCTTCCCGCAATTGCGGAAGAATTCAGCCAACTGCTCCGAAACAGCGGAGAAAAATTTTTTAAGTGAAAATTTTTCTAAGTGTCGGCGTCGAACGGAAACTTTTCGGAAGGAATTCTCTTCCGAAATTGCGGAAGGAATTCCCTTCCGAAATTTCGGGAGGATTCTGCGAATCGTTCCGCAACGCGGAAGAGTTCGGCGAGTCATTCCGAAGTTGCGGAAGACTTCGGCGAATCGTTCCGCAACTGCGGAAGACTTCGTCGAATCGTTCCGCAATTGCGGAAGACTTCGGCGAATCGTTCCGCAATTGCGGAAGCATTCTGCAAGTCTTTCCGCAAAAGCATTTCGCAAAAATTGCCCGAAACCGGGGAAGCATTCCGCGCAACGGTGGAAGCATTCGCCGAATGGCTCCGCAATTGCGGGAGCATTCGCCGAATGGCTCCGCAACTGCGGAAGCCTTCGCCGAATGGCTCCGCAATTGCGGGAGCCTTCGCCGAATGGCTCCGCAACTGCGGGAGCCTTCGCCGAAAGGCCCCGCCATTGCGTAAGTCTTCAGCCAACCTCCCCGCAGTTGCGGGAGCATTCAGGGAAGCGCCCCGCAATGGAGGCAAGCCGTGAACCGCCCATTGCGAAAGCTTTCAGCCAATCACCCCGCCCATTGCGGAAGCTTTCATCCAACCGGCCCGCAATTGCGGAAGCCTACCGTCAACCAGCCCGCAACTGCGGAAGGGTTCAGTCAACCGTCCCGCAACTGCGGAAGCCTACAGCAAACCGCCTCGCAGTTGCGGGAGCAATCCATGAACTGCCCATCGCGGCAGGATTCAGCGAACTACCCGTTGCGGCAGGATTCCCCCTTGACCCCCTTTTTCTTTTTCCCCTCATATTTCGTTGTTGTGATTTGATGAATTGTCAGTATGGAATTTTTCCCACATGCATGAAGTAATTGTGAATTCTAAGAATGTAATGCAGCTAACAATTGTGTTGATGAACACATTTCAGAGAGCCACAGTTACAGCAGGGTAACACTCTAGTTAATACAGTGGAAAAATTTTGGATCTTGGTTGGGCCAAGAAAATGAACATCATGAATGATGCACAGGATCCCTATGAACCTGAGACAGATGCCATGGGAGAAAACATACAGGTTGAGAATGCTGAAACATAATCTAATGGGAGAAGAAATCAGGAGACCCCTCCAGATGTTGCAGCCACCATGAGAAGCCTAAGGGTGGAATTGCAGAGCTGTAGGGAAGATAATGAAAGGATGATTAAAGCCCAGGAAGAACAAAATCAGCTGAATGCAGCCATGCTGCAGAGTTTAACAGACATCCAAAGGCAAATAAACTTTGGGCATCCGACATCAAATCTAGAAAAAGGTGGGAGTAGCTCTAGAAGGAATTCCCGTAAGAGGGCCAGTAGCCCAAGAAGAGTCTCCACAGACAGCACATATACTCCAGAAATATCTTCTAATGAATCATCTGACTCTGAAGAATCCAATGAGGGTTCAAGTTCTTCATCTCATAGGAGCAAGAGGAAGAAGCACTACAAGAACAATTCACATGGGGAATTTAAGAAGGCAAAACCTCCTACATTTGACGGAGAGGTAAAATCTGGTCAAGAAGCTGAAGCTTGGCTTCTTGGGATGAGAAAATATTTCCAAGTCCAAGACTACTCGGGAAATATGAAGGAAAGGGTATCCATCTTCAACTTGAATGGAAGAGCATCTATATGGTGGGAACACACCAGGCAAGTGAGGAAGATCAACGAAAGGAAGATCGTTTGGAAGCAGTTCAAGAAATACTTCAAGCAAAAGTACCTCTCTGACAGGTACTATGATGATAAGATCAAAGAGTTCCATGAGCTGAGATTGGGACAATCGACCATGGAAGAATATGCAAACAAGTTCTTGGAGCTGCTGAGGTATGTTAGGTACATTCGGGATGATAAGGTGAAAATTCAGCGTTTCCTAAGTGGACTGCCCCAGTCATATAAAGATAGAATTGAGTTCGATGAACCTCGAACTCTAGAGGAGGCCATAAGGAAGGCCAAGTATTGCTTTGATCAGAATAGAAGCAAACCCGAATTCCATAAGGCATGGAAAGATAGAAAAAATGAAAAGTTTGATCAAAGGAAGAAGGGGTTCAAGCCTCCTCAATTCCGGAACCAGCAAAGGCAGCCATCACAGGTTGTGACTAAGCCAACTCGGATGATGGGAGACAAGCCAAGAGATCCAAAGGATCCAAGAGAACCACTTCAATGTTGGGGTTGTGGAGGAGACCACATGCTTAGGAACTGTCCACATAGGAATGGGAATGCAAATCAAGTTCACAACATCCAAGGAGCTGGAACTGTGGGTCAAGTGGCGAGAGCAATCCCTAGAATCTATGCAGCAGTAGAAGACCGCCAGGCAGATCATCAATCAACCGTGGTTGAAGTTGAAAGTAAGATTGCTAAGCAATCTGTTTCTATTTTGATTGATCCTGGATCTACTCATAGTTATGTCACTCCTAGAATTGTTGAGGTTTGTGCTTTCAAGAAATTAAAGCATAGTAAATCATGGTTAGTTCAATTAGCCACTGGAACCAAGAGAAAAGTTAGTGAAATAGTAGAGAAATGTCCATTAGAGATGGATGGGCTATTCACTTATGCAGATCTGAATATTTTTCCACTTGGTTCCTACGATATTCTCATTGGAATGGATTGGTTAGAAGCACACAGGGTTAAACTTGACTGCTACAATAAGACATTTGCATGCATGGACGAAGAAGGAAACCCGAGGGTTGTAAAAGGCATTCCAAAGGTGACTTCTGTTAGACAGGTTTCAGCCATGCAACTAAAGAAGTTCTGTAGGAAGGGATGTCAACTGTATGCGGCTCACGTTTTAGAGGCAGCAGAGAGTGAAACTCTTAGATTGGAGGACTATCATGTATTGCAAGAATTCAGGGATGTTTTTCCCGATGAGATCCCAGGACTTCCTCCAAAGAGAGACATTGACTTTACAATTGAACTTGTGCCAGGAGCGGCACCAGTGTCTAAGACACCCTACATGATGAGTACACCGGAATTGCTAGAATTGAAGATGCAATTGCAAGAGTTGCTGGAAGAGAAATATATTAGGCCAAGTGTATCCCCGTGGGGAGCACCCGTTCTATTTGTGAAAAAGAAAGATGGAACACTCAGGTTATGTATCGACTACAGGCAGTTGAACAAAGTCACTGTGAAAAACAAATACCCATTGCCCCGAATTGATGACCTTTTTGATCAAATGAGAGGAGCAAAGGTATTTTCAAAGATTGACTTGAGGTCTGGTTACCATCAGGTAAGAATCAAAGAAGAAGATATTCATAAGACAGCCTTTAGAACGAGGTATGGACATTATGAGTTTGTAGTGGTACCATTCGGTCTCACAAATGCACCAGCTACATTCATGTGTCTCATGAATAATGTTTTTAGCAAGTATTTGGACAAGTTTGTTCTTGTATTCCTAGACAACATTCTCATCTATTCTAAGAATGAAGAAGAGCATGAAGAACATCTGAGAATGACAATGCAATTACTAAGGGAGCATAAGCTGTATGCAAAGTTGAGCAAATGTGACTTTTATAAAGATAAAATTCATTATTTGGGTCACATCATCTCCGACGAAGGAATATCTGTAGACCCTGAGAAGATTGAAGCCATTATGAATTGTCCAACTCCAAGGAATGTGACTGATGTGAGATCTTTTATGGGCCTTGCTGGTTACTACAGGAGGTTTATCGAGGGATTCTCCAAGGTTGCAAACCCAATCACTTCTTTGCAAAAGAAGGGGATAAAGTTTGAATGGTCACCAAGATGTGAGGAAAGTTTTCAACGGTTGAAGAATCTTCTTACAAGTGCACCAATTTTGAAGATTGCAGACCCGGAAAAAGACTTTGTGGTGTGTACCGATGCATGCAATCAAGGACTTGGAGGAGTTCTTATGCAAGACAACCACGTGATATGCTATGAGTCAAGAAAGTTGAAGGAGCATGAGAAGAACTACGCTACTCATGATATAGAGCTTGCAGCCATAGTACATGCTTTAAAGATGTGGAGGCATTACTTAATGGGAAGAAAATTTGAGTTAAGGACAGACCATTGTGGGCTGAAATACTTGTTTGATCAGCCAATGTTAAATGCTAGGCAAGCCAGATGGTTGGAATTTTTGTGTGAATTTGATTTTGAAATCAAACACATAAAAGGGAAAGAAAACAAGGTGGCTGATGCACTCAGCAGGAAGGTACATGAAATGTATGTGGCAGCGCTTAGTACTTGCCAACCAGATTTGAAGCAGCAGATTGTTAACCATATGGTTGAGGATGAAGTGTATGAGCAGATAAAGGACAAATTGCAGCAGCAAGACCTTGGCAAGAAGTATGAAGGTTATCATTTGGAGGAAGACGGAGTTCTTACCTATAAGAATAAAGTCTATGTTCCAAATGCGGCAGATTTAAGGGAAATGGTTATGGATGAAATCCATAAAGCTCCATACTCTGGTCACCCAGGATATCAGAAAACAATTGCTACAGCAAGAAAATATTATTTCTGGCCAGGCATGAAGAAGGATGTAGCTGAATACATCTCTAAGTGCATGGAATGTCAGCAGGTGAAGGTTGAACACCAACACCCAGCAGGTTTATTGCACCCAGTGCCGATCCCAGAATGGAAATGGGAAATAATTTCCATGGATTTTATTACAGGATTGCCAATGACTAAGAGACAACATGATTCCATCATGGTTGTGGTGGACAAGTTAACAAAGGCAACACATTTTATACCGGTGAAGTCCACACATAAAGCCGATGCCATAGCAGATATTTTCATGAAGGAAATTTTCAGATTACATGGGTTGCCTAAGGCAATAATTTCTGACAGGGATACCAAGTTCACTTCCAATTTTTGGAAAGCTCTCTTTGCAGATTTGGGTACACAGTTGAACTTTAGCACCGCATACCATCCTCAAACAGACGGGCAAACAGAAAGAGTAAATCAGGTACTTGAAGACATGCTCCGCATGTATGTAATGGACAAGCCATCCAAGTGGGAGGATTATTTACACCTGGTAGAGTTTGCATATAATAATGGGCAGCAAGAATCATTGGGAATGAGTCCATATGAGGCTTTGTACGGAAGAAGGTGTAGGACACCAGTGACTTGGGACAATCCAGTGAACAGAATTGTACTTGGGCCAGAATTGCTTAAGGAAATGGAACAAGAGGTTGCAAAGATCTGGAAAAATTTAAAAGCAGCCCAGGATAGACACAAAAGCTATGCAGATAAACACAAAATGCATAGGGAATTCAATGTTGGGGATCATGTGTATCTTAGAGTAAGATCAAGGAAGAGTTCCTTGAAGCTTGGGAGCTGTGCCAAGCTATCACCTAGATATTGTGGGCCATTTGAAGTGCTTGAAAGAATAGGGCCAGTTGCATATAGACTTGCCTTGCCTGCTAACACTAAAGCTCATAATGTTTTTCATGTCTCTTTGCTTAAGAAATATGTACATGATCCTAACCATGTGATTAATTGGGATGTGATCCAGGTGGAACCCGAGGGAGAATTCCAAACCGATCCATTGCGCATCCTAGACAAGAAAGTAACATTGCTCCGGAACCGAGCCATCGGAAAGGTAAAGGTGCAATGGAAGCACTACGGTCCCGATGAGGCTACATGGGAGCTGGAGGATGCCATGAGGGTGGCATATCCATTTTTGTTCAATTTTGATGAGCACTGAGGACAGTGCTAATGTAAGGGGAGGGGTATGTCACGTCCCCATTTTGACCCCCTTTTTGTAAATGATGTAAATACTGATATTTAATCATGGTGAGGAGCTCAAGGCCAAGGCCCCACCATTGATTTAGCGTTTATGTATCGGCAATTAAAATAGATGCCTATGGTTCTTGTGCGAGATGGGCACAATGTATATAAGACATCATGTAATTACGAATTTTTAATGAAAAACCCACAACCGGCTATGCAATGCAACAAAAGAGATGGGGCATGGTTCTACAAAGAAAAGGGAGGGAAACTATTCAAACCCTTGGGCCAATGGTGTTAATCCATGTGTCAATGGGGAAACCCATAAACCACCAACTACCCATTTTGTTTCATGCACCCAATCATTTAATTCTTCCAAGAAATTGGTTAAGGCAGTTAATGCCTTGGAAATGAAGAAGTATGGGTAAGCCATTTTCGTGCATGGGCAAGCCATCAACCTGGAAATTCGTGTTTTTGCTTGTTGGGAAAGAAATCACCCACGAAATGGTGCCCAAAGCCATTATGAATGGGAAGTCTTCACTCATTCACGCAGTTGGAGTTAGCTGGGTCTTTTCCACATACGTTTTTCATCAAAATCCTGCATTTTTCCATGCCTGGGAGTCGTTTTTGCCTGGTATAACAGTTGGGAGAGGAAGGCCACGAATTGGGGACTAGGAGGGAGGTCGTTTTTGCCCCGAATTGACCCTGGACGTTTTACTAAAAACGGATTTGGCTTCGTGGGTTGTTCCCCAACTTCCCATTTCATTTTTGTGGGTTCCCATGTTTTGCTGAGCTAGCTGAAACCCCATCTCATGCATCTACCTGTAAAAACGTTTTATCCTGCCCCATGATTGTGTTCTGCTGTGGTGGGCATCCTCATTTTTGGTTTGAACCTGTGAATTGAAGTTTTGGAGTGGTAGTGGACAGAAGTAGCTTGATAAACCTAGTGGGGGAGACAACCTCTCAAGAAGATCAAGAGGGCTTGGGTTACTCTTCTATGCATACCCTGAGAGCACTAGATAGGGAAGGTATGGCTTGAGGGACTGTATAACAGAGAAAAGAATACTTCCTTGTGCTGGGTGTGTAGGTATTGTGGGTGCCAAGCTAGATAGATCTTGCAAGGTTATCCCTGGCTCTGTGTTGGAGCTCACTAGCTTAGCAACTCTTCCTTCCCATCTCCTAGCAGCCTGATAAACCCAATTGTAGATTGGCTTGGCTCATTTTGGTGTATGCTTGGCTATGTGTGAGTCTGATGTTCCCTGGTTCCTTGTAGAGATCATGCCCAGCTCGGGGGGTGGCAGTGGTGCTGAGAGATTGAGGAGCACACTAGCCTACGGTTGGGTGGAACATTGCAGTTGCATAGCCAGTTGCGTGGGACTACTTCTGTATAAGATAAGTATTCCCCTGTATTAACTTGCAATTACTTATTTGATGAACATCTTAAATGTATGATGGATGTGAAATTCTTAATATTCCGCTGTGATTTTCTTAAAACCATACAGTTCCATCTATCTCTGTTATATTATGTTCATGCTTATGGTTAAACGTTTCATAGGGCTAGACGTCCAGTTTAATATCACATCTGTTATGCATTTGTATATGTATATATTCTTTTTCATTTGAATTTGAATGCTTGAATGGATATGGGGGCTAGATGCCCGGTTTAACCTCACGATCCTCTCCATTGCACTGGTGTGATGGGTGGGGACGTGACATCTAGAAGGAAGGAGTTGCCCCCTAAAAAGGCCCATGAGATAAGAGAAAAGGCCGGGTTGTACATGGAAAAACGCAGACATCAAAATGTTAGTGCCTTAGATCCTAGCGCATGCATGCCACAATGACCTCAGGTTCATCGGGAAAAGTGAAATGGATCGGGTAATGGAGCCCTCTAAAAATCCAATAGCAAGTGATCATCCAATGAATAATCCATCAACAAGCAATGATGAAGTGGTTGAAGTCAATCAAATCTTGGTTGATGCCGAGTATGCAGGAATGGATGTTGAACGAGTTGTTAATTGGCAACCTCCCCAAGAAGAGCCACTAGATCAATAATGTTGACATTCTCCCTGATCACGAGAGGAAATACTAACAAACTGAAATATATCAGAATTACACTATACAGATTGGAAGCTAGATCTACATGTTCCTTCTAAGAAATAGAACCTAATATAGCTTAAAGACCTTGATCTAGCCCCAGAAACTAGACAAAAACAAATCTAGCACTGGAAATCCTAATGTGGAACTAGAACCCTAGAGACCTAATCTAGAATAATTATCTATCCCTAGAGACGTAACCTATCTCGGGAGACCTAATCTAGCCATATAGAACCTAATCTAGCTTATAGACCCTTATCTAGCCCTAGAAACCAGACAAAAAGAAATCTAGCCCTGGAGAGACTAATTTGGACCTAGAACCCTGGAGACCTAATCTAGAATACTTATCTATCCCTAGGGATGTAACCTATACCCGGAGACCTAACCTAGCCATATTGAACCTAATATAGCTTATAGACCTTGATCTAGCTGTAGAAACCAAACAAAAACAAATCTAACCCTGGAACGCCAAATGTGGAACTAGAACTGTTGGAGACCTAATATAGAATACTTATATATCCCTAGAGACGTAGCCTAGCTTTGAAGACCTAATATAGACATATAGAACCTAATCTAGCTTATAGACCCTGATCTAGCCCTAGAAACCAGACAAAAACAAATCTAGCCTTAGAAAGCCTAATGTGGACCTAGAACCCTGGAGACCTAATCTATAATACTTATCTAGCCCTAGAGACATAATCTATCCTCAGAGACCTAATCTATCCATATAGAACCTAATCTAGCTTATAGTCCCTGATCTAGCCCTAGAAACCAGACAAAAACAAAGCTAGAGACACCTGGCACCCCATGGCCATTTAGGGACGCTTTGAGGATTTTCTTCGGGGGCACGGAACTCGAATCGGCGAGAGGAACGAGGTTCCGTCAGCTCCAACATGTGCATATGGCTAGTGTGTAGGTGTTCATGATGGCCATGCACACCCGAGAGCCTTCATATTAGAATTGACCCCCTTGTGAAAAATTGGCATGGCCCTCATTGAGCCAAACCCTAGTTTTGTAGATGGCACAATACCACCGTTTTCGGGCGTTTGAGTCATGGTGGGGGGGTCCCACAACTAGAACCCGATGTCCTGAATCCATCAGAATCGATGACTTCACAATCACAGTCACGGTTTTGGTGATATGGGCATTTTTTCCAGGCACCCCGTGCCATTCAGGGACGCTTTAAGGATTTTCTCTGGGGGCACAGAACTCAAACCAGCAAGCGAAACGGGGTTACGTCAACTCCCACAAGTGCATATGGCCAATATGTAGGTGTTCACGATGGCCATGCACGCACGGGAGCCTTCGTATTAGAATTGATCCCATTGTGAAAAAATGGCATGGCCTTCATTGAGCAAAACCCTAGTTCCGGATATGGAACAATAGCATTGTTTTCGGGCGTTTGAGTCACGATGGGGGGGTGCCACAGCTAGAACCCGATGTCTAGCATCCATCGGAATCAACAACTTCACAATTAGAGTCACAGTTTTGGTGCTATGGGCATTTTTTCCAATGCCCTCGTGGCCATTCAGGGACGCTTTGAGGATTTTCTCTGGAAGCACGGAACTAAGACCGGTGAGAGAAACGGGGTTCCGTCAGCTCCAACATGTGCATATGGACGGTGTGGAGATGTTCACGAAGGCCACGCACGCCCAGGACCCTTCGAATTAGAATTGAACCCCTTGTGCAAAATTGACATGGCCTTCATTGAGCAAAACCCTAGTTCCAGAGATGGCATAATAGCACCATTTTTGGGGTGTTTGAGTCATGGTGGGGGGGGAAACACAACTAGAAACCGACATCCTGAATCCATCAGAATCAATGGCTTCATGTTCGGATTCATGATTGTGGTGTTATGGGAATTTTTTCCAGGCACCCTGTGGCCATTTAGGGATGCTTTGAGGATTTTCTTTGGGGGCACGAAACTCGAACCGGTGAGCAGAACAGGGTTCCGTTAGCTCCCACACATGCATATCACCAGTGTGGAGGTGTTCACGATGGCCACATACGCCTGGAAGCGTTCGGATTAGAATTGAACCCCTTGTACAAAAAATTGGAATGGCCTTCACTGAGCAAAACCCTAGTTTTGGAGATAGCACAATAGCACCATTTATGGGCATTTGAGTCACGGTGGAGGAGGATCCCACATCTAGAATGCGGCATCTCGAAATCTATCGAAATCAACGGCTTCGTGATCAGAGTCACGGTTTGGTTCCATGGGCATTTTTTCCAAGCACCACGTGGCCATTTAGGGACGCTTTGAGGATTTGCTCTCGGGGTACGAAACTCGAATGAGTGAGCGGAACGGGGTTCCGTCATCTCCCACACGTGAATATGGATTGTGTGGATGTGTTCACGCTGGCCATGCATGCCCAAGATCCATTAGATTAGAATTGACCCCCTTGTGCAAAATTGGCATGGCCCTCACTGAGAAAAACCCCAGTTCCAGAGATGGCATAATAACACCATTTCTGGGCGTTTGAGTCGCAGTCGAGGTGGGGGGGGGGGCACAGCTATAACCCGGCCACCCGAATCCATCAGAATCAACGGCTTCATGATCAGAGTCATGATTTTGGTGCTATGGGCATTTTTTCCAGCCACCCCATGGCCATTCAAGGATGCTTTGACGATTTTATCCAGGGGCATGAAACTCGAACCGACGAGAGGAACGGGGTTTCGTCAGCTCCCACACATGCATATGGCCAAAGTGGAGGTGTTCACAACGGCCACACACGCCCAGGAGCCATCAGATTAGAATTGTACCCCTTGTGCAAAATTGGCATGGCCTTCACCGAGAAAAACCCTAGTTCCGGAGATGGCACAATAGCACCATTTTCGGGCGTTTGAGTCACGGTGGGGGGGGTCCCACAACTAGAACCCGACATCCCGAATCCATCTGAATCGACAGATTCATGATCAGAGTCATGGTTTTGGTCATATGGGCATTTTTTCCAGGCACCCCGTGGTCATTCATGAATGCTTTGAGGATTTTCTCTGGGGGCACAAAACTCGTACCGACGAGCGAAATGGGGTTCTGTCAGCTCCCACACATGCATATGGCCAGTGTGAGGTGTTCACAATGGCAATGCACGCACGGGAGCCTTTGGATTAGAATTGACCCCCTTGTGCAAAATTGGAATGGCCTTCACTAAGCAAAACCCTAGTTCCGGAGATGGAACAATAGCACCATTTCTGGGAATTTGAGTCATGTTAGGCAGGGTCCCGCAACTAGAACCCGACGTCCTGAATACATTGAAATCAACGGCTTCACGATCAGAGTCACGGGTTTGGTGTTGTGGTCATTTTTTCTAGGCACTCCATGGCCATTCATGGACGCTTTCATAATTTGCTCTGGGGGCACTGAACTCGAACCGACGAGTGGAACGGGGTTCCATCAACTCCCACACCTTCATATGGCCAGTGTGGAGGTGTTCACGATGGCCATGCACTCCCAGGATCATTCATATTAGAATTGACCCCCTTGTGCAAAATTGGCATGGCCTTCACTAAGCAAAACTTTAGTTCTAGAGATGGCACAGTAGCACTGTTTCTGGGCGTTTGAGTCACGGTGGGGGTTCCCACAGCTAAAATATGTTGTCTTGAATCCATCGAATTTGACGACTTGGCAATCAGAGTCACGGTTTTGGTTCTATGGGAATTTTTCCCAGGAATCCCATGGTCATTAAGGGTTGCTTTGAGGATTTTCTCTGAGGGCACGAAACTCGAACTGATGAGCGGAACAGGGTTCTTGTTCAATTAATATGTTGTAATAACTTAGATTCCTACTTCATTAGCATTTAATACATTTTCACAATAACAACATAAAGAGGATCACTAAAAGATACACAATCACTACACAACAATTTATCTTGGGAAACCCTCAAGGGGAATAAAACCCAGCAAAAATTCCTCAATATAGATTACCAAAGTACAATTCCCAAAGAAATAAGTCTCATAAGAAAGAGAGACAAAACCCAAAAACAAGAGCCAAGAACAATCCTCCTCCTCCTTCGCTAGTCTCCCTCTTCCTCTAATATGCAATGCATGAGTGAGTGAATGGTGCAAATGAGAGAGTGATACTCTCTATTTATACTTTACTTTTAACTTGACCTTTTAACCTAACTAGGTCGGCCTCACTAATTTGACTGGGCTGACCTCTCTAGGAAAAATCAAAATAATATTTATATTACATTCTTTTGGGTACTATTGACCCGACTTACAATGGAGGTTTTACCTCACGACTTTTACATGACCCTTTACATTAATGACATCTCCCGAAGGAGGAATAATACAAGTATAATAATCTACGAAGTTACATTATTTCAATAGTTCTTTCAGCTCCCACTTGTGCATATGGCCAGTGTGGAGGTGTTCACGATGGCCACGCACGTTCAAGAGACTTCGGATTAGAATTGAACCCCTTGTGCAAAATTGGCATGGCCTTAAGTGAACAAAACCCTAGTTACGGATGGCACAATAGCATTGTTTCCAGGCATTTGAGTCACTGTGGGGTGGGTCCCGCAGCTAGAACTTGACGTCCCGAATGCATCAGAATCGATGGCTTCGCGATCGGAGTCACGATTTTGGTGATATGGGCATTTTTTCCAGGCACTATGTGGCCATTCAGGGACGCTTTGAGGATTTTCTCCTGGGCATGAAACTCAAACCAGAGATCGGAACGGGGTTCTGTCAGCTCCCACATGTGCATATGGCCAGTGTGGAGGTGTTCACGATGGCCACGAACTCCCAAGAGACTTCATATTAGAATTGACCCCCGTGTGCAAAATTGGCATGGCCTTCACTAAGCAAAACCCTAGTTCCATAGATGGCAAAATAGAATCGTTTCTAGGCATTTGAGTTACAGTGGGGGGGGGGGGGGGCACAGCTAGAACCTGGTGTCCCAAATCCATCGGAATCGACGGTTTTGCGATTAGAGTAATGATTTTGGTGCTATGGGCATTTTTTCCATCCACCCCATGGCCATTCAATGACGCTTTGAGGATTTCCTCTGGGGTCACGGAACTCGTACCGGCGAGTGAAACGGGGTTCGTCATATCCCACACATGCATATAGCCAATGTGGAGGTATTCACGATGGCTACGCACGCCCGAGACCCTTAGGATTAGAATTGACCCCCATGTGCAAAATTGTCATGGCCTTCATTGAGAAAAACCATAGTTCCAGAGATGGCACAATAGCGCCATTTCTGGGAATTTGAGTCATAGTGGGGGGGGTCCCATAGCTAGAAACCAACCTCCTGAAACCATTGGAATCAACGGCTTTGTGATCAGAGTCACGATTTTGGTGCTATGGGCATTTTTTCCTGGCACCTCGTGGCCATTCAGGGATGCTTTGAGGATTTTCTCTGGGGGCACGAAACTCGAACCAGTGAGCGGAATGGGGTTCCGTCAGCTCCCACACGTGCATATGGCCAGTTTGGAGGTGGTCACGATGGCCATGTCTTCCTGGGATCCTTCAGATTAGAATTGACCCCCTTGTGCAAAATTGACATGGCCTTCACTGAGCAAAACCCTAGTTCCATAGATGGCACAATAGCACTGTTTTTGGGCATTTGAGTCATGGTGGGGGGATCCCACAGCTAGTACCCGGCCTCCCGAATCCATTGGAATTGACGGCTTCGTGATCAAATTCATGGTTTTGGTGCTATGGAAATTTTTTCCAGGCACCCCCTGGCCATTCAAGGACACTTTGAGGATTTGCTTCGGGGGCACGAAACCCAAACCGACGAGCGGAATTGGATTATTTTAGCTCCCACATGGGAATTTGGCCATTGTGGATGTTTCATAATGGCCACGCTTTCTTGAGAGCCTTTGTATCATAAATTACCCCCTTGCGCAAAAATGGCATGGCCTTCACTGAGAAAAACCCTAGTTCTGGGGATGGCATAATAACACCGTTTATGGGGATTTGAGGCACGGTGGGAAGGGTCCCCTAGATGAAATATGACATCCTGAATCCATCAGAATCAACGGATTCACGATCGGATTCATGGTTCTTGTGCTATGGGCATTTTCTCCAGGAACCCTGCGGCCATTCAGGGACACTTTGAGGATTTGATCCGAGGGAACGGAACCCAATCCGACAAGTGGAATTGGATTCTTTCAGATCCCACACGTGCATATGGCCATTGTGGATGTGTTCATAATGGCTACACTCACCCGAGAGCCTTCAGATCAGAAATCACCCCCTTGCGCAAAATTGGCATGGCCTTCTGCAAGCTAGTGTTTATTTAATGTGTATGCGCATGGTCTTATGTGTGTATGTATGTGTAGATATTTGTATATGTGCATGTTGTTTATGTACAAATTGAAGCAGTCAAAATTTTGTGCTTGATTGTGCCAATTACCCATCTTTAGAAGGACCAAATGCAATAAGAACTAAACAAAACATGAAGAGACAATTGTAAAAAACATTAGAAAATTTGTATTGGAGCCATAGTGTTTTTGAGAGATGATTCTATAAGAGACAAGTAAGTTTTGGTTTGCATAAAATAAGGTTGGTTTCCCTTTTTTTTTATAACAAGAAGAATTTGTATGCATTATAAATGTGATAGACACATTACAAATGTGCACACATTCTTATGACAACATATATGGCAATACTTAGTTTTTATGGTAGGTAAAATCCTTGCAACCACATTAACTCCCTAGGTTATAATTATTTTCAAGGGGGGAAATGTGAGCCATTAGGATTTTTTAAGCACTAAGTTTGGATGTGAGTTCTTTGGACATGATTTAGGTAGAAAATTTGAGCCTTAGGTTGTAAGAATCGATTCTGAGCATCTCGAGCAATGGATAATACCTTAAAGAATAACAGTTGGCCTCTGAAGGGTATCATTTTCATTTGATTGTTGAACTAGATGAAATAAGTAGGTTTTGGACATTAGGTATGGGTATAGGGACCATGAACATGTTCAATGGAGGAAACATATGCCTTATGTCCTAAACAAGGATTCTAAGAATTTAGGACCAAGAATGATGTGTCAAATCACAACACATCTAGGATCGAGGGATATTTGGCCTCCATATGAGCATATTCAAATATGATTAGGGGGTTATGAAAACCAAGTGTTGCTGTTGAGGGCCTAGATATGGCTCTGAATATTTAGGTTATTGTTGAGGATATGGACACTATTTGGAGGTTTTGAACACCAAAATTGGTTCTTAGGATATGGAAGTGGTCAAAGGATGAAACGTAGCCCATAGGTCCTAAGAGAAGCTTCTAGGGATTGACGACCATGGGAAAGTTCTCGGACCATAACACTTGGCATCTACTAGGTGCATTTTTTCTATATGTGGGAATACAAGAGGAATAGGATAACCATTGGGAATTTTTGAGCCTCGTATACAAGTCATGAATCGATACATGGTAAATGTAGGAAACCTAGGAGCTATTCCCTAAATGCACAAACTTAGGGATCGAGAGCAAGAAAGAAGCTTTCATACCACAATATACGACATGTCTTAGGGTTCTTTGTCTTCCAATTGTTGATACATACTTCATTAGGGTATTTTGAGAACCATTTATGTGTTGGAATATTCTCACCACCATTTTTCAGATTTGCATGTCTGCATGCATCCAGTCATCTTCATGCATTTGCATGCATCCAATCATCATCTTGGTGGTCCTCCCAGTACCTAAAGCCTATTTTCAGCTCCCTAGATCCTGTCTTCAACCCCCAGTAGCCCTCCTACCTACCCAATGCACCCTATTTGACTCTTTTGCATGACATGTGCGCCTTTGCTCAACTACCACCAGTTATCATTCAGTTAGAGCACCTCATCTCACATACCAGGTGTCTGACAGTCAGTTAGAGCATTGATTGAGAAGTTCTTCCACTGATTGTTCATGCTAACTGCCTGTAGCTCCTAGTTAGCTAGTTTTGGAGTGCCACTTGATCTTTTGACAGCCTCATGCACCCTCCTTGGAGTCTCCATCCCCCGATTCATGCCTAGATTGTTCTGTTAGACTCAATTAGACTCACTTGACTGACTATTACCATTTATGACTGATACTACTGACTGGATGATGTCTCCAATGTTATCCAAGCTGGACTTTGAGCATGATTCGAATGATTAGTTAATTTGAATTCTCTACAGCTGATGTATGATACTGCTATTCTCCATTTTTTGTGTTCATGAGTTATTATTGAGTGCATTCTTCTCTTCTTCTTTGCAACTTCTTGAGAGTTTGTGTGAGGCTTGTTACAGCTGTTAGATCCTACTGCAGATTATCACATTATGGATATTAGGGCCTTGTACATGGTTGGGAGGAGTACAGCAAACCTTAATAAAAATAAAGCTTCTAAGGGAAGGGAAACTTGAGGCTTCAACCTTACATGTGTATTAATTACATAGCTTCACAACCATGAAAGAGGCCTCAAATGACAAGGATACATTTAGCCTCCAATAAATGATATGGGTGCAACTAGGAGTATTTTAGCACTCAGTATGAGTTTTATGGAACTAAACATGATCAAACAATGAAAACTTGACCTTAGGCTCTAAAGGAAGTTTCCAAGGATAGGTAAAATGTGAATCCTTAACCAACCACATAAGATTGGTCTAGTATAACTTAAATATTTGAATTCCAATATGGACACCATTAGTAGGTTTTGAGATTTATGGGTGGACCTCAAACCCATAAACATGATTCGAGGAAGGAGACCAACATCTCAAGGCTAGAAATATATATTTATGGCTTAGGACCAATGATCAATTTGATGGGTCGTTTGTAATGCTTCAGGGCATCATTCATGAACCTTGGTCCCTAGAAGGTGCCTTTAGAGTATAATGCATAATTCAAAATTCAAAATATTTGAAAGTGATATTTAGGTGTGTAATTTTGTTTGAAAAGATGATGTTTTTTATTTTATACTAATATTTGTATGGTTTTCTTTGTGCAAGTATGTGTGTAAATATTTGTCTATGTGTTTTTTTTCTAACATGTAAATTTTTGTATATGTGCATATATATTTGCCTATGTGCATGTATTTTTTTTTTATGTTTATGTATACATATTTTTATGTGTGTAGGTTTTTGTAGTGTAAATATATATGTATCTATACATCTTTAATATGTGTGTAAATATAATTATGTGCATCTAACTTGTGTGTGTTTGTGTGTAAATGACTAGTGGTGGTAGGTACACAAGGGGGGTGTCTAGGGGTGGTAGGTACACAAGGGGGATCCTTTATTGATCAAGAGAGAACTCAATAAATCAAAATATCATGGGGTCTAGGGAATGCTTCAAACAATAAAGTATAGACTTAAATTCTCTCCGTCAAGAGATCGAGATCACCTTTTCAACAAACATAAGGAACCTTTTGGTATTTGGGAAGATCACCATTATCATTCATCACTTACACAAAAATTTCATATACAATGACAACTCTTTAGAAAAACTTGTCAAAATAATAAGGTATAGGAAAAGGTCAAGTATCTCCCTAGTCATCATATCAAGGGCCCCATAAAAATTCTCCAATAACTACTCAAGGTGTTGAATTTTACCTTCGAACTTTCACCCTTGCATTGTGATGTATACAAACTAGTTGGGTCTTATTATAATGAAATTTTATGATCAAAATACATTTCATAATACAAACCAATTGAAATAATATTCATTATGTAAATTATAAATCTAAAGTCACACTTAAACCTAACAAAGGATCCAGGCTAAGAAAAACACAGCGGCAGAGGGATTATGGCCCCTTCACAAGGAAACATTCCAAGTGAAGGGTATGGGGAGATATTTTTCATATCTTTTACCACAATGATGATAGCATAGGTTTTGCACACCTAAGTATGATCAAAAATTCCTTATTGATTGGTATATCATCAAATATTAAACATCAGTGGAAATAATTATATTTACAGTTATGACATTGGTTCCAAATGTTACGAACATGGTCAAATGAGTATGTTTTGTTAGAGTTCAAAAACAATATTTTTTTCAAACGGCCATCCAACAATGACTATATGAGGACACTAGAGATAAAAACCTATCTATTTCATCATAAATGGAGGAAATCATATCAAAATCCATTCAAACTCAACCATTTGTTTTAAAAGCATGATGTTGTTTATTAGGAAATTACACACAACAAGAGACAATAAGAGAGAACAAGATACAAATATAGACAACGTGGATATAAATCACATAACTAAAAATCCATTTACATCAAAGCTACAAAACTTGTCCAAACATATAAATTTTTTGGCAAACAGTGGAACATGGCTCCCAATGTACACACGATGGCAAATCATTCCCTATAAAAAGTCCGACAACTCGACATGGAAACTCGTTCCCTAGATACCAATTACATGGCAAATGGTGCCTAAAAATGCCACATCGTGGGTAATGTGCATAACATGGTATGTCAAGCATCATCCCCACCCCTAGCACTCCCAGGTGCATCTCCGAAATCGATCTTACTCTTCTTGGATCTAGTGGAATCTCGAGACTTCTTCTGTCTAGGAGTAGACCATCTCTCTGGGTTCTGAAACAAATGATATAAGATACCATCATTTTCAAGCATTTGTAACATTTACCACATATATAAAATGAATGTAGAATTCAAATATTAAATAACTCACTGTGATGGAAGTGGGAGACATGAGGCAGGTGTCCCCGATCTACTGAGCCTCTCAGCAATGCCACCCTACAACATTTACGACAATCATTTCATTGAAAAAAATAATTGCTTAAATTAATTTTCGTTAATGCATCACAATATTTTCATAAATTAACTTGATTCTCACCGTGAACACCTTCGGCAATGGAGATGACTGGGCTTCGACGCTAGTAGGTGGAGCAGTTGGATGGACAACCTGCTCTGATGCAGTCATGGGGGAGGGGGCAGATGTAGCTACAACAACTAAAGGTGCAACCATTGTAGATGTATCGACGGATGCTGCAATAGTAGTTTCCACAATAGTGGAGGGAACTGAAGAATATAGGGTGGAAGAGGGCATGGTGGTATGGGGTAGAGGAGGATGTCATGGACAATGAACCCCTACCAGTTGTACGATAGGGGGGATCAAACTAAAAGGGATAGGGGGGATGTTGAGGGATGGTGGATGGGAGGGAAGTCCTAAATAGAGGGAGGAGGATGGATACAAGGGGGGTTATGGACGAAGGGGGGAAGATAGATGAAAGAGGGGGCGTGGACGAATGGGGGAGGATAGATAGACGAGGGGGAATGGACAAATTGGGGAGGATGGATATATGGGGGGCGTGTAAGAATTGGCGGAGGATGGATAAATGGGGGGAGTGGAAGAATGGGGGAGGTTGGACGAAGGGGGGAGGATGGACGAAGAGGGGATAATGGCTGGAGGGGGGAGACTGGATGGAAAGGCGGGGGTGGATAGAGGGATGGGTTTGAATGGAAGTGGGGCGGGGGGTGGGGGAATCATGGGAGAGGGTGGAAAAATGGGAGTGAAGTGAGGAGGTGGAACGGTGGCACCTACATATACATTTTTAATATCATATTTTAGTATACAAAAATCAAATTAAACCATAGTAAGTCATACCAATTCAAATTAAAAGCGTGCTTTTAACTACACATTATATCTATGTGTAAGGTGACTTGTCGATCCCTGGTAGAGATGGCTGGTCATCATAGTTTGTGCATACCTGTGGATACCAAAATGCATGCATGTTATGAACATATTAAAAAAGTAATTATTTAGGAAATCAAAATATTAAAAAATATTGTAGGAACTATCATCGTGTATGTTATAAACATAAATAAATAAATAATAGAAATGCCATAAGTAATAACAATATTGTGTGAGGTACTGAAAATACCTCCGTCTGAGGTGCTGCAATTTGAGTTGTAGCTTCCATTGCTTCGTCCAGGTTGGGAGATCCTACATTCTCCCATGTCCGCGTCTCCGCTCTAAATAAATATACATTGAAATAACAGTTTAAGTCATACATAACTGCTGTAAAATTACTTTACAATTTCTCAAGTGATGTTTGAAAACTCATTAAAAAAAGTGCTAACATGCTCCATATAGCAGCCCTCGATCGAGCCAGGGAAAGTGTTCCTGCAATGGGGACAAATATGTGGCATTGTCCCTGTCGAACTAGAAGGCCCATCATGGCTACCACTAGTCACAGGCATATATTGACTCTATCGTGAAGGCCCTGCACCTGCGTATTTATCAAGGTCAACATGTCTCTCCACTGTAGTTGATGACACAAATGTGGTGTGTCTAAGGAGTCCACGTGCAACACTCCTCATCGCCCCCTTGATATGATCAAGTTTGTGGGGTAATTAAGGTGGCGGGGGAGGGGGTTGGGATCACGGCTAGGAGATGGTGGCCCTCTTAATGGGTTCCTCCTGGAAAACAGGTCGATCTTGGGCAGAGCCAAGCCTAACACCCTGGAACTCAGTTATGTCAAAATAGTTCACATGTAAACCGAGCACAAACTCATCCCACAGCTGTAGAAGGAAGTACTATGGAATCTCCCTATTATTGCATGGAGGTTTATCGTAAACCATGAACCACCTCTGCTTCCAATTGTGCCTCCATGGTTGGAAATGACACCAATCCATACAGACATGTGGATTTCTAATGTCTGGTGGTTAATTTGTTCTTGGATCGGTGAACATACTGTATAATTGGTCCTTTGTAATATTCAATGCTTTTATTTCCTCCTTGGAAATTTCTCTGGAATAATACTCCCGCATCCTAGGTCTATATTCGGTCATGTTATTCAACTGGTGATGTGCATGGATGAGGGAGTCAATTGAGATCTCAATTGAGGTGGAAAGGGACACTCGAGATGGTTCCCCTGTGTTTCTTAATTCTTGAGTGTGCACTCTCATTTCATTTAGGTAATGGTTCAAGTCATCTTGGTCCAAATTTTGTTGGGGTTTTGATTTTGTTGGGAATTTTGATTTTGTTGAGGTTTTCATTGGTTCCAAGATTTGTGTGTTCTTGTGTTCCATCAGAATCCATGTTAACATTTTGTTCATTCATTGTATAGGTTTAGACTCTGCAATTAAATTTTTTTCTATTATTTTACTAATTTGGGAATTATTAAAAATTTAATAAACAATAAACAATAAAAAATCAATAAAATGAAAAAAAAAATTGATCTTACCTATCCAATGCATTGGATGATCACTCGATAGATGGATTGATGGATTTCTTGAGTGCAATGGTTGAGTGGGGTGGTCTCTTACTCCACGTACACACCGGGTGAATGAATCTTGGCCGATTGGAAATGAAATAGACCACGCTTTTGCCCCCCTCTTTTATTTGGTTTAAAAGGAGCAAGTGCGTGCCCTTGGGAGTGTACGCGCTAACAACGCGCAGTAGTACGCACGCACCTCGGTTCGGTACCGAACCTAAAGGCATGTGCGCACTTCCTTAGATGCGTGCACGTCCTCATTTGTTTCCACTAGCGCAGACCCATTGCAATGGTTTTGGGGAGAAACTTTGTGCGCCCACCCTAATATCGAACCTCAGTTGGTGTAACATAGGGATTATCACCATTGGAGTGCTCCTGAAGACTCAAACTCAACTGAAATGAACCTAAAATCAGCTAACTGAAGTCACAATCAGTTAATTGACTAAGGAGGGAGCAATAGTCAGTTTATCATGCATGTCAATCAGAAATGGGCGCATGAGGCCACAATTAGTGGAATCCAGAGCTATAACCCCCTACAAGAGTCAACTAACTCAGGTGGAATGCACTGGAACACTCAATAGGTTCCTATAAAATATGGAACTGAATGAAGTGTTCCTAAAATGATGCATGCAGGGCTCAAAAGGTGGTAGATGGATTTTGTATGACATCTGCACACCACTAGGGGGAAAATGACATCATTAACAACTAGGAAAAATAAATAATGCTAGGTAGGACAAGGATGGAGTATTGTAATATCCTAACACCCCCCATTAATCCATACTTTTTCATCCTGGGACCTGGTTACTAATACTAAAGGTCACCCATACAATCAAATAAATGATAAAAAAGAATTGTCCATGAACCAAGGAAATGGAGAAAAACCTCATGGGAAAAATACCCCCCCTTAAAAAGAACAACAATAGGGAACTCAAAGAACCTTCATACTAAGCAGAGAAGGAAAAAAATTTCCTCAGTGAAATCCTTTGCAAAAATATTGGCTAGATGATCCTTTGTAGGACAGCAATGCAGGTGCTAGATCTGGATCTGCTCCTCTGATATACCTCCCACTGTGTAGAATTTCTATTTTCCAAAATAAGTCTTTTAGGAAGCCTTCTTGCTACTGGAGAGAATGGATCATTGTGGTCCAAATCATGAACCTTTGAGTACCTCTTGTTAGACAACCGATATTGTTGCTTGGTTGTAGATCCCCCATGGAAAGTCTCTCCAAGAGATTGTGGATCAAACCCCACCATCATGTAGAACCTCTCCGAGAGAAGTGGATCTACATGACATAGTGCAAGTTTTGCATGATACTGAGATCTCGTGGTTCTATGATCAGATGGACCCCCAACTGTGTTCCCAGCAGCTACAAGGACTTTGTGAGTCCATATTGGCCTTGGCCATGGATTGGGAGCATGTGTTGGATCTGGATCTGAATCTGACTCTCCTTGAACTTTATTCTCAACATAAAGATCTTGATCCTCATCTTCATTAGAAGAGATATCACTCCGATCTTCATCAGTTTCCAATAAGGTAGGTAGAGAGTATGGAAAAAAATGGGAGAATCCATATGCCTTGGAGGCATGGTTTGCAAACCCTTTCGCTATAATCTTCCCAATAGAGATCTCTGCAATCTCAACTGTGTCAGGACCAAAGACCACTTTCTTCGGTGAACATGTGTGAGTCATCTGATATACAGACAACAAATTTCCTGACAAAGAAGGCACAAATAGAACATTTTTTAACTTCCCATGCTCCATATGTACTGTGCCCTTCCCTTCAGCAAAGATTTGAGAGTTGTCTCCCATGTGAATAATCGGACCATCTTTGATATCTACAGAAGAAAATGATTCTCTAGAGGAAACCATGTGGTTGGAGGCTCCTGAATCTATGAGGAGGGCTTGTGATTTTGAAAATCATTAGAGAAATTTTGTTAAATTGGGCCTCCTAAGGAAAATTATAAAATAATAGTGGAAATAATAAAATAATATTAGCATACCTCATCAAATTTTGGAGGAAAAAAGAAAAACTACTTCTTCAATTCGTATTTTCAACTTATCTCCCTGTATATTCACTCAAATTTCGATCACGAGCAGTCGTTGGATGCGGACTTGAATTCCGAATCCAACGAGTACCCACTCGACAAACTTTTGATCGACCCTGCTGCCCCAAAACGAAGAAATACATGAAAAAACGTGATGATGACATCATCATCACGTTTTTTCATCTATTTCTTTAGCTCCTGAATCTATGAGGAGGACTTGTGATTTTGAAAAGGATAGCCTTCAATGCATGGCATCTCTCATGACCATTGGACTCACTTTCAGAATCAGTCTCTCTTTCACCTTCTGGGAGGGAAAAGTTGTGTTGTTCAAGAAGCTTGGTCATATGATCTATCTTCTTCTACATGCAAGATCTCCTTGGGTGGTTTCCTTTCTTGCAATAGGAACACTTGGATTTCTCAAATCCGTTTTGTTTGTCCTTCTTGGATATGGAGGCTCCTTTTGATGTAATTGAGTTGGAATTCTACTTGGGTTCATATGGCCTCTTATCCTTTCCCTTGGGCTTCCCCTTCCCATTCACACTCTTTTCTTCTCCAGCCATAAGAGCTTGATCTTTGGAGGCCTTCAAGGAGCCCATCTGGATCAACTTATCTTGTTCTTGGATGAGAGATTAAGAGAAAACATCTAAGGAGGGAATCTTCCAACCAGGGATTGAAATTCTCCTAGAATGGAAGGTAGAAACAAAGATGGAGAACTCAAGACCTAGATTGCTCAGAATGGATAGCACCAATTGCTCATCCTTCTTCTCAATGTCACATTGCTTGCATTACAGAACCAACTATTTGAATTTTGAAAAGAACTTCTGAATGGTCTCGAAACTGATTGGTTGTAGAGAAATCAACTCATTTTCTAGAATATGGCCTCTTAGCTCATCTTGTTTGTCGAAAAGGGTCTCTAACTTAAACCATAATTCTCTTATAGTCTTCAATCCATCAAGGTGGAAGAGTAGATCTCTAGAAATATGAATACACATGAAACCAAATTCTTCATCCAATCTATTCAGATACTTGGTTTTCTCCACAACTAATTGTTGTTCGGGATCCTTCCCCATTGTCACCCTTTACAGTGATTTGTTGCGCAATACCACCTTCATATCATCTCTCCAATCAAGGGAATTGCAGGGTGTCAGGATCTTGGGAGATATAGGAGAGTTCGAATTGTCCATTACAACTGCTGGAGCGAATATAAGGTGAAAACTGCTGCAACTAAAGAAAAATGTTGCAACTGCTGCAACACTCAAAAAATTTGAATAACCTGCAAAAAACTCTCAATAATGGAGGTAGAATACTACTGAGCACTTCCATAGGAGAGTAGGCAGTTTTATCCGGATCCTTCACACCTGGCTAGACCTCATTGGATTTCTCCAATGAATTCAATGCAATGGCACCAGGATTTGCTGTGGAAATCCAGAGGCTTCTGGTGCACTACCGAAAGAAGCTGGTCAACCTATTCGCTCAATGGCTCTGATACCATGTGAAATTCTAATTCACAACAGATATAAGAGATGATGATACCTCACAAAGAAAGAATGAGCATAAAAGTTGAATAAGAGTGAAAATTGTAGTAAAAAAGAGCAGAATAATAATTATGCAGCAGAACTGAGATAAGAGCAGAATAATGTCACATGATCCAATAATCAGTATAATGAACAATGATTATACAATGGAGAGAATTTGAATCACACAGGAGAATTCGAACCTCAGTTGGTCTAACATAGGGATTATCATCACTGGAGTGCTCTGGAAGCCTCAAACTCAACTGAACTGAACCTAAACTCACCTAACTGAAGTCACAATCAGTTAACTAACTAAGGAGGTTGCAATAGTGAGTTTTTCAAGCATGTAAATAAAAAATGGGTGCATGAGGACACAATTAGTGGCATTCAGATCTCTAACCCCCCACAAGATTCAACTAACTCAGGTGGACTTCACCATAACACTTAGTAGGTTCCTATAAAATAGGGAACTGACTGAAGTGGTCCTAAAACGATGCATGCAGGGCTCAGAAGGTGGTAGATGGATCCTGGATGACATCTGCACACCACTAGGGGGGAAATGACATCATCAACAACTAGGGAAAAATAAATAATGCTAGGTAGGACAAGGATGGAGTATTGAAATATCCTAACATTTGTAATATTCAATGCTTTTATTTCCTCCTTGGAAATGCCCGTGGAATAATACTCTTGCATCCTAGCTCTATATGAGGACATGTCAGTCAGCTGGAGATGTACATGGATGAGGGAGGCAATTGAGATCTCAATTGAGGTGGAAATGGACACTCGAGATGGTTCCCCTATGCTTCTTAATTCTCGAGTGTGCACTCTCATTTCATTTAGGTAATGGTTCAAGTCATCTTGGTCCAAATTTTGTTGGGGGTTTTGAATTTGTTGGGCGTGTTGATTTTGTTGAGGGTTTTCATTGGTTCTAAGGTTTGTGTTTTCTTGTGTTCCATCAGAATCCATGTTAACATTTTGTTCATTCATTGTATAGGTTTATACTCTGCAATTAAATTTTTTTCTATTATTTTACTAATTTGGGAATTATTAAAAATTTAATAAACAATAAAAAAAATCAATAAAATGACAAAATAAATTGATCTTACCTATCCAATGGATTGGATGATCACTCGATAGATGGATTGATGGAGTTCTTGAGTGCAATGGGTGAGTGGGGTGGTCTCTTACTCCGCGTACGCACCGGGTGAATGACTCTTGGCCGATTGGAAATGAAATAGACCACGCTTCTGCCCCCCCTCCTTTATTTGGTTTAACAGGAGCACGTGCACGCCCTTGGGCGTGTACGCGCTAACAACACACAGCCTCGTGCACGCGCCTAGGTTCGGTACCGAACCTAAATCCGTGTGCATGCTTCCTTAGGTGTGTGCGCGTCCTCATTTTTTTCCACTAGTGTGGACCCATTGGAATGGTTTTGGGGAAAAACTTTATGCGCCCACCCTAATATCGAACCTCAGTTGGTCTAACATATGGACTATCACCACTGGAGTGCTCTTGAAGAATCAAAATCAATTGAGCTAAACCTAAAATCAACTAACTGAAGTCACAATCAATTGAATAACTAAGGAGGGAACAATAATAAGTTTATCATGCATGTCAATCAGAAATGGGCGCATGAGGCTACAATCAGTGGCATCTGGAGCTCTAACCCCCCATAAGAATTAACTAACTCAGGTGGACTGCATTGGAACACTTAGTAGGTTCCTATAAAATAGGGAATTGACTAAAGTGGTCCTAAAATGATGCATGCAGGGCTCAGAAGGTGGTAGATGGATCATGTATGACATCTGCACACCACTAGGGGGCAAATGAAATCATCAACAACTAGGAAAAATAAATAATGCTAAGTAGGACAAGGATGGAGTATTGAAATATCCTAACACCCCCCCTTAATCCATACTTTTGCATCCTGGGCCCTAGTTACTAATACTAAAGGTCACCCATACAATCAAATAAATTATAAAAAAGAACTGTCCATGAACCAAGGAAATGGGGAAAAACCTCATGGGACAATACCCCCCCTTAAAAAGAACAGCAGTAGGGAACTCAAACAACCTTCATACTAAGCAGAGAAGGAAACAATTTCCTTAGTGAAATCCTTTACAAAAATATTGGCAAGATGATCCTTTGTAGGATAGAAATGCAGGTGCTAGATCTGGATCTGGATCTGCTCCTCTGATATACCTCCCACTATGTAGAATTTCTTATTTCCAAAATAAATCTTTCAGGAAGCCTTCTTGCTACTGGAGAGAATGGCTCATTGTGGTACAAATCATGAACCTTTAAGTACCTTTTTTCAGACAACCGAGATTTTTTCTTGGTTTTAGATCTCTCATGGAAAGTCTCTCCAAGATATTGTGGATCAAACCCCACCATCATGTAGCACCTCTCTGAGAGAAGTGGATCTGCATGACATAGTGTAAGTTTTGCATGATACTGAGATCTCGTGGTTCTATGATCAGATGGACCCCCAACTGTGTTCCCAGCAGCTACAAGGACTTTGTGAGTCCATATTGGACTTGTCCATGGATTGGGAGCATGTGTTGGATCTGAATCTGAATCCGAATCTCCTTGAACTTTATTCTCAACATAAAGATCTTGATCCTCATCTTCATTAGAAGAGATATCACTCCGATCTTCATCAATTTCCAATGGGGTAGGCAGAGAGTATGGAAAAAAATGGGAGAATCCATATGCCTTGGAGGCATGGTTTGCAAACCCTTTCGCTATAATATTCCCAGTAGAGATCTCTGCAATCTCAACTGTGTCAGGACCAAAGACCACTTTCTTCGGTGAACATGTGTGAGTCATCTGATATACAGACAACAAATTTCCTGACAAAGAAGGCACAAATAGAACATTTTTTAACTTCCCATGCTCCATATGTACTGTGCCCTTCCCTTCAGCAAAGATCTGAGAGTTGTCTCCCATGCGAATAATTGGACCATCTTTGATATCTAGAGAAGAAAATGATTCTCTGGAGGGAACCATGTGGTTGGAGGCTTCTGGATCTATGAGGAGGGCTTGTGATTTTGAAAATATAGCCTTCAATGCATGGCATCTCTCATGACCATTAGACTCACTTTCAGAATCAGTATCTCTTGCACCTTCTGGGAGGGCAATGTTGTGTTGTTCAAGAAGCTTGGTCATATGATCTATATTCTTCTGCATGCAAGATCTCTCTGGGTGGTTTCCTTTCTTGCAATAGGAACACTTGGATTTCTCAAATCCCTTTTGTTTTTCCTTCTTGGATTTGGAGGCTCCTTCTGATGGAATTGACTTGGCATTCTGCTTGGGTTCAGGTGACCTCTTATCCTTTCCATTGTGCTTCCCCTTCCCATTCGCACTTTTTTCTTCTCCAACCATAAGAGCTTGATATTTGGAGGCCTTCAAGGCGCTCATTTGGATCAACTTATCTTGTTCTTGGATGAGAGATTAAGTGAAAACATCTAAGGAGGGAATCTTCCAACCAGGGATTGACATTCTCCTGGAATGGAAGGTAGAGACAAAGATGGAGAACTTAGGACCTGTATTGCTCATAATTGATAGCACCAACTGCTCATCCTTCTTCTCAATGCCACACTTCTTGCATTGCATAACCATATATTTGAATTTTGAAAAGAACTGCTGAATGGTATCGAAACTACTCGGTTGTAGAGCAATCAACTCATTTCCTAGAATATGGCCTCTTAGCTCATCTCGTTTGCTGAAGAGGGTCTCTAAATTCAACCATAATTCTCTTGGAGTCTTCAATCCGTCGAGGTGGAAGAGTATATTTCTATAATTATGAATCCACATGCAACCAAATGCTTCATCCACTCTATTCGGATACTTGGTTTTCTACACAGCTGATTGTGGTTCGGGATCCTTCCCCATTGTCACCCTGTACAGTGATTTGTTGCACAATACCATCTTCATATCATCCCTCCAATCAAGGTAATTGAAGGGTTTCAGTATCCTGGGAGATATACGAGAGTTCGAATTGTCCATTACAACTACTGTAGCGAATACAAGGTGAAAACTGATGCTTCTGCAACAAAACTGCTACAACTGCAGAAAAATGCTGCAACACTCAAAAAATTTGAATAAATTGCAAAAAAATCTCATTTATGGAGGTAGACTACTATTGAGCACTTCTTTAGGACAATAGGCACTTTTATCCGGATCCTTCACACCTGGCTAGAACTCATTGGATTTCTCCAATGAATTCAATGCAATGGCACCAAGATTTGTTGTGAAAATCCAAAGGCTTCTGGTGCACTACCGAAAGAAGCTGGTCAACCTATTCACTCAATGGCTCTGATACCATGTGAAATTCTAAGTCAAAACAGCTCTAAGAGCTGATGATACCTCACAAAGAAAGAATGATCATAAAAGTTGAATAAGAGTGAAAATTGTAGTAAAAAAGAGCAGAATAATAATTATGTAGCAGAACTGAGATAAGAGCAGAATAATATAACATGATCCAATAATCAATATAATGAACAATGATTATACAATGGAGAGAATTCAAATCACACAGGATATTTCGAACCTCAGTTGGTCTAGCATAGGGATTATCACCACTGGAGTGCTCCGGAAGCCTCAAACTCAACTGAACTGAACCTAAACTCACCTAACTGAAGTCACAATCAGTTAACTAATGAAGGAGGGTGCAATAATGAGTTTTTCATGCATGTAAATAAGAAATGGGCGCATGAGGCCACAATTAGTGGCATCCGGATCTTTAACCCCCCACAAGAGTCAGCTAACTCAGGTGGACTGCACTGGACTACTCAGTAGGTTCCTATAAAATAGGGAACTGACTGAAGTGGTCCTAAAATGATGCATGCAGGGCTCATAAGGTGGTAGATGGATCATGGATGACATCTGCACACCACTAGGGGAAAAATGACATCATCAACAACTAGGAAAAATAAATAATGTTAGGTAGGACAAGGATGGAGTATTGAAATATCCTAACATTTGTAATATTCAATGCTTTTATTTCCTCCTTGGAAATGTTTGTGGAATAATACTCCTGCATCCTAGCTCTATATTCAGTCATGTCATTCAACTGGCGATGTGCATGGATGAGGGAGGCAATTGAGATCTCAATTGAGGTGGAAAGGGACACTCGAGATGGTTCCCCTATGTTTCTTAATTCTCGAGTGTGCACTCTCATTTCATTTAGGTAATGGTTCAAGTCATCTTGGTCCAAATTTTGTTGAGGGTTTGATTTTGTTGGGCGTTTTGATTTTGTTGAGGGTTTTCATTGGTTCTAATATTTCCAAGTAAAAGGGAGACATATGTGCGATCAAGTCTTTGTAGTTAAGTGTTCTTTCACCTAGATTTTTTAAAGGGGAAATTATGGTTTGTTATTCCATCCATACCTAGATGTAAACTAATGTTCATGGTCATTAATATTCCCACAACTTCAAGCACCAATGAAACAAATTATGAAATATAATACCATGAACAATGATATGATTTCAATAAGCATGTAACTTTTGGATTTACAAGTTAGGTATTATGTGTAGTTGAGGAAATTTAATCCTAAATGATTAGGGTCAGGTCACCAATAGATCAGGTTGAAGATAACAAGCCATAATTTCCTATTTAGATAGTTAAACTAAGAATTTATCATGAAATAATCATAGAAAGTTACCTTGGGCTAGATGGATAGCATTCTTAATGAAGTCCACCAATCCAAGCTCTTTTCTTGTTCCAAGTCACTCTAACTTGAAATATGCACTCAAGATAACATAAAACACCTTTCTTAAACCATTCTAACTTATAGTTGCAACAATTAATAAGAGTTTCAAATTGATAAGTACCTCTATAACTAAATTTCAAGCTAAGATTAGTCCTCCATAGAAACAAAAGTCAATACATGCAAACATAAACACATATTTTTTTTTTTTTGGGGGGGGAGAAGAGAGATTTTCTCTATATTAAGAGATACCAACAAATACAGATAAGATACCTAAGTATTTGTTGCAACAACTCCTTCATTGAATATTGGGTTCCTCTAGCTTGGGCCACTAAAAAATAACTAATATTCAACTGCTTCTCCAACTTGAAAGGGAAGGATAATTTAGAGAATTAAAATCCTAACTCAATCTTGGGAAATTGACACATTGGAAATAAGAGGTTTCTAACTGTAAAGGGGGTGTAACATCTCTAAGAATGTGATTCACGATCACTCCAACATGAGGTTCCCATTCCCAACCTAGAGGCCTTCATTTATAATTGAAGAGAATAGTTAAGGATGTGGGTCTTAAATGTGTCCAAGTGTATGGAAAACAAAAAAACCTCTTAGGAGTTCACAATTAATGTGTCTTTTTTTTTTTGCATTTTTGGAAATTCCCCCCACCAGTTGCTAAAAGGAAACATGTGGGGCCCCCATGTGTTTCTAAAGGAAAACACACAAAAGTCAAGAAAAACTTTATTTTTTAGAATGAAATTCAATTCTTTATATGGATTACGGGGCTATAAACATGTCTCAGACAGTGGTGAGGATGATAATGATATAACAAATTCCCTCTAATGGACAACATAAACTATAATAAAATGGAATTCTAGTGAGTGGGCCCAAGTGAAGTGCACCATGGATGGATCAGGAAGGAAAAAAATCAATCTATCATATTACTCTCTTCCCTAAGATAGGAAAACCCATGCTTAGGTGGAAAAAAAACATGGCCACCAAATCAAGTACATTGTGGATCCATGTAGAATGAAAAATCATGGCCACGAAAAAGATACATGGTGGATCCATGTCAAATATAAATAGTAGCTACAAACATATACATTGTGGATCTATGTCTCAATATATAGTAGGAGAATGTTTGATGATGGATGAAATTAGAATCTAATCGTCCCACCAAGTACCAATGTCATATATGTGTGGTAAAATCTTGCACAAATCAAGTACCGACGGAGAGGTGATGCTACTATAGGCATATGATCTTCCATCCAAATATGATGATGTGTATGAATCTAAACCATGTGAATATATGATCTGACATAGAACATGGAAGAAATAATTTGATTGTCGATCATTGATATATACCATTAACAAACATGAGGCAAATCACCGATGGTGATAATGTGTGTCAAGGTACACCAATACATTACAACAAGTGTGAATGAATGAGCTAATGTCGAACACTTATTAGAATCTATAAAGTAATGGGCATTGATGAATCCCCGCTATCAATAGCGAGGGAACCTGCTACTGATGAAAAAATACCATAAGGTACTAAAATCGATTCTAAATCCTAATCCCAAATAAAATTAGTTGGTGTTGATAGGATCAGATGTGTTAAAAGGAGGGTATTGGGGCATCCACCACCAACATCCAACATGAGTATGAATCAACAACATGATTTAGGTTGAAAAATTCTTGGACAAAGTTTTGCATAAACATACCATCGAGTACATCTCTTGCATGCACCAAATGTAAATAGTGCATGAAAAATACCCTCTAAGTAAATACCAATCATGAAAGTTGTTTATAGGGACAAGGATTTCCACCATTGATGAAAATGAAATCCAAGGTACATCATAGATCCCACTATAAGAATAGATTCCTTGTCATCGAAGATAGAGAGAAACCACTCTCTAAGTTATTAGTGATGAGGTGTCATTTGTTGAGTGCAGGGTAACTCAAGAATGATGAAAGTAATCCCCTAGATAATGAGTTGAATTTGATGAGAGAAGAATCTCCAAAAATAAATTCATGGATGTTTCTCCATACTAGCACAAGCAACACTAGATATGATTTTATCGCTAACAACTAAAGAACAAGTCTGACATGCAAAGTTACTGAATCTATGGAATGGCCAACACATGATTTGGACTTCCACTAAACATAAGCATGGTGTATTTTGTGACATGAGCAACAATTGAGACCCATGGATAGAACAATGATATAAATACAACAATTTAGGAGGCAATGAAGGTTTCTCCATCGTGATTGTAAAAGTAACCAACTAGAGGAGTTACAAACTTGGATCATGGTTCATATTCTAAAATCAATACTAAAACCCAAATCCCGAAGGAAGACATGATCACACAAGTGCTTTTTTCAAAGGTGACATAAATTTACTATTACAATGATAGACATAAAACATCTAGCTTCTTCCCCCCCTCTCTCTTGTTACTATATATTTTGATTGTTTTGTATTTTTCATCTTGGTAAAGCCTAAAAATAATAAAATAATTCCATAATACAGTGGAAGAAACAAGTGTCATAGGGCATGCAACTATGTTATAAGCACATGGTACATGTTGGGCCTTGGAAATGCCCCTTTTTTACCACACCTATTTCATCATTTTTCCCTGTTACATCCTACTTTCATAAACCATATACATGCCTTTTTCCAGATCAATCAGCAATCCTGACAATATATAATTCATTATTGTTTCATTTAATTAATGCCTAAGATTGTTATGGTTATGAATTCTAGCCTTCGATTTATGCTAACTTTGCCTTGGGAAAGAATCACACGTGGTGCTAGCTGTTACTCTTCAAGATTTGATTCATCATATTCAAAGGGACAACGCATCTTTCCACATGATGTTGTAACAGGTCTTCGCTGAAACAGAGCATTGTTGCAACAGACAGGACGCCTCCCAATTGGTTAATCCGTTGATCCATTGACTGCCAGAGTAACAGCATCCTTCATGTCTAATGGCCTCATTCAATACAGCTGTAACAGTTCAGTTGTAACTCTGCAGCATGAAGATCAAAGATCTTCATTGCTGCACGAAATTAGTGGATCACGAACTGTATTCTTAATGTATAAATATGGGAAGGCTTTCAGAGTCCGGGGTTGGTTAATTATCGTTTTGTACGGGCTGTAACAGAGAACTGAGACTGTGGATTACCATCTTTAATGAAGAGCAGAGTTATTCATATTTTTGTGTCTTAATTTGTGGTAGTTCATGGCGTCTTGTTAGAAGGCCAGGGCCCGCCTTCTCAAAGAGATTGCCGAGCTAAGTAGGTAGTTAGATTGATTTCTTGTTGTGTGTTGTGGAATCGTATTAGGCGTATTAATGATAGTTGCAACAGAGAATTTACAATCACATTCTTTCTCGGTAGTTTATTATTTGCATCATGAATAGTTGCAACTGTGTGGTGTGACAGTGGAATGAGTAGGTTAGTTTGATTAATGCATGTGTGTTAGAATTAGCTATTATAGCCAAGCTCAGCTCCAATCCCTTTCAGTCATTTATGCTTTCTAGGATTTCCAATATTTATCAATTTAGAGTTCAAGCTATTTTTGATTCTGGTTGCTATTGTATCTTTATTTAATTCATTAGATTAGGCAGATTGTGATTGAGTTACAGTAGTTGCTGGATGAATCATTTTGGTAAAGATTGAATACTGTAGTTTGATAATTATAGGATTTAACTTCTTGCAAAAGTAATCTAGTTCATTTATATTCTTAGATCAGTAACTGCTAGGTTGACTTCTGTAGGAAGGTAGTTGTACTTTGAATTCCTAGATGTATGAGTTAGATTAGTTTTCTTTATGGAATGAGTTTGGTTGAGCAGATAGGTAGGATTATTATCTCCATTTAGTTAATCAACTACTTGAAATTTTTATGCATAGATTGTGCTTATTGCCATTGAAATAAAATACTTCCATGGGTTGACAATTTACATTGAGCATCCTGTGTGTTAGTTGTAATTAATTAGCATATAGGGTGACCAACATTTTGGCGCCGTTGTCGGGGATGGTAATTGATAGACATAGTTAGTAGTTGGTTTTATTGATTTCATTTTGGTTTAATCATTTACAACATGCATGAATACAAGAAAAACAAATCGAGAACCCCCTTTGAACATTAACACTGCAGGTGGAAGAGGTCGAGGTCGTAACACGGGTCTGGGAAGACAAACATTTATCGACGAAATAATTGCTACAACTGATTCTTCCACAAGACCACCACGGAGGTCTACAGGAAGAGGAAATTCTATTCCTCCCAATCTTGAGAATTCAGCATCAACGGTGGAGAACACAGCGGAACCATCTACTCCCAGCGCAGAAAAGAAACCTCCTGAAGACAAGGGAAGCATTGTGGGTGCATCGGATAGAGAGGAGATTTATCATATTAACGGGACCAGATTTACTAACGAAGTGTGGTTGGAGACTCGCCAAGAAGCAGAGGAAGAGAGAAGGAGAGAAGAAGAAAGGAGGAAAGAAGAAGAAGCAAAAGTAGAGGAAGAACGAATAAAGAAGTCCATTGAATTTTGGAACAACATGGCTAACAGAGAACATGGAGGGGAGAATGAACATCGGGAGAACCGGGAAGAAGAAGTAGAAGATAATAATCCTGGTGACACTATGGTCACATTAGAATTCCCTATCCTCTAGACACCTAGAGCAGCTCCTATGAAAAACATCTCACCATCAGTTCTCCCGAATTTCCATGGTAAATCTTCTGAAGATCCTGATGAATTTCCTTTTGAGTTTGATATCCTCTGTCACAGTTATGACTATACCTCCAGTGCTCAGAAGTTTAAACTATTCCCAGCCACCTTGAAAGGAAATTCTTTGCGTTGGTTCACGAGTCTAGGTCGTCAGACCATTACTACTTGGGACCAAATGAAACAGACCTTTCTTTCTAAATATCAAGAATATTGTAGAACCAGGGATAGAAAGGAAGAGTTGTTTAAAATGGTTCAGAAGGAAGAGGAGAGCTTGGAAGACTTTGTGGAAAGATTGTTGTACAATTTACAAAGGTCTGGCCACACTGAGATTGGAAAAGATGTACTCAAGATTATCTTGCTACGAGGAATTAGAGAAGATTGCCTTGATATGTTGAATTTGTTGGGGAAAGGGTACATCTCAAAGGAACCCTTCGAAAAGATCATCGAATTATGTCGAAGGTACTCAAGGGGATCCTCTAGAACCAACAAGCGAGACAAAGATCGAGATCAGGATGTATTCACTAGGACACAGAAGTCAGCTAGTGGAGGAGCCACTCGAGCAGAAATAGGAAACTTACTGGAGAATTTTAAAATTGATATGATGAGTTCCATTTCCTCAGAGTTAAATGTTTTGAGAGCAAAACAGAGGCAAGCAGTAGAAGATATTACACTCGGTGTATTATGTCCTAAATGTAGGAAAAAGCACCCACTGAAAGAATGCCTGTTGGACAAGGCAGAGATATGTAGGATATGTGAATTGGAGAATGAAACCAAGGAATGTCCTTCATTACCCAAATTCAAAGCAGTCCTGCATGCATCCACTTCAGATGTGGAATAGGCTTACTTTATTGCACAGAAGAAACCTTGGCAACCTCGCAATCAAGGTATGAATCCAGATCCATCAATTTTCTTGAATAATATGAATGGTATGAACAATATGGATAATATGAATACACAATTCCCTTCACATTATTCTAATAACCAGTGGCATCCATCTCAGAACCCAATGCAAAATCCTAATTCTTGGACACCATGGTCACAACAGTCAAACAATCAAGCTCCCTAGAATTCCAACTGGAGAAATTCTTACCAAGGAAATAACTTTCCCCATCACCAAACTCATTATCAACATTACCCTACTCAACAATATCCTCACCAACCATATCAGCAACCACAACTGCAATTCCAAAACAGTGCCGCACCTATGAATGCACCACTTCGTCCACAACTACCTGCACAACCTAACCCAAACCTGGATAATAAAGCAGTTCATCAGTTTGAGACTACCAACATGCCTGCGTATTCCATCTCCCAAATTCCCTGCAATGATATACAATTACGATCAGGGAGGGTAGTGGAACCCATCATCACTGAGGATGTTCCATCCCCAGTGACTGAAACTGGAGTGAATCATCACTATGAGAATATGGTTCATTCAGCAATCCCCATTATTGAGGATGCTGAAATTCCTACAGAAACAGTAGCTGAAACTCAGGAGGCAACACACGATGAAGCAAAACCTACACAATTGATGAGAGAACCGCCATATCCTGAACGATTTGCCCTGCAGCAAACAGTGGAACAACCTCGATTCTATCTCGTAGGAGAATTGAAAATTTTGTATGTCAACATTTCGCTGTTACAAGTGTTAGGATATTCCTATACTCCATCCTAGTCCCACCAGTATTTTGATCATTTACATTTTCAGTCATGCATGCACCTTTTAGGGTTTGCATGCATTTTGCATGCATCCCAGTCATCAGTCCAGCACCTAGCCCTCAGTTAGCCAGCCCCCAGGAGCTTCTCACTATTCAGTTTTAGCCCTCCAGTTGCTTAGTGCGCCCTTCTTCCTTGATTTTAGGGAGCAACTCGCCCTTCTTCACCTACCAGTTCAGTTACAGTCAGTTACAGTCAGTTACAGTCAGTTACACTCAGTTACATTGAGTTACACTCAGTTACACTCAGTTACATTCAGTTATAGTCAGTTACAGTCAGTTACACTCAGTTACATTGAGTTACACTCAGTTACACTCAGTTACATTCAGTTACTCTTAGTTACATTGAGTTACACTTAGTTACATTGAGTTACACTCAGTTACACTCAGTTACACTTAGTTACACTGAGTTACACTTAGTTACACTGAGTTACACCTACCAGAGTTAGTTTGACTGATGGTTGACAGTTACTTGAGCATTGATGACTCCACTGATGATGATGAAGACTTCCAGTTGCGCTCCGATGATCATGAGGACACCTAGTTGTGCTCCGATGACACTCCAGTGATCCTTTGATCACTCCATGAAGGCTAATTCGAATTGCCACCTTAGGCATTCGAATTCCTCATGCATTGTATTATTTATATGTCCATTTGTGATTAATAATCTAGTATGACCGAAGTATTATTGCTTCTATCTGAGTTCTACTGTACCATATTATTCTGTTGCTCATTATACTGCATGTATCACTCTTCTTCTATTTTCTTGCTTAATCATAATTATTCTCTTGTGAGATACATCATCTCTTAGATCTGCTGTGAGGATTTTCACATGGTATCAGAGCATGTTGAGAGTATTGTTTATCTCCATTCTTGAGAGTTTTTTGCAGGTTATTACCAAGATTTCGAGTGCAGCAGTTGTAGCAGAATCTGCATTTTTGCAGCAGTAGCAGTTGCAGTTATTCTATATTGTTTTTGCAGGTCTTCTACAACTTCAATGAATTTAGAAGAAATTACTCCTCTTTCTCCATTCAACTATGATGAATGGAAACCAAGAATGATAGCATATTTGAAGAGCCATGATCTCTTTGATTGCTATTTTGAAAGAGAGTTCGAATCCTCTACAAAGAAGATTAAATGGTTGAATAAAGGTGACATGCACATTGGAAGAATGATGCTTGCTATGACCGATTACATATTGTACCCGACCATCATTGATATTGAAACTCCAAAAGAGTTATGGGCTCATCTAGATGAAAGATTCGGCAAAAAGAATGATGGATTTGGTCCAAATCCCTTCAAAAGCAAGCAAGTTGATGCATTCGCTCCACTTGATGGTCTCTCAGATCATGATGCATTCGCTCCTCCTGATGGTCTCTTAGATCATGTTGCATTCGCTCCCCTTGATGATCTCTCAGATCATGAACCAGTATCATCTCATATTGAAGTTGTTGACAAAGAACTTGCAGATTCTCCGCTCATGCTCAAACTTTCTTCTCTTTCTGTGCCAGCTCACACTCTAGATATTGCAGAAGGTCCTAAATCCTGTCTTGCACCAGAGTTTGTTGGTTTGCATCATGATCACATGATTATTTCGGAGGTAACATCAGCTATTGGAGGTAATGCATTCGCTCCTCTTCAGCAAACATCTCTTATTTACTACTATATGATCATTAGCACATGCTTTCAGAAGGTTATTGAAGAATATGGCCATTGCCACCCGCTTGAGATAATTTCTCATGCATCATATGATAGTTTTGATCTCACCCCTGCTGGTTCAAAGGAGATCTCAAGAAACTGTTTTGAAAGTCTTAAATCTGATTTTGATTTCAAGCAAACATGTAATAGTTCTTTTTGGCATAATCTCACCCATGGTGGTTCGAAGGAGAAGACAAAGGACTATATGCACATTCAAAAATTTGATCCTACCTCAGCTGATTCGAATCACAGGTTCAAGGATCATTCTAATACTGTTGGATTTGTTCTCATCACATTCGATCTGAAGAGCAAGTACAAGCACATGCTTTTTGAGCATGATCCACTTCTTCCCAAGAAGAAGATACCTCCAGACATATGACCAAGCATCACACATGCTTGAGTTTGGAGCTTTTATTTTTTTTATGTGTGCCTTACAGTCTATTTTTTGAGGAGGGGGTATGTTTCCCATGAAATTTTCCCACTTCCTTGGTTTATTGATTGTTATTATTCATTGTATTGGGTGACCTTTGGTCTTAGTTACCAGGGCCCAGGATGGATTAAGGGGGGGTGTTAGGATATTCCTATACTCCATCCTAGTCCCACCAGTATTTTGATCATTTACATTTTCAGTCATGCATGCACCTTTTAGGGTTTGCATGCATTCTAGGGTTTGCATGCATTTTGCATGCATCCCAGTCATCAGTCCAGCACCTAGCCCTCAGTTAGCCAGCCCCCAGGAGCTTCTCACTATTCAGTTTTATCCCTCCAGTTGCTTAGTGCGCCCTTCTTCCTTGATTTTAGGGAGCAACTCGCCCTTCTTCACCTACCAGTTCAGTTACACTCAGTTACAGTCAGTTACAGCCAGTTACACTCAGTTACATTGAGTTACACTCAGTTACATTCAGTTACAGTCAGTTACAGTCAGTTACACTCAGTTACATTGAGTTACACTCAGTTACATTCAGTTACTCTTAGTTACATTGAGTTACACTTAGTTACATTGAGTTACACTCAGTTACACTTAGTTACACTGAGTTACACTTAGTTACACTTAGTTACACTGAGTTACACCTACCAGAGTTAGTTTGACTGATGGTTGACAGTTACTTGAGCATTGATGACTCCACTGATGATGATGAAGACTTCCAGTTGCGCTCCGATGATCATGAGGACACCTAGTTGTGCTCCGATGACACTCCAGTGATCCTTTGATCACTCCATGAAGGCTAATTTGAATTGCCACCTTAGGCATTCGAATTCCTCATGCATTGTATTATTTATATGTCCATTTGTGATTAATAATCTAGTATGACCGAAGTATTATTGCTTCTATCTGAGTTCTACTGTACCATATTATTCTGTTGCTCATTATACTGCATGTATCACTCTTCTTCTATTTTCTTGCTTAATCATAATTATTCTCTTGTGAGATACATCATCTCTTAGATCTGCTGTGAGGATTTTCACAACAAGCCCTCCATGACATGCCCATTTATGCTAATATTGTTAGAGATTTATGTGTCAAGAAACCAGGAAGAAAGCCTAGGGATCCTCCCATTGTCCATGTATTGGGAAATTTTTTTGAATTAATAATGGGGAAGACTCATGTGGAAAAATATGATGACCCTGGAAATACTACTGTTACAGTTCACATAGGAAACACACAAATCCCCAACGTCTTGGTAGACTTAGGCACGGCTATTAACGTTATGACCATAGAAACTGTGAAGAAACTTGGACTCACTAACCTTCGGCCAACCCCTACCATTTTAGAAATTGTTGAAAGATCAACAATCAAGCCTAAGGGGATCCTGGATGACCTAGTAATCTCTGTTGACTCGTGGGAATACCCTACGGACTTCTTGGTGTTACAGTCGAAGTCTTAGTTGGGGGGACACCCACTGATTCTGGGGAGACCGTGGTTGGCCACAATAGATGCCTGTATCAACTATCGGTCAGGATCCATGACTATCTCAGACAGGACTGAGATCAAAATCCTAACCTTATACCCTCCAACTCGACCAAGCACAGAAGATGAAACTCCACTTTGGGTGGATTTGGACGAGGAGGAAGGCGTTCAGCCATTACTAACGATTGGGAGAACCTTAAATTTTAAAGATGAAACAGGGGATGATACCATTAACAATTTCATCAGTGAGCCCATGTTTGTCAATAAGCATATTTACCAAATTCTTGACAGTACATTCGATGAGAAAGAACAAGAAAATCTTATGGAAGAAACTCTAGTAAGTGATGCCAGTATAATTCCAGTTCTCAAAAATTTGAAAAGTGTCCCAGTAGAAATTGAGCCAAGGAAAACATTGAACATCAATCCAAAACTTGCGCTCAGTGAGTTGGAACAGCTGATCACTCTGCTGAAACAACATAAAGGAGCTTTCGCTTGGGAGTACATAGACATGAAGGGTATTCCTTCTAATCTGTGTACCCATCACATTTATATTAAGAGCGACTCCAGGCCAATGTGTCAACCACAACGAAGGATGAACCCAAACCTAAGGGATGTAGTGAAAGAGGAGATCCAAAAACTTCTGGAAGCAGGGTTTATATACCCAATTTCAGACAATGAGTGGGTTTCTCCACTCGTGATTGTGCCAAAGAAGAATGGGAAATGGAGGGTCTGCATGGATTACAGAGAATTGAACAAAGCAATGCAGAAGGATCAATTTCCCTTACCTTTTATCGATTAGGTCCTTGATACCTTGTCTAGGAAGAAGTATTTTTCCTTTCTGGATGGCTTTAGTGGCTATAACCAAATCCAGATTGCTCTAGAAGACCAAGACAAAACCAATTTCACCTGTCCTTAGGGTACTTTTGCATACAGGGTACTTCCTTTTGGGTTGTGCAACGCACCAGCCACATTTCAAAGAGGAGTGATTGGAATATTTTCAGAGATGGCAAACGACTGCATGGAAATTTTTATGGATGACTTCACTCCATACGGTAGTAGTTATGAAGAAGCATTGAAAAAATTAGAAAAGGTTTTGAAACGCTGTGAACAAAGCCAACTCTCTTTAAGCACTGAAAAGTGCCATATGATGATGAGCAAGGGCATAGTTCTGGGGCACTTCATCTCTTCTGATGGTATCCAGGTAGACCCATCCAAAATTAAGGTAATTGAAAATATACCAACTCCTAGAACACAAAAAGATGTATGTAGCTTCTTAGGGCATGCTGGCTATTACAGAAGATTCATAGAAATTTTTTCCAAACTAGCTTCTCCTGTGTTCACCTTGTTGATGAAGGATGCACAGTTTGTTTGGAATGATGCATGCCAATCAACATTTACTGAACTTAAGAAGAGGTTGTCTACAACACCCATATTAAGAGGGCTCTTCCTTTTCATATCTCTTCAGATGCTTCAGACACTGCCATTCGAGCATTTTTAGGACAGCATGAAGGTAATGCCCCATATGCAATTTATTACATTAGTAAGAACTTATCTCCTGTTGAACTAAACTATACTGTCACAGAGAAAGAATTCCTTGCCATAGTTTATGCCATCAACAAATTTAGACACTACATTACTGGATACTCCACTTTTGTGCACACTGCTCATTTTTCTATCAAATATTTAATGAATAAACCAATCAGGAATGCTAGAGTTACTATATGGCTGCTACTGTTACAGGAATTTGACATCACAATTATTGATAGACCAGGGAAGGAAAACGTTGTTGCAAATTTTTTTTATCTCCACTTACTAATAGTGATGACAATTTACCAGTCGAATATTCCTTCCCTGATGAGCATTTGTTTGTAGTATCAACTCATTCCCCATGGTATGCATATATTGCTAACTTTTTGGCTGCAGGTAAGCTTCTAGCACATCTGTCGAAGAGAGAAAGAAGAAATATCATACAATAGAGTGCCAGGTATTGCTGGATTGATGGACATCTTATCTACATAGGGCTTGATTTAGAAATCAGAAGATGTGTCAGAGAAGATGAAATTTTCAGTATCCTTAAAGCTTTCCATGATGAGCCCTATGGGGGACACTTTGCTGACAAAAGGACATGTCATAAGGTTTTGAGAATGGCTTATTTCTGGCCCACATTGTTCAGGGATGCAAAGAAGTATGTTCAGGCATGTGATAGCTGCCAAAGGATGGGCCAGCCCAACAAATGAAATGCCTCTTCAGCCACAGCTCTTGGTTGAACCATTTGACAGATGGGATTTGGATTTCGTAGGGCCTATCAACCCTCCCTCAAAACAGAAAGTTCACATCTTGGTTTGCACAGATTACATGACCAAATGGGTGGAAGCTGTAGCCTTGGTCAAAGCTAATGATCAGGCTGTAAGTGATTTCCTGTACGAAGAAACTTTTACTCGGTTTGGAGTACCTAAGGAAATCGTTACAGATGGTGGACCACAGTTTGTGTCTCACAAATTGGAAGCCCTGTTACAGAAGTTTCACATTCAGCACAAAATAACCTCTCCATATCATCCACAGGCCAATGGCCAAGTGGAAAGTTCAAACAAGGTCATCGAGGCTATTTTGACAAAGACAGTGAAAAGCCATCCTAAAGATTGGGCTGAGAGACTTCCAAAGGCATTGTGGGCCTATCGCACTACATCGCGTAACACCACTGGTTTTTCCCCATATGAATTGGTGTATGGTAAGAATGTTGTTTTCGAAATTGAATTTGAAATCAGAACTTTGAAGACAGTTGTAGAAGCAAATCTTGATTTATCAGAAGCACAGAGGAACCGACTGCATCAGCTCAATGAATTGGATGAGAATCACACAGTCGCAGTGCATCAAACAGCTTTGATCCAACAACAACGCTCGAAATGGCATGATGGATTTATAAAGAAGAAAGTCTTCTGAGAAGGAGACTAGGCTCTGTTATATGATTCTCGGTTCAAGAGGTATTTCAAAGGAAAATTACGCACTTGTTGGTTAGGACCTTATCAGATAGATTGAGTATTTGACAATGGAACAGTCCGGTTGATCACCATTGATGAAAACAAGACACCATTATTTGCAAATGGTCATTGGATGCGACTGTATCACAAACCGATCTCAAAGAATGCTTTCATTTCACATGTTGTAGCTGATCCAGAATATCAGTTAACGCGAGGGCAAGGATTTTTCTCAACCCCTGTGAATTTTTAAGAGCTGCAATGTCCACACATAATTTGTACATAAATAATTTCTTTTTCTTTCTGTATTTTATTTATTTTTCCCTTTACACTTGATCGGGTTTGTTTTGAAGAATTGTGTGCAGGAATTAATTTGAGGAGCAACAGTCGTGACTGGGCCAGACGGTTGCAGGAACATTACATTGTTTTCCTGATCTAATAAAGCTCTTTGAAGAAGATGGATGATTCGTCGGCTTTCAGCAGCCAGCTGAAATTTTTTCCTGTTACTCCATTTTGCACAGCTACGACTCCTTACCTTGCTCATTTTTCCAATTTTCACAGCTGTAACTCCATTATTTTTCATCCCTTCCACTTTTGGCCAACAGTTGCGACTCTGCTACTTTTTCCCATTCTGCCAAGTTTCGCAGCTGTAACTCCGCTATTTTTCATCCCTTTCTCTTTTTCCAGCAGCTGCGACTCCGCCATTTTCGACCATTTTGCCAATCTTCGCAGCTGCAACTCCACTATTTCTGCCTATTCTGTCAATTTTCGCAACTGTGACTCCGCCACATTTTGCCGAACTCTGCTCAAGTCTTCATTCCTAGTTCCTCTTATTCATCAACTGCAACTCTGCTATATTGTCTGCCTCCTAGAACAATCTTGTCGCTAATGATTTGACCAGGCTTTAATTTAAATGATGACTCCACAGTTCCAATCGCAGTCTTCCAAGAACGAAGAAAATTATTGGGCCATCTCGCATATCCGTCAGCATGGATGTACTTATCAGCCTGGTTGGCGGTGGCCAACTCATCTCGGCACATGCGCATTTATGATCTCTTAATGGAATTAATGACGAAGTCGGGTTATGGTGGCATTTTAAGGCTGATCTCATAACACGAAGGTACGAATTCTGACCTTTTAGATGATTAAGCATAAAATTAAATGTGGCAATGATGAGCACGCCTTGTCTTTTGTCCCCATCAGCACGCTATACACACTTCACCATCAAAGAATGTGTCAGGATTAACAACCCGACCGTCACCTTACCCGATTCGTACCAAAATACCCCAATTATGCCATTTTTTCTTAACTGTATCATCTTACCGCCGGTTGAAAACTGCGCCATCTTTCCTAAAATACCCAATTTCCAATTCCGGCTATTCCATGACTGTCCATAGGCTGCAAATTCCATGTCTGAACTGATAATCGTTGTATTCGTTGCCTGAATTACGAAGGGAGATTGATATGGGTAACCCGGTTAGGCATGAACCTGAGAATATGGAAGCTCTATGTGCCAACGCAGAAGTTTTCGCCATTTTTGCAATAGCTGGGTGGACCGCGTATTTCCAACGTTTAAACGGTTTCCACATCGAAACGGCATTACAGTTCATTTTTAACTTGACTGCTACTCATTCTGAAGTCAAGGGGGTATGCATTGAGGTTACAGAGGCCATTATATCTGAGGTTACTGGCTTACCCCATATTGGGAAGAAATTGTTTGGACGGAAAGTGCCGAATGTGACTGCAATAAGGGAATTTCTTGTAGTCGGGGATAATGTTTGTCCAAAAGGCCGTGGAATTGCACTGGATTCGTTACCTCGTCCCTAGGATCAAGTGGCAATTGTTTTGAATAAATATATCTCCTGTGAAGGTAGGTACCAAACTGTCTATTTCTCCGAATTCCCCTTGTTATCTCATCTACGCCATCGAAACCTAGTTAATATGTCGTTTTATCTTTTTAAGACCCTACAAAACATGGTTGGATATGCACGAACAATCCAGCACTCGGTTTCTTCCCTCACCAACCATGGTTTAATTAAATTGTTAATTTTAAGAGCCCTTGCACATCGAAATTTGACCTGGGCCCAATTTATTGCTGGGGCCGAGGAAATTAGAGAACTTGCATTGGAATTGGGGGGTGTTGCAGAAGGAGAAGAGGACCGGAGCTCCTCGAATTCAGTTGGGGGGGAGGATGGAAACCTAAATGAAGGGGAAGAAGAAATAGACATGGGGGAAGCTGCGACAACAACAAACCCTGTTATAGATGGAGTATCAACAGGAAATCAGACTGAAGGAGAAGAATAAGTAGATATGGGGGAAGTTGCGACAGCAGCGAACCATGTTACACAGGAAATGATGATGGAATCCACGACAGATGAGGCAGTAGCATTAGGAGCTGCAACAACAACAAATCTTATAGGGGAAGAAACATACCAAATTAAAATTGCATATAGGGTGGCAGTGGAAGCAGTGGAAATGGCATCATTAGTAGCTTTAGTAGAGGAGGCTGAAGCTGGAGCAGCTGTTGAAGCTGTGACAGTAGAAGCTGCAACTGCGAAAGGGGTTATGCAAGAAGGAGAGCACCAGGCAGAGGCAGCAGAGGAAGGAAATATGGAGGTGTTGGATATTGCATCCTCCTCGGAAATCAAGGGAACTATTGTTGAAGAGGAGGAATTTGTTGTTCTCTCGGAGAATTTGGAAACCCCTGTGTCACAGAAAAAAAGAAAAAGGTCAGGGAATAAGGGTCAGACAGCTACGCCAACAAAGAAGAGAAGAACTAGAGCTGCTACAGCAGCAGCAGCAGGCAGTGAAGACCGGCCATTGGAAGTTGTGAAGAGAAGAAGGACTTGATCTATGGCAGCAGCAGAGACATCATGTGCAATTGGGGAAAACATTGAATTACCCTCAACAGAAGCAGCTTGTGTAATTGGGACAGGCATAGAAATTCCTATTTTAAAGCCTAAAACACCTGCTGTCACACAAGAACCTACTGTGGGAAAACCCCAAGTTGAAAACCTCCTTTATGAAAATAAACTGTTAAAAGAGGAAGTGAAATGGCTTCGGGATGAGCTGGATAAATGGAAGGAAGTGACTGGGAAACAAGAAGAGAGGAATTTGAATATGTTAGTAGAAGCTGAAAATTTGCTAGAAAATTAATCTCCTGCTTTGTCAAACGAGGAACAAGGAGAAATGGTTTGCCCAGAATGTGGGGAAATATTATTTTCAGTAGGACATAGAGTCATAGTGCTGGGTGTGGGAGCACAAGAGCCTATACAAACAGATCAAGAAAGGGAAAGTGTACCTGCAGTAGAGCCGATGAAGGAGAATGAGGAAGGAGTTGACCTAATCCCTGATTTGGATTTAGGAGAAGATGAAGAAATGCAGTCCCAGCCATCAGGAAATATTGAGCCACTCCAGGACCAGTCTCATATTTCAGAAGATATCGAGGTAATTCAAGAACAACCTCAACAATTTGAAGAAATAAGTAAATAGGGTGTTGTTACACAAGAACTAGTACCCCTGAAATTGTTTAGTGCAGTTGCAACTCAGACAACAATTGTTGATGTTGGGGAACAAGGGGAAGACGATGTTACACAAGAACCAGTGTCCTTAAAAATATTTGTTGAGACTGCAACTCAAACTGATGTTGCTAAGGTATAATTGAAGGGACATGATGCTGCTACACAAGAACCAGCATCCCCAAAAGTAGCTGCTGAGATTGCAACACAAGCAGAGGTCACTTCAACACCAATGGAAGATGAGGCTGCTACACTTTCAATCCAAAATAGGGAAGCTGGAACATCTAGTGATGAGGTAAGAATGCCACTTTCTCAAGGCATCATTAATTTGGATTCTGGTGATGAAAAAGATGTGGAGGATAGAAGGATTCAACGACTGGAGAAAAAGCTTCTCTCACTAAATCTTGGGCTAGATAAATGGAAGAAATATATTTCTCAATGCAGGGAAGGGATGGTCCCCCTCCATGAATATAGAAATACTGTCAAGGAATTGAGAGAGAAATGGGTTGAGGAATTGTTCTTCCGGAAATTCTAGTGGGAAAACATTCAAAAGGAATTGGCAGAGTTGAGGAAATTCAAGTCCATGCAACAAGAGAAGGATCAATTATATACTCTTTCCCAGGAATTACTAAGGTGCAAGGCTCCATCCCCTTCTTACCCTATCTTTCTTTACGAACAAACAACTTTATTCAAGATGAGGGCATTAAAAGAAGGAAGGCCATTTGAGCTAGCAACAATCTCCCAGTTTTCAGAAACTTTCCTGGCAAGCAATGATGAGGAGCAAAATATGTTATGTGAATTATATTTACATGATAAATCATGCTATATCGACTCTCGTTCTAATCCTGTGCCCCATTTGGGGGATGTTCAGTTGAGAGCATTTGCTTCTTTTGTCATCAATCATGTAAAATGGCGAGATGCCTTCCAAACCATCACAAAGAATGAGGACAATGCCACTCTTTGGATTAGAAATGAACCTCGGCTTCCAATAGGACTCAAAGCCAGGTATGCAAAGGCTCTCGAGTTTCTTGAGATTGTTCAACACTTGGAAAATCTGCAAGAGAGAATCATCACTACCTGTGTTGAGATAATTTCTAGTATTCAGCAGCATGCCCTAGAGGGTAGTGAGTACAGATGGTTATATTCTTCTCCAGCTTTGAAAGAAGGGGACCCATATTCCTTTGAGAATTTTAAGCAGGATTCAACAAGGGTTCCTGGGTATGTGCAGTGCATGAAAAAGTGTGGATCCGGGTGGCTTGTGTTAAGATTCAGGTTTCCCCTCATATGGCTGCCTGTGAGTCCTTATAGAAACAATTATGTTTTGACTAAAGAGGAGGAGAAGTAGTGTTGGGAGAAGTGGGTTGCCTGTCAAGTATTTGTGCATCATGGGGAACCAATGGAACTTGCCTACAATCTTACCAATCTTCACAGGTTCAGTCTGGATTCAGATTCGGACTAGTGGAAGTTGTTGCATGAGGACATGCAAATGGATAGTTGGGGGGAGATTTTGGGCCCTGGAAATGCCCCTTTTTGACCACACCTATTTCATCATTTTGCCCTATTACATCCTACTTTCATAAACCATATACATGCCTCTTTCCAGATCAATCAACAATCCTAACAAGGTATAATTCATTATTGTTTCATTTAATTAATTCCTAAGATTGTTATGGTTATGAATTCTAGCCTTCGATTTATGCTAACTTGTGTTGATTTCATTAAGTTAAGATCAAAGCACAGGTGTATCAGCCGCAATGCCTTGGGAAAGAATCACACGTGGTGTTAGTTGTTACTCTTCAAGATTTGATTCCTCATATTCAAAGGGACAACGCATCTTTCCACGTGAAGCTGTAATAGATCTTCGCTGAAACAAATCATTGCTGCAACAGACAGGACGCCTCCCAATTGGTTAATCCGTTGATCCATTGACTACCAGAGTAACATCATCCTTCATGTCTAACAGCCTCATTCAATATGGCTGTAACAGTTTAGTTGTAACTCTGCAGCATGAAGATCGGAGATCTTCATTGCTGCACGAAATTAGTGGATCACTAACTGTATTCTTCATGTATAAATATGGGAAGGATTTCGGAGTCTGGGGTTGGTTAATTATCATTTTTTATGGGCTGTAACAGAGAACTGAGACTGTGGATTACCATCTTTAATGAAGAGCAGAGTTATTCATATTTCTGTGTCTTAATTTGTGGTAGTTCACGGCGTCTTTGTTAGAAGGCCAGGGCTCGCCTTCTCACAGAGATTGCCGAGTTAAGTACGTAGTTAGATTGATTTCCTATTGTGTGTTGTGGAATCTCATTAGGCGTATTACTGATAGCTGCAACAGAGAATTTACAATCGCATTCTTTCTCAGTAGTTTATTATTTGCATCCTGAATAGATGCAACTGTGTGGTGTGACAATCGACTGTGTAGGTTAGTTTGATTAAGGCATGTGTGTTAGAATTAGATGTTACAGCCAAGCTCAACTCCAATCCCTTTCAGTCATTTATGCTTTCTAGGATTTCCAATATTTATCAATTTAGAGTTCAAGCTATTTATGATTCTGGTTGCTATTGTATCTTTATTTAATTCATTAGATTAGGCAGATTGTGATTGAGTTACAGTAGTTGATGGATGAATCATTTTGGTAAAGATTGAATACTGTAGTTTGATAATTATAGGATTTAACTTCTTGCAAAAGTAATCTAGTTCATTTATATTCTTAGATCAGTAACTGCTAGGTTGACTTCTATAGGAAGGTAGTTGTACTTTGAATTCCTAGATGTATGAGTTAGATCAGTTTTCTTTATGGAATGAGTTTGACTGAGCAGATAGATAGTATTATTATCTCCATTTAGTTAATCAACTACTTGAAATGTTTATGCATAGATTGTGCTTATTTCCATTGAAATAAAAGACTTCCCTGGGTTGACAATTTATATTGATCATCCTGTGTGTTAGTTGTAATTAATTAGCATATAGGGTGACCAACAGTACAAACCTATGCAAAACAAAAAATGAAAAAAATATGTTGGCTATTTGATGGACACTCATCAACTGTCTCTTATAGGGATAAATATTTCAAAATCAAAATGTTGTGGATGCAAATTATTTGACAACATAGATGAATGCAAATGATAGTATGAAGGTTGTAATGTTGCATTAAGCATTAACATGCAAGTAGTAGTATGTGAGAACAAAATGCATAACACAATATAAACATGATCTCATCACGGGAAGGCCAAAACGTAAGGAGAGAGGATTATGGAATTCAAACTCATTGTCATGATGAACTATGACTGCCCACAAACCTAAGAGAAAGACTCAGCATGGGAATTGAAATGCAATAAGGTTCTAACTAGGGAACCCATGAATGGTAGTATTCTACCATCGTTGTTATGACAACTAAACTAAAATGTGACTAAGTTATGACAACTAAACTAAAATGTGACTAAGTGTCAACACTTAATGGGGTGGATCCTATGGAGAAAATGACTAAGGTTGATAATGCATGTGAAATGATATAAGTTGACCTATTCCTATATGTCAGTCATAGCATAGTTACCTATGGTTCCATATGAATAAATGATGGTAAAACCTTGAAAAAAACAAGTTCCAATGTTTTACCAACCTACAAAAGGATAAAAAAATGACACTTCCACAAATTTTATTAGTCGAAAACCCACAAAGATAGCTTTCCTAAGTTTAATTAGGCACTTTTGAAACATAATTTGGGTTAAAAAGGTTTAAAATATGAAAACATAGTTCACTAAAAAAAAAATTACTTTTACCCTAAAATTTTACGAAACTTACCAGGACTTATGAGGGCCCACAACTGTCCTCAATGAAATTCATGGGAGAATTTTTTAAATTGAAAAAAATAAAATAATAACTTCAAAAATTATCTTTGGTTTTGCAAATAGAGCACCATGTTGATCAATTGGGGGGAAACAAAGCATGAAGAAATGCATTGGCTTGTCTTGAATGATAATAGAGATTTGGGTGCACTTTGTGATTGTGGACTTCTATAATTATTTTATGGTGAAAGCATGCGAGCAAAACCTCAATTACTTGGGTTACTCATTAGATAATAAGAGAAATACCATGGGGGTTTTATTATTGATGATTTGGTCCTCAATATTGAGGTGAAGGACATATACTTTCTCACCAAATTGTCTCATCAAAAGGAGACCACAATCCTCGAGGGAGGAGGAGTATGAGGATGCCTTATAGTGCATAAGTACATAGATTTATATTGCACTCCTGATGCATAAAAGGTCATCTCCCAAGTTCTAATTGAAAAAATCATCAACTTAAGCCTCAAGATCATAGTTCTTACCATTACCAGGATGGTTTGATATGCTTCTCCACATCAAGATTCACAAGCATGTATTATGTTATTGAGTGCATGAGTCCTACCATATTTGATTGGTGCACATTTGTGTTGTTAAACCCTATATACTGTGACAATACATTTCTATTATTATATTAGTATTTTCTTTGTTGGTCAACTATGACCGTAATCGTAATTGTATGGTCAACTAGGACCTTAATTGGAATTGTACCCTTTTTCTCTTATTTATATTTTTATTTATTAGCAAGGCATTAGGTTACTCTTTCTTTCTATTTTTATGCTATTTTGGGAATTCGGTGCATAACATTTGGTATCATGGACATTTTTGCTAAAACCATTTTTTGGAATTCCTTAGATATAAAAAAAATTAGGAGCCTCATAAGGCATAGATAAGTAACCATGGTAAAAAATTTAGGTCATGGTTCATTATAAGTTAGGATTTGTAATCTATTGAAGTTAGGGTTTTTTACTAGCCCAAAAATTAGTATCAAACATGTGTTATGGGTAAAACAATTATATCTAAAGCTTAAGAGATACAAACTTGTATTCCATTTGTTGCATCATAAGGAATGTGGACGATAGTGTTTATGGTAAAAAATTTAGAATCAGAAAATAAAATTAGACACATGTCAGTTCATACAAGTTCGCTTTCCTAAAAGGTTAAAAAAACAAGTTTTGTGAAAGTTACCATAACTCTCTCTTGGAAAATAAAAATTGGGGAAAACCTATGGCATTGTAGACAATAAATAACAGGATACTACAAAACAAAATTCCAGTCTCATAAGGGCCAAAATCTTAGAGATAATTTAGTAGCAAGGTCGGCTACCAAGACAACCTACACACCAAGGTTTCTAAAGGTATGTTAACTTGAAACTTGCATAACTTTTAATTGGAATATATATTTTGGGTGATTCAAAAGGTGTGATAAAGATATAGGATAATTATAGGTTAATATTATTTTGTCTATCATCGAAAGGAGTTCTATAAAAAATGATTCATCAATTAAACCTCCAAAGAGCTCAAGCATCATACTCACAAAAAAATAAAGAAAAGTGTAATCAACTATCCAATTTAGAGGACAAAGTTAAGAAATTGAGAGGTAGGTTAGTGACATATGTTCAATTGATAAACACAAAAAATGTATAGAAAGTGGATTGAAAAGTATGGATCAAAAGATGGAACAGAAGATGGAAAGGATGGATCAAAAGATGGAACAAAAGATGGAAAGGATGGATCAAAAGATGGATAGTAAATAATATCTCAAAGTTATGAAGGGGGTAATTATGGAAGAGATGAGATATATATTTCCTAATAATTCAACTCCTTGAGAAGAGGATAAGGAGAAAAATATGGACTTATCCCAATCATAGGTTGAGAACATTGAAAAATAGTTGGAGAACAAGAAGTTTGAGTTCTCGACACTTGGTCATTCATCACTACATAATCCACATCATCATCGATTCAACTCAAGACCAAGGAAATACTTCATTCCCAAGATTGATAAGAGAAATTTTGATCACAATGACCCAATAATATGGAGATTCAAGATGGAGCATCTAAATAATTTACAACAAGCGCTAACTTTACAAAAGCTAACTATTGCATCCTTATATATAGAAACTAGTCAAATTGTATGGTAGCAATGACTTTGTGACCATTAAAAGGACTCTATTTTTTCTTGCTCTATATTTACCGATGAATTTCATGGGTATTTTAAGAGAAATATTGTATTTATCCAATTGATAAAATCAAGAAAAAAGGTCCAATTACAAAGCACATTAAGCAATTTCAAAATTTGAGTCTTAGAGTGAAGAAAGTTCCAGAGGATAATTTGTTGGATCTCTTTATGGGAACTTAAAAGGAGAGAATTCAACATGAGGTATGTCTCTTTGAGGCTAAATCATTGGAGAAATCTTTTATTTTGGCAAGTAAAGTTGAAAGTAAAAAATTGATAAAATCAAGAAAAAAGGTCCAATTACAAAGCACATTAAGCAATTTCAAAATTTGAGTCTTAGAGTGAAGAAAGTTCCAGAGGATAATTTGTTGGATCTCTTTATGGGAACTTAAAAGGAGAGAATTCAACATGAGGTATGTCTCTTTGAGGCTAAATCATTGGAGAAATCTTTTATTTTGGCAAGTAAAGTTGAAAGTAAAAATATGGCTACTAGAAGGGTTGTTTCTAACACCTATAGAGAGTTAAATGCCCCCCTAAACTCACTCAACCTACAAAGTTGGTGCCTCACCAAGTGGAGGAAACAAGAGAAAAGGGACTATGCGGTTTCAATTGCAACAAAAAGTATATTAATGGGAATAAGTGCAGCGAGAAGAAATTGTATACATAGATTGTGAAGAGGAAGAAGATCTAGAATCAAGACAATCGCAAAAGGTAGATATAGAAGATACTACTACAACCATATATTTCCATCCATTCATCAACATTAGCACTTTTCAAACTCTCTGGATAGAAAGATATATAAAAAATAAAATGGTAACAGTGTTGATTGATTCTGGTAATACCCATAACTTCAATATTACAAATTTTACAAACTTCTCAATTTCTTTATACATCCAACACCATAATTTCAAATAATGATTGCATATGGAGGTACTATAAATTGTTTGGGAAATTCCATAGTATTAATCTTACTATGGTGGAGTATTTATTGGGTATTCCAACTATTGAAATCCAAATGGGTGATGTTTATGTTGCACTGGGGGTTCAATAGCTACAATCACTAGCAACATTGGCTCTTAATTTTCAAGTACTTTTCATGAGATTCTCCTTAGAAGTCAAGGAATTTGAATGCAGAGGTATTCCATGTTAGGATATTCCTATACTCCATCCTAGTACTACCAGCATTTTCATTATTTGCATTTTCAGTCTTGCATGCATTTATGCATTCTGCATGCATCCATGCATCCCAGTCATCAGTCCCAGCATCTAGCCCTCAGTTAGCTAGCCCCGGGAGCTTCTCACTGATCATTTTCAGCCCTCCTAGTGCTTAGTGCACCTTGCATGTAGTTACATGCATCTCATGCACCCTCTCTCACCTACCATTCAGTTGTACTTCAGTTCTTTCCTTGCTTTAAGGATAAACTGACTCTCAATTGACTGTATCACTCCGATAGACATCTAGTGAGACTAGACTTCCCATTATGACTCCAATTAGCTCCTCATGCACCCTCCATTGAGCCTCCTTCATTCAGTTAGTGCCTCCATGTGCCAGTTACACCTACCACACTCAGTTAGACTCAGTTGGACTGATGATTGACAGTTACTTGTGCATTGATGACTCCACTGATGATGATGAAGACTTCTAGTTGTGCTTTGATGACACTCCAGTGATATTTTGATCTCTCCATGAAGGCTAATTCGAATTGCCACCTTGGCATTCGAATCCTCATGCATTGTATTATTTATTTGTCCATTTGTGATTAATGAATTAGTGTGTGTGAATTTATTTTGCTTCTATCCGAGTTCTACTGAATTATTATTCTGTTGCTCATTTACACTGCATTGACCACTCTTCTTCTATCTTCCTGCTTAATCATAATCTTTCTTGTGAGGTATACATCAGCTCTTAGATCTGTTGTGAGGATTTTCACATTCCAAGGAAATTCTCTAAAGTGATAAGCTAACATCATGAAAATGTTGCTAAAAAGGAGACACCATGGTGTAATTCTATAGTTTTTCTCACTATATGTTCAATAATCTACACCATTTATTCCACGGGATCTCCAAATAGTTATATACAATCATTCCAAATTATTTGGAGAGATACCTAAAGGTATTCCACCTACTAGACATCATGACCATGTTATTCACTTGCAACTGACAAGTGTACCACCTAACATCATACCCTACAGGAACCCATATGCACAAAAAGAGTGAGATTGAGAATATGGTCCAAGAAATGTAATGTGTAAGCATCATTTAGCCTAACCGAAGTGATTTCTCGGCACCAGTGGTGATGGTTTGATAAAAGGAGGGTTCATATCATATGTGTCCAGATTATAGAGAGCTCAACAAGATGACCATTAAAGATAAGTTTATGATTCTTGTCATTGATGAATTATTAGATGAAATACAAGGATAAATTTTCTTGACCAAGTTGCATCTCCATTCTGGATATCATCAAATTAGAATGAGGCAAGAAGAACTTCCAAAAATAACCGTCTAAACACATGAAGGTCATTAGGAATTTTTGGTGATGCCATTTGGCTTTACCAATGAACCTTCCATTATTCAAATATTGATGAATTCTATTTGTAAACAAACCCTTCCTCAAAAACATTGTGTTAGTATTTCTTGATGATATACTATTTTATAGAAAATCTTGGGAAGTGCATGTACACCATGTTAACATGGTCTTAAATTTATTGGAAGAGCACCAAATATATGCCAAACCTTCTAAATGTGACTTTGGGGTTCATGAAATTGAATATTTGGGTCATATTGTATATCATGGAGTCACTGTGGACCCTAGAAAAATTAAAGTTATTATGCAATGGACAATTCCAGCTAAAACCTTAGTATTGACAAGCTACTATCATAAGTTTGTCAAGAATTATGGTCAAATAGTAGAACCTCTACCAAGGTTATTGAAAAAGGAGGCATAGAGTTAAAAAAAAACCTTGATCGAGCTCTATAGATCAATCGAGGGTTTTCTTAACCCTCGATCAAGATTTTTAAATAGTTTGATCGAGTTATTGTCATTATTTAAAAATACATACAATTCCGCGGGAAGACTATTGAAAGTAAAAAGTAGCTAGATCGAGATTTTAGTTTAACTGCAACTAAACCATCGATTGATATATCTAAAAATGCACTCAAAACATCGATCGAGGGTTTTCAAGACCTCGATCGAGCTAATAGCTCGATCAAGATCTTGAAAAGCGAGCTTTTAGCTCCCTTTTCTGCAAATTTAATTTTACTAGTCTCTTTGCCAGGCCTAAACCCTGTCATGGGATGCACCTTAGGTGGCGGACTTCATATCGATGGATTCATCAATGCATTGTCTATCCATTGACATATAATTTATGGGTTTCTAAGTTCGTATGATAATTATTTTTAATTTTCTTTTCAAACTTACACTTACAAAACCATGTCACCAATTTCAAATCAACGCAAGAAAAATCAACAACATAAAAGTACACAACCAACAAATTTCAAAAAATATATATGCCCCATATCAACGCGTCCTCTTCAAAAGGGTATTTTTGGTTTTTCGATTTTTGAAACCAGTAAAAAAAAGGTTTGAATGCACACACATGTATGAAATGCGATTAAAATTTTCAATAGTCAGTTTCGAAAATTAATAAAAAATATAATTTTCCAACACAAATTAAAAAAAAAAATGTGTGCCCCAATGCATTTTGTGTAGATTATGTGGATATATTTTTTTCAAAAAAATGCATTTATTGACTAAATTATTTTACGTGCACACAAGCCACTTGTTAACTTTTCCTGAAATTTACAAGAACAAAGCTATCATTAAATGCAATTTTGGCATATTAAATAATAATAATATTATTATTTTTTAATATAGGTGGAAAGACAACATAATTCCCTACAATTCATTATTTTGTTGCAAGTTCAAAATTCTCGAGGCATATATGAATTTTGAGGGCTTCAATTTAATAAATCAGTAAAAATTCAAATTTTCACCATCACTTTTGGCCAAAAAGTTTTACCCATCTTCATGGATTCACCCATAACTCTTGTATTGGCCACACCTCACTTCATAAAAACCTTAATTGTGGAATGTGATGCAGTTGGGAATCGAATATGTGCAATTTTAATGTAAGAAGGAAGACCCCTTGCCTTGGAAATTTACCAACTTAAAGGAATAAACTTAGTCAAACCAATTTATGAAAATAAAATTTTGGCCATACTACATGCAATTAAGAAATTGTGCCCTTAGCTAATAGGAAGACGCTTCAAGGAAAGAACAGATCATGACAGTCTTAAGTCCTTCTTGGAATAATGATTATCTTCATATTAGTAACGAAAATGGGTCACAAAGATGCTAGGTTATGACTTTGAAATTATCCACAAAAAAGGAAAACAAAATATGACGGCGGATGCACTTTTAAGGAAAGAAGATGACATAGAAAGCTTACTATGTTCTATTTACATTCTACAATCCGATCGGGTGGAATAAGAAAGGATAGAAAGGAATGAGGATCAAAAGGATACAATATAATTAAACAACTACAAGAACACCCTAGTTCATTAGATAAATTTGTGTGGAAAAATGATTCACTATGGTACCAGGATCACCTATATTTATGTAAGAATTTCCAACTCAAATAGAATATCCTTTTGGAATTGCACACTTCTCATATAGGAGGACTTTCAATGGTCTTGAAAAATTACCACAAAATTAAGAAGGATTTTTTACTTTTTATTTTTTTTGGAGGTCTTGAAACTAATGTCCAAAAGTTTGTGGCAGAATGTTTGGTTTTCCAATAGAATAAGGGATAGAAAATCAAGACATCAAGTCTTCTACAACCATTAGCCATACCAAGACAATGTTGGGAAGATGTCTCAATGGATTTTATCATGGGTCTACCAAATTCGAAAGGAAAGGTCTCCTTGGTATCATCTTGGTCTACAACTAGGATGAGATCTCCTTCACAAAATACTTTGGGATGGACAGACTTATCATAATGAAATTTGACACACCTCTTGTATTCCTCATGCATTGTTGCCACATCTTTATAGTGCTCATCAACTTATTCTAGTTAAACAAAACACTCCTCTTTAGCAGTCACGTTTGGCAAGGGTTCTACATATCAATTCAAAGAGGGAATTTCACATTCAATAGGAAAGTAAACCTCCACTCCATGAACTAGTTGGAATGGAGTGAACCCAGTGGTTGTCTTAGTTGAGGTTTGGTAGGCCCACAAAGCCAAAAAATATAATTAAGTGGCAATTATTATTACTTTTATTAGTGGTCCTCTAGATAATGGTTTTCAAAGTTTTTTTAATGGTTTGTACTTGTTCAATCACTTGAGGATAGTAACGTGATGAGTGTTCTTGAAAAAACCCAACTTGGCTGCTAGTTTTGTCATCATCTTGTTTTGAAAGTGAGTTTCATGATTCCTGGAAATCTCTCTAAGAACTTTGAACCTAGTGGTGACCTGATTGAAAATGAAATTCATTGTTGTATCACCATCATTTGAGAAGGTAGGCATAGATTTTCCCCACTTAGTGAATTATTTTATGGCCACAACGATGCAATTATGAATTTGTGTCGAGGTTGGGCTACACATCATCAAACCAACACCCCACTTGCAAATGGGGAAAAGGAAATAAAGGAGCATTATTTGCGTCATAGCTATCCCAAATAGATGGATACCATAGGCTCCCCTATGGAAATCATTAAGTACTTTTTTAGTTTCTTCGTGAGTCAAATATCAATCAAAGATGAGACCCCACAATGATATAGAGTTTCACCAATTATGAGGTAGCTCTTCTCACGATGATGAATCTTTGATAATCAACATGAGAGAAATGAGAAAGGAACATTTGGATCTAGAGATACATGATAATGTAAGTTGTACCAAGGTTTGTTGGAGGTGATGAGGAACATGTTTTAATTGGGTAAGACTTATTTTTCACCTATCTTTAGCATCATGGAGCAACTTCGAAATAAGTTCCATGAACAAAAGAGACTTTTTCAACTTTGGTAATGCAAACTCGATATTAATTCCTACAAAATCACTATCCATTTGGAATACTTGCCCCAATTATTTGTTGGGTATAAATATGTTGGAATGGGTTCATGTCAACAATGACAGTAGTGTGTCGAAGAATAATATGGTGTCAAAAACTCTCAAAAGAATGCACTGATGACAATACCAAATTTTCTACATGGAGTATCGTAACTTTGGTCCAACTAAATTTTTTATCAGACAGTAAATCGCATGCTCTTGACATTTATCAACTCCCTGAACCAATACCATGCCAATGGTATATTCAAAATTCGTGATATTACAACAAGAAGTCCCTATTGTATAATGGTGGAATCAACAATGGTGTTGACATCAAGGCCTTTTTCAAAGTTTCATATGATTGCTAAGTGACATCATCCCACATAAAAGGAAATTATTTTTTCAAAAGGCACACAAAATCTTCCATAATCTCAATGTAATTAGCGATGAATCTTTGTAAGAAATTTTTCCTTCCTTGCAAGCTCTAGATTTATCTAATATTCTTTGGGGGAGGAAAATAAACTATTTCCTCAACCTCAAAAGGATTTACAATGATACCATACTTGGATGCTATGAAGCCAAGAAATCACACAAAAGATGCACTTATTGGGATTTAGCCGAATCTTATAGAAATGGCATCAGTCGAATACTGCTCGGAGATGGTTCAAATGATCAACTCTTCTTTTTCATTAAGCATTTAGGTCATCCAAATAAGTTTCCATGATATGTTTAATGAAAGGAATAAGACATGACCGGCTGGAATGTAGTTCTGACATTTTTAAGGAAAAAATGAATGTTTTGATAGGCGAATGTGCCCCAAGGATAGATGAATGCGGTCCTAATTTAGTCTTTGGGATGAATCTAAATATGGTTAGAGCTAGAGAATCCATCCATACAGGATAATATTTTATTTCCTACACAGTCATTGATAGTATAATCAATGAAGGTAGTAGGGTAAATTTCCTTAGGACAAGACTTGTTCAAATTCTGAATCGATACATACTTGGATGGTCACTTGTTTCGTATCAATAGGAATGGGAATGGAAACCCATTAATTTACAGAAACGAGGTAAATTAATCCGGTTTTTGATAGCTTCCCCACCGCTTCCATGATGTCAATAAAATTTTGTGGATTAACCGGTCTTAAATTTTGATGAACAGGTTTCATGTTCTCATAAGTTTTGATCATCCCATACTATTCTATAGTCAATACTTGGTATTTATTCATAGCTCTAAGTGAATATGTAATGATACTCCTTGAAAATAGTAGTATAGATTTTAAATTCTTTAGGAGAATACTTTGCTCCAATAATAACATTTTCTATGTTGTTAGGGGTCTTAGAGATGTCAACAAGCATGGTCTTTGAGATGTCAACAAGCATGGTCTTTGAGATATTGTTCATGTTCCCTTTTTCATATACCTCACTAGATAAAAGGAAATATAGATATAGCCAAAATATCTAGAGGAAGACAAACTCTTTTACTCAACTTCCAACTTACTTAACTTGGGGAGGAAATATGATCAGTGATGCATATACTCCCACGGCCTTTTGGAGCTAGGCATGGCTTCAATAATGGCCTCATCCAAAGGCAAGACCAAGTCTAGGGAGTCTTGAAAAGCTAAAGAGTTGTAGGCATAAATGGTCAGGTAAACTAATCAAAATATTCTCGATGATTAATCTAATTAGGGTCTGCATTAGTCGCTTGATTATCTTGATAGCCAATCTCAAATGTAGACAACAATATTGTTGCTCTGACATATCCTCCCTCAATTTCCAAGGAAAACAAATTAGGTAGTATCCATGGGTCATTGTCCAAATAGTTCATTCTAAATGACACCGAGTGATGTAACTCAGATTTTATACTTGAGGATGAAGGACTATGATCCAATGAGACTAATCAAATCACATATATCATAGAAGAGTTGATAAAATATATGGGTAAAGGGAGATCAAAAGTTCTGATTAATGTGGAATACATTCTGACACCCATATTTTCATGCAGTTCCCTTGTGGAATTATTCACCACCGGGACATTTGATCCTGACATGGTAGTTGGATCAAACATACATTATGACAATTGATCTATGGTGACAATTCATCCCTAGAGAGAGAAGTGAATCAATCAGAAAACTGGAAACCCCACCATAGCTATGGCATATGTCCAAAATGTCTCAACAAATGGTTAAGGTTGTAATTTAATGAGGCATCAAGGACTTCAAATTCTGTTGTGAAAATCTTACATCCCAATTCGATAGGAAAAGAAGGTACGATTCAGTGGTATCTAAGATATCTACCATCAAATGTGGTCAGCATGGTAGGAGATGGCACAATCTCCAAAGAACCAAGAGCTATCCAATAAGAAAAAGACATCACACATGTTGATGTTCCCTCATCCACAACACTGCAAAAGATTTTAGTACCATGTGACGAGACCTAAAACTAAAATGAAACATTGTGAGTGAGAAGTGGCTTTTGATTATCCATGTCAAAATAAATCAATTGTGATCTAGGCTGATTAAACCCACCTACAGTCGATAATAATGCCTTATGTTACACCGAGAAACTTTGAACAACCTATAAGGAATACTTGGCACATTATCCCTTAGCTAAGTCCTCAACAATACTATAGTTTTGGGAAACCCTAGCAATAGGATTATGTACATCTCTTATTAATACACCCTTGGAATGATGAGGCATTTTTTCTATGATCAATTTCTATATATGGAGAGAAGGTGGTTGATAAGCCTCATTTTTGGTAGGTTGATTAGCCCATCTTGACACCATCTAGGAGCTTAATAAGGATACAAAAGGATCTAGGATGTATAGTATATGAATAAAATTTGTGATAATTAATCCTTAGAGCCTTTATTGTGCATGATTAATGAATATAATGTTATTTGGTTAAAGTGTTCTCCCTCATTTTTGTTTGACTTCCAATGATTTCAGTAATTGGTTTAACCACCTTGCACTTGAAGTTATGAGATTGTGCAAGTAGAAAGAGGAGGGTGAACAATTGGGAGCATTGACTATGAAAAAATTTAATCAATGCGGGTCATCAATAAGCTAACCAATCTCAATATATAGGATATCCCTCAAACAGAGTCGAGCCTGAAGTTCAGTCCCAAATGGTGCACTCACCCAAATTTAGGATCACGATTTCAATTGATTTCCAAAGGATAAGGACGAACACTCCAAATTTCATTTTTGATCTTTTTGTTATAAATAAGACCAGAGGGAACAACCCAATGGTGGATATTTGTTAGAACTTTGACACATTTGAAGTTTCAAACTATGTGTAGCATTGCTTAGTTTTGATACATTCCATGATATGTAACTTTTTTTTACCAATAAAGAAGGAACGTTGATCTTATTTGAGTAGTTAGAGTTTTTCATAAGTTCATGTACTCATCTCGGGGAGGGCCCTCTCAAGATAATATAGGGACATTTTCATTCTTTCACATGTTTGATAGAGTAGATTCAAGTTAATCATGTTTTCCTTGTTTATTTTAAAGACTCTATTTTTCCTATAGTTTTATGTTAGCTTTTCCTCTAGTATTATGTTTATGATGAGAAACATTTCATGTATGGCCATCTAATTCCAGTATTTTATTTCCAACATGTTTTCATTTGTTTTTTCTTATATCAGAAGTATGTTGATTTAAGAATATACTTGGGGATGTTTTATGAAATATTAAAACCAAAAAGTATTCCTTTATATTATTATGAAAACCCCTACACAATGATCAAACAATCTTGAACCTCCTTCTCTTTATCTTGAGGATAGGATTGAGTACCACTAACCTAAGTGAGAGTAGGATTGGGTATACAAGGGATAGATCTAAAACATTTTGATTTGTCTAGTTATATTTTTTTGAATAGAAGTTAGATTCCTATACGTTGCATATATTTTGCATAGTATCTCTGAAGTTTGTACGCTCCCCAAGTTGACAATTTAAATTTAAAAGTCAAGGATTTCAACAGTTATTGTTGATAATATTTGGCCCTTCCAACGGTGGCTACAATGTAGATACTTCCCTATCCTTGGAACTAGACTCAAATGCATCATAGTTGCAATGTGCCCTGGTATGAACATTAATATCATATTCACACATGTAAATGTTAGCATTTGAAGGATTTCCCCCTTGCAATGGGGAACCTGATTTCTCACTTGTGGGAGTGCAAGGTCATTGAGAACCCCAACGATGAGCTACTAGGCCTACAAAGGGAAATGATTCATTAACATAATGGTTTGTTGAGCGATGTCCTGATGTGTTAGCAAGTGTTGTGCTTCCTCCATTTTGGGAAATTGGTGAGTGAGGTTATTATCCATTGAAGAGGCCCATAAACAATTAAAAATTAACATGCATCTCTTTTTAAAAATAACTTTAAATATTTTTAATTTCTTAAGTTTATTAATCAATTTTTATTTTTTATTTTTATTTTGAAAATTGTAAAAAGAGTAACCTAAATGTTATATTTTTTGCATCTTTTTTCTTTTGGTTAAAAATATAGTTGGAATTGTTAAAATTACATATATACATTGTTGAAATTACATAATCTAGTGATCAATGGTTTTAGAGGGTGTTGAATCCTTTTCTGCAATCACAAATGTAATTTCAACAATGAAAAACTCGTGATTTCAACAATGACGCAATTTCAACAATGAAAACTAGTGATTTCAACAATGACACAAGTTCAACAATGAAAACTCGTGATTTCAAAATGATTCCTTACAAATTCCAACAAAAATGACCACAAAAATGCAAAACTTAGAACTATTATCTTACTTAGTGGTAAAACCAATCATGAAGATAGTCATCACTTGTTGTTATCCATAAATATGGGTTGACTCGTTATCCTTACTCAAGATAAAAACCATGCTAATTGAAATGATGGCAGTAGGTCTTACCCATCATAAACAATTTTAAGTCTTACTCCAAAACCAAATTTCATTAACCTTTAAATCTTAAATCATTAACTTATTTCCTTACATCATTAAAAAAAATCTTAGCCAATCAAAAATAATTTTAAATTTTACTTTAAACAATATAAAATATAATTTTAACTAACTTCAAACCAAACCAAACTAAACCAAATACATTAATCTTCCACCAACCAAGATATTGATATCAATTGAAAATCCCATCTACATTATAAAAAAAATAGCATATTTCTCTATATGTTCACCAAATTTTTTTCCCTAAGTTGTATCACCATCAAATAATACATTAAATGATATCATCATGTGACATTTAAAAAAGAAAATTATAATTTCAAACATTAAAAACAAAATTACATTCCTTTTTTTTCTCGCGAAAAAAAGCATACTATTGCTATTCAATTAACTAAATCAAATAGTACATGATATCATCAATGATATACCAAAACATCCCATAATCCCAAAAATTATGGTTTTCAGAAACCCCCAAGTTCAAAATAAACTTAAAACATTGTCCATGAACCCATAAACATAGATCCAGGAGCTACTAGTCCAGAAAATAAAAAGAACCAGAATCTAATACCACACTTTCACAGACTTCTTCCCAAAAATATAGCCTTCTTCTCCCTCCAATTCCTGCTTTGACAACATATCATCTTGAGTATTGTATTCTCGATAAATATGTTCCAGTGATAATGAGCTGAAAGATCTTAGTTCATGCTGAATTCTATTACACCAGTAGACCAAATCCAGAACCTTCAATTCATATTCACCCATCGCCCATTTGATAGTAACCCTCGAGTCACCAAAGATTTTGACCTTTGCCAGACCGAAGCAGTTTGTGACCCGAATGACACACCAAAGAGCTAGAAGCTCAGCCTTCATGTTGGTCCCTTTGCCACAGTTCATACGGAGAGTAAAAAAGTGGTCCATATTGAGGAAGATTACGCCACCAGTGCCACAATTCCCAAGATTTGCAGCCCCATCAAAAAACAGAACTGGATCATCAACAGTAAGATGAAAATGTCCAATGTTGTGCCCAACAGGTTCAACTACATCCTTCTGAGAATTTAATTATTGGCTTAAAGCATAATTATAAACAATATCCAGATTTGGACAAATATTTTCAAATGTAGCCCTATTCCGAGCCCACCAGATAGCCCAACAGATGAATGTTGGAAGAGTAGAGTGAGTTTTTCCATCGTGGATCCATGAATGTAAATAGGACTCCACATTTGTCCTAGCCCAGTTCATAGCAAAATCAAAGTTCAGATAGAACTTCTCCCACAGACACAAAGTAAAAGTACAATCAATGAACAAATGTGAAGACATATCAGGACCATTCTTACATAAAATACATTGGCTTGGCCCTATCCAACCCAGCAATGAAAGGTTATCCCATGTTTTAATCATGTTCATAAGAACAAACCATAAGAAACACTTCAGTTTTAATGGGAGATACCAAAACCAAATAGCCTTATACCACTAGTGTATGGGGAAAATGCATCTCCGTTTAATAATATAGTCATATGCTGAACAAGCAGTAATTTTACCGGTAGCCTCATTACCTGCCCAAAGTACCTCATCCTCCACAGAGCAACATCGAATGCCAGCACCATTTAAAGCACTGGTATAGATCTCCCATTCAGCGGCAACATTTATCATCAAAGATCCTTATAATAAATTTTAGATTTATATCAAAATGATTATAATTTAGATTAAATGTGACATATTAATAATAAATTCTCAAATTTAAATTTTAAATATTTATTTGTTTGAATAAAGTAAAAGTTAATGTTATCCATTTATTTGACCATATTTTAATGATATGATTTTTTTTTAAATGGATTATTATTATTAATAATAATAAAATATTATGATGTTTATTGGTAACCAGCAACTGGAATGAGGTTGGTATTTGTGTGACATGGAATTCAAGGATTCATTTCGGCCACTACCACTATAAAAAATCAGTTTCAATCAAATAAAATTTAATTTTAATTTTTTATTAAATTATAAAAAACTTAATTAAGTTTTTAATAAATTAATATTAAATAAATTAAAAAGCAATAATTTATATTAGAAAAAAAAATTAATATGCCAAATGATTGGACTTTTAATATTCTTTAAACAAAGTTATAATAGTTTATTATAGAATATTAGTTTTCATACTCAATTATTGTAATAATAAATTTAATGTAAATAATATTATCATATTAACATTAAAATAATGATTACATTAATATTAAATTTTGATTTAGTTAGAAGTTTATATATATATATATATATATATCAATGCAAATGCAAAGTATATTTAATTAGTTTATCTTTTTGTTTTTTGTTTTTTTTAATATATTTAGTTTTTTTTTATTTCTTATATTATTTGAAATTATTGTAAAGTAATTTTAAATATTTTATTTATTTTAAGAGATTGATTTTCATTTTTACAAAATATCTCTATGTTTTGAGTTGTTGACTTTTCCCTTTCCTCATGTTTATAGAATAAAATAGTTAACTTGTTAATCATCCAAAAGAGGAAAAATCATTGGTAACCAAACCATTTACATTTGTTCATAAGTATTGTTTTTGTTTCTTTCATAACAGTCCTTTTAATTTGGCTATTAAAGTCTTATACTATTAAAACAGTTTTTAATTTTTTTTTACATTCAAACCAAAATTATACTTCTAATAATACTACATTTTAAAAAACATAGAAATTGACCAAAACTAGCAAGTGAAAACAGAGCTTGTGGAAACCATAGTGTTTCCCCAAAATTCTTCAAAATAGATATAACAATAAAAACAATATTACCTTATATATATAGGTTAACATTGTCATAGATTTTTACAAAGAATTATATATATATATATTTTATAAGAAAAAAACCATAACTTTTATTAACAAAACCAAAGTTACATTCTTTATATGCGTACAATATGATCTAGTCATATTCTTTAACATTCCAATATCTCAAGCAAAACCGCTCTTAAGCTTGTTTCTTACGTAGCACAACAAAATTAGAAGCTTGTTACAGTTCTCAGTACTGCTCCCATTCAAAGGTCACCACTGGCCACTGCTCGCCAGTTCCAGGACCTTGTCTGTTCTAAACTGCTCGCCACCACCAGGACAGATCACCTGATTGGTTTGCTTCCATCATAGTACCATAACTTATGTCACTCCAAATGATTTATTTGCTAAACTTTCTTTAAACTAATATAAAATACACTTTAACTAAATTTAAACCAATATATTTACTTCTCTAATAGCTAAATACAAAAATATCACATTTCTCTATATTTCAAAGAGACACAAATTCAATTAACATTCTCATGTGATATATTAAAAATAGAATGAGTTAATAAATATACACATTTAATTTTAATAATAAATTTATTTTTTCAAATTTAATATATATTTTTTCAATTCTAATTATCTCAATATTTTTAAAATAAACTAAAATCACTACAAAATTCTATAACAAAATTATCTTCAAACAAATAAAATTATAACTTAAAAAAAATCTTACCCATTTTTTTAATAAAAAAAAACAATTTACTATAAAATAGTAAATTTATTTAATACAATGAATTTAAATTTATTTCTCGATATATCTCTTCTCGCTTAAACAAATATAAAACTCTCATGAGCTCTATAAACTTTCATGAGCTCTATAGCCAAACAGGACATTGGTCTATTCCCAAAATTCCATGGGCGGAAAGGGTTTGTCATCTTTGTGAGTCTATGAGCGTTGAGGATGAAAATCACTTTCTCTTAGAGTGTCATGCTTACACCCACATTAAATATGAGTTTCATAGTATTTGCTACAAAACAAACCTTTTTAATCTCCTGACTTGCCAAAACTATAGTGAGCTTGGAAAGCTTCTTTCTAAGTTTATTTAACATAGGAACAAAAGTTTAAAGAAAACCAAGTAATAATCTTCTTAAAATCTGATAGACCAAGTTGATCTCAACAAACATTAATCATCATCATCAAAGTTCTACTTATATAAAACTCTATAAACAATGTTAAAAAAACTATACTAGAAGAATCATAACCTCGTATTAAAAAATATGTTAACTATTCAAATGTTTGGAATTTTTTATGTTTTCCATGGAAGATTATCATGACCTCGTATTAAAAAATATGTTAACTATTCAAATGTTTGGAATTTTTTTATGTTTTCCATGGATGCTCTCTTTTCGTGAAATCCAAATGTTAATACATTGATATAAAAGTAAAAATTGAATTTGGCATATATATAGGAGTCACTATCAATAAAATCAATGATTGAAGTTGCTTATCAATTCACGTGATCGGTGCTATTGTTGTATTCGTTTACTATACGTACATTGCAAATTGCAAAAAGGACAAAATGGTTTTGTCATGTTTTTTTTAAATATTTTGGAAAAACATCGAAAGAAAATATGGACAAAATATGGAAATATGTCTGAACAATGGGTCTCCCAAAATGGACAAAATATGGAAATATCTCTGGACCAATGGTTCTTCCAAAATGGAATTATGGGAAAATGGATATATGATTATTTTAATTTTCAAAAGTGTATATATTTTATATAACAATTTGACTAATTTATGAGAATGGTGTCTAGCATTTATAGGAACAGGACAATGACACCATTATTGAACATGATTCAGGACTTCATTTTGGATAAGTATTTTGTCTTGAACTTGTATTTGTCCTCTTAGAACATCCTTACTGCTAATTTGATTAACTACAAGATCAAATGTGTCATATGTTAATTATCTTTCTTTTTAGAGCTGTTTTTTTACAGATTACTGGGAGGATGTCTCAATGCTGATGGAATTCCATTTTTTGATCTCTTCTAGGCAGATTGTATGAACTAGTTTCAATGATATATCTCAATGATAGATTGATGATAGTTGTAATTGCACATGCTGATATGATATGTAAGACAAGGCACATGTTTCCCTTGAACAAGATGATTCATTTTAATATAATGGATCATGAACTTTTTTTTGATTAATTTAATTTACAAAAGTGTATATATCATACTCATTTTTGGATTTGAACCCATGACATTCAAGGATGAATCACACATGTTCCTAATTATTTGGCCTACTCATCATCATCATTATTTGAAATATATGGATCTATATAATAATATTATTATTTAATATTCAAAAGTGTACATACTCTACATAACAATTTGAATAATTTACTTTACAGAAGTGTACATACCATACTCATTTTTGGATTTGAACTTGTGGCATTCAAGGATGAAACACACATGTTCTTAATTATTTGGCCTACTTGTTATCATCATTATTTGTCACGTTCCAAATAATTATCCATAACCATCATCATCGTCAATGATCCATAACGCATGCATAATAATGTCAAACATAACATCGATAATGTCTAAAAAAAACATTATATACATTATTTTTCACACTACATGGGCCTTATTGCACTGAGAATAGCAAGGAGCTCTACAACCCAATATGAGGGATATGTAAAATTTTCTAACGTAACATTACAAAAAATAAAAAATAGTTTAAAAATTAGATGTGGGATTAAAAAAAACATTGATAATGATGATGTGGCAACTATAACCCACATCACAAAAGAATGACATGTTTTTTTCCCATAGAAACGGTTATACTTTGTATTATTCAAAAGCTGCAACCTAATTGTTTAGCATGCAAATACATCTTGGAAGACAAAAAGAGTTGGAAGTCTTCTAGCCAAAGTTTCAAAAAAATAATATGACTTCTTCTATCATCCTTCGCGGAGGAGATTCCAATATACCTACATGTGTATGATCGAAAAAAAGTGCCTAAATTTAGCATGCATTTGCAGAACATAATTGCATATCTTAATGTCTACCAGTGGAGTCTGCATTACTGTGAGAGGTCTCGTTTTCCATTTTTCCCTAACTTGTAGGATTGTGTCTTCTTTCCTAGTGCCGACATGACTTGCTTCCATGGAAGTGTGAAGATTTGGGGTCATAGGCTAAGGGATATTATTCATATTACCAATTAAATTTCTTACAAGATCTATTGCTGGATCCAAGACAGGTGGATGTTATTGTAGGGTTGTGATAAGACTGGTTCCCCATGCTATGCATCCTTGTGGTCACTAAAAAATTGACGTACCAGATTAAGAGTAGTCGAGATGGCACCGCGTCAGGGATGATCAACTACCAAGATTCTTAGTTCCGACTCTGGCTCGCTTCCACATATGCTTGCTTCTCCATAGTTCCAACTCCTATATTTAATAAGCAAATGTTGAGAGTGCATTATATAAGACTATGCGATTTTGAATCTTGGAAGCCAGGGGCATGTGGAGGGACAGTTGAATTTGGATTTGTGTTATTGCTTGCACTGTATATTAATGAAGTATTAAAGTGTGTCCATCTGTTCATTACATGAATTGACATCAATATCATTAGGGTATTGCGTGGGATGTTGTAACCCCATTTTTAGACGAAATTCCACCTCCTAGTCTTGTTGCTTGATTTTCCTAGAGGCCTGCATCCTAATTGTGGGCTTGAAAAACATGGTAGAAGCTGATTTTGGTGAATAAATTGACTTGTAGTTTAATTCTAGCGATTCTAGTTATAATAGTTTGGAAGAGAAGAGCTTTGAGTCATTTTGATGAGAAGCGCGGAGTCCCCAATCACTATGATGGAGTGAATATTGAATGAGTGCACTTGGAGGAGACCTTGGTAAAGGTTTGCTGCCTCTACCTAATTGTTTGACATCGTTCCTATCCCCCATTCATAGTACATTCCTTCTTTTCCTTCAGGATATGCTATGATTCACCTGTGCTTTCCACCCCTTACAAAAGAATAACATGTTAAACCTCTTATCCATCTTAATTTTTAAATTTTACAAGAGATATAAAAAATAAAAATAGCATAGATCTATATTAAATCCGATCTACCAAGCACCCAGAGGGATCAAATTTCTTGAGTTGTAAATTTTTTATCTTAAGAAAAAAGATTACACCTCAATAAATTTGATCCCTCTTAGTTTTGGATTTAAGATGAATATATGCTAGTTTATTAAAGATGACATTAATACATATCATTATCATCTCGGGTACCTCCCTAGGTACCGCATATTATCCTCCCTGGGTACATTACTATTTCAAAGCATTAGCTCCACTTAACATTATCAAGTTGTATTCAATTTTCTCATCCTCAAATATTTTGCTTTTCACACTTCTTCACAAAGTTCGGTTGACTTCATGTTTTGATGCATTAAAAATGAGCATTTATATTTTTGTTAAGAGAAGTTTACATGGAAAAAATATCTATGATTGGAATGTTAGTATTGTCCAAGTATTATAGGGGTGCTAGGTGTGGGGGGAATAATTATTGATCGTAGAGGTACTCATGAATTGAGCTATGAACAAGGTCTAGGAATAGCTACAGACAATCAAGTTGAAGCTTATGCCCTTATCCCAGGGCTTATGTTAGCAAAATATCAAAAACACAAGCAAATAACAATAAAAATAGAACACAATATTTACGTGGAAACCCTACTATAACCAAGTAAAACCATAGGGAAATGGAATTTAAAATTTTATTAATACTCACCAAAAATTCTTACAACTTTTCCTATCCCAAAAATGCAAGTGGCCATTTCCCTTTTATAGAATACATAGAAAGGTTCCAGAAAAGAATTTTAGTACACTGGAAGGTTCCTAAAAATTCACCCTGGGGGCTTCACCGCTAAAACTATGGGTGGGGCTTGGCTAAATCCCCCTATGGTGCATACAAACAATGCATGTAGATAACCATGCACCATTATGTAGGAAAACATCATAGATTTGAGTATTAACTTAACCTCCTAACAACTTAGACTCCTTGATTTAAATAGTGTCAAGTCTCTCATAGTCATTGGGGATTCTATTATAATCATGAAGCTAATGAAGATACTACACACCCCATTTAATGGAAATCTAGCTAGTTTTACATTAAGAATCAAAATGGAAGTGTCACATTTCAAGGATTTTGTATTCTATATGTTTTGAGAGAACTAAACCACTAGGTAGATATCCATGCCACTCATGCCTTGAGACTGCATGAAAGAATGTTGAAAAAAGAGGGGGAGGTTTCATTCAACCCCAACCCTTAAATATTCATTCATATATATGGATTATATGATGTTTTTCACTCTCATGAAAAAACCATGCAAGGGGCTACGTCGAGTGCATCAAACTTACGACATGTCTAGTGCATCAAACTTACGACATGTGACACATGCCAGACTTATTTCTTTGGTTCCATTTTGAAGCTAAAAGGGTTAGTTTTTTGGTTGCATGTGGATTTATGGCTAATAGAATTGGCATTGGAGTGGCAACTAATATCCGTTAGCTTCCCTTGGTGAGGTTGTATCTGCATGTAAGTCTTTTTGAACACATCTCGTGGTTCCATTTCAATGTAGGCAAAGATAATTCCAAGCAGTTCTACGAGGACCTAAAGTTGGTTTGACACGATGGCTTTTTTTTGGGAATTCGATTTTGGTTGGTATCTTGAGGATGCCGTCTGTTTATCGATATCTCAATTTTTTGATGATTTTATTAGTTCGATGAATTCCACCTTGGACTCTTGGAATTATGTTTATTAGACAATTCTCAAGTGGTTTGGTTGATCCTTCACTACAACAAAACATACAATTAGCGCCTAAAATAGTGCCATAATTTAGTGTATTTGAGTTCAATAATTGCGCAGTTCTTCCGGCGCCAAAATTGGAACCACAGTGCATGTTCACTTTGGCACCGAAATTAGCACTGGAAGTACTGCCTAATGAAGCATCAGATTTAGTGTCGGGAAAGGTAGCGCCATAATCAATGCCTAATTTAGCACCTGGATTAGCTCCTATTTCAGCGCCTAGAATGGAACCAAAAATAACACCTAAAATGGCACCAAAAATAGCGCCTAGAATGGCTTCCAGTTTTCCATCCAATTTTGCTTCCATTTTTGCTTCTAGTTTCGCTCCTAGTAGTGCTTCCTATTTTGATTCTAGTTTTTCTCCTAGTTGTGCTTCCTATTTTGCTTCTGGTATTGCGTCCCAAATAGATTCTTTTTTGGCTTCCTAGATGATGCCAAATTTTGATACCATTATGACGTCCTTTGTTGCTTCTAGTTTTACTTCCGCTTTTGCTTTTGATATAACATCTCTTGTTGCTTCTAATATGGCTTCTATTATTACATCTTTTGTTGCTTCTAAAATTGCTTCCATTTTTACTTCTTTGTTAGCTACCTGATTTGCTTTTGCTTTTGCTTTTGCTTTTGCTTCCTAGGTAGCCCCAAGTTTTGCTTTTGAGACTGCTTCTGGTTTGCTTCTAGTTTGGATTCCATTGTTGCTTCCGTTTTTGCTTCAAAAAATGCTTCTTGTTTTGCTTCGATTTATTAATTTAATATTTTTTATTTCAAGTTTATTAGTTAAATATACCATTCCTCTTAAGTAAATTATATGATTATAGAGTAAGTCATATTGCATTTGAAATATTTTATAGGATAACATTTATAAACAATTTCTAGGGAAACGAACATCCATACAAACTAACAACATCATTATACTTATTAAATCCCTATCAAAATAAAATCTACAACAACCAGTATATATAAAATAAAAAGATAATTATTATAAAATGATCATCATTTATAATTAAAACAAGTGAGTCAAATATCTATAATTTAATTGAATTTGACAACATCCATCCTCAGTAGTAAATTAAAATCATCATACGTAATAAATATCCGTCCAAAAACCGTCGATCACTGCCAATATATATAAATTGACAAGTCAATGCTGATAATATCATCATCATATATAACTAAAACAAGTGAAAATCAAATATGCCAGTAGATCAATAACATGTCAAAATGATACATGTCCAACAGTAGATAGAAGTCAAAATGATACATGTCCAAATTATATAAGTCAAAATGATAAACGATGTAACTCAAAATGATACATGTCAAAATGATACAAGTCAATATGATACATGTCCAAACAATACAAGTCAAAATTATACACGTCAAAATGATACAACTCAATAATATGGTACTGCAGGTGAAAATGACACATGTGATAGTAAACATGAAAAGAGGCATCATAATAATATATCAACAATGATCCACGATGTAGTCTATATGATCAAATATGCCACTAGCTACTACCAGCAACTGCCTCATCATCATCATCATCATCATCGCCATCCGCCTATGTGACATGTAGATTTTGAGGCTAGCACTAAATTTGTATGCACATGTACTTGTGTGTTGTAACATGGCTATAGTTTGAAAACCCTAAGGAAGACAACTATTCTAGCATAGAGATTTTGTGCGGAAAAATATTGTTATTGAAGCCATGGAGGACTTGCCAATGTGATGCTTGATCGATAGATATATTTGGTGGTGGATAGGGTTTAATGATTTCCCTGACTAGGGATTTGGAAAGCTTAAAAGATTGTACTAGATTTGTGATAAAATAATTCTATGTATATATATTTGAAGTTCCAAGTTGTCCAATAATTATGTAATTATATATTTTTTTTTTAGTTTTCATTTGTAGGAGGAAAATCGACGCTAACTTAGGTGCAATTGGCGCAGACTTTGGCCCCCCAAGGAGTTTACATTTAGGGCCCAAATTCGGTGCTAAAGCCAAACGGTTACCTCATTAAGGATTGGCTTTGGCTGATCAGAAAGTTTGAGACTCGTATATCCCACTAGACCTTCCGACTTCTATCGATTGGAGGAAAGTTAACTCTTCTCAAAACAGTTCTTATTGGAACAACGGTGTATTGGCTTTCTCTTTTACCTGTACCTTGCTCTGTTATCAACTCATTGAGAAGAATCATGTTCAATTTTTTATGGACAGTGGGTATGAAGAAAACAGGTTTTACTTTGATTGGGTGGGAGAAGATCTCTCTCCCACATACATCGGGCGGCCGGGGGATAAAGGACCTATCCATCTTTAGTGCTGCTCTTCGTTTGAAGAGTCTTTGGCGCATCTTATTTGGAAATTCTCTCTGGTCGAGAGTCATTCATCAGAAATATATACAAACTAAGGTTTCTCACTGGCTTCGATTGCCAAGGAAATCTGTGAGAGGGGGTTCTCCGGTATGGTCGGGCTTCATGAAGGTTTATTGCTGGCTGGCAAGCGAGGTATGTTGGAAGGTTGGTAACGGACAGGAGGTGGCTGTGGGTGTTGACCCTGTTATGGGAATGAAGGGTGATTATCGACTTTCTCCTGAGATGCTCAGACTGCTGAGAAACGCTGGAATATTTACATTGGATTCCATTGTCACTGGTAATGGCCAGAACTATTGGCTTTCTGCAGCGGAGCTAGATCTTCCAGGCAATTGCACTATGGAATGGGATAACTATGTACTAGCTTTGAATATGGCAGGTATTCGTCTTAGCAGCGAGGATGATTTGGTGGTATGGAGCGGTAACGATGCTACTGGAAAGGTGACTGTAGCAACAACTTATAATTATATTATAAAAAAGACGGTGTATCTTCCCAAATCAATGGTGGTATAGGGCACTCTGGTATTGGCATGTACCATTAAAGATTAAATGTTTTTTCTGGTATGTGCTTATGGATAAACTCAAGACTTGGGATAATCTTGCATCGATGGGGTGGGTTGGACCAAACTAGTGTATTTTATGCAGGCAAGATGCTGAATCCTCTCGACATTTGTTTCTGGAATGCACATTCTCAAAAGCGTTGTGGGAACGGATATATTTGCACTTTGATATCTCTGTAATCTGGGAAGGCAATACCATTGTGGCTGGTATAAATTCATGGATGGTGAATTGCAGGGCACATGCTACACTTCCGATATTTGTTTGTTGGGCTATCTGGTGTGGCCGTAACAAAGTCTTATTTGAAAATCAAGTCCCTTCACTGGATCATATTTTCAACATTTTCATATGTCTATATCTCTTATATCCTCATTCAGAACCTGCTTCAGGTATGAGGGATATTGGGACTTTCCAACCTACATACAGTGAGTCGGTATTATTATTTGATGGGGCTGCCAATATGGGAAATTGTGGTCTTGGGGGTGTCATATTTCTCAGTGCGGAGCATTTCTACAATCTTCGGCTGAATTGTGGAAGAGGGAAAAACATGAAGGCTGAATTATTAGCGCTGTGGTTTGTCATCAGAGTGGCCAATATATTTGGATTGGCAAATGTTAAAATTTTCGGTGACTCAAGAGTCACCATTAAATGGGCTAGGGGAGAATTTGGCCTGCAGGTTTTAGAACTGGAATATTGGTGCAATTGGGTTAGACGGGAATTGAACACTTTCAACAACTATTCTCTGGAACATATCTACAAGGAATATAATGCACAGGCGGATCAACTTTCAAAGCTTGCTCTGGATGGGGAGGTGGGCCTTCTTCAGTGGGAAGAATTTTGTGAAAATTGTTTGATTGACTCCGGTAGTTTGTATTTTCTGCAGTAGACAGATTATTGGTGTTGCCAAACTTTTTGGTATCATTGACTTTCAGATTTTGGGGTCGAAACTGTTTAACAATTGGAAAATGTAATCTTAAACTTTTATAAGCTTGCTTCTTGAATATCTCTGACATCATGTACTATTTGATTCAGTCATATGAATATCAATAGTATGCTTTTTTTCGCAGAAAAAAAAATTGAATGCAATTTACGCAAACTTTGGCACCCCAAGAAGATAACATTTAGGGCCAAAAATCAGCACTCAAGTTGGCATTAAGTGCGGAAAATTTAGCGCCGACTAATGAAACAAAAAATAAAAATAAAAAATCCCACGGGACTAAATATTTAAACATAAAACATTACCAACATACCACAGAAGAAAAACATGGGACGAGCTTTTGACAAAGAGCACCACCAATCTAAATTGTGAGTTGAGGCAAGATCATGATTCCCAACAGAGAACCACGATTCGAGCTTCTGAGTATACCACCTTCGATCAAATAACAATATTGCGAGCAAATCAAAAGCTCGTTAGCAGAGCAATTGCAACCCTCCTCCCCTGTCAAGTATTTCACGCATATAGTTCTGATTTTTTATCTGATATGCCTCCCAACAGGCATGAAGTCTTTCATGTTGTTCACCCGATTCTTAAAATCAACGTCAACAACTCCATATTTCCCACCACTGCTCTTTATATTCCACTTATTGTTTCTAAATCATGATATCTAGGGTAGAGATTCGCCCTATAATTCGCTAGCAGTGTCTCCTTCATTTTCCTCCACGGACTGGATGCAAATAATTTGCCGTAGGTCGCCTCAAAATGTAAATCAACAGTAAGGGAGAAGACTCTGGCCACAATGAGGTAAGTCATTGCCAATTTATATATTTCTAATTGTTTCTCTGAATTTTAGTTTTTTGTTTTTTGTTCCAGAATTTAAAAAGATAAATTTATTTTATATATCTACGAAAAGGAGACTGACCAAGAGAAAGAGGAATTAGCTTCCATATTGGGGATGGAGGCAGTGAACAAACTGGACGGTGTGGACTTCAAAATGCTCGCTAGATACATAGGAAAATGATCTAGTAAAACCCCTAAAACATTCCACCAAATCAACCAAATCAATCGTGTCAAAGGGGATCAATTGATTCCCCAACCACTCTTGGATAGAGCATAAGATCCAGGAGGAAATCAATAACAATAAACTCAAAAAATGTGGAATAGGTAGCAGATACTTCCAATGTCCTAGCCACTTCTGCGACACAGAGTTCTTCAACTATGGCATCTTTTTCATCTTGCATTGGAGGCTACGATACAAAGGTAGAATACAACGTGGTTTCAAAGGAAATATGAATGTCAAATACTGGAAAAAAAAATTGTGAACGGGTTGAAGGAATCATGCCTTCAACGGTTCAAAGACCATCTACATTTCCCATTCTCAAAGATACCAATGCACCTGCAGAAAGCAGTTATCCATGACATGGAGATTGAATTTGGCATAGGTTGGTCTATAAAGAAGACAAAAAAAAATGTCTCAAAATTGCAAGAGATTCTGGTGCAACCAAACAAAGAAGATAAAAAAATCCCTCCCAAGAAAAGGCTAAAAAAAGGCCAATTGATGTAAGTATTAAAGTATGGAAAGAACTTGTAAGAGCATATGAGAAGTCGGATGCACAGAGGAAGTCCGGTGAGGAGAGTACCCATGTAATTGAATTTTCTCATAAGATTGTATCAAAATTATTAACGATTTTTATATTTTATTTATGCATGGTTAAATTGTTTTGGTATATGTTTCAGGACAAGGTCTCCAAGGCTAGGCTTGTCAAACTTCGTGCCATGCATCATAGTGCCAAAAAGGTCTACAGGCCTTGATCTATACTTTTGTAAGTATATTCAATATGTGAAATGATATTTTTTTAATTCCTAGAAAAAATAAATGATTGCATAATAATTAGTTTAACTAGTCCATGTGCCATGTTTTTGACAGGAGGAGAAATATGGTTGGCATCCAATGCCATTTGAAAAAGAAATTTTACAAAGCAAAAAGTGGACCGACTTTGTAATCTGGATGGAGAACGAGGTATCAATCTTTGACTAATAACTCTTGTCGATGCATTTTACTACATTGCTCATTCTTTCTTTTGGAAGTTATAATCTTAGGTGGTTTATCACATTCATTAGAGTTGAACTTAGGCACACTACACCCTCCCAAATATAGAATAGGTTGTCTCAAGTCATACATTTCCTCATCCCGTTCACAACCAATAAGAAATTGAATGGCACATCAAGTCCATCCCTTTGTGTCTCTATATGTTTAATAGTGTACTTGGAACCAATTGTATTATTTGAGCCACTAGAAACATCATGAAGGATTCAAGGACCAAGGTTGGATATGAAAATATCATACCTTTTAAGGCTACAAACATAGGTGGTTCTAATGTGTTGGTTTGATTTGTGGTTCCAATTCCTTTAGTTGTTCTTTGAATGACTATTTTGGTGGTAACCTATATTGTTACCCAATATTATATTAGCATGATGGTTTCCTTTTGTAATGCTAATCAAAATAGTGTTTGTATTTATCACTTATTCCATGCCATCCAATATGCCCAAGGTGTTGCATGAATTCTGTCAGTCCAACTTGATCTCTTCATGTCACAATTTTTCATGGTAATATAAACCAAGACTTTGATTTTGCTTCTAGCTTATCCATTGGCCCTTATTGGAATATTCTCACCATCATTTATATATTTGCATGCATGCATGCATCCAGTAATCAGTATGGTAGTCTCCCCAGCACCTAAATCTTATTTTCAGCCCCTTGGAGCCTATTTTTAGCCCTCAGTAGCCCTCCTACCTACCTAGTGCGCCTTGTTTTCCTCACCTAGATGAAAAATGCACCCTAGTACACACTCTTGGATTCCAACAGACAGTTCTTGCATTGACTGCACAATTTATGCATTGATTGCTCAATTTAACTTCCTGTAGGCTTCAAGTTGTCTACATCGGAGTGACACTTGACTAGTGAAACTCTCTAATACACCCACCTTGGAGTCTCCTTCCCTATATTAGTGCCACATGCATCCGTTAGATTCAGTTAGACTCATTTGACTGACATTTGACTATTTGTGACTACTACCACTGATTGGGTGATGTCTCCAATGCTGTCCAAGCCACACATTGAGGAGAATTCGAATTCATTTGATTGTAGTGAGTTTGTATTCATTTTCACAGTTCCAACGTAAAGTTGATGTATGATTATATTGCATATTTTACCATTTCTAAGTTTATGAGTGAATATTGATTCAATTCTTCTTCTCATTCTCTGCAATTCTTGAGTGGAATTAGTGAGGGTTTCTCTAGCTGTGAGATATATCCTGTAGAATTTAACATGGTATCAGAGCTGGATTCAGCTATTCGAATTGCAGCAGTAGCAGCAGTTGCATTAATTCATTGAGCAGTTGTATTTCATTGAGCACTAGAAGCCTCTGGATTTCCACAACAATTCCTGGTGCAATTGTCTTGAATTCATTGGAGCGATCTAGTGAGATCTAGCTATGTGTGAAGGATCCAGTCACATGTGCTCATTTTCCTAAGGCAGTGTTCTCTCAATTTGCAGTAAATCTCCATCAACAATTTCATTTGTTTTGCAGGTCATCTCCATCTTCAATTCGACTTCAACAACTATCATGGATCTAAAACTGAACTCCTTCAATTATTTTGAATGGAAAGCCAAGATGGACATCTTCATGAAGTCCAAAAGTATTTCTAGAGTATTGAATGGGACTGCAGTTGAGAAATCAAAGTACCTGGATAAACTTGATGAAGCAGTAGGACTGCTACTCCTCAACATTTCCGAAGACCTCCATTTTCATGTCATTGATCTTACAACTCCTAAAGAAGTTTGGGACAATATCGAATCTCTTCTTGGACAAAAAGATGACTTGAGATGTCACAAGTTGGAAAATGAGCTTATCTCACTGAGCCCTTGCAGTTTCGACTCAATCACTGAGTTTCTTACCAATTTTAAAAATCTAATTTCACAATTGAAGAGATATGGAATAGAGAAAGAAGAGAAGCAACTAATCCTATCCATTCTATCAAAATTGGGCCCTGATTACTCAGTATTTGTCTCTAACTTCTAGTCAATGAAGCTATCCCATCCCAAAATGGAAGTTTCCCACTCTTGAAGACTTCATCCAGTCTCTCACACAAGAGGAGGAGAAGTTGGTTCATATGGGAATGACTAAACCTAAGATGGATTCAGTGCTTGCAGCTGTTGAAGTGAAGAGAGCGAATGGAAAAGGAAAGCAAAAAGAAAAATATAGAAATTCGAATGAACAAAAGCAAAAGGAGGCTCCCTATCAGTCAGAAGGGGCTTCGAATTCCAAGAAGGGAAAGCAATCTCACAAGGAGAAATCCAAATGTACCTATTACAATAGAGGATTTCATCCTGAGAGTTCCTGTATGAATAATACAATAGATCTGATGGCTCAGCTACTTGAAAAGAATAACCTTCCAGCACCTACATGTTCTAGGAAGAAAGAATCTGAATCTTCAAGATCTAAGGAAAAGGATAGATGCCATGCTCTCATGGAAGGTGTATCAAGTGAGTCCCCCTTCATCATAGATTCAGGAGCATCAAGACACATGTCTTCCTCCAAATATCTCTTTTCTGGTTTCAAAAGCACTGTTGGCCCTTCAATCATGTTGGGAAATGATTATGAGGTCTCCTCTTAGGGGATTGGAGGATCAAGCATGATCATGGGTACTTCTCAAATGTGCTCTATGTTCCTACACTCACTGCCAATCTAATTTCAGTCTACCATATGGACCATACTGGATATCCCAAGAGGGTGATATTCTCTCCAAATGAGGTCGAAATACAAGACATTGTATCAGGAAATATCATTGCAAAAGGTGTTGCAAACAACAAGTCGAAACTCTATGAGTTCTCTCACTTTCTACCTCTCTCCAAACAGTATGCTCTTCACACACATGCAAATGAAGAGAGTAGGCTATGGCATGAAATATTTGGGCATCTCAACTACAAGTACCTACAATATATGCACACTCACAAGATGGTTGAAGGACTGCCCAATATCAAGTCTTCCCAAGGCACCTGTAAAGGTTTCTTGAATGGAAAAGATCCAGCAAAGAAGGTTGAGAAAGAGAAGATTCACATAGAAGAGAAAATGCTAGATCCAGATCCACAAGAACCTGAAGATCTAGAACCTAATAATCCACTAAATGTTTTGGAGGTAAAATCATATTTTGGAAGTGATGCATTCGCCCTCCTTGATCAAATGCATCCTATGAACTTCGACTTGATCATTGGCACATGTTTTCAAAGTTTCACTGAAGATGGAAGACACCATCATTCGCTTGGGTTCAAGTCTCATGCATATCCTTGTGATATTGGTTTTGATCTCACCCCTACTAGTTCAAAGGAGATCATAATAATCCATCTATCAATTCTTGGATCTGATTTGAAGTCCAAGCCACCACATTTATGTATTAGTTCATTTGGTTATGATCTCGCCTATGTTGGTTCAACAGAGATATCAAAGAACTACATACACATTCATGGAGTTGATTCTACCTCAGTTGGTTCGAATCACATGCTCCATAATGATCTTCATATTTTTGGATTTGTTCTCACCATGCTTGGTAGGAAGAGAAAGTCCAGGAAGCCTCCAGATTCGCTTGCATCCATTGTTGGAGAACCCAAGCACATGTTTTTGGAGCATGATCCACTTCTTCTCGAGAGGAAGATAACTCTTTTTGAGCGAATGCTAGATCTAGATCCACAAGAACCTGAATATCTAGCACCTGATAGTGAAGATGAGCATATGATAGATCCAGATCTTGCACCTGATGATACTCCTCTTCCTAGATGGGAAGCCACTACTCTTAGATCTACCAGAGATCTTGTTGGATATCCACTTAATCAAAGGAGAACCAGATCTGATTTTTAGAATGGAAGGTTTCATCCTTCTGACATTGATCCATTTCTTGCCGATAGATCCTTCTTCGGTGGAGAAGTCCACTTACCTTTTGGGGTGAGTGATGTGCATGATTGATTATCCTACCACAATCTATCTTGAGGGGGGGATTTCTTCCCATTGGGTTTTCCCTCTTTCCTCACTTTATTTATTTAGATTTGTTGTACGAGGTGACCCTTGGTCTCAGTTACCAGGGCCCTACTAGTTTTCAGTTATGTGTTTCCTCATAGTTTGGCTTGCGGGGGGTGTTGGAATATTCTCACCATCATTTATATATTTTCATGCATGCATGCATCCAATCATCAATATGGTAGTCTCCCCAACACCTAGAGCTTATTTTCAGCCCCTTGGAGCCTGTTTTTAGCCCTCAGTAGCCCTCCTACCTACCTAGTTCGCCTTGTTTTCCTCACCTGGATGACAAATGCGCCCTACTACACACTCTTGGATTCCAACATACAGTTGTTGCATTGATTGCTCAATTTAACTGCCTGTAGCTTCCAGTTGTCTATATCGAAGTGCCACTTGACTATTGTCAATATCTCATGCACCCACCTTGGAGTCTCCTTCCCTATATTAGTTCCACCTGCATCAGTTAGACTCAGTTAGACTCATTTGACTGACATTTGACTATTTGTGACTACTACCACAGATTGGGTGACGTCTCCAATGTTGTCCAAGCCACACATTGAGGAGAATTCAAATGACCTTACGAGTATTCGAATTCATTAAATTGTATTGAGTTTGTATTCATTTTCACAATGCCAGCTTACAGCCGATGTATGATTATACTGCAGATTTTACCATTTCTGATTTTATGAGTGAATATTTATTCAATTCTTCTTCTTATTCTCTGCAATTCTTGAGTGGAATTAGTGAGGTTTTCTCTAGCTGTGAGATCTATCCTATAGAATTTCACAACCCTAGGGTAGTAAGGACTACTCTTCATATTCATGATTTGGAAAAATTTCATCAAACCAATGACAAACTTCCCTATTTAATTGGTCCCTTGGTTAGAAGTGATTTGTATTGGACATACAAACCTACTAAGCACATTCTAAAAAAACTTGGTTGTTGCTTTAGATGGGCCCACTCAAATTTATGGGGCCTTTACCCACTTAGTGTACATGGTACTCATTACAATGATATATTGAAATTATGTTTGCTTTGATGACACAAATTTTTTGATAAAGTCGTTTTCCTAATGCTCAAAAGGATACATTGGAAGGATTAGGCAGAGTTCATTATAAAGCTAAATAAAAATGTGTGTGCTTTCCTTCTAGCACCATCCACATCTCTTGACCCATTTGAAAGAATCTTTGAATAGTTCCATCCACCAAAGTCCCAAATACAATATATATGTGACATTCTAGTGGTGGGAAAATGTCCTCCAACATTTCCTATATGGGATTCTACTATCAAATACTCCATATTATATGTTGTTACACATTGATGAATCGTACCATCTATCCAAATTCAAATGATAATAATTATGTGACCAATTTGAACCTTAGTGCTTTTGCACTAGGATTCACCATTTGAATTTTGTCACATCTTACTGTGTCTTGCCATGTTGAAAGATATGAAGTATATCGTTTAGATACCCCAAGGTGATGTGAACCTCAAAAACATTAGCGTTGAGGAATTCACCCTACCTATCCTTATCCAATCCACCACTATTAATGCATGGTAGTTGATTGGGTCCATCATGGGCCCTATTCAATTTTACAAACATGTAAAAGTCACACTTAGGGTTTGATGATCCACATAAAAGTTACATAAATTGGACAACAAGTAATGTCATTTTTTTGCAATTTATAAACCAAAACTAATGCTTCTCACTAAGTTGTGTTGTAATTGTGCTCTATTGATTGTAGTTTTCTACTATTTGTCTAGATTGTGTTTTTGGGAATGATTGTAGTATACCATGCATTGAAAAAGGCATTATTACATCCTCAAATATTTGTTAGTGGTTGAGGTGATCTTGTCGAAGGTATACACAGAATCCATATATCTGACCCTTATATATATGACCTTTAGACATTGTTATAGTCCAATATATGACCCTTATATAGTCCATCTAGAAGGTAGCCATGGAATCCATATATCTTCAGGTAACACCTTTGGTGTCAAATTCAATATGTCACTAGTGACAATTTGGAATTTGTGAATTGATGGATAGGTTCGCTGAAATCGATTTGTGGCCTTAATGGACACTATATCATTCATTAGACACCCATAATGGTCCATTGTAGATGAAATTGGTGTTAGTGGGAATTTCCTAGGGAATGTATCTTACAATATCGCATCTAAGATTATATCTCATAGGCTTAAGAGATCCATTAGCAAGCTCATATTGGAGGATCATGTTGGAGCTTTTGCTCTTGGTTGTTTAATATGAGGAAACATCAATATGGTCCAAGAGTTCATTCACAATAGAAACAAGAGAAATCATAGTGAAATTACAATAAATATTAATATAAATAATAGGTTTCTTGGGGTAAAACATTAAGTTTTCTTCAAAGTCTTGAGGAAATCCATATTTGTTTAGAACTAGATTATCTTGGTCCCATCTTGCACATGTAGAATATGGATTTTTATGCTTGTTAATGGGAATCCCGCAAAATTATTTATGGCCACAAAGGGAATCAAGCATGGATGCATGATATCTTTGTACTTATTTAACTTAATGGTTTAATCTCTTAGAAAGAGCCTGGAGGAGGATTAAAAAGAAACAAGAAACCTTGATTAATATTCCAATTTCTATAGGGGTCAAGGCCTTAAATTGTAGATGATACCGCATTACTAAGGAAATCCTCATTAATAATAGACAAAGTCATTAAATCCTCAATAATGTGTTTTTGAAAGCATCAAAGGGGAGAATCAATAAAAGCAAGTGTGGGATTTATGTATGAACATCCTACCAACAACTATATATAGAATAACATAGGCACTATGAAAATTAAATAGATATGTTTTATGTATCTAGGGATCCAAATTGTTATAACACATATATAAGCCTTGGATTGAAGCCCCACTATTAAGCAAATTAAGAGAAATTTCACATTTTGGAAGCATAAGTGGTTGAACCTTCATGGAAACTTGGTCTTGGTGAAGTTTGTCCTTTCCTCTCTTCCCATTCGAAATCTAGGTATTGTGGAATTAGTTAACTATGAATCCCAAAAGGGAGAGGTGTTGTTGAAAGAAACCATTAAAACACTAAAGCACAAGTGAGGATATCTCAACATATGGAATCAATGTATGATAGACCAATTCATAAGATCATATCTGTATGCCTGAAAGTGTAACTAACTTCCTTAAAATGAGGGATACTTAATCCACTTTGAACCCCTTAGGTGCACATGATATTTAGTTTTTCTACCTCAATTTCCATACCAAGAAACATGGTTGGGATCACTTATAGTCAATCCAATCGAGTAGTTGATCTTCGCCTATCACTAGAATGACATTGACTAACTCCATAAACTGTAGAGAGGGGGAGATCCTTTTATTCTAACACTTGCCTCTTAGTACAACTCCCTTAAGGAGATCTCAAACTCGTTTCCCTCATATTCTCCCTCATTGTTGTTAAATTTTGAGCATTAATTCACAATACTCTAGGATATTCACTGAGAGAATAACATATACAGTATATCAATGCATAACAATCACAATAAGCATGACAAGCATCACAAGAATCAAAAGCATGAGAGACAAGAGACACCGAGTTTCCGTGGGGAAAACCCTAAGGTGAAAAATCCCACAACTTCCTCAGAGATAGAGAGAGCAATGGCTCAACCAAAGTACAACCAAAATACACTTGAGATAGTCTCCTAAAAGCAGATGATCCTCCTCCTCACTAGTGCACCACTTTCTAAGTGAGAGAGAGATGACTTTCCGAATGATCTAAATAGAGATCTCCTGATCTCTATTTATACTAACCTGTTTTCCTAGTGACCTTATGGGGCCAACTTGTCTAGCTAGGTACATCCACAATATAATATATATTTCAGGGCCGACCCCACACATGGTGGTCTAATAACCCATCCGCAAGTACACACACTTGCGACACTTGTCAATCCACATGACGACACTTCCTTATAAAGGAATAACACATCTCTAATAAGGGTACAATAAATATATATGAAATACATAGATGAAATACATTCCGAAGTTACATATACATCAACACTCCCTCTTAACTATCAAGGTATTTCTCGACACAGATCTGCTAGACAAGTCTTCTTCTCGGGATCATAGTCATCGATGCATCGTCATCATCATCGTCACTGCTGCTGCTATCTCAACCAATATCTGACTCTACTCGTCATAGGAATTTCTACAGAGCCAGTCCTTTTTCATACTGGATGTAGGCCCACCACCTGCAGGTCTTCATCATCACTGGCCATACTGTGGAAATCTCAGGACTTATTACGTGCGTCACAAAACCTTAAAAGAGTCTCTTGACTAGCAAGAACCCTAAAGAGCATTTGAGGTCTTTTTCATCCTGTCCAGATCTCCAAGACTTATTACATGTGACCCCACCACAAAACCTCGAAAGAGAATCCCGGGACTGATTACGAGCACAAGGCTCAACCTATCGGATCTCCCAGGGCACAAATTACATGTGGTCACCACAAAACCTCGAAAGAGCATCCCAGGACTGATTACGAGCACAAGGCTCAACCTATCGGATCTCCCAGGGCACAAATTACATGTGGTCATGGAAAAACCTCGAAAGAGCATCCCAGGACTGATTACGAGCACATGGCTCAACCTATCGGATCTCCCAGGGCACAAATTACATGCCATAGGACAAAACCTCGAAAGAGCATCTGCCAGATATCCCAGGGCACAAATTACATGCCATAGGCAAAACCTCGAAAGACTATCTGCAGATCTCCCAGGGCACAAATTATATGTCCTCCCAAGAAAAACCTCGAAAGAGCATTTGCTAGATATCCCAGGGTACAAATTAAATGCCATAGGCAAAACCTCGAAATACTATCTGCAAATCTCTCAGGGCACAAATTACATACTTATCTGCACAACCTGTTCCACAGCCACAGAGTATCAACCTGATACTCACCATACATCATTCTGATGTACACATGATCATCCTGATCATCATCACTACAACATCCTGCTGCATGTCATCTGGAGCAACATCCTGAAGCTCGTCACCCATGATCATCCTGATCATACAATGCATCTACCTGATGCATACCAAGTATCTACCTGATACATATCATCATACATGATCCACCTGATCACCCAGCGTATCCACCTGATACAAATATAAATACATGATACATATCAACATACATGATCTACCTGATCATACAATGTATCCACCTGATACATATACAAATACATGGTCGAAGCATCCAACATGATGCTTATACAAAATACATACACATGATCCAACCGATCATATCCAGCATCCAACATGATGCGTACATACATATAAATGATCCAACTGATCATATCCAACATCCAACATGATGCATACATACATATACATATAAATGATCCAACTGATCATATCCAGCATCCAACATGATGCATACATACATACATATAAAAATGATCCAATTGATCATACAAAGCATAAACCAGAACATCATCCTGATGCTCATCATCCAGTGCTTACATCCACAGCCATGTGAAGGATCCTCCTTCCAACATGCTTGGAATGGCTTCAGCAAATGTGTCCTTCACTTCTTCCTCGAAGTGTCATCAATCCGAAGAACACCAAGCCTCTCTTTGAAGTACTCGAACTTCACCCTGGCTAGTGGCTTCGTCAGCACATCTGCAATTTGCTTGTCCGTCGCAACATGCAGGAGCTTCACAGCTCCTCTCTGCACCATATCCCTGATATAGTGATATTTGATCTCTATGTGTTTCGACCTGTCATGAAACACTGGGTTCTCGGACAGCTTCACACAACTCTGGTTATCACAGAAGATACCAGTAGCATCCAACGGGAGATCAAATAATTCAGACAGTAGCTTCCGTAGCCATACTGCCTCACAACTAGATGAACAGGCTGCAACATACTCTGCCTCAGCTGTACTTAGTGCTACACAGGACTGTTTCCTGCTAAACCAAGAGATCACACCTGATCCCATACTGAAGTAGCACCCAGATGTGCTCTTCCTATCTGCAGCACTGCCAGCCCAATCTGAATCAACATAACCCTGCAGGTTAAACTTTTGATTCGCCTCATACTTGAGCCCATAATCCACTGTACCCTTTAGGTACCTCAGCACATGCTTTACAGCAACCAGATGAACACTCCTCGGATCTGTCAGGAACTGACTCAATGTGTTCACCGCAAAGCAAATATCTGGTCTCATGTTCATCAGGTATATCAAGGACCCAATCATCTGACGATACATAGAGACATCAACCGACTCAGATGAAGCATCACATAGAAGCTTCAGATTCGATGCCATAGGTGTGGCCATGGCCTTGCAATCCACCATCCCGAATCTCTTCAGGATATCTACTGTGTACTTCCCTTGACCAAGGAAGATCCCACCTGTACTCTGCCACACCTCCATACTTAGGAAATAATGCATCATTCCCAAATCTTTCATATCGAACTCGGCAGCAAGCTTTCTCTTAGTATCTGCAATCAATCTGTCATCTCCTGTTACAAATAAGTCATCCACATACAGGAGTAGAATCACAGGATTCCCTTCCCCAACCTTGTAATAAAGGTTGGAATCCGCTTTACTCTTGGTAAAGCCCAAACTAGATAGGAAACTGTCCATCCTACCATACCAAGTTCTGGGAGCTTGTTTCAAGCCATACAAGGCTTTCTTCAATCTGCACACATATGACTCCCTGTCATGTATTTCGAAACCGAGTGGCTGCTCCACATATACTTCCTCTTCAACTACACCATTCAAGAAAGCAGTCTTGACATCCATCTGGTGTATTTTCCATTTCATCGCTGCAGCCAGGGCAAGTACTGTTCTGATGGAAGTATACCTGGCTACAAGTGCAAAATTTTCTTCATTATCTATTCCCTCTTTCTGAGAGAAGCCACGAGCTACGAATCTTGCTTTGTATTTCTCTACACTGCCATCTGCAGCATGTTTGATTTTGTAGATCCATTTAGAAGTCACAACAGACTTCTCTTTAGGTCTTGGTACAACATCCCAAACATCATTCTTCATTATTGATTGGTATTCCTCAACCATGGCATCCTTCCATTCTTTCTTTTTCGCTGCTTCTTCATAACTGGAAGGCTCTGTGTTCATAATGTCACAGAGTAAAGCAACATAGCTGGTATGTGATCTGGTTCTCTTCTTTGCTCTGTGTTCTTCTTCTGGAATGCCAAATCTTGCTGCATCTTGAATGAGCTCTCTAGCCCATGCAGGTTTCCTCTTGTGAGAGTTATCCTCACGGGGTGGATCTACAGGTTCTTGCAGATCTTCAAACTCACGAACAACTTCTGGAACTGCTTCAGTCATGGTAGTGTCTTGAAATCTAGTTTCCTTAGTTTCTTCATAAACTTCGATAGGTGCCTTCCTTGATTTGATGAATGCTGAGTTTTCATCAAATGTTACATCCCTGCTGACATCAATCTTCTTGAACCCTGGAAAGTATATTCTGGAAGCCTTCGAGCTTTCACTGTAACCCACAAAGATACCCTTCTTTCTTGAAGGATCTAGTTTAGTCCTCTTTTCCTTTGGGACATGAGTGTATACTGGACAACCAAATATTCTGAGATGGCTGACTTCAGGTTTCTTACTAGAAAAGACCTCTTCTAGTGTCTTGTTATCCAATATCTTGTGGGGTGTTTTGTTCTGCACATATACAGTTGTTCTAGCTACTTCTTCCCATAGATGCATAGGTAGATCCTGGTCATGCAGCATTGCCCTTGCTGCTTCCATGATTGTTCTGTTCTTCCTTTCTGCAACTCCATTCTGTTGATGATTATAAGGAGAAGTCAACTCCCTCTTAATCCCTGAATCACTACAAAGCTTCTTGAAGTCACCTGAGGTGAATTCTCCACCATTGTCGGATCTGAATGTTTTGATCTTCTTGTCAGTTTGATTCTCCATCAAGGTTTTGAATTCCTTAAATTTATCAAACACCTCATCTTTGCTCTTCAAGAAGTATACCCAAGTCTTCCTGGAGAAGTCATCAATAAATGAGACATAGTAAACATACCCACTCAGAGAACTGGATGACATAGGACCACATACATCTGAGTGGATGATTTCCAGGATGTCTTTTGCCTTGCTTTCACTACTTGGGAAATCCTTCTTAATGTTCTTACCTTTTGCACATCCTTTGCAAACACCTTCATGTTTGGTCTTGATTTCAGGAAGACCCTCTACAGCCTTGCTTGCAATTGGAAGTGCCCTATAGTTCATATGAGCAAGTCTTCTATGCCAAAGTTCACTTGGCTCCATGGATTCATGTGCCATGGCATGTTCAGGTTGTCCCTTCAATTTATACAAACCTCCCTCTTGCTCTCCAATCACTACTGCATCATCTATGTTCTTTCCCTTTGGCCACATTAGGACTTGGCCATCCACAAATGCAACCCTCATACCTTTTGCATCCAATGCAGAGATGGAGAGTAAGTTATTCTTGAGCCTAGGTACATAAAGGACTTCTTTCATCTTCAAAGATTTTCCAGAATCTAGGTTGTAGGAGGCTTCACCACTTCCTTTGATTGGGTATTGATAATCATCCCCAAGTTTTACCTTATGGGGTGATTCATGTTCAGATAGATTCACAAAATATTCCTTAAACCCAGTCATGTGTTTGGAATCCCCACTATCAATCAACCAATCATTACAACCATGGGAGATAGTACCTGTGAGAGAAGAAATTAGAACATATTCTTCTTCACTTGATGAGTCATCATCACTATCACTTTCTGCCCTAGCCTTCTTCTTTGGGGGTTCATCATCTTCGGCAGCATGAGAATGATATCTTCTTTTGTTCTTCTTCTTCTTCTTATTGAAGTTGTTGTTGTTGTCTTTCTTCTTCTTGGGACAATCTGAAGCAAAGTGTCCCTTCTCATTGCAATTGAAGCATCTGAGATCTTTCTTATCTTTGTGATAATGGTGGTGTGAGAATCTTCTGTTATGAGATGATTCCTTCTTGGACTTGCCTTTCCTGGCATGTGCTATGAGAGCTTGATCTTCATTTCCCATCTTTTCTTCTTGGGCCACAAGCCTAGATTCTTCTTGAGAGCATTCTTCCCGCAATCTGTTGAAGGAGATCAACTTCTTCCTTGCACAAATTCCTTGAATAAAGGAATCCCATGACCTGAGTAGGCCATTTAGAGTGGTCATCACCACTTCACCATTCTCCACCATTTCATCCACTGCTTCTAGTTGTTCCTTGATCTGGGAGACCCTTGAAAAATAAGATTGAATGGTTTCTCCATTCTGAAACTTTACTCCTTTCAATTGGTTCCGCAGGGTCATCTTCTAATTTATGTTCTTCCTTTCAAATAGCTTGGTCAAAGAGTCAAACATCTCCTTGGGTGTCTTTAGAGAAGACACATGGGGTATGAGATGGTCTTTGATAGAATCAACAATGATTCTCTTTTCCTTGACCAAGTTTTTCTTATGCAATACCTTAGCCTCTTTATCCTCTGGGATAGGGATGTCTTCTTTTACATATGAGTCCAACTCATTCTCTTCCAGGATTAACCCAATCCTATACTTCCAAGCTCAGAAGTTATCAGCTCCTTCAAGATTATCCTCAATATTGGTGTGGCGAGACATCTTAAAGAGTACTTCAAATGGAAATAGAAAAGATTTAGGTCTTACCACTTGAAATGCTGAAAACTGGATCTGGTCCCGGATTAGGGTTTGTCGAAAAAACCCTAAAAATTCAAAATGTGAATTTCAATTTTCTGAAAGGATAGAAATATGCACTTTGATGAGCTGATCAGCCTGGTGTATTCAGAATTTGAGATCAACAAAGCTTTACCCTTCAGATTTGCCTTTTTGTCCTCCTGGGTTCACTAGGGAGAGCCCTGAATTAGGGTTTGAGTTTCCCGGAGATCTACCCAGCCAAAAATCTCGATCCAAAGCTCTAAACTTCGATTTTTGCAAGGAGCTTCCAGCTATGTTTTCAGATTTCAAAAATTTCTATTTTTGTGGAAACCCTATTTTTTAGTGCCAAATCTGAAAATGCTCAGAATTGAATTATGATTGGACAGATAGATTCTCCTTGATGAGTAGAGTCAATCTACTATACTGCTTTTCCAAAATCTATGGAGAGAAACCCAATAAACAAGAAACTCAAGTTTCCGTCACTGTAAAATGTCTTCTTCTCAGGTTAGCTCTAATACCATGTTAAATTTTGAGCATTAATTCACAATACTCTAGGATATTCACTGAGAGAATAACATATACAGTATATCAATGCATAACAATCACAATAAGCATGACAAGCATCACAAGAATCAAAAGCATGAGAGACAAGAGACACATAGTTTCCGTGGGGAAAACCCTAAGGTGAAAAACCCCACAACTTCCTCAGAAATAGAGAGAGCAATGGCTCAACCAAAATACACTTGAGATAGTCTCCTAGAAGCAGATGATCCTCCTCCTCACTAGTGCGCCACTTTCTAAGTGAGAGAGAGATGACTTTCCGAATGATCTAAATAAAGATCTTCTGATCTCTATTTATACTAACCTATTTTCCCAGTGACCTTATGGGGCCAACTTGTCTAGCTAGGTACATCCACAATATAATATATATTTCAGGGCCAACCCCACACATGGTGGTCTAATAACCCATCCACAAGGACACACACTTGCGACACTTGTCAATCCACATGACGACACTTCCTTATAGAGGAATAACACATCTCTAATAAGGGTACAATAAATATATATGAAATACATAGATGAAATACATTCCGAAGTTACATATACATCAACAATTTTCAAATATTAGACATTTCTAAGATTGACCACATTACTTTTCAACCAATGCTCTAAATTCCTTGAAATTTTCAAAGACATGGTCTTTATTCTTCAAGTTCCAATAAAGTCTTTTCTCTCCAAGTGTTTCCTATATCAAATGCAACATAGTGATGCTTTCTAAGAACATGCCATTTACATACACCATTAGGAGGAACCACCCTAAGGATTCCATCGTCCATATTAAACTTGACTATCAATTTCATACTTTAGAAGTTCATACATCCAAGTATATCATGCTCAAATTTTGCTCAGTCTTGCTATCACTGCAATCGATCTTAGATCATGTTTTGGGAAATCGACATAGAAATTACATAATGTGTCTTTACAGTCAATAATACCTTCGAAAACAACACATAATTCATTGTTAATATTATTCACCGCAAACCTATCAAGCTAGACTTACAATTTCTTGCTAGTATGTGTTAGTTGGGCTATAGAAAAAAACATTTTCCACTCAAATATGGCACATAATACACATCAATGATCACACCATTCTGACATTAAATCCTACCATGATTTGTAACAATAAGTTCATAATCTTTTGCAAAACATATTTCTTCTTCTATAGACTTATTTAATGAAGAAAAGAGAGAAGCATTCTTAGCCATAGGATGGGCACAACTAGGATCAATTGTCCTCTCAATTTTAGAAGTGTGAACATGCAATGCCCAAGAAGTACTATTGGAAAATGTATAGTTATGTCCCTTACCTATTAATTTCAATATTTAAGGCCAATTGGTCATTTAGACAACACATCACCTTCATGAGCTCTTACCTTTTCCTCAAGATCATTGGTCTTCTCTCAACAAGTCTTCTCAACATGTCTTGCCTTTCCATAGTATCAATAAGTATACTTCTTCTTACCTTTCTTAGTCAATGTTTGATCATCATGCTTCTTCTTATTAGTCTAGGTGACACAATCCTTTTCATGGTAACCTCCATTATAATTTTACTAATTGCATCCATGACTTGGACCTTTTCTGTAGTTATGTCAACCTTTTTGCTTAATAAGATGGGCTTGTTGCTTATTCTCAAGTTTACCCTCATCGAGCAACTTTTCATGTACCCTAATTAGCAAACCATATAAAGAATCAAAGGTATAGTCATCACTGTCATCCTTTATATATGCCCAACTAGTATGAAATTACAAATAGAATATGTCATAAGTTGTTTCCAAATTCATCAAGATTAGTTCTACAAGTTGATCATCTTTATTGAGAAAAACCTTTCCATATTCACCCAACTTTAGTTGTAAATCCTTCACATGAACCAATTAGTCTCCAATTTGATCAAAAGAGAGAGGATTAAGATAGATCAACTATTTCTCAATCTACATGTCCTAACTTTTGTCGATCTTATCAAATAGATTCTTCAACTTCCTCTTGACTTGATTTGGATAATCTATCTCCCTTACGTGAAAGAGAATCTTGTTGGATATGTAGGTTTCCTTTTTCATCCTTAGGGTTGAAGTCTTCTCATATTGCTAAAGTTCTTAACTCTTTAGTAGCATTTCATATTTTGTACCCACATGCCATAGTTGCGGCCATTTAAAAACACATGTTTTTTCTTAGAACTCATAGCCATTATGCAAACCTTGGTCGAATATGCAATTCTAAACTTGAGTCATTCTTATTTAGAGCCTCCAAATCCACTTGTATAAAGCATGCTAGATTTCAAACCACTCCCTCTAATACCATGTCAGAAATATAGGGATTGCATAAGTGATTAACTATGCATTCCACAAAGAGAGGTGGTGTTAAAAGACACCATTATAACACATAAGCAAAAGTGAGCATGGATCAACATATGGAATCAATGCATGATAGGATGATCGATAAAGTGATCTATATATGGACAAAATTGTAACTAAATTTCTTAAAATGAGGGAGACATCATCCACTTTGATGATGTAATTCATGCTTTATATATAGGTTTTATGACTTGATGCAAGCACTAGTTGATTTGGTTGAGACTACTTCTAGTTGGCCCCATTGACTAGTTGGGCACTTAGTCAACCTTTTATTACCACCTATATGACACCCATTAACTCCATAAGATCCAGATTTGGGAATATCCTTACGTTCTAACATTTCTTCTATACCTTTGTTTGGTGTTGGTAGCTCCTTTGGGAATGTTGAGGGAAATAATTAAGTTCATGAGATCCATTATGTGACGAGGATGTAAACTTGAATCCAAGAAAATATTTCCCCTTGTGAACTACAACAAAATTCTTAGATCAATCAAGAGTGGATACTATGGAATCAAAGAACCTAGGATCATGAACCTATCATTAAGGCAAAAAATTCCCTAGAGCTTAATTACAAGGGAAGAATCCTAAAGGAAGAAGTTGATCCACAAAAAGAAATTCATTAATGTGGCAGATGTAAGGAGATTTTTTAACTTAGAAATTCAGATAAGATATTGCTCCTTTATTTGTAAGGAGGCTACATGCTCTTGTATATTTTTTCATTAGAAGGTTTCTTAGCATCTCAAGGAAGACAAGAGTGTCCTACCTTGGGAGGGGAAAATCCTAACCAAGTTACCCCTTCACTCAGCAGAACCCTAGTTATGGAGATGGTACAATAGGACCATTTCCGGGAAATTGAGTCATGGTATGGGGGTACCCCAACTGAAAATACTCATCTCAAATCCATTGAAATCGACAGCTTCACGACCAAGGACACGGTTTTGATTATATGGCCATTTTTGTCTCGCATCCTGAGGCCATTCATTGACACTTTGAGAATTTTCTACGGGGGCATGAAACCCAAAATGGGAAACGTAACTAGGTTCTATCAACTCCCACATATGCATATAGCCATTGTGGATTTCTCCACGCTGGCCACGGTCGTGCAAGAGCGTTCGACTCAAATTTAAGCCTCTTGTGAAAAATTGGCATGGCCTTCACCAAGTAGAACCCTAGTTCTGGAGACGGTACAATAGAACTGTTTCTGAAAAATTGAGTCACAATACGGGGGATCCCCCAGTTGAAAAAATTACATCCCAAATCCATCGGAATTTATGGCTTCGCAATCAGAGACACGGTTTTGGTTCTATGGCCATTTTTTCCAGGCACCCCAAGGCCATTCCAGGACACTTTGAAAATTTTCTACGGGGGCACGAAACCCAAACCGAGAAACGTTATTGGGTTTTGTTATCTCCCACACATGCATCTGGATAATTTGGATGTCTCCACGTTGGCCATGGTCGCGTCGGAGCGTTCAAATCAAATTTGATCCCCTTGTGCAAAATTGGCATGGCCTTCATTGAGTAGAACCCTAGTTCTGGAGATGGCACAATAGGAATTTTTTCAGGAAATTGAGTCATGGTACAGGGGGTCCCCCAGCTAAAACCCAGCATCTCAAATCCATCAAAATCGATGGCTTCACGACCAGAGACATGGTTTTGATTCTATGGCCATTTTTTCCTGGAACCTCGGGGCCATTCAAGGACACTTTGAGAATTTTCTACGAGGGCACGAAACCCAAACCGAGCAACGTAATCGAGTTCCGTTAGTTCCCACACATGCAACTATACATTTTGGATGTCTCCACCCTGTCCATGGTCGCGTGAGAGCGTTCGACTCAAATTTGACCCTCTTGTGCAAAATTGGCATGGACTTCACTAAGCATTAACCTAGTTTTGGAGATGGTACAATAGAACCATTTCTGGGAAATTTAGTCATAGTACGGGGGCCCCCAGCTGAAACCCAACATCTGGAATCCATTGAAATCGACAGCTTCACTACCAGAGACACGGTTTGATTCTATGGCCATTTTTTCTTGGCACCCCGAGGTCATTCAGGGACACTTTGAGAATTTGCTACGAGGGAACGAAACCCAAACTGGGAAACATAACCGGGTTCTGACAGCTCCCACACATGCATATGGCCATTGTGGATGTCTCCATGCTATCCACAGTCACAAGGGAGCGTTCGAATCAAATTTGATCCCCTTGTGCAAAATTGGCATGGCCTTCACTAAGAAGAACCCTAGTTTCAGAGACGGTTCAATAGGACAGTTTCTGAGAAATTGATTCATGATATGGGGCCCCCCCAGCCGAAACCCGACATCCCGAATCCATCAGAATCGACGGCTTCATGACTGGAGACACAGTTTTGGTTCTATGGCCATTTTTTTTCTGGCACCCTAGGGCTATTCGTGGACACTTTGAGAATTTGATACGGGGGCACGAAACCCAAACCATAAAACGTAACTAGGTTCCATCATCTCCCACACATGCATCTAGCCATTGTGGATGTATCCATGCTGGCCATGGTCACGCGAGAGCATTCGGATCAAATTTGATCCCCTTGTACAAAAATTGCATGGCCTTCACTAAGCAGAATCCTAGTTCCGGAGACGGCACAATAGGAACGTTTCCGGGAAATTGAGTCACCGTATGGACTGTCCCCCAACTAAAACCTAACATTCCAAATACATCAAAATCGATGGCTTTGTGATCAGAGACACATTTTTTATTATATGGCCATTTTTTTATGCACCCTGGGGCCATTCAGGGACACTTCGAGAATTTTCTATGGGGGCACGAAACCCAAACCGGGAAACGTGACCATATTTTGTCAGCTCCCACAATGCATCTAGACATTGTGGATATCTCCTCGCTAACCATGGTTGCGCAAGAGCGTTCGGCTCAAATTTTACTCCTTGTGCAAAATTGACATGGACTTCACTAAGCAAAACCCTAGTTCTGAAGAAGGTACAATAGGACCATTTCTAGGAAATTGAGTCAGAGTACGGGGGTCCCCTAGCTGAAACTTGATATCCTCAATCCATCGAAATCGACAAATTCATGACCAGAGAGACGGTTTTGGTTCTATGGCCATTTTTTCCTGGCACCCCAGGGCCATTCAGGGACAGTTTGAGAATTTTCTACGAGGGCACGAAACCCAAATTGGGCAACGTAACCAGGTTCTGTTAGCTCCCACACATACATCTAGCCATTGTGGATTTCTCCATGCAGGAGCATTTGACTCAAATTTGATCCCCTTGTGCAAAATTGGCATGGCCTTCACTAAGAATAATCCTAGTTTCAGAGATAGTACAATAGGACCGTTTTTGAGAAATTGAGTCATAGTACAGGGGGTCCCCCAACTGAAACCTGACATCTTGAATCCATCAGAATCGACGACTTCATGACCGAAAACATGGTTTTGGTTCTATGGCCATTTTTTTGGCACCTTGAGGCCATTTAGGGACACTTTGAGAATTCGCTACTGGGTAACGAGACCCAAACTGGACAAAGTAATCGGGTTCGGTCATCTCCCACACATGCATATTTCCATTGTGTATGTCTCCACGTTGGCCATGGTCGCACGGGAGCATTGGGCTCAAATTTGACCCCCTTGTGCAAAATTGGTATGGAATTCACTAAGCAAAACCCTAGTTCTGGAGACAGTACAATAGGATTGTTTCCGAGCAATTGAGTCATAGTACGGGGGGTCCTACAACTTAAACTTGGAATCCCAAATCCACCGGAATCAACGACTTTGTGATTAGAAACATGGTTTTGGTTATATGGCCATTTTTTCCTAGCACCCCGGGGCCATTCAGGGATACTTTGAGAATTTTATACGGGGGAAAGAAACTCAAACCAGGAAACGTAACAGGGTTCCATTAGCTCCCACACATGCATCTTCCCATTGTGGATGTCTCCACATTGGCTACGGTTGCGTAGGAGCATTTGGCTCAAATTTGACCCCCTTGTGTAAAATTGGCATGGCCTTCATTGAGTAGAACCCTAGTTCCAAAGATGGTACAATAGAACCGTTTTCAAGCAAATGATTCATGGTATGGGGGGTCCCCTAGTTGAAACCCGACATCCTAAATCCATTGGAGTCGACATCTTCGCGGCCGGAGATACGGTTTTTGTTCTATGGCCATTTTTTCCTGGCACACCAAGGCCATTCAGGGACACTTTGAGAATTTTCTATGGGGGCATGAAACCCAAACCGGGAAACATAACTGGGTTTCGTCAACTCCCACACATGCATATAGCCATTATGGATGTCTCCATGCTGGCCACGTTCGCGCTAGAGCGTTCGGCTCAAATTTGACCCCCTTATGCAAATTGGCATGGCCTTCACAGAGCAGAACCCTAGTTCCAGAGACGGTACAATAGGACCATTTTCAGGAAATTGAGTCACGGTACGGGAGATCCCCTTACTAAAAAATGGCATCCTGAATCCATCAGAATTGATGTCTTCACGACTAGAGACACGATTTTTATTCTGTGGCCATTTTTTATTGGCTCCCCAGGGCCATTCAAGGTCACTTTGATAATTTTCTACCAGGGCTCGAAACCCAAACCGGGCAACGTAACCAGGTTCAGTCATCTCCCACACATGCATCTAGCCATTGTGGATGTCTCCATGCTGACCATGATCGCGCGGTAGCGTTCGACTCAAATTTGACCCCTTTGTGCAAAATTGGCATGGTCTTCACTGAGAAGAACCCTAATATCGGATACGGTAGAATAGGACCATTTTCAAGCAATTGATTCACGGTACAGTGGGTCCCCCAGCTGAAACCCGGCATCCCGAATCCATCAAAATTATTGTTTCACGATCGGAGACACGGTTTTGGTTCTATGGCCATTTTTTCCTAGCACCCCGGGGCCATTCAAGGACACTTTGATAATTTGCTACAGGGGCAGGAAACCAAAACCGAGCAATGTAACAGGGTTCTGTTAGCTCCCACACATGCACCTGGCCATTTTGTATGTCTCCAACCTGGCCACAGTTGCATGGGAGCGTTTGGCTCAAATTTGACCCCCTTGTGCAAAATTGGCATGGCCTTCACTGAACAAAACCCTAGTTCCATGGACGACACAATAGGAACATTTTTTAGCAATTGATTCATGGTACGGGGGGTCCCCTAGCTAAGAACCGACACCTCGAATCCATCAGAATCAAAAGCTCGCGACTGTAGACATGATTTTGGTTCTATGGCAATTTTTTCCTGGAACCCCGAGGCCATTCAGGGACACTTTGACAATTTGCTATGGGGGCACGAAACCCAAACCTAGAAACGTAACAAGGTTCCGTCAGCTCCCACACATGCATATGTCCATTGTGGATGTCTCCACACTAGCCATGGTCGCACTGGAGTGTTTGGCTCAAATTTGACCCCTTTATGCAAAATTGGTATGGCCTTCGCTGAGCAAAACCCTAGTTCTAGATACAGTACAATAGGACCGTTTCTGAGCAATTGAGTCATGGTATAGGGGTCCCCCAGTTGAAACCTGGCATCCCGAATCCATCGGAATTGACGGCTTCGCGACCATAGACATGGTTTTGGTTCTATGGCCATTTTTTCCTAGCAACCTAGGGCCATTCAGGGACACTTTTAGAATTTTCTACAGGTGCATGAAATAAATTATTTTAAAGATATATGTCATGCATTTAATGTTTCATGTGAGAATTCAATTTCAAGGGAACATTTGGTGTGATTTGAGAAAATGTCTAGTCATGGAAAATTAATGATTTCCTTCACCTAAATGTAATTGGTGAACACTACAAACAACATTGTTGACTCCATGGTGGCATCATTGGAAGGATTTTGGCCTGAGAGTGTGGATAGGAACGATGATGCAAACTGAAGCAGGAGCGTGGAAATTGAGAAAAATACAACTGATATTATTCTCTGAAACAGGAGCATGGAAATTGATGTGTGGCTGAATTATTCGTTGTTTCGTTGCATTGTAATATTTTTGGTGTTATTTAGTTTATTAAAAAACGACAAAAAATTGTTTTTGCATTGATCTAATAAGTATAATTGAGTATAACTGACATCCCTTGTTCCACTATTTCAGTTTGTTTAAGGAGCATTCTCCACACTTTTCAAGGAGTATGTCTTACTCCTAGATTTAGATGATATTTCTCGATATGGGTGCTATCTAGACAGTGGTGCCACATGACATATGACAGGGGAGTGTGATCTATTTCAGCCACCTGGATCAGTAGCTACTACATGCTTAGTGAGGTTTGGGATCCACACAGAAGGATTAGTCGGTAGAAGAGAGGGTTCAGTTGAATCCGAGTTAGATTTAGGATGGAATCTAGCCTTTCATCATGTTCTATATGTTCCTCGTCTTAGAGTGAATGTGCTCTTAGTTTTAGTCTTGGAGGATCGAGGTTATACAGTTGATTTCAAAGAACACTTAGTACAGTTATGGCCAGAGGGATTTATGTATGTTGAGGACTCCATCATACTGGGGATCAAAGAGGGACCATTGTACAAAGTGTGGGGTCGACCTCTTTGTAGATTGACTAGAGGGCATAGAGCTAGTTATGCAACATTTTTTAGGTGGCAAGAGGACCTCCTTATTAGACCCACTTGGTGGGAATGGACCCAGTTGGAAGAGATGGGATACTCATATGACTTCAGCAGAGCTTTAGCAGGTAACCACAACACAGATGAGCTCGAGTTTCCAGAATTTAAATTTGATAGTTAAATTGTATAACAATTTTTTTTATGATCTTTACTAACGTTTATTAGAATTGTTGCATGTTTTACATCATTGGAATGACATCTTAACTGTAACTTATTTGAAATTTGATTATGGTATGTGAACTTTGATATTGATGTAATATGATTATGGTTTTTTTCATATGTTGTAATATTAGAAATATAACATAAAATGTAATTATTGCATGAAATAAATAATAACTTTTAATTTTTAATGTATTTTTTTGCAAAACACGAGTCTTGCAGAATATCTAGTTGATTATAATGATGATATAGATCCAGGTTATGTTGGGTCTAGCATAGACATGGGGGATGATGATGATGAGGCTGATACAGAAGACATTGAGGCGGATGGCGATGATGATCACATTGATGATGATGATGATGATGATGATGAGGCAGTTGTTGGTAGTATCTAGTGACATATTTGATCATATAGACTACATCGTGGATCATTGTTGATATATTGTTATGATGCATCTTTTCATGTTTACTATCATATCTATCATTTTCACCTGCAGTACCATATTATTGAGTTGTATCATTTTGACGTGTATCATTTTGACTTGTGTCGTTTGGACATGTATCATCTTGACTTGTATCATTTTGACATGTATAATTTTGAGTTACATCATTTATCATTTGACTTATATCACTTGGACATGTATCATTTTGACTTATATCGACTGTTGGACATGTATTAGTTTGACATGTTATTGATCTACTGGCATATTTGATTTTAACTTGTTTTAGTTATATATGATGATGATATTGTTAGTATTGACTTGTCAATTTATATATATTGGAAGTGATCGACGGTTTTTGGACGGATATTTATTACGTATGATGATTTTAATTTACTGTCGAGGATGGATGTTTTCAAATTCAATTAAATTATAGATATTTGACTCACTTGTTTTAATTATAACTGATGATCATGTTATAATAATTATCTTGTTATTTGGATAACTTGGTAACAAACTGAATGTATGCCTAGCCGCACCCTCTCCTGCTGCCGCCGCTCTGGTGCTCATGCCTGAGCCCGAGGGAGGGATTCCCCCTCCCCATCCCTCCTCTTCTGCGACTGATGCATTCAATCTGCTTCTCCGTCCCTTGGGATCCAAGCCAGTAACTCCTGCCATCCCGAAATTCATAAAAAAGCTTGACCTAATTCCTGAAATCGATCTGCCATGCGAAATCCCCATCAAGGTCGCTCTGGCACTGTCTGAAAGGGGACTGGTTGGCCAGTTCATGGGGCTTTGGCCCTCAACCAAAACCACAGACGACTGGATCCAACGGAATTGGAGGCCCCAGCTCAAGAATAGTGTAACATGCTATTCAGTAGGACGAGGCTTCTTCATATTTGAGTTTATATCCAAAGAAGACCGAGACCTGATCTTTAGAAGTGGTCCTTATTTCATGGGACCTCAAGGCCTGTACCTCAACAGATGGACTCCTGACTTCAATGCAGAAGTAGACGTGCCGAAGGAAGTTCCAGTATGGGTAAGGCTCCCCAATCTCCCTGTCCACTGCTGGAACACTCCAACCCTGGAAAAAAATGGAAACTCCCTAGGAAAATACATCGACAAAGCAGATAACAAGGGACAATATTCATGTGCCCGAATATGTGTCGAGGTTGACCTTGAAGCAGGCCTTCCTGAAGCTGTTAAACTCAAAGTTGGAGAATGGCTATACTATCAAAAGCTTGACTACGAACAGCTGCCATTCAAATGCCGCCACTGTCACGAACATGGTCACTTTCAAAGAAACTGCCCGAAAATCCAGAGCTCGGAAGAAGGAGAAGGATGGAAAAAATTCAAGAAAGGAAAGACAAATCCCAAGAAACCGGAAAAAAGGAGCACAATAGGCATGCAAACACAACCTCCAAGTGCAAATAAGCCGTCCCAGGAAGCCTCAAAAGAAGACCCAATCGAGATTCCAAACCTTAAAGAGCATCAGGATCCCAATCCAAATGGGACAAATCAAACCATAGCAAGCGATGAACCCCAAACATCCAAGCAGCCCAACAGGAAAAAGATTGGAATCCAGAAAGCTGATCAGCTGGAGACTGGGGAAATAAACCAACCTTTGGAAGCGGCTGATATCCCAGGCTCCCCCAAAGAAGTAAATAAATACCTACAGCTGCTAGACTCAGATCCAGGTGAAGAAACGGATGAAGACGCCTCTTCAAGTGGTTTGTACTCTCTTCCTATCAAAACTCCAAGAGGGAGGAAATCCAAAAAGAAACAAAGAGAAGAAGCAACCTATCTTGAATTCCTCGAAGGCTCTCAAAAAACTCTAAAAGGGATCATGAACACTCGATCAAAAAAAGGTACAATTCAGGCCTCCAAAGAGGCCAACCCCCTCTCCCATAATCTTCAATGAAATACATTTCCTGGAATTGCAGAGGTCTAGGCTCTACCCTCAAGGAAGATGCAATGAAATATCTAATCCGAATTCATAAACCTGAGATTCTGCTAGTCCAGGAAACTAAAATGGAGGAGCCTGCTATCCTCCAAATCGGGAAAAAATTCTGGGGAAAAGGTACTGGTATTGGCAACAACTCCAGAGGCGCTTCCGGAGGAATAGCCACCTTCTGGGACCCCTCCCTGTATGACATTGAAGCTGAAGAACGAACAGTGCATTAGGTTTTCACCAAACTCAACCACAAGCAGTCTGGGCGAAAAGTAAGCCTCTTCAATCTCTATGTTCCTGTTTTGCATGCGAAAAAAAAAGAGTGCTGGAACTCTCTCGAATCCTTTCTTCAGCTGCAGAATAGAGAAAATATTATTGTAGCTGGAGACCTGAATGTAACTCTGGCAGCTAATGAAAAGAAAGGAGGCAATCCGGTCAGAGATCCCTCAAGGGAATGGGTTGAAGACATCATTTCTGGATGGGATCTGATTGACATCAAGCCTGTCAAAGGTAAATTTACTTGGACAAACAAAAGAATTGGTCCGGGCCATGTTGCAGCCAGGCTAGACCGCTTCCTTGTCCACTCCTCCTTCCTCGCTCTTGGCCTGTTAGCCTCCTCCAAAATCCTCCCTCACTGCACTTCTGACCATAAGCCTATCCTTCTTGAGCTTGCTATTGACCAAAAACTCGGGCCTATCCCTTTCCGGTTCATCCCTCTTTGGATCCACCATGCTGATTTCCTGCAGATTGTAGCTGACTCCTGGAATCTCCCCCTTTCTGGCTCGCCTTCCTTCATATGGGAATCCAAGTTAAAAAGACTCAAACTCGCTCTCAAAGCCTGGGCCAAAGGCATCCCCTCTCCGATCTCTAATAGATAACTCGCCCAAACTGAGATGGAATTGCATCAAACCACCGTGGACTACTCTCCCGCGACTGATCAGCTCCTTTTTAAGGAAGAGATACTGCAAAAAAACTTCTTCTCCGCTTGCAGAATAGAAGAAGAATACCACCGTCAAAAATCACGCAATCTCTGGTTATTGAGTGGAGACAAAAATACAAAATACTTTCATAAGCAAGCAGAGGCTCGTAAGAACTTCAAAGCTGTTTTGGAAATACAGTATGAAGGAGATATGATCCATGACGTTGAAGGCATAAAGAAAGCAGCTGTGGAAACGTTCTTAGATCTCTTCACCGCCCCCATGGAGGACCCAATTAACATCTCCTCCCACCCCTTTGATCTCATCCCCCAGCTCATCAATTGGGAGGACAATAAATTTCTTACTGCGCCTATCACCATGGACGAGGTTAAAAAAGCTCTCTCTATTATGAAACCTGATAGCGCTCCGGGCCCGGATGGCTTCACAACTAGATTCTTCACCTGCTGCTGGACAATAATAAAGTATGATCTCCTCAAAATGATTCGGTACTCACAGAAAACTAACAAATTGGGAGGCAGCACCAACTCTTCATTCCTTTCCCTGATTCCAAAAGAAAAAGGAGCCACTACCTTCAATCGGTTCAGGCCCATCTCGCTGTGCAATACTAGTTACAAGCTCATAACTAAGATCATTGCCTCCAGATTGAAAAGAATTCTCCCCCGGATCATCCCAGAAAATCAAGGAGGATTCATCAAAGGCAGGAAAATCCTCGACAACATCATTCTTGTCCAAGAAGCAATCCACTCTAGCTTCCATCACAAGGAAAAAGGTATGGTCATCAAACTCGACTTAGCCAATGCCTTTGATCGTGTTAGACATGAGTTCTTGTTTGCAGTAATGGCAAATTTCAGCTTCTCCCTCGACTTTATAAGCTGGGTCAAAGGTTGTGTAGGTGACCCTTGGATAGCCCCTCTTGTAAACGGAAGACCCACTAGCTTCTTCAAAGCCTCTAGAGGGTTAAGGCAGGGCTGCCCGCTATCTCCTCTTCTCTATGCCATTCAGGCTTCTATGCTCAGCTTTCAACTTAACCTCAGTCAGGAAATCCACATGCTCCCAGGGCTCAAAATTGTTAACAATGTCAGGGACATCAACCATGCCCAGTTCGCTGATGATACTCTGCTGCTAGGAGGAGCCTCTGTCCACTCTGCTGAACAATTCAAAAAAGAGTTGGAGTTATACAAAAAGATCTCCGGAAGTAAAATAAACCTCCAAAAAAGCCGAATCTTTAGTTGGAATTGTACTGCCAGGGAACTAAGGAACATCACCAGAGCGTTGGGGATGGAAGGAACAAGAGACTGGAACAACTTCACCTATCTGGGCATACCAATCTGTAAAAACAAAATCAATTCAGCAGATTGGGAACCTATAGTTGACAAGCTCAAAAGAAAAATCCAAAATTGGGGGGCCAGCTGGCTCAATCTCGCAGGTAAAACTATTCTCATAAAATATGTTCTCAATAGCATGCCTATTTACCAGTCCTCTATCTTACTTGCTCCAAGATCGGTAGTTAATAAGATTGAAGGGCTGCTCAGGAAATTCATTTGGGAAGGAGGTAAAGGGAATGAAAGAAAAATCCATTTGATCAGCTGGAATAAAATTAAAAAACCCCGTGAGGAAGGGGGTCTCCATGTGAGAGGTTTACCTATCCAAAACCTTGCTTTGGGAGCCAAGCTGCTTTGGCAGTTGATCTCAGGGAAAAATAGCTGGAGCAAGGAAGTACTCCGCAAAAAATACTTCCCTGGACCTAGGAAAAGGTGTCTGGACTTGCAGCCCCCTCTAAGGAAGGGGTCCCCAATCTACAAATTATGCATTAAAGCTTTGATCCCGTTCAAAAACAATCTCTACTGGATCCCTGGAAATGGGAAGTCAATCAACGTTTGGGAAGACTCCATTCTAGGGGACTCCCCCATTGGTTCAAACATGAAACTCAGCAACATCCAAAGATGGCTTCTGGACAAGGGTGCCACCACGCTTTGGGATATTTCTGCCTGGGAAGGAGATTACTGGACAGGCTGGGGTTTAGGCCTCTTCCCTCCCGGACTAAACTCTGAAGCGGAAACCTTGATTGCCCTGCTCCAAGGCAAATCCCCCCTCAAAAAAGATTCCAGAGATAGAAGAGGATGGGGGACTTCTGGAAATTACACAACCTCTGAAGGATACAAGGATATTCAAGCCATCCCGTATGCTGCTCCCAACCCTTCTATCTGGAAGTTTATTTGGGCCAAACCTTTCATCCCGAAAATTGATATCTTCTGCTGGTCCTTAGCCCACAAAAGTATACTCACTGGAGATAAACTTAAGAAAAGAGGCATGGAAGGACCCTCCCAATGCCCTCTCTGTAAAATCCATGAAGAAACTGCGGATCACATCATGTTGGACTGTCCTTTCTCCAAAGCAGTCTGGCTCCATGCTATGAACCTAAACCATGCAATTACCCTGCCCAATTCTGTTCAAGATCTCTTCTCTTCCTGGATGTCCCTGTCTCCTTTCAGGCTGACCAAGAAGGCTCTTCTCCAAACTGCCTGGGAATGGGTCCCAAAAGCCATTTGTTGGAAGCTTTGGCTCGAGAGAAACAACATAATTTTTAGGAATCAAGACTCTCCTCCCCTGAAAATTGCAGTGCAGGCTAGAGCCACTCTAGGGGAAGTTCTGGAAAGTAACCATTCCCTAAAAAACTTCGACCAGCTTCTGCTAAATGAGCTTAGTTGGATAAGCTCACTAACTCCCAATCTCCAATCCCGTACCACTAGCCTCATCTCTCAGACAGAGCAGTGGGAAATTAGACTTGACGAAGCTGACTTCAGGAGATGGAAATCCTCATTGAATGAACACTGCCTTTTCTTCGACGGGGCCTCGAAGGGAAATCCAGGCTCAGCAGGTGCCGGAGGTGTAATCAACTTAGCCAATGGGAACACGCTCAACAAATTTTCCTGGGGGCTCGGCATTGATTCTAATAATGCTGCTGAATTCTGTGGTTTATGGCAAGGTTTAAAAATTGCGAGGGCTAAAGGAATAGGCAAAATTTTAGTCTTTGGGGACTCCAGGCTTCTTATCAACGCCCTCATAACCAAGAAAAGCCCCTCGAATATAAAACTCCGCCATATCTTTCAAAAAATCCTACATCTGATCAAATACTTCCAAAACATCAGATATTTCCATGTGCTTCGTGTGCTGAATATGCAAGCTGATAAAGAAGCCAACAAGGGAGCTGCGCTGGACCAAAGCATCTTATGCATTGATGGTTTTTATGAAAGATGTGACATCCCTTAGCTATTGGGGATCCTGGATCGTCCTACAGCATCCTCATTGGACCTATTCAACCCACGTTTTTTCCCACCTCAAGCATGACAGAGATTCCCTGCAAACTAGCAGTCCGTCAGTCGTCCTTTGGGAGTCTCCTTGCAAGTTAAATTTGATGCTGCTCCTCCTTCATGATCGCAAATCCTCTCTCAGTTGCTCTGCGACTACTATTTCGGGAAATACGGTGTTCAAGCTCTTTAAGCCTCGCGCTGCCTCATCCAGTATTGCTAGCTCGTGCCCATTCCTGATCCAAGGGCCTATTCTTCTCAATATGGCGTCTGCAGGTTCCTCTAGCTCTGAAGTGTCTACAGAAGAAAGAATCGGTTCGCTTGAAGCTGCAATGGGTCGACTCAGAGGCAAGATGGATGACCAAGATAAGAAGCTGGAAGCGGTCTCCAAAGCCGGAGAACAGTCATGGGATCTTCTGAACAATGAGCTGAGGCAACTTCGTGCTGATCTCATAGGAAAAATGAAGAACTTCAAAGAGGAAACGCATACTGGCTTCAAGGACGCGGCTAACACTCATGGAGACTTCGGCAACAGAATCACCGCCCTAGATGCTGAAGTGGCCAAGATGAAATCCAATCTGGGAATATGATCCAGCGTTGCTTGCTTCCTTTCTCCACAGTACTATCTAAATAATTGTCTCAGGCATTTGGGAAGCTGTGGATCCCCTGCCTCGTTTGCCGATCTCCCAATGCTTCTTTGTATCTGTGTTATCTCTGTATCTAGCTTTCGGTAGCTGCATACCGGCATTAATATAATCTACCACTATGCTTCTGTCAAAAAAAAAATTTATCTTGTTATTTTATATATACTGGCTGTTGTAGATTTTATTTTGATGGGGATTTAATAAGTATTATGATGTTGTTAGTTTGTATGGATGTTCGTTTCCCTAGAAATTGTTTATAAATGTTATCTTATAAAATATTTCAAATGCAATATGACTTACTCTATAATCATATAAGTTATTTAAGAGGAATGGTATATTTAACTAATAAAATTGAAATAAAAAATATTAAATTACTAAATCGAAGCAAAACAAGAAGCATTTTTTGAAGCAAAAACGGAAGCAACAATGGAATCCAAACTAGAAGCAAACCAGAAGCAATCTCAAAAGCAAAACTTGGCGCTACCTAGGAAGCAAAAACAAAATCAAATCAGGTAGCAAACAAAGAAGTAGAAATGGAAGCAATTTTAGAAACAACAAAAGACGTCATAATAGAAGCCATATTAGAAGCAACAAAAGACATGCAAAAATGGAAGCAAATATAGATGCAACAAGAGACGTTATATCAGAAGCAAAAGCGAAAGTAAAACTAGAAGCAACAAAGGACGTCATAATGGTAGAAAGATTTGGCATCATCTAGGAAGCCAAAAAAGAAGCTATTTGCGATGCAATACCAGAAGCAAAACAAGAAGCACAACTAGGAGGAAAACTAGAATCAAAACAGGAAGCACTACTAGGAGCAAAACTAGAAGCATAAATGGAAGCAAAATTGGAAGCATAATTGGATGGAAAACTGGAAGCCATTCCAGGCGCTATTTTTGGTGCCATTTTAGGTGTTATTTTTGGTGCCATTCTAGGCATTGAAATAAGATCTCATCCAGGTGCTAAATTAGGCGTTGATTCCGGCGCTACCTTTCCCGGTGCTAAATCTGACGCTTCATTAGGCAGTACTTCCAACGCTAATTTCGGCACCGAAGTGAACATGCACTATGGTGCCAAGTTTGGCGCCGACAGAAGTGCCCAACTCGTGAACTCAAATACACTAAATTATGGCACTATTTTAGGCGCTAATTGTATGTTTTGTTGTAGTGAAGGATCAACCAAATCGCTTGAGAATTGTGTAATAAACATAATTCCAAGAGTCCAAGGTGTAATTCATCGAACTAATAAAATCATCAAAAATTTGAGATACCGATAAACAGATGACATCCTCAAGATACCAACCAAAATCGAATTCCCAAAAAAAAAGCCATGGTGCCAAACCAATTTTAGGTCCCCGTAGAACTGCTTGGAATTATCTTTGCCTACATAGAAATGGAACCACGAGATGTGTTAAAAATGACTTACATGTAGATACAACCTCACCAAGGGAAGCTAACGAAAATTAGTTTCCACTCCAATGCCAATTCTATTAGCCATAACTCCACTTGTAACCCAAAAAATAACCCTCTTAACTTCAAAATGGAACCAGAGCAATAAGTCTGGCATGTGTCACATGTCCTAAGTTTGATGCACTAGATGTGTCGTAAGTTTGATGCACTCGACGTGGCCCCTTGAATGGTTTTTTCATGAGAGTGAAAAACATCATATAATCCATATATGTGAATGAAGATTTAAGGGATGGGGTTGAATGAAACCTCCCCATAGTTTTTCAACGTTCTTTCATGTAGTCTCAAGGCATGTTTGGAATGGATATCTACCTAGTGGTTTAGTTCTCTCAAAACATATAGAATACAAAATCCTTGAAATGTGACACTTCCATTTTGATTCTTAATGTTAAACTAGCTAGATTTCCATTAAATGGGGTGTGTAGTATCTTCATTAGCTTGATGATTATAATAGAATCCCCAATGACTATGAGAGACTTGACACTATTTAAATCAAGGAGTCTAAGTTGTTAGGAGGTGAAGTTAATACTCAAATCTATGATATTTTCCTACATAATTGTGCATGGTTATATACATGCATTGTTTGTATGCACTATAGGGGGATTTAGCCAAGCCCCACCCATAGTTTTAGCGGCGAATCCCCCAGGGTGAATTTTTTGGAACCTTCTAGTGTACTAAAATTCTTTTCTGGAACCTTTCTATGTATTCTATAAAAGGGAAATGACCACTTGCATTTTTGGGATAGGAAAAGTTGTAAGAATTTTTGGTGAGTAACAATAAAATTTTAAATTCCATTGCCCTGTTTTTTTACTTGCTTCTAGTAGGGTTTCCACGTAAATATTGTGTTCTATTGTTATTGTCATTTGATTGTGTTTTTGATATTTTGCTAACATAAGCCCTCGGAGAAGGGCATAAGCTTCAACTTGATTGTCTTTAGCTATTCCTAGACCTTGTTCATAGCTCAATTCATGAGTTACTCTAGGATCAAGAATTATTCCCCCCACGCCTAGCACCCCTAGAATACTTGGACAATACTAAAATTCCAATCATAGATAATTTTTCCATGTAAAATTTTCTTAACAAAAATATAAATGCTCATTTTCAATGCATCAAAACATGAAGTCAACTGAACTTTGTGAAGAACTATGAAAAGCACAATATTTGAGGATGAGAAAAATGAATACAATTTGATAACGTTAAGTGGAGCTAATGCTTTGAAATAGTAATGTACCTAGGGAGGATAATATGTGGTACCTAGGGAGGTACCCGAGATGATAATGATATGTATTAATGTCATATTTAATAAACTATCATATATTCATCTTAAATCCAAAACTAAGAGGGATCAAATTTCTTGAGGTGTAATCTATTTTCTTAAGATAAAAACTTTACAACTCAAGAAATTTGATCCCTCCGGGTGCTTGGTAGATCTGTATTTAATATAGATCTATGCTATTTTTATTTTTTTATATGTCTTGTAAAATTTAAAAATTAAGATGGATAATAGGTTTAACATGTTATTCTTTTGTAAGGGGTGGAAAGCATGGGTGAATCATAGCATTCCTGGAGGAAAAGAAGGAATGCACTATGAATGGGGGCTAGGAACGATGTCAAACAATCAGGTAGAGGCAGCAAACCTTTACCAAGGTCTCCTCCAAGCTCACTCATTCAATATTCACTCCATCATAGTGATTGGGGACTCCGCGCTTCTCATCAAAATGACTCAAAGCTCTTCTCTTCCAAACTATTATAACTAGAATCGCTAGAATTAAACTACAAGTCAATTTATTCACCAAAATCAGCTTCTACCATGTTTTTCAACCCCACAATTAGGATGCAGGCCTCTAGGAAAATCAAGCAACAATCTGTAATAATATAAAAAATTGAAAAAAAATTGTGTGTTTCTTAAATAGCTTATTCACTAAAATTATTCAAGAAAAAAAGAGATGCTTAATTCACGAATCATGAAGAGGCATGTCGTGTTGATGCATAATCCCCAAAACCCTGTTGGACTATTAATGAAAGGAAAAATAATAATTAATCGGAAAACTTGTCCATGGGACATCTTCCATTAGCTCTGTGTTTAGTTCAAGTTGGGCAGCGCTTAATTAGCCAACATGATCCACTTGCAGCAGAGAATTAACTGTTGTAGTGTTTGAGCCATACGCCAAAGATCTACTGAGTAAACTAGTTCTGGTTATCCAACTGGTTCTTAAGCTACCTCTGTCTTTGTTGTTGGATATGGAAATTGTGCTTACTAAAAAGAATCAGCTGCTTATACGGCTACTAAGCTCTGTCAAGAGCATGGAAACAAAGCTCTGTCAAGGGCATGGAAACGAAACGTCAACCACACTATCTTCTCTCATAGATAGAGCTTTCCAATGTGTCATTTGATCATGTTGGTGTTGGGTGACGTGTACTGGGGAATGCAGACTAGGGGATGCATATTGAACAGACTGCAACCATGATTCTGAGCTAAGATGATAGAAGCATGGATCGTATAATGACATCGCTACACATCCCTAACTTCAAAGAGAGCAAAAGCATAGCAATCTTATTTAATGATGCATCCTCGAAAGATGAAAGGTTGATTGGTGAAGTTAATAATGTAAAAAAACAAAAATAGTTAAGAGTTAGTTTGGTTTATCTTTGGATTGATCTTTGAGTTTACAGAGATGTGAAGTGCGAGCAAGTCCTTTGCCTCTCCATTAATGAGCACTATTTTCCATCTTAATGATTACTGTCCTCCAATGAAACATGGCAGCCTGTAATTTATTTTTATTTTTATTTTTATTTTTAATTTGTTTTTCAGTATTAATGAGCATTGTCCTCTAGTTACACATGGTAGTTTGTAGATTTTTTTTTTTTTTTTTAATTTGACAATTTTCCATCTCAGCAAGGGTAAATTGTCACATCTAACATTTTAACCAATAAAAAATTAGAATACTCAATTTAAAAAATTCAAATAGATATTTTATATTTTTAAAATATTAAATTAAATTTATAAATATTAAAGAACTTTAGAAAACGTAAGAATACATTGTAAAGTATTTTAAGTATTAATAGAAAGTCAAAAAAGTTTGAATTGAATCGATGGCTATATATTTGCATGGTATAATAAAGGCAAAAGATTTTCATAACCAATAATTTTAAAAAATAAAGGCAAAGGATTTTCATAACCAATAATTTTAAAAAGATAAAAGTGTTTAAAAATATTCTTAGAATTGAAAAATAAAGAGACTTTTAAAAAGTTTCGTAGAAAGAAAAATAAAGAGACTTTTAAAACAAGATGAAAGTGTTTAAAACGACTTTTAGAAAGGAAAATAAGAAGACTTTTAAAACAACATAAAAGTGTTTAAAATTTATTTAAAAGGAAAATAAAAAACTTTAGAAAAAAAAAATTAAATCTATAATTATAAAATCATGATAATCATGTTTACATACATATTAATTAATTTGGTTGTAAATTTGAGATTAAAATAATAAATCATATAGGAAATTGACAATATATATGAAAATACAATCAATACTATTTAAGTCATATTAAAGAAAGTTGAAAATAAGTAATGCAACTTTATGAAGTTAAGTTTAGTTAATGTTTTGAAGTTTGAATTATAGATGAAATCAAAAGTTTTTAGAAAATATGAGAAGAATAATATTTGTAGTAATATAGCTTGACAAAATTAAGTATAGTTATTGTTTTGGATTATATATATGTGATGATATATGTCTTAGATTTTTTTTTGTCATATTTGCGAATGAATCTTTACAAAAAGTATGATTTTGCATTATTTAAATTATAATTTTTTATTATAAAAATGAATTCAATATCCTGGAAAACCCTACACACTCAAATCGAATAGAATGGTAAATACAAAACCATACTTAGGGTCCCGTGAATTCCGTAGAATTTCAGTGCTCGAAATCGGAAGAGTCTATAAAATAGTCACGTGTATACAGCAAACAATGGAAGCTAAGGGCCCACGTTGCAAAAGCGATTTTCAATGCTAAAAAAACATTTTTCTTATATTCTTTGTGGAATCAAAGAGAGCTATGTTCATTACAATATAGTCCCAAAAAAACATTTTTCTTTTATTCTTTGTAGAATCAAAGAGAGCTATGTTCATTACAATATAGTCCGTCCTCAGAATGATTTGAGGACACTGCAATCTCAAAAAACAATAAAATTTGTAATTAATATGCAAATGAACCTATGGTATATCAAAAATACAATTGTTGACCAGATTTTCATACATAACATAATTGACCAGATATAATTCTAGTAGACTAAAACATAAGACAAAAAATTGTAGCTCCATATAGCTTAAAAAAATTGTAGCTCCATATAACTTAAAATAGTGAAAACAAGTCAATACATTGAAATGGTTCTACTTGATTCGAAATGTTCTCCAAATATTCTTCAAAATATAGCAGACCTTTCGTCCATTTACACTTTGAGAACATGTCCTTTGTCTTAATACACTAGTGATCAAGAGATATCACCTGCAGTTCTGAATTTCCATTAGCCCAATCTATTATCACCTTCGAGTCCCCTAATACCTACAGAGACATAATACCAACATAAAGAGACGAACTCCAGTAAGACCCATAAGGCCAGAAGTTCAGCCTTAGTGTTGGTTGCAGTTCTAAATTTCCATTAGCCCAATCTATTATCACCTTCGAGTCCCCTAATACGCACAGAGACATAATACCAACATAAAGAGACGAACTCCAGTAAGACGCATAAGGCCATAAGTTCAGCCTTAGTGTTGGTTCCATAACCACATCTCATATTTATGGAGAAAAAATGTTTCTCATTAAGTTTATGATCTTTCCACCACCACATTTGCTAGAGTGTGCAGCCCCATCGAAGTTTCCAATAGCAATTGTACTAGAAATTACTAGTTCATTACTAGTTCTTTGTTTCAACTATTCACCTCTACAGTATTCCAAAAAGAAACCTATTATTTTTTTAGCAAACCACAGTTATGTTTTGTTTCCTATTGTTGAAGATAATATCATTTCTCAATCTCCATATTCCCCAACAAATGAAGCCCGAAAGTTCTTTGTACTTTCTCACCTTTGTAGTCCAAAGGTTCAAATTGTGTTCTAAGGGAAGGAGATCCCATTCAGTATTTATGTGCATCTCATTTATAATCAACCTCCATATTTGTTTAGAAACACTACAATGGACAAACAAATGATCTATTGATTCAAATCCTATTCCCAAAGATTCCCCTCCATAAACTCTTCAGACTGAGTGCTGCATTGAACCACTATAGATTCTTGATGCCCCAACCACCTAGTTTTTTGGGTAGAGAAATCTTATCCCAAGAAGACAAATGTATTTTATCAGTGCTTTTAGATCCAGATCATAAAAAGTGCATGATTTTTCTTCTCAAGAGATTTAATATAGACATGGGAATCTTTGCCAAAGACATCCAATAAATTAGGATACTAACTAGAACAGACTTCACCAAGGTTAACCTACCTCCCAAATATAGCCATCAAAAACAATTGGGATACTAACTAGAACAGACTTCACCAAGGTTAACCTACCTCCCAAAGACAGTCATCAAAAACACTATGATTGATCCTATTCTCCACTTTTTTGACCAACCATTGAGTGTATAGAACAATGAGTCCCATATAATTAGTATACATGCAATTATACATGTAAATTTTTTATAATGAGTGTATAGAACAATGAGTCCCATGGCCTAACGATATTTTCGATATAAAAAACCCAGGACATAAACCCCAATGGGGCATGTAGAGGTCCCAAATGACCACTGAGGTCCTATAGACGAAAATGCTCACCTATGAGTGGTGTATGGAAATAAATTTGACAATTAGTGTACCTTGGGTCAGTTTCTTTAGGGTATTGATCTAAATAACGACCTTACCTATGAGAGGCATATGGAAATAACTTTGACCATTAGTGTACCTTGGGTGAGTTTCTTTGGGGCAGTGATGTAAATCAAGTCCTTAAGCTCAATGCCCTTGATGTTAATCCATAAATTTGAGAATTAATGTACCTTGGGTGAGTTTCTTTAGGGTAGTTATGTAAATCAAGGCCTTAGTTTCAATGCCCTTGATGTTGATCCCAATTCATTGTATATCCCCTACAAATGGAGAAACATCCTCAATTAGTTGAATCCATGATAAGGGTTTAACCCATTCCTAGTTGAATCCATGATAAGGAGTTAACCCATTCCTTTTTGTTCGTCTCCTCATTTATGAATGTGTGAATATGTGTATCACACCCTTTGCATATTGCACTTTATAGTAAGAAAAATATCATTTTCTATAGATGTGTATAGTTGGCATAATGTGTCCCAAATCAAGACGATTCCAACACTAGAACTGGCTCTTTCTTTTGGACCTCGTTAAAGTGATCACTAAAGTGAATGCATATTTGTGAATTGAAATCATGTGCACATTTTTGTGAAGTGAAATTCAAAGTGTAAGCAAGATCAACTTTACAAGTGGAAAAAAATAATTTCAAAAGAACATGCTTGTGTTTAATAACACTTATCTCGCACACCTATTACATATTATGTACATCTCTCATCATGCGTGTCTTCTTCGTACCTATGTTGGGAGTAACCATGATAATTAAATGAAATATGTAAATGAAGGAAAATTCAAGCCTTTTTTTCCTTTTTTTCCTTTTTTCAATATCTTTGTTATACAAACCACTCCGATATGTTACACATCCCATAGATGATGAAATTGCAAACATATATATAGAGCCTTGTTTATAAATATTTTTAATTGTAATTATAACATATTACAACAAAATCCACTGAAGCAATATAAGCACAATATAAGAATATATTCAACCAATTTCACACATGTAAATTTCAAAATTTGTTTACAATTTGTTTACCTGAAGAGAACAACAATTTTCTAAAAAATCCAAGCTACATAGATCAATAATTGGTTGTGATACTAGTAGATAGCAAAAACAATATTTCATGCATCGAAAAATTATGGAAAAATATTTTACAAATATCATGAGTACAACAAATTCATTGAAATCTCTCTCAGGCATAAATATTTATACTAGGGTAATTTTTAGGGCCGAAATTTCGCCAATTGGCTAGTTTTGGGTTTTTTTTTCAAAAAATAAGTTCGTTATTTGGTCATTTTTACACTCTAATATCGCCTATATTTACATAAAATATGTTTTTTTATTGTAATATTCGCCAAAAATTACAATTTTTAGTAGTAAATTGTATGTTTCATATTTGATTTTCACCTACCTATCTATATATATGATTTTTTCAATCCAAAATTATCGCTTAGAATACTATACTTAGGTATACTATTAGAATCCTTAAAAAATACCTTGATTTATACAGTATATCACCACCATTGGAGTCCCGACGAATGATGACTAGGTTAGAAATCAACAAACCATTAAACCATATCAAATAGCCATAAGGCTATTTAGTGATATCATCAGAATTGTGACCAATAAAGTTTTTCGTACTTGCAACCAATCGTCGGATTTGCAACAAATATGCATTGAACTTCCGATGAAAGGAGAACTTCATTGGAAGTTCGATGATCATTGGGACACACAATTTTTTTATCGAAATTTTAAAAATTACTCAGTATTTTATGGTGGTATGATCAATTTTATCCGTACTGTCAGAATATGTTGTTGGAAATTGACCCTACATGTGCTAGTGACAAGTCTAAGGGGATTCTAGATATGGTGCATTTAGATGTGTGTGGACCAATTCAGTAGCATCAATCACAAGAAGCATGTACTATATTTCCTTCATTGACGACTTCTCTCACAAAATTTGGATCTACTTCCTAAAGGCCAAGGATGAGATATTTAGCCAGTTTCACGAGTTCAAAGCTCTTTTGGAGAACTAGACAAGGAAAAGATCAAGGTTTTCAGATTGAATAATGGGGGTGAGTATAAATCTAACGATTTCAAGGACTTCTGCAAGGATGTAGGAATCAAGAATTAGTTCATTATTTCATACAAACTGCAATAGAATGAGGTTGCAGGATAGAAGAATCAATCCATCATAGGGTTTTCTAAGGCCATGATACATGACCAAGATTAACCAATGTTTCTATGGTTAGAAGCATGTAATGCAGTAGTATACATCCAAAACAAGTGCCCTCGTAGGATTTTGGGGGACAATACACCATAGGAGGCATTCACAGGTGTGAAGATAGAGGTGAGTTGTTTCCAGATATTTGGTTATTCAATTTACATCCATATACCAATGAAGAATAGAACCAAGTTGGATCCCTCCAACACAAAGGGATTTTTTGTTAGTTACAGTGAAACTTCAAGGCCTACAAGAACTATATTCCAAGGGAGAGAAAGACAACTATAAGAAAGGATTTAAAATTTGAGGAAGACTTTGCATCTTGAAGGTCTCATGATCTTATTCCAGTGATAGAGGATGAGGAATGGGAAGCTATGATGCTTGAGCCAAGGCCACTAATGAATTCTAGTTCGAGGCAACAGCCTTTAGGTGCAGAGGAAGAGCCATCATCTCCTACTAGTTATGTTAGGAGACATTGATGGTTCACTCAGAAACTAATGGATTTTTAAGAGCATGTTGAGGCTCCTAGGAGCTCATTCAAGGAGATAAAACCTCCAAATAAGTTTCCAAACCACATGGAATTGATGAGAAACATCATATATTTCGATCCTTCCATCTTTTAGGAGGTATCCAACCAACAAGTTTGGAGGGATGCCATGGTGGAGGAGTACACCTCCATCATGAATAATGGCTTTGGGACATTATGACTAGATGGGGGGGGGAATCGATAGTGACTTCTAGATGGCTCTACAAGGTCAAGCATGTGACATATGACATGTCACATTATAGATAATACAAAGCGAGTTTTGTGGTGAGAAGTTTCTCCCAGAAAGAGGAAATGGATCACGAGGAGACCCTTTCTCCACTTGTGAGGTACACTTCCATTAAAGGAATGATGTTCTTAGTCTCCATTGTTGCATACAGGATACATAAGATGGATGTGAAGGCATATTTCCCCAATGGGATAATTGAGGAACAACTATACATTGAGCAACCTCAAGGATTTGAGATTAGTGTCAATTAGTCCCATGTGTGCAAGTTGAAAAATTCATCGTATGGACTCAAGCAAGCATCGAGAGCATGGTATTCCAAGATCGGTGGATAACTGTAGAGAATGGGCTTCAATGCAGTATACTATAAAACGAGAACTATATACAAAGAATGAGAACACTAACCATAAAAACATATATTTTTGCATCAAAAACACCAAAACACAACTCCAAAAGGAAAAGTGGTGATACCAGTATCAACTTTTTTTCGTGGTTAAAAGGATAGCTATAACCTAAAAAATCCATATCGTTGTTGACAAAAACCTTAAAATCAACTCCTGAATTGAAAAATAATGCTATTGGTATCACAGTTTTTTTTCAAGAGTTAAAATTACAACTTGCTTGCAACTACTATAATTGCAACAAAACTATTAAAATTAATTTTTTTTAATTTTTTAATAAAACATGCATATTAAACATAAATTATTTTCACCACTCTTTCAATATAAAATGAATTCCATTATGATAATATTCATAATCAAATCATATCTTACACCAAAAAATTACAAATGATTCATATAAAAATTCAAACACTCCTTTAGAGTTTCCATACAAACATCATATTAATAATAAAAAATATAAAAAATGTTTCATGTACAATTATTCAAACTGACTCATGGATTCTGACATTGCATCAAAATCCACATTATATTCAGATGAAGGACTAGATGAAGATGTAGATGACCCATATTCTTATCTATTATTAATGAGTGCACCATCTGAGTCTACGTGTATGCCCAACATTTTAGATGTCAGATTCCTTCTAGATCTATGGCTCGGTTTAACAGACTCCCATCTTGCAACTATTTATTTTGCCAACAACCTCTTGATAATTTGTGTAGTCATGGAATGAAGAGTGCTTTTCTTTGTCAAATGGAAGTCATAAACAAGTATATCAACATCCTCTAATTTCAAGATGTCAATCAGGCAACGATTTATATTTTGACCCTCTATTTTTCTCTTTCTACAAACCTTTTTCTCAACCAACATCTCTAGCTTGTACACACCATCAAAAGGGTGTGTATCTATTGCATACCAATGTACTTCAACTGATGTAACTTCTTCATTTTCTTTATTGACCTTCATAACTTTTGCAATCCAAAATGGATAATCACGTGGATCATCTGTAGCCAAAATTGCAATCATGTAACCCTCTTTAATATCGTGTACTGAGCCCCTATAATGGTCTTCCACCACTTCATGACATGCATATGATCTTCTAGAGGTTCAACATTTGTTTCCTCATTTTCATTTGACATACTTTGTGGCCAACTAAATGGAGTCTTCAAAAATATGTCTCCATTTGTAAAGTTTGAAATTATGTCGATCTACTCCATGAAAAAAGAATCCCACCAAACATAATCAACAACATCAAAGTATTCATACGTATCTTTGATAGAATTTTTTATTTATTCCAAACATTGAGAAGAATTGACATCTCTATCATGTTGGCATGAATTATGAATATCGACAGATGATTGCAATAACAATAACTTTGAAGCATAAATTTGATGACTTGGGATGAATTTCAAAAATGCTAAACCTGATTCAGGCCCCCATCCTGCACTAGTTGAGTACTTATTGCCCCATATTAGTGTTTTTCCATCAATATTTTTTATATGAAATTGATGTTGAAATCTAATGTCATTAAGTTTTTCAATGCGCCTTTATTCACCATGCGATCCCAAAATAAATCTTCGCATGTCAACAATTTTTTCCAATGTGTGTATGAGAGGCTCTTGACTGTATGGTTTTATGATAATTCCAGTTAATGATGGTAGGCTCCCAACATTCTTTCTCCTCAATGTGACTGCAGAATGACTAAACAATTGATCAATATGGTCATGTGTATGCTCAACAAGAAGGAAACCAACTTTTACCTTCTGAAAAATTCCCAATTCAACAAGCATGTTTAGATAACCAAACACAATCTGATTTTTGTTTTCCTGACTAGTGTTGTCCAATTATACATATAGAAATTTAGGAAGATCACCAGACCAATGAGTACGAACATGTTGAATTATGGTGATGGTCATGTTTACATCATTATGGATATTTGTCCAGTTCTAACGTAAACCGTTGGAGACATCCGACCATTAAAAACCAAACAACCAACCAAGTGAAACTGAATAAAATTTTCTTCCTTTAAACTCTTTGGTATACAGACAAAATGTGGCAAATGTGTTTTTTCTTATCCATGCCATCAATTATCATACCCATATATTTATGTGGAGCATCATAACACTTGTTGTGCTGTTTGTACAACTTTTGTCGTTCACTTGATTGTTGGTTGCGATGTGCTTGAAGTGCATTGATAATGGAATCTACAAATAACATAAAATTAAAATATTGATAACGAGTTGTCATAATTGATATTAATCCAAGAACAAATAATTTTGTAAATACATACCGCTTTCTATCCCTTCTGATGTATCCCTTCTGTATTTAAGAGAAGCACATGTATTGCAAATCCCTATCCTTGACCTATTAGGAATGCAGATGTTGTTAAACCTTTGTAGGGACCCCCATTTTCGGGTCCTACTTAGAACAATTTTCTAAAGCTTAAAAACATAATATTACCATTACAATACATAATCAATAACAAAATTAAATAAATTCGAGAACTAGCAAGTAAACACATAAACGTAGAACTTGTTACTGTAAGTCGAATCTGTTGTTGGAGGAGAGGTCTCCGTCTTCATTCCAATCCCACTCGTCCTTTTTTGTCCGCTTCACCCATTAGATCCCTCCAGCAAAAGCTCGTTTAACCATAGGTGAAGCAATCGTTAGCTTCGCCACCCAACCTTAGGATTATGCAATCAGTCGCATAGCCACCCCTGAGCTTCGGCATCGTAAGAACATACCAGCCTTGACCTTCCGATGGGATCTCCTGTCACGTCCCCTCCCATCATACCAGTGCGATGGAGAGGATCGTGATGCTAAAACCAGGCATCTAGCCCCATGAGCTTTTTAAATAGGCATTCACATAATATAAAAGAACATATGAAATGTATAATTATAAGAAAAACACAGCAGAAATAATTTCGGTAACACATCCATCATACATTCAAGATATTCATCAAATAAATAAATGCAAAGTTAACACAAGAGAGTACTTATCTTATAACAAAGTAGTCCCAAGCAATTGGCTATGCAACTGCAACGTTCCACCCAACCATAGGCCAGTTGTGATCATCAATATCTCAACACACGGCCACCCCCGAGCTGGGCATGATCTCTACAAGGAATCAGGGAACAACAGACTCACACATAGCCAAGCATACACCAAGATGAGCCAAGCCAATCTACAATTGGGTTTATCAGGTTGCTAGGAAATGGGAAGGAAGAGTGGCTAAGCTAGTGAGCTCAAGCACAAAGCCAAGGGTAACCTTACAAAATCTATCTAGCTTGGCACCCACAATACCTACACACCCAACACAAGGAAGTATTCTTTTCACTACTGTACAGTCCCTCAAACCATACCTTCCCCATCTAGTGCTCTCAGGGTGTGCATAGAAGAGTAGCCAAAGCCCTCTTGATATTCTTGAGAGGTTATCTCCCCCACTAGGTTTATCAAGCCCTCTCTGTCCACTACCACTCCAATCTCTTGCTTACAGTCTCCAAATCAAACAGGGATGTAGATAATCAGCTAACTACAATGGATGGACAGGAGAAAAATGTTTGTACAGTGATAAGCATGAAAATGATTCCCTGAGCTTCAGAAAAACGTGGGAAGGCTAAAAATGAACAATGGAGGTTTGGGAAAACCCCAGGAAGCAGAAATCGTTTTTAGGAAAAATGCCCATGGCAATTCGGGGACAAAACGACCTCCATACGGTCCCAAATCGCAGACCCTTCTTCCCAGCTACTATCCAAAACCAAAAACGAGTTTCTGGGCAAGGAAAACCCCGCGTTTTTTATGAAAAACGTGAATGTAACTTCCAGCAATCTCAATCTGCGTGAGAGAGGAAAAAAAACTATATGTTCAGAATGACTTTGGGCACCATCTCGTGGGTGTTTTCTTGCCCAAGAAGCAAAAATACGAATTCCCATGTTGATGGCTTGCCCATGCACGAAATTGGCTGCCATACCTCTTCATTCCCAAGGCATTAACTACCTCAACCAATTTCTGGAAGAATTAAATGATTGGGTCCATAACCCAAAATGGGTAGTTGGTGGTTTATGGGTTTTCTCATTGACACATGGATTAACACCATTGGCTCAAGGGTTTGAATAATTTCCCTCCCTATTCCTTGTAGAATCATGCCCCCATCTCTTTGTTGCATTGCATAGCTAGTTGTGGGTTTTTCATTAAAATTCGTATTTACATGATGTCTTAATTTACATTGTGCCTATCTAGCACAAGAACCATAGGCATCTATTTTTAATTGCCGATACATAAAACGCTAAATCAATGGTGGGGCCTTGGCCTTGAGCTCCTCACCATGATTAAATATCAATATTTACATAATTTACGATTTAATGAAAAAGGGGGTCAGAATGGGGACGTGACATCTCCCAACCCATAGACAGACTATCAACCAAACTCAAAGGAATCACAATCAAATGGAAACTTCTATTACGAAGTCCATCCAACACTAGGGAGCAAGAGATCCCCCCTCTCCTTCTCCTCCGCTTTCTTTTATAGCCCATATCTTGCATGACATGTGTCCTCTCATGCAAAAGTAACTTTTAATTTAATAATTACTTATTATTTATCCTCATGCAACAAGTGTCACTCTCACATCAGTGTGCACCTAAATCCCTTAAGTATCTCTTTGTTGTCTCCCTAGTCAATTTTCTAATCCCTAAATCAGTGTGTGTATGTGGAGTGGTCTCTACATGATTATTATTCTAGTTTTGCTCCATAATTTAGTTATTGAATATTATTTTCAATTTAAATCTCATGCATAATCATTCTAGCATAATGGGCACACATCTACCCCAATTTCCCCTTTTTCTGAAATCTCATAAAATAAAAATATTCTTTTATTCGATTTTCTAAAATTCTATATGCAACTTTAATCATATATGCATAATTGTTTTAAATGCAAAAAGTGTGAGTAATAATCTTTTTCCATCGTTGTCTAGGTACCCCTTCGACAGGTCCTTCCGACAACCTCCTTTTCCTTGTGTGGGGAATATTGTGTAGTGATCAGGGAATCGTTATCGCGATCCCTCGACTACACTTCCTTGGAGACTAATGGTGGTTGAGCGATAAGGTCCTCCCTATCGCGCGCCCCTCAACGCATCGTAGGAGAAAAAATCATTGTGGCCTCTCCTGTATGACACATGTTTCCCCGGGTGAGCTGAAACGACTTCCGACCCGTGCGTGGAGTGCTAATTCAGGGTCAATAGTCCGTCGTCGTACCCCTAGGTATTTTTCCCGTTCTTACGACCCCTTTCTTGTTCTATCATGAGTAAGTCGGTAAACCACCTTACTTGTCACTGTACACATACTCAGAGCACACACATCGATAGTATTGCTAAAAAATCGTTATATCATAATTCATTTCATTCGCTAATCATTAAGCAGACATAGGTAATTGTCCATTAGATTCACATTATAATCACCCGCATAATTCCATTTCCATATTTCAGCATATATACAACATTCATCATAAGGGTTCACATGTGCTAATCAATCAACAATATTTCATATCACAAGTATCCATAATCATCATTAAATCAATCCTTCATTAGGAACATATTCGTTTATCACATGCAATTTAATTCTAAATCAACATATATGCAATCATTTATCTTGGTTTCTTTAGCTGGGTCACTTACCAATAAGTGTCGTCACTATCAATAGTCATAGCGAGTTTGAGGGGAATTACATACACCCCCTCTTATTAGAACTTCGTTCCGAAGTTAATTTTTGTTCTCGCACTTTCGATGCTAGGCTTTACTTTAATTTCCTATTCTCATCTTCTTGTCGTTCTTTTCTATTTTTCTTAAACAATCATGGCCATAAGAACTAGTGGCTCTAATCATTAGTTTTCTAGGTCATCTAGTATGGTTCCAATACATCCTCAGGAACTCAATCGTAATTTTGCATAATGCAAATCCAATAATACCTTCATAATTGTTAATACCAACTTAGATTTCCTATACCTCCTAGGCATCTGCGAAGATCCATGATATCTAATTTAACTACAAGTTATATTGCATCAATAGCTACACCTAATCATCATTTGCACAACAATTCCAAGCAAGAATTCGAATCCGTTGGCTATCCTTTCCTTCAAGACGAGAAGGTAAACATCATACAGTATTCAGTAAAATACAAGTGGGTAAGTTATAATCACGAATAAACAAATCAAGAGCGACTGTCAAATAGTCCAAAAATTGATTCCCATAATACTACTCTAATTCCATAAATTTTAATAAATTTGATTCTCAGTATGATATGATTCCAAAGTGTCGGAACTTAGCGACTTAGTCAAACATATAAAACTTTAACTCTTGGTCCTTTCATCGGTAACATCATGTCAAGGTCAATGAGCTCACCACGTCCGTACCTCATTTCATTATTTTCATATTCATATGACTCATTCGGCAACGTAAAAAACTGTGTGGGTCATCATAACCTCATCGAGTCCTATCATCAGAACTAGTTGCTTCTTCATTTAAGTTGCACCGTGTAAGGTGGTTAGCATCATTGTGCTCAAATTTCTCGTGTTGATCATCTCCATACTTCGTTTTACTAAAATAGTCTTTATTTGGCCCTCTCGGTGGATTTTTCCCAGTTTAAGAATTTTCTATTCACTATGTCATGGTCACGTCAAGTTTGTAATCCTTCATTCATTTTGACAACAATGTCATGCCACAAAATTAATTTCTCTGGGATCAGCTCCTCATGTTAGTAACATTGATATCTTGTTTTCCATTTTTTGCGACCATTTGACCCTCTCATCAGTTTGTCGAATTCTCGATAAGAGGATCCTTTTGGTGTCTCGTCAGCTAAAACTTATCAATTACATCCTTGTCATAATTCTTGTAACACTCTATACCTTGATTATCGAACTTCAAGTCGCGTCTTTCACCTAAAGGTTTTGTCCTAATAGACCATTGTGCTTCACTTCTCTAGTAATTCGATAATAGTACACTCAATATTCACCCTCAATAGACATCGAAAATCATGCCATCAAGCTTTTCATAAGTCAACTTTTATAATTAATTGTTAGTAAACTAGGGATCCCTATCGATGATGATAACTTTGGGAAAACCATGGAGCTTAAATATATATTTTTACATACCTATTAGCGCCTTGACTAGATTTGGTTTTTTATGAAATTCCAATGAAGTGGTCATATTTGGTTTATCGATCTACGATTACAAATATTATATCTTCCCCTTCAGTGATAGGAAGACTAGTGATAAAGTCCATAGACAGTTTAAACCATTTCTAAAATTGGGATGTGAAGGGGTTAAAGATCAAAGGCCTAGAGGAACAACCATTAAAATTGTGTCACTAACAAGTATCACATTTAGCCACATATTTTTGAATATATGTCTTCATACCTTACCAAAATAAGGATTGTCATATATTATAACATGTTTTGAAAAACCCAACATGACTTCCTGTCAGAGAATCATAATTCTCCTTTAAGATTTGAATTTTGAATTTAGAAGTGTTGGGAAAATATATCATTTGTTTGTACCATAATATGTCATTCTCCCACATAAACTTAGGATTTGTTGCCTTGTTGCTTTCAACTTCCTCTATTAACTTCATTATCTATGGGATTTTGACATACTGAGTTTGAACCTCTAAGATCCTGGGGAATAACTATGGAAATAACTCATAGAGTAGTGTCACTTTCGTGTTTTCTTGATAATCCATATGCACCCGAATTTTCCTTACCTTTCTTATAAAGAATGTCGAAGTTGACAACTTGGATTTTGCTCACCCAATTTTTTTGTTTTGATGAAAGGTTCTTCTGGATCAGGAAATACTTCAAACTGTCGTGATATGTTTTGACAAGAAATTTGGCTCCCAACAAGTATTATTTCTATTTTACCAAGGCACGCATTGTTAACACATTATACAATTTGACAAGAACTATATACTAAAAAACATTTGCATAAAAAACACCAAAAACAACCCCCAAATTGAAAAGTGGTGCTACTGATAGCACCCATTTTTTTCTCGGGGCTAAAATTACAACTTTTTTGAAACCTCGGTCCGTGTCATTGCAATCAATAACATAAATTGACCCTCGAATAGAAAAGTAGTGCTATCGGTAACAACCATTTTTTTCGGAGCTAAAATTACAACTTTTTTGTAACTCGACCTTATCAATTGACGTCACTACAATCAAAACCCTAAAATGGTGCCCTTAGAATCACCCCTTGCTTTTTCGGGGTTAAAATTACACCTTTCTTGAAACTGTGGCCCTTAGGTAGTTCGACTATAGAATCTTCATTTTTCTTTTCAAGGTTAAAATTACAACTTGTTTGAAACTGTGGTCTTTACAGCTGACGTTGTTGAAATGAAAATGTCAAAATAAACTCCAAATTGAAAAAGGATGCTACCACTAGTACCTCTTTATTCTTCTGAGTTACAATTCTAAGCATTTCCAACCATGACCTTAAAAAAATGTTAAAATCATAAGGAAAATAGAAAAAAAGGAAAAGACAAAAAGACAAATTTAACAAAAATAAAATAAAAATAGTTTTTTAATAATCTAAAAAAACCTTAAAACGAAAAAATTTAACTTTAAAAATGAAAAAAAACACAGATATATTCATAACATTTTTTTAAATAAAACATTAAATATATATATATATATATATATATATATTAGAAAAGAAACATTTTAAAAATGAAAAAAAAAACTTAAAAGCAAAACATTAAAAAAATAATAAACCCCCCATTCTCATGGTAACCACCATTAAAAAAAACATAAAAGAAATTTAAAAGAAAATAAAAGGCATAAAAAATTAAAACGAAGAAAAATAAAATAAAAAATTCAAAATAAATATGAAAAAATAATAATAAATTCACATCATTCCATCTTTTATTTACTTTATGTCCTTTCCTAATTTAAAAAAGTGTAAAGAAGGACTCGATTCTGAATTTATCGAGTCCCCCTTTCACCCATTTTTAAATCACAAAAAACCATAAAAAAATAGTTTTAAAAAATTGTGAATAGAAGACTTGATTCTTTGAATCGAGTCCTCCCTTCACACCCTTTTAAACCATGAGATGGCACCCTTTTAAACCATGAGATGGTATGGGAGGCCCCTTGATTTAAAAGGGGTGGATGAGAAAAGGTGGGTTTATTATTATTTCTTTCATTATTTTTTATGTTTTATAAAAAAAATCATGTCTTTTATTTTATTTAAGGGGTGTATGGGATGGAGTTATTTTATTATTATTTTTTTATGTTTTTGATTTTTGTAAATGTTTTTTTTTTTAATTTTTTTTTTCTATAATTTAATTTTTTATCAAATTGTTTTATGTATTTTTTTTTAACTGCTTTATTTTGTTTTAAAATTGTTTTATGTCTAATTTATTTTTTTATCAAATTGTTTTATGTTTTTTTTTTAATGTTTTATTTTGTTTTAAAATTGTTTTATGTCTTTTATTTAAAAAAAATGTTTTTTAAAATTATATAAGTAATTTTTAATATTTTTTAGTTATATTTTTAAAATTGTTTTCATTTTTATTTTTATAAAATTATATTGTTTTTGTTTTTTGTAAGTAGGTATTTATGAGGATTTGAACTTGTGACTTTTCATTCATAATTCCTCATCTCAATTACTCATTACCAATTGCTCTACTCCCATGGGTATATTGTTTTTGTTTTCGTTGTGATTTTAATAATAAAATATATATATTTTTAAGGTCATGGTTTCAAATGTTTGGAATTGTAATCCAAAGAAGAAAGGGTTGCTACTCTTCTTTTCTATTCGGGATTTAATTTTGATATTTTCATTGCAACCGTGTCGCTTGTTAAGGCCACGGTTTCAAACAAATCGTAATTTTAACCTTGGAAGAAAAATGGAGGTGCCATGGTCGAACCACTTAAGGGCCACGGTTTCAAACAAAGTGTAATTTTAACCCTGAAAAAATAATGGGTGTTTCTAAGGGCACCATTTTAGGGTTTTGATTGCAATAACATCAGTTGTTAAGGTCGGGTTTTCAAAAAAGTTATAATTTTAGCCCCGGGAAAAAAAGGGTGCTACCGATAGCACCACTTTTCGATTCGGGGTCAATTTAGGATATTGATTGCAACAACACCAACCGAGGTTTCAAAAAAACTATAATTTTATCTCTGAAAAAAATGGGTGCTACTCGTAGCACCACTTTTGATTCAGGGTTAAAAATGAACATTTAATGCATCGTATTAAAAAACAAGAACTCTTGAAGTTCTCATCAAGTTGTATAACATGTTTATTGCCAACATTTATTTATCATGTGTAGATTTTGTTTACTCATCCAGCGTTAATCTTCGACTTTTGAAGGAAATGGGGTGATTATCTTGCATGAGCACATCTCCTATTCCTATTCCTAAAGCATCACATTCAAGGATAATTTTTTTTTTTGTGAAATATGGGGCTACCAAAACAAGAGTGGATGTCATTAAGGTTTTCGTATTTTTAAAATTTAGCTTTTTCATTCCCATTGAAGGCATCTTTTCTCAATGGTGTTTTTAATGAGGCCACAATCTGTGCATAGTTTTTATAGGGACCCCCTTTTTCTGGGGCCCTTCACAAACTAAATCGAAAACTTAGTAACATCATATAAACTAGATTTAATCTTATCAAAGATAGAAAAATTAAATATATTTAAATATTAAATTTAGCAAGTACAAAATGAAACAATAAACCTGTCAAGCGTAGGTCGATTCTGTTGTGCAAGGAGGAGAGGTCGTTGTCTTCAATCTAATCCCACTCGTCCAAGTAACTACTAGGTATTCGGTTGAAAACCCACAAGTAAAGACTCGCTTAACCATAGGTGAAGCAATCGTTAGCTTTGCCACCCAACCATAGGCTTATGCAATTAGTCGCATAGACACCCTCGAGCCTCAGGTTCGTAGAGAATGCACACTAGAAAGGATTCATACATGAGACCCCCCTCACCAAAATCCTTATCCAAAATCACAATAGAAATCACAATCATAACTCATTCGCCATTCCGGCAGTCATCTAGCATTAGGGATCCATCCCCTTTTCCTTCCTTACCTCTTGCTTAAATAGAAAAATCCTTTGCGACACATGTCGCCTCATGCAAAAATACTTTTTTTATGCAAATTATTCAATACAAATATTCAACGAACCATGTGTCACTCTCTCATGAGAGTGCACATACTTCCCACATGTTACTCCTAGATGTCCCCTGATACTAGGATTCCAATCCCTATTTTAGTGGGTGCAAGTGGAGTTGACTAGTTAATGACTCATAGTATATCTTTTGATCCATATTTAATTATTCTCAATTATTTAATTACAAATAACCATTTCATGCATAAATAATCTAATGCAATATTATATGCCAAGTACATAACTACAAATATTCCTTTCATGCACAATTAATCTAATGCAATACTGTATGCCAAATACATAGGTGTTCATTTATCAATTTTCTTTATTCGTCTAGGTACCACATCATCAGGTCCTTCTGACAACACTTTCTTTACTTAATTGTCTAGGTACCACATTGTTGGGTCCTTCCAACAATAATTTCTCATTTTACAGTCTAGGTACCACATCATCAGGCCCTTCCAACAATAATTTCTCATTTTACTGTCTAGGTACCACATCGCCGGGCCCTTCCCACAATAATTTCTCATTTTACTGTTGTGTTGCGATTCCATGTAGTGATTTAGGAACCGTTACCATAAATCATCCGGCTACACTCTATGTGAGACTAATGGCGCTGAGGATTAAGTCTGTTCTTATTGTGCACCCCTCAACCTCATATGTGATCAAACTGTTATGGTCTCACGCATACGACTTCAAGCCCACCCGAGTAAAGCTGAATGGGCTTTCAACTCGTGCGTGGATTCTTATTGGGAGCCAACATTTTTTTCGTACCCCCGTGTGTGTTTTTCCCATCCTTTGCGCCCCCCCTTTGTTCTGTCGTGATTTAGTCGGTAAACTTCCTTAACTGTCACTGTACATATACTTCGATCACACACATCAATAGTACTGCTCAAAAACCATCATATCATAATTCATTTTATTCATTCACTAATCGTTAAGCAAACATACATAATTGTCCATTGGATTCCCCCCATAATCACCCGCATATTTCCATTTCTATATTTCAACATCAATACTACATTCATCATAAGATTTCACATGTCCTAATCAATCAACAATATTTCATATTAAAATCACAAGTATCCATAATCATCATTAAATCAATCGTTCATTAGAAACATATTCATTTATCACATATATAGCTAATCAATCAACAGTTTATTCTAAATCAACATATATGCAGTCATTTATCCTGGTTTCTTTAACTGGATCACATACAAATAAGTGTCGTTAAAATCTATAGTCATAGCGGGGTTGAGGGCATTACATACACCCCCCCTTAATTAAAACTTTGTCCCGAAGTTAAGTTTTATTGTACTTCCAAAGTGAGCTTCACTTTCTTTTCACATCCATGTCTTTTTGCCATCAACAGTAATTTTATGTACTGTAACTCTAGTAATATATATTTGTTTTCCAATAATTGTTGTCTTTGAGTTAGGTTTCCCACGTCTCTTTAATTATCCATAGGGGTCCATGATATCCAATTAAACTATAATATCGATGCATCAATAGCCACACAATAGCTACCCAATCAATTTCTAATTAATAATTTCAGTCTATTTGGCTATCCTCTTCCCTAAGGTGAAAAGATAAACATCATACAACCTTAAGTAAGGTACAGATGGCCAGTTATAGTTACAAATTACTGGTTCAAGGGAGACTATCCATTTTTACAAATCGATGTATAAATCATTCAATATCCTCATAAGACTATTCCAATTTCATGATTTTTAATAAAATTGATTCTCAACTCGATACGAAAGTGTCGTAACTTAGTGACTTGGACAAACATAATAAATTTAACTTCCTAGTTATTTTTGTCAGTAACATCCTGTCCAGGTCAATGAGCTTATAATGTCTTTATCTCATTTCATCATTTCTGTTGTTAAAGGACCACTTCGACATACTCATCAAATCGCACTATGTGTGTTTTCTTAACCTCATAGAGTTCCTTTTCGAGGGGTATTCGTCTTTTCATCGAGGTTTGACCATGTCCTGAGGTTAACTTCATTGCATTCAGTTCATTGTGTTGTCTGCCTTCATATTTTGTTTTACGAAAATCGTCCTTGATTTCCCCTTTCAGTGGATTTTTTTGTATTTAAGAATTCTCCATTTACTATGACATCGTCACGTCAAACTTGTACTTTTTCATTCTCTTTAACAACATTGTCATGATGGAAATACTTGTGTCATTGGGATCAGATGCTCATGCTAGTAACATTGTTATCTTTCTTTTCAAATCTTAAGTCCATTTCACTCCTTTGATAATTTGTCAAAGTCTCGTCAATATGAGTATCTTGGTGTCTTGTCAGTTAAAATTTATCAGTTTCCCGTCATTTAGTAAATTCACCAAATATATCCATCCACTTGTCTTATCATCATGGTTGTGTAGGAACAGTTTAAAATATCCTAACCTAGATTCATGCTTTCCTTTACTTTTCACAAGGGTCCTTCAATCTCAAAGCAGCATACACATAAAGTTGCTTGTAATGCATCTAATAAATCTCCATTTAGTTCTAATAATCACTATTTAATTTATAATATGAGAATCACTACCCTTTTTTCATAATCGCTTATGTTTGTTCCCCTCACTCGGTAGGTATTCCAAGTTATAATTTGTCATCAGCATGTTATTTTATGCATCACCTACTTCAATTGTCCATCTCTGCCTTAAAGCCATTTTTATATCAACATATTCATAGCAAAAACTAGGTCTCAACTCTATTCCCTCATTGTAAATTTCAATATGTTACCCCCAATTAAGATTTTCCAATTGAAATACAATATAACTAAACATAAGGATCTATAATTCATATGGACTATGCATGTAATCTTAGACAAAACTATTCTAACGTACACCTCTTAAGTATTGAGCATATTTAATTGTATATGAGTATTATAAACACGATCTTCTTCATTTCCATGCATCCTAGTTAATCCATGAACCTACTTTCATGCACGACTTCAAGAGTAATTTCATAGGACACAACAATAATTCTTCTCTAACAATAAGATTTAATTAATGGTATGTCCCCATCCAAATAAATCACTAGAAGGGAAAATTCCACCAATCTACTAGTTCCCTAGGTTGGGGTGGAAACATCTAGATTTGAAATAAGGGAGCTATAAAACCCCAAATGGACATTAGCATGATAAAATATATTAAAAGGGGGCTAAATAAATATTTATAATAGGAAAATAAGGTGGCACTTGGTCATGAGGGCACATTGGTGGTGTGGGACCCACACAAAGAAAGATCCTCCATGCCACATGGCATCCTACTCTCACCCATTTGAATCCAAGGTGGATTCTAATGTTCTTGGGGGAGTTGTAAGGGCATTATACTTGGCATGATTCAATGAGGTTCGAAATTGAGTGGAAGAGTAACTCCCATGGTATTGAGACACTTGGGCTAGATTCCCTAGCTTCTATGACAACAATGATGAAGATGCTATGACACTTATGACAAGGATCAAACCCGTTTGCTGAAATCTGACCTATATGACATGTCAAGGCTAAAAATATCCTCCAAGAGGGTGCACAAGGGAGTTATGGCAGTTAAGATGCTTCCCCATTCGAATTCATGGAAGAGGGAGACTACGAATTGTTGGACAAGTGGCACTCATTCAAATCTTTTCCCAAATCGAGTTGGCATGAATATTTTGGAAGGAATTCAAACCATAGAGGACTTGGAAGGATTATAAAATACAAGAACAAAGAAGGATATGGGATTTTGATCATTTCTCATTTTGCAAATTGGAGAGCATAGCTTGTCCATGCAAGTTGGATGTTTATTCTACTTGCCTTAGTACCAATTTCGAGGGTGCAATATTCCCATCCTAATTGGAAATTGGAGAGGCCATTCAGACCTTTAATTTGGAGCTACATGAATTCGTTTGTTGCAGGTTGAAGCTACAGGGATGCTCGTGACCATTTCTTCTTCAACTTGTTCCCACAACTCTCTCACATTTCTCTTCATATTCTTTCTCTTGGAGGAAAGGCGCACATGGTGAGATGCTGATCTCTTTGGGGGAGTCCAAGGGACCCAATTTATTTGTAAAATGATGTCTATCCTCTTTATTTGATGCTCAGATAAACCTCATATCGAAACTCCAAGTGGAACTATGTCAAAATGCCAAACTATGTATGAATGGTGTCATTTTCCCCCATATCTTGTTGTAAGAGCTTGAAGTTGTTTGGTATCGAAGTGTTTCAGTCAATCACTATTATTTGATTGTTGTATGGAGAGCCATTAATGCACTGAATAAGTTTCATACACATTATACAAGTCCTTGGAACATTTCTCTCAAATTTCATAGCAAGTTGTAGTGTTTTTCTATCATTTCCCCCTATGTGAAGACATGTCTACAAATATCTGATTTATGGGAGTTGCAACAGCCTTTAGGAACTGATTAATGATGCATTTGGGTTCCCATTGAATTCATATAAATAATCCATGTCTCTATTATGAAATTTGGGAGGGTAGTACTGCATTTGGGAAGCCATTAGTGACCTCTACCCTTGGGGGTTTGAACCTCGAAATTACTAGTAAAATTCCCCAATTTCTCCTGAAGTTAAATGAATGTTGCATAAGTCTTTTGAGACTTTCCAAGCACCCATAAGCTTCATTTTTATGTCAATACCTTTCAAACACCTTCAGAACCAATTCGAAAGCCTTATGAGCCATTTGGAAGCACTTGAGTCACCACTAGTTCAAGGGTCGAATTGGCCAAAAATTGCAATTTTTCCAATTTCTTAAAAAGGGACACGGCAATTAAATATAGGGCCATAAATTAATTGGATATAATATATGTACAATCCAATTCAAATATATTCATTGATACATTACTAATCTTTTAATGGAAGCGAAGTATTTATTGTAGATCTCTCTTCTTACAATCTATTCTATGTATCAATCCTATATATAACTTTATTCCATACTGACTTCTATGTTTGAATATTGAATTTTTGAAATAGAACAAACCCTTATTTTATCCTATTTGCAATTATATATAACTTCTAAGTAATTGAAATGAGTATTAAATCTCCATTAAGAATTAAGATAATCTTTTTTTTTTCAATCTATTATATATATATACAAAAATATTTATGAATATGACTTTAAATATATTCAAAAAATTAGGACTATTCTTCACACTAAAAAGGGTATCTATGTTTCTCTTTAATTTCTTTTACTCTATAAATTCTCAACTTGCATGACTCTAAATGAATTAATTAATCTCATTCTTTTTTTCCTTGGAAAGATGAACAAAATTACATTCTGCACATGTAATAGGATCACAAAGATCCCTACATTGTCACATATTTACATTCCCATTATTATCACCTCTATAGTCTCCTATCTGAAAGAAAAAGAAATGACTGTCCATACAGCCCGCATGAATATCAGATATGAGGAAGTATAGCCTCAAAATCTGCAAGTAATAATAGTTGTATAAACAGAAAATAAGAAACTGTAAACAGTACATTTCCGTCAAGACGGCAGACTCCAAGCTCCAGAGAAAGGGTGCCCCAACCACCAGCTGATCCGCATCTCCCAGGATCCACCTCCACTAATGGCACCGCTCCATCATGCAGCCGCCGCCCTCCCCAGCAGCAAAGGCAGTCTTTAAGACAGAGCTCCCTGCAGCTTGAAAGGAGAGGTGGTGAAGAGAAAGGGAGCAGCACCAATAATAGGCCGCAAACCCTGAAACAAGTGCAGAGCCAGCCCTCCATAGAAAATCCGTCCCAGCCGAAACCCTCATCGAAGTATGCAGGAGATCTACGTCTGTGGACAAGCAGCAGGCTCGATAGATCTCCCAAACCAGCGAAAAACGGCCAGCATGCAGACCCCAGATGAAGAAACTAGAACAGACCACCGTTGGAGCCTCCACCGGATGAAAGGGCACCGCCCTTCAGGAAACCAAATAGAGAAAGAAGGGCCACCGGTTTCAGATCTGGGCGCTCGAAGAAGGAGCAGCCAAGAAAAAGGGAGCCGGCGTCGAAGGAGCTGCCTCCGTCGAATGAAGGCTGCCGCCGTCGTAGTCCATGGCCTGACGGTGCTCTCCCAAATGCTGAGCAACCGCGAGCACTACACGAATGGGATCCAGCGCTGTGAGAAACGGCGGCAATCCCGTGGGAAAGCGGACGTCAACGACAGCACCGATGACCTGCGAATGGCCGACGGCTCCAGTGCAAAACCTTCTTACCACGGACAAGCCCCTCCCGCCCACTGCGCCGACGCTCAAGCCCCCACAGCTGCCGACTCGCCGCCGAAGTGCCTCCCGGAATCCACCGCCGCCGCCACTGGTTCTGGAGCACAGACCCAATGGGTCACCGCGCATGGCCCTCCCTCTCTCCAATCTATGCAAAGACGCAGAACAGTATTCGTCGAACCGCAGGAAACCAAAGTCACAGAAAAAAGAGAAGCGTATGCGAAAGATGGGTGGAGGCAGCTAGGGTAGGAACCCTAGCCGCCTGGTTCTTCACTCCACGACTCTCAAACCCTCGATATCGTCGCCTCCAGAGCTCCAACAATTAATCTCATTCTATTAGGTCACATATATACTATTTATATTATCAACTATAATAAATGAAAAGTATTAAATGTCATTCACCATTATCCATGAATCTTTAAACAATATATGTAAATCATTCTTCTCAATTAATTTTCAATTAAATTAGTTTATATATATATATATATATATATATATATATATATATATATATATATATATATATATATATATATATATACTATAACTCTATTTTTCTTTTTAACTAACCTCAATTTGCAACATTCCCTTTAAACAATAATACATCACATACATATAATTCTTTAAACCTATATATATATATCGACTACCGTCGTATCGTTATAACATTATAATGCCTTTGAAATCACCATTTACATGTTACATAAATATACACCAAAATTCGATACAAACAACTTATTTTTAATGGATTATAGTGAAACGATATCACTTAACAAGAGCCACGTGGTGGTAATGTCCCCGACATTGCCATTGCCACGTGCTATTGCAATTTTGAAATGAGCGAATTACTTTGGAAAATGGATTGCTATTTTGATATGAGCTTGTCTTCATAACTTAGGAGCCACGCCATTAACTTACATAGAGTTCCTGTCAACAACATGCTATTCAAAATAAATTTTAATTTAATTGTTCATTTCAACAACCAAGACTCACTAGTACTCATATTCACACATACCACTAGATGTAAATGCCTACACTACTATTGGCTTCCTCTCTATACACTATTAAAGATACATTTTATTTTGTGCATGTTTCCTTCACGGTTTAAGGGATATCGTGATCACATGTCTTCACCATGCTAAGAAGAGTTTTGTTATTCGTTGTCGAGACTTACTAGCACCTAAGTACATATATGCGTTAAAACTCATGTAGAAAGAGAGTTAATTTTTTTTATCCTTACTCGGTGTAGATACTTAACGTGAACATTTAAATAAGTATATAATGATGAAGTTATAATTTTCATATGCAGAAAACATTGACCAAAATGTATATCCCAACTCAAATAGTTATTATTAAAAGTATGATAAACATTAAGCAAAAATAATATTTCCTGGCCATTTACAAATTGCTCAAAAGTTGGCAATGGTGGATAAGAAGTTGGCAGAAAATGAACTCGAATTCGATCATGGTAATTTCCTACGTTCTTGGTGAGGTCTCCCACAAGGCTTGAATTCTTCGGTGTGATTTGAATTTGAAAGCCCTAAGGGTTAGCTCACTCAATTGAACAATCTACCCAACTCATGATGTCAACAAGGAGGCCATATTTCATGTTCAAACCTAATCGAGTCTCTTGGAATTATGAGCTACTATTGTAGTTGGTAATTGAGTTACCCATAAGAAAGGGTGAAATATTATTTATGGGTCACAAAGAGCATTAATCACAATTGATTCAAGAAGTGCAAACATGTTACACGTAAGATTTGAACATGAATGGAAATGATAAAATTTCGATAACCTACAACAATGTTTGGATGAAACCAATTTATAACTTTTTAACTTAAAATAAATAATTTATAGTTCATTGATTAATTCATTATTAAAAAATTGTTCATTAATTAGTTGATTATTAAAATCAAATTATTATATGATTTCATTTACCAACCATTAATAACTTACAACAATGTTGAGATAAAATGAATATAGAATTTATTATATTAACATTAAAATGAATCATATAATGATATTTGGTTGATAATCAATATCATGAGACATATTTGGTCATGTAAAATATGTTTACTTATATAAAGCGAGTAGGCTCTTTTTTTCATGGAAAAAAATGTCATGAAAATGTTATCTTCATGAATAAAAAAAATTCAAATAAATCTAAACAAAATAAAAATGATGAACTAGTAGAAAATCAATTTTTAAAATAAAATTAAAATGTTATATATACATATTATTTTATAAAAAACTCAATAAACTAGGTATAAGAAATAATCGAAATAAAATTTAAATATTATAAGAATACTGTATAATTATTGTCAAAGTCATGACATATTTGGTATATAAGTATTTTGATTAAATTAAATACAATTCATTTTAGATAATGTATTGGATTTTTGGTAATACGGTTCAAATTGAATTATTTTCATCCATCTTTCACACGAGCTACTTGCTTAGTGTTTAGCATAGTTTTATACCATGACACCCTAATACGATATATGGTATTCACAACACAAGCAAATTTGTCTTTTGATAATTTCCTTCCATATCAAGCCAAGTTAGCCAAAAGTCATTTTACAACATCTTGACTAAGAAGTCATTTTGCAACAGAAAGTACGTGTGGGAAGTAATGTGCTCCTAAGAATAAGAAGTGTACTTCAGCGATCTTTTGAAGATCCTTTTGCATGCACATTAATTTTAGATGTGTTATAAAACTTATAATTAACCTAATTTAAAGTATATGTGTCATTATTTATGGTTAATGTAATTTAGAGGTAATAATTATTGATAAAATTATTGGATTACTTTTAATTGTCTTATATAAAATTAGATGGTCCAAACACATTCCTCGTCCATAATACATATATTACATTTTTAACACATTGTTATAATCCAAATATTCAATTTGGATTATATACAATATATATCAAGAATATGAAACAATACAAGAGATATCCAATAAGCTTCAACTTTATTATTATGCAAATGATTCTTTTGAAGGGATGAATCAACCCTTGTTCACTTGCCTCTTCGAGGGAAATACCTCCTAATGAGATAAGTTAAACATACCATATTCTCCACACCCCTCATAAGTAGGACTCCATCCATATTTATAGACCATAAGATAGCTTAACCTTCTAGTTTCCCTAGTGGACCTTTCTTAATGATGTCCCATTACATTTATTTACTAACATAGTCGACATTATTTAATAATAACAATATAGTGGACTTAGTCCAATTTACACTGAATGGCCTCCATTATTACTCTGATGAACCCTCTGTATCTATAAAAATCTCTATAAATGGCACAAACAAAGACTGAAAATCCATTTAATTGCCACAGATTTATATGAACCATATGAGGAATTGCAGAGACAGAGCCATAAATTCAATATTTATAAAATAATAAAAATTCAAGCGTTCGTCATTTCTGTCTATTGCTTATTTCTCATCCATAATTAGTTTGTGCTTACATTGTTGGTTGGGCATTGCGTGCAATAGTGAGATAGCCCAATAGTGCATTGTTGTTGGTTTGGCAGGGCTGTCCCAATAAACAAATATCACAATACCAGCCTCTCTCTCCCTTCTGACCATGAAACTGGAGATAGTAGAATTCTTTCAATATGACCGCCGAGATACCTCAACTATTGAACGGGCTGCTTCTAAAGCTGAAGAGAATCCCATGGAAGTGAAGAGTGATGACGAGGAGATGGTGCAGGGCTTGATTGCAATGTATTACTAGAAAATTTATGCAACCATGATCATTGCGGATTCTAGCTTTGGTAATTTTGACGGTAGCCCTCTTTTTGACTGTATCTACTCAGAAATCCAGTACGTGGACATATAAAATGGTGTCAAGTGTGTTTATCCTATGCTATCCCCTAATGAGATTTCTATTTTCGTTCCTAGTAGGTCATTCAAGCTCCTAAAGCCAAACAGATTCAATCCCTCGACTAGGATGCTCTAGGTGATGGACAGTAGGAACGTGGAGGGCATGTAAACATTGTACAACTCCACGAAGAAGAAACTAGCAGCCTCGATCCAAGTTTCAATTTTTGGATGAAACATGTCCAAACTGACGGCCTTGATCAAAGTTTCAGTTTTTCGATGAAACATGTCCAAGTAAAAAGCAACGTTATAATTGTAATCCACAAGTGTGATCTACAGGGCAAGTGATGTTGAGATTACATTTTTTTTTAAGTATGCCTACATATTGCTTAAAACAAGTATTAAAATATTATTAAATAAAAAATAATAATATTATTAGTATTTTCAAAAATGCAGCTTGTTCTTAACCTACGACACTAAGTAAATTGCTTATAAACCAGGACATTCATGGAGTGTATAACATGCTCACAAGGCAGTCAGGTCAAGGTGACTATTCTGTAGGTTTCATTCCTCCTTTTTAATTCAATGTTTTATTGGAATGAATACCACATAATCTCTTATCTGTATGCTCTTTTCTTTCCTATTTACGTTATATTTATGTTATTTTGCTTATTTATGTTTATCTCCTGAAAATTTCATATAGGAATCTAACAAGCTCAAGGCGTGGTCGATCATTATGCCAAGTATTGCAACTTTAACTACATTAACTTAGATGTAAGAAATTGTATTTGCATGACTCATTATGCAAAGAATTAGATAATTATGTAATGTATGATGAAAGTAATTATGGACACCAAAACTATTACAATCCAGAAACTCATCCATCCAAAACTAACACAGCAGATGAAGGTGCATTTATTTTTGGGAACTTGAAACTCTAAGTTCTTCATTCTCATGCAGGGTCCACCTATGAATAAATTGGCATCCTTTCATGGTTGATGCTCTCTCATACACATAACACTTTTTAAGGATACACTGTTAAATATATGGTTTCGGCAACTTCAACTTTCTGTCATGGATTGGAAGACAATGTTCAATTGCAATTACAAGTTCTAACTATGTTTTTAAAAGCTGTAATTATAATATTGAAGAATGCTTTTCGCCAGGCGTGAGATTTACAGTTCTTGAGAATGTTTTAAAAACATTTCGTTAATTATAGTCAACTGTGATTATAAAATTCTAATATAATATTGTTGCATTGTGAACTCATCGTATTTATTTATGAACATATTTTTTCTTGGGACTATAGATTCTTTTTCCATTTTTTTAATCCATATAATTATCTCTTATTATAACTACCTCATATATTGGAAATGAAAAAATGTTTCACATGCAAACATTTTATATTAGGATTAATGAAATAAAGGGACTTAACAAGGCAAAGGGAAATAAGTAATTAAAAAAATTAAATGAAATGGAGTAAAGCCTTAAGGTAATGGAAACATTTACAAATTTGATTAACTATTCATTAATTTTTGAAAAATAAAAATATAAAATATACAATTTTTGAAAAATAAAAATATAAAATATATATTTATAACTTAAATATATATTAAATGTTGATAACTTATGTAAAACAAGAACACTTTTCAGGCATAAAAAACATATTTTTTAGTAAAACATAATAGATTTGTCACACAATATAATATATATCGAAAAGTGAAATCCTCACCACAAAGAGCAAATTTGTGTATGTAAATAGGCCGAGGAAGATTAGATTATGTCCAAAGATAATATATATTATCAAATGAAACTACAATTGTCAGCGGCAATTGTCAGCGGTTTTGACAATCAGAGCACAAAGTCAGTGGTAACTTTATCATTCAACAAAGAACAACTCGGCTTAATAACAGCATTAAAAGAACAACTTAGGTGTAAGCAAGGAGGCAATGAAATCTCGTCAGAATGCTATCACAAATAAAAATAGAATAACACAATGCAATGGAATAGAAGAACTTTATATATTTATTTGTTTCGTGACTATTGTGTTTTACTTTTACCACAAGTGAAGAGAAATTTTTATGAGGAGACCATCAATCATCGTAAGGATTATCGTTTATCAAAGAAATGAGTTATAGGATAAAGTGTTCAATTTAATGGAAGACGCTTTTTCTTAAGACCGTTGCTACATCATTTGACCTGTGATAAAAATTAAGATAGTCACATTAAATAATAAACTGCCAAACTATTGCCAGGGAAAATGCATTTGTGATTCACCTAAATGGCAGAAGCAGAATTATATTGACATGAAAAGAATAACCTGAGAATAGAGTTCAATACTCGGATGTTACATGGTTAGATTAATGAGTGTTTTTTAGTTATCATATTGAGGCGTTTAATCATTTATATAGATGTAGAAATTTCATGCTATTCCTTAGACAAGATCAACGGAACCAGAATGTTAAAATCCCAGGATTCAGACCACTAAAAGCCCAAAATTGAACGATTAAAGCCAAAGCTGCTATGCATAGATTCACGCCATCAACTCTATACGTAATAAAACCAAAACCTGAGAGATAATTGCAAAGATTCAAACTACAAACCTCGATGCCCATTGATCGTTGATATCTTGAAACTGTAGAACAGATCTACGAAGGACTGCGAGGGTTGTTGGAGATTAATTGAATTAGAACAGATTTATAGAGTTAGATGATTATTGGGGATGAATTGAATTATCCGTGAAAATATCTGACGTTCGTTTCATCCAATATATAAAAATGGGGAGAAATGAGGGATATATATAAGAGGATTTTGAAAAAAAATTCGGCGAATTGAAGAACATGAGATGCAACCAACCACCCACCCTAACAGCTTGCAAGAAAGTCAAATTATACAGAATCGAATGGCTGGCTGGATGCATTGACATGATTCACCCATAACCATGCATTGGTTGGAGCATTGAAAAGAAAAGCTGCTCCAAGGATACCAATGCTTCCATACTTACCAGTTATTCTTGCCCCTCACCTAGAGCCAGGCCCAGTAGAGGAAGGGTCGTGATCAAATGATTCGGTCGGTCTGTGCATCCAAATCAAAGGCCGAACCCTCTTTGAAGCCTACTCCCATGGAGGGAGGAACGATGCAGGCTGTCAAAAGGGAAAACCCTTCGCTGATACCAATGTTTCCATACTTGGAAACTCATGTCAGAGAAACCAGGCACGAACTAACCACCATGCCCCAAAAAAAACCATTTAACCTTGCATACACAATCCATAGTCAGCACAGTTTACAGATAATTCTAGAAAAAATAATAACAAAGGTTCCTCACTAGAGAAATAAATAGAGATGGCTATAGCAGGTTAGTGCCATGGACCTCCGACTCAGACTCCATATATTAAATAGTCTTTGAAATAGAGATGGTTGTAGTAGGATAGTGTCATGCATCTCCGAGGCAAATTCCATATATTAAATAGTCTTTGAACCCTTGCATGGCACACACATATGGTGCATGGCGCACACAGATAGATATAGTGACCACATACAGGTGGCAAAACGAAAAGACAAACTATTGTCAAGGCGAGCAGGCGAGCAGGTGGGGTAAGTGTCCGCCGTCAATGAAAAATTTTGAGTTTTTAGATGGGAAATAAACACAGGAAGCATTAACCAATGCAAAGAGTGCTCACGCTTCAAAGCTAGGGCAGATATATCTATGCTGCAACATTAAATGACAATTAGGGAAGTCTGAAACAGGCTGTAGCCTACAGCCTGCACTACCTATCCTCTGCAGGACCTGACGTCATCCCGTCGCCCCCTCTTGGGCACCAAAAAATGAGGATGATGTCAGCTTCTGCAGGCAATAAAATTTTAAAGAAATCATTTTTAAAATTCGAATTTATAAAATAATATTCCAATCTTTATATAAACTATAGGCAAAGGCAAAAAATTTATAGGCTAATATAGGTTCTAGTCCATATTAATAGGCATTCAACAATCCATAGATGATCCCCTTCGGAGACATAATAACAACTACAATAACAATATTATAATCATAACTAATCATGCATAAAAATGGCAACATGATTGTTACAATAACAAAGTAATAATTACACTATAGTGATTTTGGGTATCATGAAAATTATTATTTGTGACCATAAACAATAGCTACAGGGTGTAACTATGAGCATCAAGTATATAAAAAAAAAATTAATTCTATCACAACTTTTTAAGTACTTTTTTTTTCTTGGAACAACTTTTTAAGTACTATTCTTATATATCATTCCAATTAAGTGACGGTTTTAGAATATAAGACTATCATCTTAAATATGGAATATAAGATTATAATTTTAAATATAAAGTTTGTTGTATTGGCCTTGGCCTTGCTATGTACACTCCATCCTTCGAACCCGATCTTAAAAAAAATGGATATTCTATTTCAGTTTAAAATAAAAACAAATGTAAACCACAGTAATAAATACAAAGACCAATTCCAACCGAGGTCTCTTAACAGGGATCGAGTCCTTCCCAATCATTTGCTAAAAGGAAGGTCTTTCTCCAAACAAAGATGTGGGGAATTGGATATGCAAGCACATGTTAAATTGGGTAGATCTAACTTATTCATTTAACCAGAATTCATATGTACTCAATCTATATAATAAGCATTATGAAACAAGTCTTGATGTCATTCTCGATCTAGTATTACACAGATTCTACTGCAGGGTTCAACATGTCATCCTAAACCAATTTTTCTTTTACACAGGGTTATTGCAAAGTTTACAGATATTAACATTTCATTCTAAATCGGTTTGTTTTACATAGGTTACGGTTAGATATACAGAGTTTAGATATATCATTAACTACAAGGGAAAATACTATCATATAATTATGAGTATGGTGCCCTCAAGGCTCGACCGGATCTTATACCAAATGTAGGGACCCCCTGTTTTCCCGGACCCGTCACAAATTAAATCGAAAAATTAGTAACATCATATAAAACAGATTTAATCTTATCAAAGATAGAAAAATTAAATATATTTAAAGATTGAATTTAGCAAGTACAAAATGAAACAATAAACCTGTCAACCGTAGGTCGATTCCGTTGTGCAAGGAGCAGAGGTCGTTGTCTTCAATCCAATCCCACTCATCCAAGTAACTACTAGGTCTTCGGTTGAAAACCCACAAGTAAAGACTCCTTTAACCATAGGCGAAGCAATCGTTAGCTTCGCCACCCAACCATAGGCTTATTTAATCAGTCGCATAGACACCCCCGAGCCTCGGGGTCATAGAGAATGCACACTAGAAAGTATTCAAACATGATACCCCCATCACCAAAATCCTCATCCAAACTCACAATAGAAAGCACAATCAGAACTCATTCACCATTCTATCAGTCATCGAGCATTAGGGAGCCATCCCCTTTTTCTTCCTTACATCTTGCTTAAATAGCAAAATCATTTGCGACACATGTCGCCTCATGCAAAAATGCTTTTTTTATTCAAATTATTTAATACAAATATTCACCCAACCATGTGTCACTCTCTCATGAGAGTGCACATACTTCTCACATTTTACTCCTAGATGTCCCCTGATACTAGGACTCCAATCTCTATTTTAGTGGGTGTAGGTGCAGTTGACTAGTTAATGACTCCTAGTCTATCTTTTGCTCCATATTTAATTATTCCCAATTATTTAATTACAAATAATCGTTTCATGCACAAATAATCTAATGCAATACTATATGCCAAGTAAATAACTACAAATAGTCCTTTCATGCACAATTAATCTAATGCAAAACTATATGCCAAATACATAGGTGTTCATTTATTAATTTTCTTTATTTGTCTAGGTACCACATCGTCAGGTCCTTCTAAAACACTTTCTTTCCTTACATCGTTGGGTCATTCCGACAATAATTTCTCATTTTACAGTCTAGGTACCACATCGTTGAGCCCTTCCAACAATAATTTCTCATTTTACTATCTCGCTACCACATCGTCGAGCCCTTCCGACAATAATTTATCATTTTGTTGTTGTGTTGGTATTCCATGTAGTGATTTAGGAACCGTTACCATAAATCATCAGTCTACACTCTATGTGAGACTAATGGCGCTGAGGAGTAATTATGTTCTTAATGTGCGCCCCTCAACCTTGTATGTGACCAAACCGTTATGGTCTCACCCATACGACTTCACGCCCACCCGAGTAAAGCTGAACATGCTTTCAACTCGTGCATGGATGCTTATCGGGAGCCGACATTGTCGTCATACCCCCGTGTGTGTTTTTTCAATCCTCTATGCCCCCCTTTTGTTATGTCATGAGTTAGTCGATAAACCGCCTTACCTGTCACTGTACACATACTTAGAGCACACACATCAATAGTGTTAATTTTTTAGCATTAATTCAATATACTCTAGGATCTTTACTGAGAGAATAACATGACCAGTATATCAATGCATATCAATCATAGCAAGCATGTCAATCATCACAAGAAGCAAACATAAGAGACAATAGACACACAGAGTTTCCGTGGGGAAAACCCTAAGGTGAAAAACACCACAACTTCCTCAGAGATAGATAGAGCAATAGTACAACCAAATTACATAGAGATAGACTCCTCCTAGAAGCTGATCCTCCTCCTCACATGTGTGCCACTTTCTGAGTGATGGAAGAGTGAATTATGAAGTGATCCAAATAGAGATCGGGAGATCTCTATTTATACTTGTCCTGATTTCCCAATAAACTTATGGGGCCGACTTGTCTAGCTTAGTACAATAACCCAATGTTGACTTAATTAGGGCCGACCCCACACATGGTGGTCTAATAACCTATCGGCAAGTTACGACACTTGCATCACTTGCCAATACAAATGATGACACTTCCGTATAGAGGAATAATAACATCTCTATAGGAGTACAATATACATAGATGAAATACATGGGTGAAATACATTCCGAAGTTACATATACATCAACAATCCCTCTTAACTAGGAAGGTATTTCTCGACACAGATCTGCTAGCACAAGTCTTCTTCTCTGGATCATCATCAACGAATCATCATCATCGTCACTGCTGTTGCTATCTCAATCAATCTCTGAATCTACTCGTCATAGGAATTTCTACAGAGCCAGTCCTTTTTCATACTGGATGTAGGCCCACCATCTGCGGGTCTTCATCATCACTGGCCATACTGTGGAATCCTCAGGACTTATTACGTGCGTCACAAAACCTGGCTGCAACACCCCAGGCTGTTACGAGCACACAGCTCTACCTGTCGGATCTCCCAGGAGCACATTACATGTGACCCATCACAAAACTTGGCTGAAGCATCCCAGGCTGTTACGAGCACATAGCTCTACCTGTCGGATCTCCCAGGAGCACATTACATGTGATCTCACCACAAAACCTGGCTGAAGCATCCCAGGCTGTTATGAGCACACAGCTCTACCTATCGGATCTCCCAGGAGCACATTACATGTGGTCCACCACAAAACTTGGCTGAAGCATCCCAGGCTGTTACAAGCACACAGCTCTACCTGTCGAATCTCCCAGAAGCATATTACATGTGGTCATGGAAAAACCTTGCAAGAGCATCCCAGGCTGTTATGAGCACACAGCTATACCTGTCAAATCTCTCAAGGACACATTACATTCCATAGCACAAAACCTCGCAAGAGCATTTTCCAGATCTCCCAGGGAGCTATTATATGCCAGCAACAAAACCTAGTAAGAGCATCTGCAAATCTCCCAGGGCGCTATTATATGTCCTCCCAGAGTAATGCCTCGAAAGAGCATCTGAGGCCTTTTTCATCCTGTCCAGATCTCCCAGGTCTACTTACATGCTCATCTGCACAACCTGTCCATGGCCACATAGTATCCACCTGATACTCACCATACATCATCCTGATGTACACATGATCAGCCTGATCATCATCACTGCATCATCCTGATGCATGTCATCTGGAGCAACATCCTGAAGCTCATCATCCATGATCATCCTGATCATACAATGCATCCACCTGATGCATACCAAGTATCTACCTGATACATATCATCATATACAATGTATCTACCTGATACATACATAGATACATGATCCACACAATGTATCCATCAACATGCATGATCTACCTGATCATACAACATATCCACCTGATACATATACAGATACATGGCCCAAGCATCTAACATTATGGATACATACATAAATTATCCAACTGATCATATCCAGCATCCAACATGATGCATACATACATAAATGATCCAACTCATCATATCCAGCATCCAACATGATGCATACATACATAAATGATCCAACTAATCATACATAGCAAAAACTAGAACATCATCCTGATGCTCATCATCCAGCGCTTATATCCATAGCCATGTGATGGATCCTCCTTCCACCATGCTTGGAATGGCTTCAACAAATGTCTCCATCCCTTCTCCTTGAAGTGTCGTCAATCTGAATAACACCAAGCCTCTCTCTGAAGTACTCGAACTTCACTCTGGCTAGTGGCTTCGTCAACACATCTGCAATCTACTCATCCATCACAACATACAGGAGCTTCACTGCTCCCCTCTTCACCATATCCTTGATATAGTGATATTTGATCTCTATGTGTTTCAACCTGTCGTGGCACACCAGGTTCTCAGACAGCTTCACACAACTCTGGTTGGCACAAAATATACCCGTAGCCTCCAGCGGTAGATCAAATAACTCAGACAGTAGCTTCCGAAGCCATACTGCCTCACAACTGGCCGAACAGGATGCAACATACTATGCCTCGGCTGTACTCAGTGCTACCCAGGACTGCTTCTTGCTAAACCAAGAGATCACACCTAATCCCATACTGAAGTAACACCCAAAAGTGCTCTTCCTATCTGCAGCACTGCCTACCCAATATGAATCAACATAACCATGTAGGTTAAAATTTTGATTCGCATCATACTTGAGACCATAATCAATTGTACCCTTCAGGTACCTCAGAATATGCTTTACAGCAACCAAGTGAACACTCCTCGGATCCATCAGGAACTGGCCCAATGTGTTCACCGCAAAGCAAATATCTGGTCTCATGTTCGTCAGGTACATCAAGGACCCAATCATCTGACGACACATAGTGACATCAACCGGCTCAGATGAAGCATCACACACAAGCTTCAGGTTTGATGCCATAGGTGTGGCCATGGCCTTGCAATCCATCATCCCAAACCTCTTCAGGATCTCTACTGCATACTTCCCTTGTCTAAGGAAGATTCCATCTACACTCTGCCACACCTCCATACCTAGAAAATAGTGCATCATCCCCAAGTTCTTCATCTCAAACTCAGCAACAAGCTTCCTCTTTGTATCGGAAATCAATCTATCACCTCCTGTTACAAATAGGTCATCCACATACAGGAGTAGTATCACAGGATTTCCTTCCTCAACCTTGTAGTAAAGGTTGGAATCCGCTTTACTCTTGGTAAATCCCAAACTAGATAGGAAACTGTCCATCCTACCATACCAAGTCTCAGGAGCTTGTTTCAAGCCATACAAGGCTTTCTTCAATTCGCACACATATGACTCCCTGTCATGTGTTTCAAAACTGAGTGGCTGCTCCACATACACTTCCTCTTCAACTACACCATTCAAGAAAGCAGTATTGACATCCATCTGGTGTATCTTCCATTTCATTACTGCAGCCAGAGCAAGTACTGATCTGATGGAAGTGTACCTGGCTATAGGAACAAAATTTTCTTCATAATTTATTCCCTCTTTCTGAGAGAAGCCACGAGCTACGAATCTTGCCTTGTATTTCTCTATGCTGCCATCTACAACATGCTTAATCTTGTCGATCCATTTGGAAGTCACAACAGACTTCCCTTCAGGTCTTGGGACAACATCCCAAACATCATTCTTCATTATTGATTGGTATTCTTTGACCATGGCATCCTTCTATTCTTTATTTTCTGCTGCTTCTTCATAATTGGAAGGTTCTTTGTTCATGATATCACAGAGTAAAGCAACATAGCTGGTATGTGATCTAGTTCTCTTCTTTGCTCTGTGTTCTTCTTCTGGAATTCCATATCTTTCTGCATCTTGAATGAGCTCTCTAGCCCATGTAGGTCTTCTCTTGTGAGAGTTATTTTCATGGGGTGGATTTACAGGTTCTTGCGGATCTTCAATTTCACGATCAACATATGGAATTGCTTCAATCATAGTAGTGTCTTGAAATCTAGTTTCCTTAGGTTCTTCATGATCTTCAACAGGTGTCTTCCTTGATTTGATGAATGCTGAGTTTTCATCAAATGTTACATCCCTGCTGATATCAATCTTCTTGAACCCTGGAAAGTATATTTTGTAAGCCTTTGAGCTTTCATTGTAACCCACAAAAATACCCTTCTTTCCTGAAGGATCTAGCTCGGTCCTCTTTTCCTTTGGGACATGAGTGTATACTGGACAACCAAATATTCTGAGATGGCTGACTTTAGGTTTCTTACAGGAGAAAACCTCTTCTGGTGTTTTGTTGTCCAATATCTTGTGGGGTGTTATGTTCTGCACATATACAACTATCCTAGCTGCTTCTTCTCATAGATGAATAGGTAGATCCTGGTCATGCAGCACTGCCCTTGCTGCTTCCATGATTGTTCGATTCTTTCTTTCTGCAACTCCATTCTGTTGTGGATTGTAAGGAGCATTCAACTCCCTCTTAATCCCTGAATCACTGCATAGCTTCTTGAAGTCACCTGAAGTGAATTCTCCACCATTGTCGGATCTGAATGTTTTGATCTTCTTATTAGTTTGGTTCTCCATCAAGGTTTTGAATTCCTTGAACTTATCAAACACTTCATCTTTGTTCTTCAAGAAGTAAACCCAAGTCTTCCTGGAGAAGTCATCAATGAAAGAGACATAGTAAGCATACCCACTCATAGAACTGGATGACATCGGACCACATACATCGGAGTGGATAATTTTCAAGATACTTTTTGCCTTGCTTTCACCGCTTGGAAATGCCTTCTTTATGTTCTTTCCTTTTGCACATCCTTTGCAAACACCTTCATGCTTGGTCTTGATTTCAGGAAGACCTTCTATAGCTTTACTTGCAATTGGTAATGCTCTGTAGTGCATATGTGCAAGTCTTCTATGCCAAAGTTCACTTCGCTGCATGGAATCATGCACCATGGAAGGTTCAAGTTGTCCCTTCAATTTATACAATCCTCCCTCTTGCTCTCCAATCACCACTGCATCATCTATGGTCTTTCCCTTTGGCCACATTAGAACTTGGCCATCTACAAATGCAACCCTCATACCTTTTGCATCCAATGTAGATATGGAGATTAGGTTTTTCTTGAACCCAGGTACATAAAGAACTTCTTTCATCTTCAAAGACTTTCCAGAGTCTAGGTTGTAGGAGGCTTCCCCACTTCCTTTGATAGGGTATTGATAATCATCCCCAAGTTTCACCTTATGGGGTGATTCATGTTCAGATAGATTTACAAAAGATTCTTTAAACCCAGTCATGTGTTTGGAAGCCCCACTATCAACAAGCCAATCATTACAACCATGATAAATAGTACATGTGAGAGCAGAGATTAGAACATACTCTTCTTCGCTTGATGAGTCATCATCATCACTTTCTACTCTAGCCTTCTTCTTGGGAGGTTCATCATCCTCGACAGCATGAGCATGGTACCTTCTTTTGCTGCCCTTCTTCTTCTTGTTGAAGTTGTTGTTGTCCTTCTTGTTCTTGGGACAATTTATAGCAATATGTCCATTTTCATTACAGGTGAAGCATATTCTCCTTTCTTTATGGTGATGTGAAGATTTCTTGAAGTGATATGGCTCTCTCTTGGACTTCCCTTTCTTGGTGTGAGATGTGAGAGCTTGATCTTCATTCCCCATCTTTTCTTCTCGTGCCACAAGCCTTACTTCTTCTTGTGAGCATTCTTCCCGCAGTCTACTGAAGGATACAAACTTCTTTCTTGCACAGATTCCTTGGATAAAGAAATTCCATGACCTAGGTAGGCCATTTAGAGTGGTCATGACAACTTCACCATTCTCCACCATTTCATCCACTGCTTCTAGTTGTTCCTTGATCTGAGAGACCCTAGAAAAATAAGATTGAATGGATTCTCCATTCTGAAGTTTTACCCCTTTCAATTGGTTCCGCAGAGTCATCTTCTGATTTATGTTCTTCCCTTCAAATAGCTTGGATAGGGAATCAAACATCTCTTTGGGTGTCTTCAAAGATGACACATGGGGGATGAGATGGTCCTTGATAGAATCAACAACGATTTTATTTGCCTTGACCAAGTTCTTCTTGTGGAGGGCTTTAGGCTCTTCTCCCTCTGGGACAGGGACCTCTTCCCTTATTTATGAGTCCAACTCATTCTCTTCTAGGATTAACCCAATCCTATACTTCCAGGCTCAGAAGTTATCAGCCCCTTCAAGCTTGGTGTGGTGAGACATCTTTAAAGAGTACTTCAAATGGAAATAGAAAAGATTTAGGTCTTACCACTTGATTTGCTGAAAATTAGATCTGGTCCCAGATTAGGGTTTGTCAGAGAAACCCTAAAAATTCAAAATGTGAATTTCAACTTTCTGAAAGGATAGAAAGATGCGACTTGATGAGTTGATCAACCTAGTGTATTCAGAATTTGAGATCTACAAAGCTTCACCCTTCAGAAATGCCTTTTAGTCTTCCTGGGTTCACTAGGGAGGACCCTGAATTAGGGTTTGAGTTTCTCGGAGATTTACCCAGCCAAAAATCTCGATCCAAAGCTCTAAACTTCGATTTTTCCAAGGAGCTTCCAGCTATGTCTTCAGATTTCAGAAATTCCTATTTTTGTGGAAACCCTAATTTTTAGGGCCAAAATTGAAAGTGTTTAGAATTGAATTCTGATTGGATAGAAAGATTCACCTTGTTGAGGAGAGGCAATCTCTCATATTTATTTTCCAAAATCTTTGGAGAGAAACCCAATAAACAAGAAACCCTAGTTTCTGCCACTGCATAATGTCTTCTTCTCAGGTTAGCTCTAATACCATGTTAATTTTTTAGCATTAATTCAATATACTCTAGGATTGTTACTAAGAGAATAACATGTATAGTATATCAATACATATCAATCATAGCAAGCATGTTAATCATCACAAGAAGCAAACATAAGAGACAATAGACACATAGAGTTTCTGTGGGGAAAACCCTAAGGTGAAAAACCCCACAACTTTCTCAGAGATAGATAGAGAAATAGTACAACCAAAGTACACAGAGATAGACTCCTCCTAGCAGCTGATCCTCCTCTTCACATGTGCGCCACTTTCCCAGTGATGGAAGAGTGAGTTATGAAGTGATCCAAATAGAGATCGGGAGATCTCTATTTATACTTGTCCTGACTGCCCAATAAACTTATGGGGCTAACTTGTCTAGCTTAGTACAATAACCAAATGTTAACTTAATCAGGGCCGACCCCACAAATGGTGGTCTAATAACCCATTGGCAAGTTATGACACTTGCGACACTTGTCAATACAAATGACGACACTTCCGTATAGAGGAATACTAACATCTTTATAGGAGTACAATATACATAGATGAAATACATGTGTGAAATACATTCCGAAGTTACATATACATCAACAAATAGTACTGCTCAAAAACCATCATATCATAATTCATTTTATTCATTTGTTAATCGTTAAGCAAACATAGATAATTGTCCATTGGATTCCCACCATAATCACCCACATATTTATTTCAATTAAGGAACATGCTCAGTGTTTATTTCAAAGGAGCTGCATCTGAACAATACTTTTGTTAAGTAAAGAATTCATCCTCAACTAAGGAAAACCATCCTCCAAATTATTACACCGAAAGTCAGTCGATTTATAGGTTTGATATCTATGGATCTGAAACAAAGATTAAATCTAAATATATGTTTTAAATCCAAGATCTCTGTATAGTGCTTAGAGAGGTCATACGACCGATTTTCTAGAAGGAAGAGTTTTGTTGGGAACAAGACGAAGGTCACAACATTGCAAGGGATGGAACTATCGGAGAGAAAGCTTACAAAGGGAGGCTTCCTTCACACAGTCGACCCACCAACGAGGATGAATGGTGTACACGCTTAAGAAGGTCATAAAAGTAATGAATAACAATGTAAACAATAGGCTTAGGCTCCCTTCTCAATAATTCTTTTATTCATTTGGATGAAACTATTTTTTTTTCTGCGGGGGGGGCAGTTGATTCCTTGAAACTTGCACTTCCATTTTCAAAAAATATTAAAAATTGTTCTTGTAAATTTAACCCCACTGTACCAAGTGAGGCTAACCATTGGGATCCAAAGGCAATGTCCACAATTCAATTGCCATAGCATACATAGGAGACTTTAAATTGTAGTCATTAATAGCTAATTCTACCCTATGGCATCTCCCATCACATGAAGTAGTCTTGTTTCCCCATATTGAGACTCGAAAGTTAGAGATAGGGTAAATGAATATGTTTAATTGCTTTTCTATCCTTGTATATATAAAATTGTGTGAACTACCACTAACTATAAGAACAATCGCTTTAGTTTTCTCAAATATTTTAAGAGTTTGGGGTCATGTCATGGACTCCAATTAGGACATGTTACATCTAAAACACCGATTCTTAACCTTCTTTGCCTCTAATGGTGAGATCCTTTGGTGAGGAGGAATATAAGGAGGCTACCAATATGAAGTTTGTTTTTCTTCAATAAGTTTAGATTGTTGAAGCGTGGATTGGGATCTTTGTGCTAACCCTATCTTAATAATGATGTTCTTTGACAACTGAATAAATTATACCACCTTAAAAATTTAATATTAATTTGATTAATAAATTTATGAAAATAAAAATATTTGTTATTTTTTAATTGTTTATGGAATAGTATCTATAGAAATGTACGAGCTAGTGAAAGCTAAATATGTTTTCTTGAAAACCAGTTTAAATTACTTTTTATATTGTTTAAAACAAAATTTGGACCCCTTAAATTTGAAAAGAAAAAAATGTTAAAAATGACGTTTTGAAGGAAAGAGAGTAAAGAAAAAGAGATTTTGAAAATGATTTTAAAAAAATGAAAAAAAAATATATATATATTTAAAAAATTGAAACACAAATTAAAAAAAAAAAAATTAAAATGACAAAATTGTTTCAAATCATTTGGCCTCTACATGAGAGAAAAGTGTTTTAAATCGGGTAAATACATTTTGAGATTGTGTAAAAAACATGTCCTTTAAAATAAACTATGACAATATCATTAATCACATGAATTGATAAATAACTTGATAATAATTTTTTATTTTTCTATAATCAATTTTATTTTTATATTAATATATTAATACTTTAATATTTAGATTTGATAGTTTGGTGGGCTATTTTAAGTGGTTGAGTGCTGTAAATTGTGAGTAGAAAGTTTCGGGGTTAAATCTAAGCAGAAGGTATCGAGGTCAAATCCCCGAGTGACTATACATTACTATATAAGGACTTTACTTGATGTCTCCACCAGGTTAAACCCCGTAATTAGGATCGAAGATACCATCCTCAAAATGTTGTGGAAATCATAATATCATAAAATTTAATGATAGGAATTTTAGCTTATTTAAAAAGATGTTATAATTTTTAAAAACATGAATGAATTAAAGTTAAATTTTGTTTAGGTGGAAGAAATAAATTTATAGAAAATTATGTTTATCCATTAACTCACTCCCTTTCTAACATATATCACATTAAGATGTCGTTGAAGTTTATATTTATTTTGATATATATATATATAATTCCTTGTAAAAATATCTCACAATCTTATCCAACATATATATATATATAAAAGAATGAATTAAAATTAAATTTTATTTTAATTTAATTTTTTTTATAAAAAATTAAGTTTATCCATTAACACATTCCCTTTTTAACATATATAACTTGAATATGTAAGTGAAGTTTATATTCATTTTGATACATATATAGAAGTCCTTGTAAAAATCTCTTGTTATCCAATCTATATATATATAAAGCAGTTTTGTTTTGAAAAAAAATAAGATGGCAAGGCCATTTAATGTCCAACAACATTTTAAAGCAATGTCTCGACATAAATAATGATTTTAATTGGGATCCATAATTTAATGATTGTGTAAAAAACATGCCCTTTAAAGTAAATTATGGCAATATCACTATTAACATGAATTGATAAGCAACTTGATAATAACTTCTATATTTTCCTATAAGCAATTTTATTTTTATATTAATGCCTTAATGATGATGATGATTATTAACATATCGGACCTTAAGAAGGTTATTACTTGGTATGCTTTAAACTTTTGTTTCTATGTTCAAAAAGCTTGGTAAGAAGCTTTCCAAGTTCACTATAGTTTTGTCAAGTTAGGAGGTTAGCAATACTATGAAACTCATATTTAATGTAGGTGTAAGCAGGGCACTCTAAGAGAATGTGATTTTCATCCTCAATGCTCATAGACTCACAAAGATGGCAAACCATTTCTGCCCACAGAGTTTTGGGAATAGACCAACGCCCTGTTTTTCTATGAAGCTCATGGGAGTTCATTCTAATCTTGGCTATATTAATTTTCTTCTTTGAACTAGTTACTATCGAAAGATATTTATGATCTTCCAAATTACGATTAATGACCTCCTTATAGTATCTTGGTTTTCTCTTAACCGCTAAATTTTCTTCGCACCACAATTTCTCTTTAAAATTAAAGGTAATAATACTTTTGACATTATTGATATTCTGTAAAGTGTCATTTTCATCAATATCCCAATGGTCTAACCAAGCTATTGTATCTTTACACCAACTTTGCTTAAGGCATAGTTGGTCTTGACTTGAATTTAAAGCAATTTTAGGAAGTTTCTCATTTCCCATGTTATTTATATTGTGCTTGTACATCAGGTACCTAGTCATAGCCATGCTCTAGATGGGGGAAAGACCCACTTCTATGAGGATAAAAATTAACATTTTTATATTAGTACATTAATAGTTAGATTTGATGATAAAGGAAAAATTCATTAAAAATATTAAAAAAAATCAAATATTAATAGAGTTAACATTTTTTAAAATAAAGTTATTTTTTTTAAATATACGCTAACATAATATGAGGCTCTATAGTCTAACATATTCTATTATAAAGGGTGGTTTATGTCAAGAAGAACTTTCATAAAATAGTTCAAAGCTATGAGGGTTTTATATAAGTAGAGCTTTGTTTACCGTAAAAAAGGATATATAGAAACATTAAATATAGAAATATTGAATTAGAAGTAATATTAAAATAAATTTAATTATAAGATGAAAGTTTTAAAAATTTAGTAGGTATTTTGTGGAAATCATAATATCATAAAATTTAATGATCTGAATTTTAACTTATTTAAAAATATGTTATAAATCACGTGAAGTTTAGTGAAGTTTATATTCATTTTGATACATATATAGAATTCCTTTAAAAAAAATATCTGACAATGTTATCCAACACGCATATATATATATATATATATATATATATATATATATATATATATATATATATATACTTGGAGAGGCACAATGGAGGTCAGGTGCGCAAGTTTGAAGGTCGAAGTTTTTAATTTTTCGGGGCTTCAACTCAAAATGGCACATTAGGACAGAGCGAACGGAAAGGAGGAGGTAAATTCGTGCGAGGATCGGGCCCTTTTTGTGAAGGTACATCTCTTTAGAGACATCATGTTCACCACTAATGGTATTGGATTTAACAGTTTGAATACTGGACAAGGCCTTGCTCTACGAGTTCACAATGGTTATTGATGAGGTGGACTATGAACCTGACATACATGACGTATCTATATTCTGCACAAACCAGGAGGTACACTGTACCGAGGGTTTTCAGGATACACAATTTTTCTCCCTGCCTCACTTGAAAGTCGATCCACTTTGCGCAAGCTCTTTCAGCGACAAACCCATTCCCGGCACAAAATCCAATCTCAGCAATCATTCAAAGTACATTAACTCTCCGTCGTCAAGTTTACATAGTACCAGCAATTCAATGGCGCATGTCGCCTCAATTTCAATCGATTCAGCTTCGCCCAGCTTACTCAATAATAATCTTCAGAGTAATACCCATCTCCTTCCTTGTCCAGAAAAAAAAGAGCATCAGACCAAAGAAACTTTGTCCCGTGCTTGTGGTAGGCACAGATATCCAAATTTTCGAAATTCCTGAGTACCTGAAACATGCACTGGTAGGACGGTTTTGTGGTAAATTGACAGGTAAAGAAGCTCTTACCTCCTGGATGGAGCGCCACTGGATCCACACAATTGGATATATTCCATATTTTCACATTCTTCAGCGTGGCTGGTTTCTCTTCAAGGTCCAAGCAAAAGACGATGCAGCCACCTTAATGAATCAAAGATGGAACTGGGGCCCTTCCGGATTAATCCTAAAATAATGGACCGTTGATTTCAACGCAAATAGGGAACCTCATAATCTTCAACAGATATGGGTCATCCTCCCCGGTCTTCCGATGGTTTTCTGGCAGGAACCCCTCTTAAAAGCAATTGGAAATAAAATTGGCAAATTCATAGATCTGGAGGAAGACTGGAGCTCAAAGCATGACAAGCGATGCACCCGCATTCTTATCGAAATGGATCTAAGGAACGGTCTGTTCAAAGAAATCCGACTCGAAATGTGGGGCAACATATGGACATAGAGATTATATTATTGGAAATTTCCATTCCGTTGTATCAATTGCTGGCAGGTTGGTCATCTACAGAAGGAATGCCCCTAACAGTCTTCTCGACAGCAAGGTGGCTCTCCCAGACCTCCTTTTAAAAAAGTTTGGGTTTGAAATATCAGGTAGTTGGATGTCGTCTCCATAGTTCTAGCAAAATACATGTTTTATTTATCAACTGTAGCATGCACGTTGACAGATACAACCCCTTTGTCAACTCAGGTTACTCAGGACGTTGCATGCGAAAAGGTGGCAACTGTAGCGATTACTTCGGAAATTGGTTCTTTGGATTGCCTCGATAACAAGGAAGAAATCTCAATCTTCATACATGACAAGCCTTGTAAACGTAACTCTTTTGTCCCTCCTTGTGCTGTTTCAAATTCAAACCCTCCTCTTATGTTGGTTACAAACCCCGTTCTTGAAATTCCTTCCTCCCCTTCTTCTGTTTCAAAACATTCAAAAAACACCTTTTTGACCCCCTCCCCTCTCCCTAGACGGAAGTACGATTTATAGATCAGACCCTCTAGAGAATGATTCATCGTATCCTCTGGTGGGCTCGCATGTGACCCCCCTCTAAAATCTAAATCCGGATGAAAATATCTCTTATCTAGAGCTCAATTACAAGCGGCTAAGGATGTCAAAAATTGAAAACGGAGAACCATTAGTAGGGAGATTAGAGTGGACAAATCCCTTACCAAGGGTGCTTAATGTTAGCACTCTCCTTCAATATAAGGGGTCTAGGGGGGAGGCCCAGAAAACTCACCCTCCAAAGGTTAGTCGCGACTCATAAACCCAAGGTGCTTTTTCTCCAAGAAACTATGATGGAAGGTCACAAAGTAGTGGAAGTGATAAAAAGTTTGTTCAAATATTGGAATGCGGAAGCAATCGATGCAGAGGGTCACTCCAGAGGTTTAATCATAGCCTGGAGCCCTAATCTGATTTTGTGTTCATCATCAGCATACACCTCTGCTCTCCAAATGGAACTGGAGGTTCTTGAATTAAACCATTTTTTTCTTTTCTCAATGTATATGGCCCTTTTCATGGAAAAAAACTATTTTGGGAGTCCCTGTGCTCTTCCGATGCTTTGGATTCTACTAGGATGATTTTAGTCGGTGACCTCAATATAACCTTAGGAGTTGGGGAATTTTGGGGAAATAATTCTCGACCCGACTCTTTAGCCCCTTTTTCAACAATCTTTTTGAAGAAAAGAGTCTGGTGGACATTCAACCGGTTAAACTTGTTCCAACCTCGAGGAATAATAGAGGAGGTGACCAGGTAATTTCCAAGAGATTATATAGGTTCCTTATTTCAAGCAATTTGTTCCAACTCCGTTTAATCTTCCGTTCTTCTGTGTAATTATGGGGAGCCTTTGATCACATACCAATCTCTCTTACCATCTCTGTCCCAGAGAAGAAGTCACTTGCTCCATTCAGATTCAATCCCTCCTGGATAGAAAATGAGGATTACTGCAACCTGGTTAAAGGAAATTGGGGGACATTATCCCTCTCCTAGAACATATCCTTCATAAAATAGTTTGATAATAATTTATCTTGGATCAAGTCTCTCTCCAAATAATGGGGAAGAAAACAGGAAGAAAACGATAGAAGAGAACTCAAGGAAACTGAATCCAATTTAAGAGAGTTGTATGCAAATTCAAGCGGGATTTTATTTGATGAACATTCACTCTCTCTAAAGTCATTGGAAAGAAAATGAGCCTCACTCGTAGCAAAAGAAGAACTTATTTGGAGGCTCAAGAGCAGAGAATTATGGATTAAGGAGGGTGACAAGAACACAAAGTTATTTCACCATTTTTCCGCTCACAGGAAGAACATCAACTCAATCTTAGAAATCAAAGGTGATCAAGGAAACTTGCCACTGTCTTTTCAGGAGAAGGCTAAAGCAGCTGAGGAACATTTCAAGTCAAGATTTACAGCTCCCCCAAACTACCCTATAGCTGAGATTTTGGAGGTAATAAATCTTTTCCCCAGCCTCATTATTGATGAGATGAAATCTGACTTATCCAAGGAAGTTACAGAGGAAGAAATTCTTTTAGTACTACAGTCTTTCCAAAAAGGGAAGAGTCCTGGGCCAGATGGCTTCACAGTAGAATTCTTCTTGGGGTTTTATGACTTGATGAAAGAGGATCTTCTCAAAGTGGTTAAAGAATCTAAATTTTCAGGGAAAGTCTTGGGGACTTTTAACTCAACATTCATTACTCTTATCCCAAAGAAGCAGAAAGGCGAAACCTTTGAAGACTTTAGACCTATAGCCTGTTGCAATATGATTTACAAAGTAATTTCCAAGGTAATCGCACAAAGGATAAAACTAGTCCTCAGCAAGGTAATCACCGAAGAACAATTTGTTTTCCTCTTTAATAGACAAATTCATGATGTTGTGTCACTCACACAAGAAGCCATACACGCCATTAAAAAGGATAAGTTACCAACTTTCACCCTAAAACTAGATCTTTCCAAGGCATACGACAGAGTAAATTGGACTTTTCTTTCAGCTTCTTTTAATTCAGATAGGAATTCCATTAACATTGGTTGACTGGATAATGGGCTGCATACATTCGGCTTCCTACGTTGTTTTAATCAATGGATCTCCTTCTCCTTTCTTCCATCCATCTCAAGGAATTTGACAGGGTTGTATGTTGTCTCCCTTTCTTTTTCTTCTTGGTGCTGATGCACTGAGCCATATGATTCATAAAGCTAAAATAGATGGAGTGTTAAAAGGTATCAAGATCTCCAACTCAATGACCCTGACTCATACTTTTTTTGTAGACGATGTTTTGCTCATAGGGGAAGGTACTCATGGGAATTTTTCGGCCTTCTCAAGAATTCTGGATTTATACAAAAGAGCAACCGGAATGGTAATCAATACGGGGAAATCTAGATTGGCTTTCAACAACATCTTAGAGGAAACTAAATCATCCCTGGAAAGTTCTTCTTCCTCCCCCACTTCCCCTATATTCGAGGGTCTTAAGTAGTTAGTCTTCTCTCTAAAACCTAATGCTCATGCTTTCCAGGACTTGCTATGGTTATATAAAAAACTAGAAAATCGAATCTCTCTATGGGCTAACCGCTTTCTCTCAAGAGGAGGAAGGTTAATTTTGCTTAAATCAGTTCTCCAAAGCATCCCAGTTTACTGGGCCTCAATAGCATACATCCCAAAAGGTATCTTAGTCAAAATTAGGAAGAAATGTTTCTCATTTCTTTAGACAACAAGCAAGCAACGAGAAGGTATTCCTTTGGTCAAATGGTCGATTCTCTCCTTGCCAAAATCCTTTGGAGGATGGGGGATAAAAAATCTGGATCTCTTCTATAAATCCTTAGCGACAAAAACTCTATGGATATTAGCATAATCCCCCAACTCTCCGTGGGGCAGATCATTGATCTCCAAGTGCTGTCACCCCCTATATTTATCTGATTGGTTCAAGCAACCCACAAAACATTTTAAAAACAATTCTATTGGATGGAAATCTCTGGTGCTGGATTTTCCACTAATAGGGAATTGGGCGGCATGGAGAATTGGGGATGGACGTAGCGTTCGTGTTGGTGAGGACCTGTGGGCTGGTGCAGGTGAAGACTATAAACTTCCTCTTGAACTAATCAGGGATCTAAATTCCAAAATTATTTTAACTCTGGTTGATGCTTTCGACGAGCAGGATAAAATAATATTCAAAGGAGGATGGAAATCGGATTTACATCTAGGTTTTGCAGGAGAGAAGGAGGAAGCTTTGAACCAGTATTTATCCTTTTTAAACAGAGAATATATTTTTCTCAGAGAAGGAGAAACATATAAACTAGTTTGGACCAAAAACAATAAGGACGGATCCTTCTCTACAAAAATAGGTTATGAAGCAGCCGTAAATTCGCTGGTGAGAGACGAACCCCGTCCATGGTGGGAGAAAATTTGGAAAATCTCTGCCCCTCTTAAAACCATCATCACTCTTTGGTTGGACCTGAGCAACAAACTTCTCACTTGGGATAACCTACAGAAAAGAGGATTTCAAGGCCCTAGTATCTGTGTTCTATGTAACCTTGATGAAGACTCGATCTCTCACATCTTTTGCCATTGTACCTATGCAGGGTATGTCTGGAAGAAAACAACTAAAAGCCTGAATTGTCCCCTGCCACTACACCTAGGCATGCTGGAGAAGAACGTGCTCCACTGGTGGAAAAATCACAGGGTATGTTTGTTCAAAGCCTATCCTGCTCTTTTCGTTTTCACTATATGGGAAGCACTGAACAAGATGATCTTCCATGGCAGTTACATTTCACCAGATATTTCAGTTTTGCTTCTGATGCAAAAAACCAATGAACATAAGGCCATGCCTTCAGAGAAATATCCAAGAATTTTATCCCACCCAATCATCAACAAAGAACATCCTTGGGCCTACTTTGATGGTGCAAGCCAGGGATCCCCTCCCTTAGGTGGTGCTGGATGAGTTATTCACTTCTTGGACAGCAGTAAATGGCATATCAAATTTGCACCAGGACATGCCTCAAATAACAAAGCTGAAATTGCAATGTTATGGGCAGTTCTAATGATTGCTTCGGAAAATCATGTGATACATTTGCAGTTCTTTGGTGATTCTAAGATGGTTATTGATTGAGAAAACAGTAAGATTCAAATCAATGTGTCGCATCTACAGCATCTCCTCCTGTCCATCAAATAATTGTTCTCCAACTTTGAGCAACTTCAATTCTCACATATTTACAGTGAACTAAACTCTGAAGCTGATAAGTTGTCCAAGCTCGCTCTAGCACTACTACTTGGCCTAATTGATGTGGAAGGTCAATCCATTAACCAAGGGGACGTACATTTTGTAATAAGGGTATAGCATAAGATTTAAAACTTCCTTTGTAGCCTAAATGGCATTCAGACTTTTGAATGAATGTAAGACAGTTATGTAACTCTTAAACACTTATGATATATAATGAAGTCCCTTGAGAACAATTCACGATCACTCTTTATTTAGAGTGATAGATATTTTCCATTTGGAATATATATATATATATATATATATATATATATATATATATATATATATATATATATATAAGTTTAATTTTGTTTATGTAAAAAAAATGATAAAAAATTAAGTTTATCAATTAACACATTCCCTTTTTAACATATATCACATGAATATATAAGTGAATTTTATATTCATTTTGTTGTATATATAAAAGTCATTCTAAAAATATTTGACAATGTTATCCAACATATATCTAGAGATAGATAGGAGTTTTTTTTAATGAATAAAATTACATTTTTTTTAAAGAAAAAAAAATAAGATGACAAGGCTATTTAATGTTAAACAGCATTTTAAAGCAATGTCGTAACATAAATAATGATTTTAATTGGGAGCCATAATTTAATGATTGTGTGAAAAACATGCTCTTTAAAGTAAATTATGGAAATATCACTAATCACATGAACGGATAAGCAACTTGATAATAATTCCTATATTTTCCTATAATCAATTTTATTTTTATATTAATACATTAATATCTAGATTTAACGATAAATGAAGAATTCATTCAAAATATTAAAAAAATTCAAACATTAATAAAATTAATATTTTTTAAATAAAATTAATATTTTTTTAAATAAAATTATATTTTTTAAGTATACCCTAATATAATATGAGGCTCTGTAGTCTAACATATTCTATTATAGAAGATGATTTATGTCAAGAAGAATTTTCATAAAACCGTTCACAGCTGCGAGGGATTTATATAAGTAGAGCTTTGATTACAGTAAAAAGGGATATATGGAAACATTAAATATAGAAATATTGAATTTGAAGTAATAGTAAAATAAATTTAATTTTAAGATGAAAGTATTAAAAATTTAGTAGAAATTTTGTGGAAATCTTAATATCATAAAATTTAATGATAGGAATTTTAACTTATTTAAAAAGATGTTATAATTTTAAAAAACCGTAAATAAATTAAAGTTAAATTTTGTTTAGGTGGAAAAAATAAATTTATAGAAAATTAAGTTTGTGCATTAACTCACTCTCTTTTTAACATATATCACATGAAGATGTTAGTAAAGTTTATATTCATTTTGATACATATATGGAATTCCTTGTAAAAATATTTGACAATGTTATCCAACATATATATATGTGAATGAATTAAAGTTAAATTTTGTTTTCGTAAAAAATAATATTAATAAATTAAGTTTATCCATTAACTCATTCCATTTTTAATATATATCATCATGTAAGTGAAGTTTGCCATAATTTAATGATAGTGTAAAACACATTCCCTTTCAAGTAAACTATGGCAATATCACTAATCACATCAATTTATAAATAACTTGATAATAACTCTTATATTTTCCTATATCAATTTTTTTTTTATATTAATGCATTAATATTTTTATATTAATACATTAATATTTAGATTTGATGATAAAGGAATAATTCATTTAAAATATTTTAAAAAAATCAAATATTAATAGAGTTAACCTTTTTTAAAATAAATTTATATTTTTTAAGTATACCTTAACATAATATGAGGCTCTCTAGTCTAACAACATATTATATTATAGAGGGTGGTTTATGTCAAGAAGGACCTTCATAAAATCATTCATAGCTGTGAGTGAATTATATAAGTAGAACTTTGTTTACAGTAAAAAGGGATATATGGAAAAATTAAATATAGAAATATTGAATTTGAAGTAATAGTAAAATAAATTTAATTTTAAGATGAAAATCTTAAAAAGTTAGTAGGAATTTTGTGGAAATCATAATATAAAAAATTTTATGATAAAAATTTTAAATTATTTAAAAATATGTTATAATTTTGTTTAGGTGGAAAAAATAAATTTATAAAAAATCAAGTTTATCTATTAACTCACTCCTTTTTTAACATATATCACATTTAACATATACTACATGAAGATGTCAGTGAAGTTTATATTCACTCGTAAAAATATCTAACAATGTTATCCAATATATATATATATATGAATTAAAGTTAAATTATATATATATATATATATAAATTAAAGTTAAATTATATATATATATATGAATGAATTAAAGTTAAATTTTGTTTCAAAATTTTTTTTTATTATAAAAATTTGAGTTTATCCATTAATGCGTTCCCTTTTTAACATATATCACATGAAGATGTAAGTGAAGTTTATATTCATTTATATGTATATATAGAAGTCTTTGTAAAAATCTCTCACAATGTTATTTAACATGTGAATGAATTAAAGTTGAATTTTGTTGCAATAAATTGTTTTTTATAAAAATTTAAGTTTATCCATTAACTCGTTCCTTTTTTAACATATATCACATGAAGATATAAGTGAATTTTATATTCATTTCGATATATACTCATTCCTTTTTTAACATATAACACATGAAGATATAAGTGAATTTTATATTCATTTATATATATATATATATAATTCCTTGTAAAAATATCTGACCATGTTATTCAACATATATATAAAAGTAGTTTTGTTTTTAATTGTTATATATATAAAGGGAATAATATAAGATACTTAGGGAGGTTCCTAAAGGGAATAAATGATGTAATGGGTACCCAAAAAGGAATAAACTATGTAATGTGTACCTAATGAGGTAATTAATGCAATCTAATGTAATAAAATTACACTTTTTTTAAAAGAAACAAATATAAGATGATAAAGCCATTTAATGTGAAACAGAATTTTAAAGCAATGTAGCAACATAAATAATGATTTTAATTGGGATCCATAATTTAATGATTGTGTAAAAAACATGTCCTTTAAAGTAAACTATGGCAATATCACTAATCACATTAATTGATAAGAAACTTGATAATAACTCCTATAATCAATTTTATTTTTATATTAATGCATTAATGATGATGATGATGATGATTAACATCCACTAAGACCAACTTTCGTCTCCAATTTTAGTCTATCGGACCTTAAGAAGGTTATTACTTGGTTTGCTTTAAAATTTTGTTCATATGCTCAAAAAGCTTGCTAAGAATCATTCCAAGCTCAGTATAGTTTTCGCAAGTTAGGAGGTTATCAAGGTTTGTATTGTAGCAAATACTATGAAACTCATATAATGTGGGTGTAAGCAGGGCACTCTAAGAGAAAGTTATTTTCATCATCAACGCTCCTAGACTCACAAATATGGAAAACCCTTTCTACCCAGAGAATTTTGGGAATAGACCAAAGCCCTGTTTGGCTATGAAGCTCATGGGAGTTGGTTCTAATCTTGGCTATATTAATTTTATTCTTTGAACTACTTACTATTGAGAGATATTTCTGATCTTCCAAATTGGGTTAATGACCTCCTTATAGTGTCTTAGTTTTCTCTTAACCACTAAATTTTCCTCGCACCATAATTTCTCTTTAAACTTAAAGGTAATAATATTTTTTACATTATCGATATTCTGTAAAGTGTCATTTTCATCAATGCCCCAATGATCTAACCAAGCCATCGTATCTTTACACCAATTTTGCCTGAGGCGTAGTTGGTTTTGACTTGAATTTAAAGCAATTTTAGGAAGTCTCTTGTTTCCCATGTTATTTATCTTGTTCTTGTACATCATGTACCTATTCATTGCCATGCTCTCGATGAGGGAAATACCCACTTCTATGAGGAGAAAAAATAATATTTTTATATTAATACATTAATATTTAGATTTGATAATAAAGGAAGAATTCATTCAAAATATTAAAATATATATATATATATTAATAGAGTTAACATTTTTTAAATAAAGTTATTTTTTTTAAGTATACCCTAACATATTCTATTATAGAAGGTGGTTTATGTCAAAAACAACCTTCATAAAACAGTTCATAGTGGTGAGGGTTTATTTACAGTAAAAAGAGATATATGGAAACATTAAATATAGAAATATTGAATTTGAAGTAATAGTAAAATAAATTTAATTTTAAGATGAAAGTTTTAAAACTTTAGTAGGAATTTTGTGGAAATCATAATATTATAAAATTTAATAATAGGAATTTTAACTTATTTAAAAAGATGTTATAATTTAAAAAAACGTGAATGAATTAAAGTTAAATTTTGTTTAGATGGAAAAAATGAATTTATAAAAAATTCATTTTGATATATATATATATATATATATATATATATATAGAATTCCTTGTAAAAATCTCCGACAATGTCATCCAATATATATATATATATATATAAAGCAGTTTTGTTTTTAATTGTTATATACCTAGGGGGAATAATATGAGGTACTTAGGGAGGTTCCTAAGGGGAATAAATGATGTAATGGGTACCCAAAAATAAATAAACTATGTAATGTGTAACTAATGGTGGTAATTAATGTAATGTAATGTAATAAAATTACACTTTTTTTGAAAAGAAAAAAAATATAAGATGACAAGGCCATTTAATGTTAAACAAAATTTTAAAGCAATGTAGCAACATAAATAATGATTTTAATTGGGATCCATAATTTAATGATTATGTAAAAAACATGCCCTTTAAAGTAAACTATGGCAATATCACTAATCACATGAATTGATAAGCAACTTGATAATAACTCCTATATTTTCCTATAATTAATTTTATTTTTATATTAATGCATTGATGATGATGATGATTAATGTCCACTAATACCAACTTTCATCTCCAAATTTGGTCTATCGGACCTTAAGAAGGTTATTATTTGGTTTGCTTTAAACTTTTGTTCCTATGCTCAAAAAGATTGCTAAGAATCATTCCAAGTTCAGTATAGTTTTCGCAAGTTAGGAGATTATCAAGGTTTGTATTGTAGCAAATACTATGAAACTCATCTAATGTGGGTGTAAGTAAGGCACTCTAAGAGAAAGTGATTTTCATCCTCGAAGGTCATAGACTCACAAATATGGCAAACCCTTTCCACCCACGGAGTTTTGGGAATATACCAACACCCTATTTGTCTATGAAGCTCATGGGAGTTCGTTCTAATCTTGGCTATATTAATTTTCTTCTTTGAACTAGTTCCTATCGAGAGATATTTCCGATATTCCAAATTAGGGTTAATGACCTCCTTATAGTATCTTAGTTTTCTCTTAACCACTAAATTTTCCTCGCACCACAATTTATCTTTAAACATAAGGTTAATAATAATTTTGACATTATTGATATTCCTTAAAGCGTCATTTTCATCAATGCGCCAATGGTCTAACCAAGCCATTGTATCTTTACACCAACTCCACTTGAGGCGTAGTTGGCTTTGACTTGAATTTAAAGCAATTTTAGGAAGTCTCTCGTTTCTCATGTTATTTATCTTGTTCTTGTACATCAGGTACCTAGTCATTGTAGCACCCCTCCTTTAGGGTCCCCTTGAACTGAACCTGAAACTTTAAAAACTTCATACAAACAAATTAGCCATCATAGTTATTGGAAAAATAAAATAAAAAGCGTGAATAACTTAACAAAAATAAGCAAAACTTTAACCTGTCAACCCGATCCGGTTGGTCCATTGTCGCCTTTGTCTTCCGTAGGATCCCTCCAGCAAAGCTCGTTTAACCATTGGCGAAGCAACCGTTAGCTTCGCCACCCAACCATAGGCTCATGCTTTCAGTCGCATGGCCTCCCCCGAGCTTTGGGTCGTAGAGCTCACACAAGTAGTTCAGAAATTCAGCTTGGGCTTCCCTTCCCACCAGGATTTCTAAGCCAAACCCTTAGATAGTAGCAAGTCTTTGAGGCATTTGAAAATTACGACAATCGTCCAAATTATGGGCCCCTTACCCATTCCTTAAGCCTTCCTTATAAAGGGAAATCTCCTGCGACACATGTCGCTTCATGCATAATTAAATATTTTTAATAATTTATTTAATTAGAACACTCACCCATCTAAGTGTCAGTTTCTCTGGGAAGTGCACCTACATCCCTAAGTTTGCTCTAGTTTGTCCCCCAGATATTTTAATCAACTCCTAGCTTTTAGTTGACTAGGTGTCTAATCTATTTTGCTCCTAAATAATAATTTATATTATTTTAAATGCTCAACAAAATATAACTATTCATGTGCAAATGTCTTAGCTATTGTTATGCATTTGCTAAGTAATAATCTAGAGTTATTCTCCTAATTTTTTATGCAGTTTAATTAATCAATCAAACTCACTAGGATGTCGATGCTGCGCCGTTGGGCTCCTGGTTCCTTAATTTTAAATTCCCTGACATGGTACCACTCCGTCGGGTCCAATCATCCATGGTTTCCATTCCTTGGCATGGTACCGCATCGTTGGGTCCTTGCATCCATTCTTTCCGTTCTCGACAGGGTACCGCATCGTTGGGCCCTTCTGCCACTATCTTTCCGTTTTGACTTGCGGGAACTCTTGTAGGGATTTTAGGAATCGTTACCATCCATCCTCCGTCTACATGCTATCTAGGTACTAATGGCGCTGAGGAGTGAGTCCGTTCTCACTGCGCACCCCTCAACTCGTACGTGACCAGCTCCGTCGTGGCCCACCTCATACGCCCTCACGCATTCCTCTTGAGCAAGCGGATCAATGCTTATCTGCTCATGCGTGGTATTCTCGTCGGAAGTCAACATCGTTGTCGCTCCCCCTGTGTGTGATTTACCCGTACTCTACGACCCTTCATGTTCCTTTGTGTGTCCGTTGGTGAACCGTCTCACTTGTTTCTACACACACTTCTCACAACAAAATTATTAGTAGCACTGTCCTCAATAATCATCATCTGATCTCTAAATCTAGTATTGTTAAACATTTATGATTTATTCAACTTCTTATTCATCTACTCAAATATACATTTCGTTGACAATTACATAATCACTGTACAGCTAGTCGTTAAGCATTATCCATCAACATAGTTTTCCATAGTCATAGCTAATCGTTTAACATATGCACTTATTCATTTACATCAACAGTTCAGATACATATACTCAAAAATAAGGCAAAAAGGTTATTTAATTAATGTTTCAATCGGTCGGGTCACTCAGCAGGTGCCCTCAATGTCTACAAAAGTCTAGGGGCACTACATACATCCCTACTTATTTAGAACTTCGTCCCGAAGTTCAGAAGAAGAATGGAAAATTACGACGCATCTCAGTTGCGTCCTCCCAAGTCGCAGAGCTTGGACTATAGCTGTCCCACTGCACTTTGACTTGATCAATCGAAGCTAATCATTAAGCAAGATGTAATCAATCAATTATCCCACTCCACACGTATAATTTAATTCCTTAATTCATTTATCAATTAATGTCGGCATTCATATCTTCAGGTTTTCCCTCAATCATTTAAGACATAACAAGGCTCAAGAGACCACTATGTCAAAGTTGTTCAGCTAGTTCACTTGATAGGTTCCCTTAAGGTCCCCAGTCATTCTAGGGGCATTACATACAACCCCTCTTATTAAAACTTCGTCCCGAAGTTAAGTCTCATGTGCTTCCACGATGAGTTTTCACTTCATTTTCACATTCATTTCTTCAATATATCCACAATTGATAATAAAATTTCATTTTTTCTTTTCTACCCTCATATAAGTATAAACTGCATAATTAGTAATATAACTAAACCATACCTTTCGTAGTGTAGCAATCCCCACAGCAGTTCTCCCTTGACATCGCTAATTGTAACCGGAATTGAAATCGTCTATAACAAATTCTTTCCATTCAACAAAACTATTAAGTACATCATTTACGAAAATCCTTAAAGCATTGACACATTTCAACATAAGGAATAATATATTCAATCCCAAATTCTTCATTTTCTATAGTTACGTATAACTATCATATATTTTAAATAGTATCTGAATTTCAAATTAAGAGTTAACCCTTCCAAATTCTATTTTGCAATACATAACTTAGCCATTCATAAACTAATCTTACATATAACCTCTCTCTTCTCATAATCCAAGGTACAATTAAATACTGGAGGGCCGTTTAAAAAGTATAATCTCAAATTTTACAAACAAAGTTATGTAAGGCTTTCTTCTCTTCCTAACTCAAGATCCCATAATTCAATGTAAGTATAACTTCTCTCTTTTCACAATCCAAAGCATGATTACAACTAGTAGTGCATACCCATGAAGTCATCGTATTGATTTACAAAATAAGCATTTACAACCTATTGATAAAATTCTTGATGCAAAACCCGTCATCAAAAGTATACAAAACCTGAATGCAATTCAATCTTACATACTAGACAGTTTAGAGGAGAATAATTCTAACCTGTTCGAGAAGCTGGAAGTATCCTTGCCGAAGGAGAAGAAGTAAAGATCCGTCGTTCACGGTGTTTTTTTTTTTTTTTTTTTTTTTGCGAAAATTCAATTCATAATATCATGAGATATAGACACTAACACAAGTGGTGTTCATATTTGAAAAGTTTTATTTTTTATAACTCTAGAGTATGATGAATGTAAGTGGGAGTTCCTTTCATCTCTCTAACAAGAAACCTTACTGTAATTAAGTGTGTAATTAATTAATTCACAAGTATACATTCTCTTGACACAAAACTACATATTCCCTTCAATAAGTTATTTACCAAGCACGTACTGTAGTGACATTTAAATTACACAACTTGCTAACCTTAAGAACACACACTTCACCAATAGATTTATCTATGAAGCATAGCTTCTAGTAATATTCTAACATAGAATCTTAATCATGAAATATATTCTTCTCCCCAATTCCATAAAACATGAAGCATAAGAAAATCCATTTTTCCTAATTAAAGGTTAGCATGAAGAAATGTTATTTAACCAATTATCACATTTTATGTTACCTATAGGGTAACATTATAGTATTCATATCTAATGTAAAGTTGCCTTCATACTAAGTAACACCAAAAATAACCCATCACTCATACTTATTAATGTATACATAATATATATAATTTAGATTATTGTCACCCACAATATATCTATCTTTATGTAAGAAAAATTTTCAATGCATATTCTTATAAGTTTAAACATCTTACTCCTATAAGAAATTCCCTGGAAGTAGCCCTACCCTAACTAGCCCTTTTTATTTCTTTTTTTTTATTATTCAAATACACTTCCATATACATATTTTCTCTATTAGGACATTCCTACTTGTCTATACCTTAGTACATTTAAACTTTTGGACATGAAACGGATTATCTTCTAATGAGTTTTGCTTAAGTCCAACTCTACAACATTTTTGTTCTCTTTTCAATGTGTCCAACGCATAACATAATCACTTAATACATCCATATAACCCCATGTTCATACCTTGAAATGTACTAGTTCATTATGCCATAGCTCAATGCATTCATATAGATAAGTGATGATGTGGCACTTCACAAGGGTTTCACTCTAAAGGTAGTAAATTTTATAAATGCATAGAATACTTTTACTCTATTAATGCTTATACATGAAAATTTACTTAATAGTATTTCAATTTTATTTAGCTTATATCCATGGAACCCTTTAATCTCGAGAGATTGGTAATTCATACCTTAAGCAACCTTTATATAAATATCATACTCCTCATACATATAAGTGTATAAGTGCATTATTCCTAAGATATTGAATGCATTGTTTTTAATATCTACAAGTATTTTAAATGCATTCGAATATATATATAAGAACTCTTTTAACAAAATATTGAACATGATTCTTTCGATTCTATGGAATCATAATAAAGAATAAGTAACATCCAAAATTACTTTCCTAAATGCAGACATCAGCATAAGTTCCAATACTATGCCTACGTAATCATAGGTATACATATTAACTTCAAACTAAATATTGAGATTCTTGTCTCATTATATATATATATATATAATTAAGCACTGGCATTTACACAATCCCTTCCACATAAAAATACACAGATCTAGCAAGGTAACACTCGTTCTCCCACAAGTAAGTACTAGTATTAACCTTTACTACAAGGTATTACCTCTTATTTAATTACTCCACTTTAGACTTTCCGCCAAAGGAGGGGAAAACTTCATAAAAATACTTATGGCCTTTATGATATGAAAAGACCATACGGAGGCGAAACGACACCTAACTTAGCATTTAAACTTTTACTAGCTAAACAGGTTTAGCTTCAAGTAAATAATACTTATCACAAAACTAGAGTCAAACTGAATTCACGGTTTGCTTAACTTTTTCTCAAGATCTCACTATATACATGAGATAAAAATACATAGCAGGAACCAGAACAAATAAAAAGCATTTCAACAGTCTTCCTAGATAGATTCTAGTCGATTCACCGAAAAACAACTCACACTAAGAACTGATAGACTCCATTAAAACTGTATATCCTATCTTGGCATAAATGTCACTCATTATCTGAGATCGGACACCCATGGCCATCATATCCCCTTTATAGTACTCTAACAGATTTTTTTTTTTTCCCCAAACTTTCACCATATGGAACATACAGATTAAAAATAAAATTATCAGGAATGAGACTCTCAGATCTATAAACACGATTTCCAAAGCAATCAGTCTAGATCTGAAGACTTGAGATTTTGTGATTTTACTCAGCGTGCTATTGGTCTGCGGAGATTTAAGAATTATATACACCAGGAAACATTACAGGTATTGTTCCCCAGCCGCAACATCAATTTCAAACTTGTCAGCACAGAGTTTAAACCATTTGATGACAGGGATTGTAATTACAATTTCAACCCAGTGTAAGGCAGAGAACCTAGCGTTTCATAGAAAAAAGTAATGATCATACCCAAGTATGGACTGTGAGCTTACAAAATTCACTAGCACGGAGAATACTTTTTTTTTGCGATATAGTGAACAAGGATAGTGAGTTTCAAGATCGAAAAACAAGTGCAGGGGTCTTTCGCAGAGTTCAAGTACCACCAGAGTCGGCCGAGGCAAGCTTTTAAAAACATAATCTGCAACTAAGAAAAACTATTTATCCACCTGAACGGAACAATACAGAGATTCGACACTTAGAAACACTTACCATTCCTCCTTGTGCAAAAATCTCTTACCAATCCGATTATTGCAGGGCGCATCTCCATTCCAGGCATAAAAAGAAAATGCAGAGATCCAGATCTACTATTATCACTGAGATCTATTCTTCTCCTATCGCAGAGTTTCAAGATCAAAAAACCCTTCCCTCAAGGATGTCCATCGAAGTGCGCAACTCTGGATTGAATCATTTTGTACTAGTAAGAATTTTACAGAAATTCTAGATCCATAATATTTATTCAACAGAATTAAAATTTAAATAATTTCAACAACAAGAACCTGTGATGATGGTGGTCCTGGTAGAAAAGTTGAATTCCGAGTTTGCCGCAGATCCAAATTCACTGTAATAAAAGTAGCTCCGGTAGTTGATGTAGATCCCAAGAAGGTCGTGGCTTCAATCTCCTCACGATTTCCAATGGACACCTCGGTTAACCACCCAACCACTCTGGAAGTACTCTACTTCCTTCTAGACCCCCGAGCGATTAGGGTCGTAGAGTTCACACATATATTTCAGAAATTCAGCTTGGGCTTCCCTTCCCACCAGGATTTCTCAGCCAACCCTTAGATAGCAGTAAGTCTTTGAGGTATTCGAAAATTACGACAATCGTCCAAATTATGGGCCCCTTACCCATTCCTTAAGCCTTCCTTATAAAGGGAAATCTCCTGCGACACATGTCGCTTCATGCATAGTTAAATATTTTTAATAATTTATTTAATTAGAACACTCACCCATCCAAGTGTCAGTTTCTCTGGGAAGTGCACCTACATCCCTAAGTTTGCTCTAGTTTGTCCCCCAGATATTTTAATCAACTCCTAGCTTTTAGTTGACTAGGTGTCTAATCTATTTTGCTCCTAAATAATAATTTATATTATTTTAAATGCTCAACAAAATATAACTATTCATGTGCAAATGTCTTAGCTATTGTTATGCATTTTCTAAGTAATAATCTAGAGTTATTCTCCTAAGTTTTTATGCAGTTTAATTAATCAATCAAACTCACTAGGATCTCAATGCCGCGCCGTTGGGCTCCTGGTTCCTTAATTTTAAATTCCCTGACATGGTACCACTCCGTCGGGTCCAATCATCCATGGTTTCCATTCCTTGGCATGGTACCGCATCGTTGGGTCCTTGCATCCATTCTTTCCGTTCTCGACAGGGTACCGCATCGTTGGGCCCTTCTGCCACTATCTTTCCGTTTTGACTTGCGGGAACTCTTGTAGGGATTTTAGGAATCGTTACCATCCATCCTCCGTCTACATGCTATCTAGGGACTAATGGCGCTGAGGAGTGAGTCCGTTCTCACTGCGCGCCCCTCAACTCGTACGTGACCAGCTCCGTCGTGGCCCACCTCGTACGCCTTCACGCATTCCTCTTGAGCAAGCGGATCAATGCTTATCTGCTTATGTGTGGTATTCTCGTCGGAAGTCGACATCATTGTCACTCCCCCTGTGTGTGATTTACCCGTACTCTACGACCCTTCATGTTCCTTTGTGTGTCCGTTGGTGAACCGTCTCACTTGTTTCTACACACACTTCTCACAACAAAATTATTAGTAGCACTGTCCTCAATAATCATCATCTGATCTCTAAATCTAGTATTGTTAAACATTTATGATTTATTCAACTTCTTATTCATCTACTCAAATATACATTTCGTCGACAATTACATAATCACTGTACAGCTAGTCGTTAAGCATTATCCATCAACATAGTTTTCCATAGTCATAGCTAATCGTTTAACATATGCACTTATTCATTTACATCAACAGTTCAGATACATATACTCAAAAATAAGGCAAAAAGGTTATTTAATTAATGTTTCAATCGGCCGGGTTACTCAGCAGGTGCCCTCAATGTCTACAAAAGTCTAGGGGCACTACAGTCATTGTCATGCTCTCAATGGGGAAATACCCACTGAGGAGAAAAAATAATATTTTTATATTAATACATTAATATTTAGATTTGATAATAAAGGAAAAAATCAATCAAAATATTTAAAAAAATTAATAAATTAATAGATTTAACATTTTTTTAAATAAAGTTATTTTTTAAGTATACCCTAACATATTCTATTATAAAAGGTGGTTTATGTCAAAAATGACCTTCATAAAATAGTTCATAGCGGTGAGGGTTTGTTTACAGTAAAAAGGGATATATGGAAACATTAAATATAGAAATATTGAATTTGAAGTAATAATAAAATAAATTTAATTTTAAGATGAAAGTTTTAAAAATTTAGTAGGAATTTTGTGGAAATCATAATATCATAAAATTTAATAATAGGAATTTTAACTTATTTAAAAAGATGTTATAATTTAAAAAGGTAAATGAATTAAAGTTAAATTTTGTTTAGGTGAAAAAAATAAATTTATAAAAAATTAGGTTTATCCACAACTTACTCCTTTTTTAATATATATCACATGAAAATGTCACTAAATTTTATATTCATTTTGATACGTATATAGAATTCCTTATAAAAATATCTGACAATGTTATCCAACATATATATGTGAATGAGTTAAAGTTAAAGTAATTTTTTAATAAAAAATTAAGTTTATTCATTAACTTATTTTCTTTTTAACATATATCACGTGAAGATATAAGTGAAGTTTATATTCATTTTATATATATATGTTTTTTTAAAAATCTTACAATGTTAGCCCATATATATATATAGCAGTTTTGTTTTGATGAATAAAATTACACTTTTTTTAAAGGAAAAAAAATAAGATGACAAGGCCATTTAATGTTAAATAACATTTTAAAGCAATGTCCCAGCATAAATAATGATTTTAATTGGGAGTCATAATTTAATGATGGTATAAAAAACATGTCCTTTAAAGTAAACTATGGCAATATCATTAATCACATGAATTGATAAGTAACTTGATAATAACTCTTATATTTTCCAAGGAAAAAAACTCTTATATTTTCCTATAATCAATTTTATTTTTATATTTAATGCATTAATATTTTTTATTAATATTTAAATTTGATGATAAAAAAAAAGAATTCAAAATATTAAAAAAATCAAATATTAATAGAGTTAACATTTTTTAAAATAAAGTTGTATTTTTTAAGTATATCCTAACATAATATCACACTCGATAGTCTAACATATTCTATTATAAAGGATGGTTTATGTCAAGAAGAACCTTCATAAAATCATTCATAGTTGTGAGGGTTTTCTATAACTAGATCCTTTTATATAAGTAGAGCTTTGTTTATAGTAAAAAGAATATATGGAAATATTAAATATTAAATATATAAATATTGAATTTGAAATAATAATAAAATAAATTTAATTTTAAGATAAAAGTTTTAAAAATTTATTAGGAATTTTGTGAAAACCATAATATCATAAAATTTAATGATAAGAATATTAACTTATTTAAATAGATGTTATAATTTAAAAAAATGTGAATGATATAAATTTATGGAAAATTACGTTTATTCATTAATTCACTCTTTTTTTAACATATATCACATGAAGATGTTAGTGAAGTTTATATTCATTTTGATATACATATATAGAATTCGTTGTAAAAATCTTTGGCAATGTTATCCTAAAAATTAAAATAAAAATAAGTTTATCCATTAACTTATTCCCTTTTTTACATATATCACATATATCACATGAAGATGTAAGTGAAGTTTATATTCATTTTGATACATATATAGAAGTCCTTGTAAAAAACTCTCAATGTTATCCAATATAAATTAATAAAGTAGTTTGTTTTTAATCAATAAAATTACATTGTTTTTTTAAAGGAAAAAAATATAAGATGACAAGGCCATTTAAATAAATAAATAATGATTTTAATTAGGATCCATAATTTAATGATTGTGTAAAAAACATATTCTTTAAAGTAAACTAGGACAATATCACTAATCACATGAATTGATAAGCAACTTGATAAAAACTCCTATATTTTCCTATAATCAATTTTATTTTTATATTAATGCATTGATATTTATTTTTATATTAATTCATTGATATTTTTATATTAATGTATTAATATTTAAATTTGATGATAAAGAAAGAATTCCTTCACAATATAAAAAAAAAAAAAAGGTTATATTTTTTAACTATACCCTAACAGGGTGTGAGGCCTTATAATCTAACATATTCTATTATAGAAGGTGGTTTATGTCAAGAACAACCTTCATAAAATCATTCATAGCTGGGAGGGTTTTATATAAGTAGAGCTTTGTTTACAGTAAAAAGGTATATGTGGAAACATTAAATATAGAAATATTGAATTTGAAGCGATAGTAAAATAAATTTAATTTTAGGATGAAAGTTTTAAAAATTTAGTAGGAATTTTGTGGAAATCTTAATATCATAAAATTTATAATAGGAATTTTAACTTATTTAAGAAGATGTTATAATTTTAAAAAACGTTAATGAATTAAAGTTAAATTTTGTTTAGGTGGAAAAAATAAATTTATCCATTAACTCATTCCCTTTTTAACATATATCACATGAACATGTGAACATGTCACTGCATTTTATATTCATTTTGATATATATATATATAGATATAGAATTCCTTATCAAAATATCTGACAATGTTATCCAACATATATATGAATGAGTTAAAGTTAAATTTTGTTTAATAAATGTTTTTTTATAAAAGATTAATTTTATTCATTAAAATATTCCCTTTTTAACATATATCATATGAAGATGTAAGTGAAGTTTATATTCATTTTGATACATATATAACAGTCCTTATAAAAATTTCTGAAAATGTTATTCAAGATATATATACATATAGTAGTATATAGTAATTTTGTTTCTAATGAATAAAATTACATTTTTTTGAAAGGAAAAAAATATAAGATGGCAAAGCCATTTAATGTTAAACAACATTTAAAAGCAATGTCTCAACATAAATAATGATTTTAATCAAGAACACTAATTTAATGATGGTGTAAAACACATGTAAACTATGGCAATATCATTAATCACATGAATGGATAAGCAACATGATAATAACTCCTATATTCTCCTATAATCAATTTTATTTTTATATTAATATTTTTATATTAATATATTAATATTTTTATATTAATACATTAATATTTAGATTTGATGATAAATGAAGAATTCATTTAAAATATTAAAAAAAATTCAAATATTAAAAAAGTTAACATTTGTTTAAATAAAGTTATATTTTTTTGAGTATACCCTAACATAATATGAGGCTTTATAGTCTACCATATTCTATTATAGAGGGTGGTTTATGTCAAGAAGAATCTTCATAAAATCGTTCATAGTTGTGAGGGTTTTATATAAGTAGGATATTTGTGGAAATCATAATATCATAAAATTTAATGATAGGAATGTTAACTTATTTAAAAATATTTTAGAATTTTAAAAAACATGAATAAATTAAAGTTAAATTTTGTTTAGGTGGAAAAAATAAATTTATAGAAAATTAAGTTTATCTATTAACTCACTTCCTTTTTAACATATATCACATGAAGATTTTGATGAAGTTTATATTTATACATGTATAAAATTCTTTGTAAAAATCTTGACAATGTTATCATATATATATATATATATATATATGAATTAAAGTTAAATTTCCATCAACTCATTACCTTTTTAACATATATCACATGAAGATGTAAGTGAAGTTTATATTCATTTTATATTCATTTTGATACATATATAGAAGTCCTTGTAAAAATCTCTGACAATGTTATCCAACATATATATATATATATAAAGTAGTTGTGTTTTAATGAATAAAATTACACTCTTTTTTTTAAGCATTTTAAAGCAATGACGCAACATAAATAATGATTTTAATTGGGATCCATAATTTAATGATTGTGTAAAAAACATGCTCTTTAAAGTAAACTATGGCAATATCATTAATCACATGAATTGAAAGCAACTTGATAATAACTCTTATGTTTTCCTATAATCAATTTTATTTTTATATTAATGCATTAATGATGATGATGATGATGATGATTAACGTCCACCAAGACCAACTTTGGTCTATCGGACTTTAAGAAGGTTATTACTTGGTTTGCTTTAAACTTGTATTCCTATGCTCAAAAAGCTTGCTAAGAAGCTTTCCAAGCTCACTATAGTTTTGGAAAGTTAGGAGGTTATCAAGGTTTGTATTGTAGAAAATACTATGAAACTCATATCTAATGCAGGTGTAAGCAGGACACTCTAAGAGAAAGTAATTTCATCCTCAACGTTCATAGACTCACAAAGATGGAAAACCCTTTTCGCCCATGGAGTTTTGGGAATAGACCAAAGCCCTTTTTTGCTATGAAACTCATGGAAGTTCAGTCTAATATTGGCTATATTAATTTTCTTCTTTGAACTAGTTACTATCAAGAGACATTTATGATCTTCCAAATTATGGTTAATGACCTCCTTATAGTATCTTAGTTTTCTCTTGACCGCTAAATTTTCCTCGCACCACAATTTCTCTTTAAACTTAAAGGTAATAATACTTTTGACATTATTGATATTCTGTAAAGTGTCATTTTCATCAATGCCCCAATGGTCTAACCAAGCCATCGTATCTTTACACGAACTCTGCTTGAGATGTAGTTGGTTTTGACTTGAATTTAAAACAATTTTAGGAAGTCTCTTGTTTCCCATGTTATTTATCTTGTGTTTGTACATCAGGTATCTAGTCATAGCCATGCTCTCAATGGGGGAAAGCCCCACTTATATGAGGAGAAAAAATAATATTTTATATTAATACATTAATATTTAGATTTGATGATAAAAGAAGAATTCATTCAAAATATTTTTAAAAAAATCAAATATTACTAGAGTTAACATTTTTTTAAATAAAGTTATTTTTTTTTAAGTATACCCTAACATAATATGAGACTCTATAGTCTAACATATTCTACTATAGAGAGTGGTTTATGTCAAGAAGAACCTTCATAAAATAGTTCATAGCTTTGAGGGTTTTATATAAGTAGAGCTTTGTTTATAGTAAAAAGGGATATATGGAAACATTAAATATAGAAATATTGAATTTGAAGTAATAGTAAAATAAATTTAATTTTAAGATGAAAGTTTTAAAAATTTAATAGGAATTTTGTGGAAATCATAATATCATAAAATATAATGATAGGAATTTTAACTTATTTAAAAAGATGTAATAATTTTAAAAAACGTGAATAAATTAAAGTTAAATTTTGTTTAGGTGAAAAAAATAAATTTATAAAAATTATGTTTATCATAAATTTAATATTTTTGATAAATATTTTTTATGTAAGAGTTATTAAAAATCAAACACAAAGTGCCACCTTGCACAACAACTACTTTTATTATTATTTTTAAATAAAAAGGAAAAGACTACTTGGAAAGTCAGTTAAATAAGGGGACACCACCATGGCACAAAAGAACAAGTGGAAGTAAGCTAGAGATAACTGAGCCAATCAAATTCAATCTCAAACTCAACAAACAGACTAGATCCTAAATCATAGGGATTTAAGGATAGATTGTAGATTTGATTGGGATAGCATAAGGCCTGAGAAAAAACTATAACTAAGATGCATAGGGATAGCATGGGACGTTGTGTTGTGCACAGAGGAACTAGTTGAGGGTTCTCTTTTTTATAACTCCATCTTACTTGATACGGACTTTGAGAGAGTGTCGCGATGAAAGTATTTGCTGCTTTCTCCTACGGTTGGGAGGAGTTGACTCTCCAAGTATTATTCTGCGACAATCAAGTAAGTATAATTATGTTTATGGTTAAATGGTTATTAGAGGCCTATTGTACTGTAAAGCTCTTAGTTCTGGTTAGAACTACCATCGTAGCACTATGAATCTCTTTATATATTTTTATATGAAACGGCGAGAGAAATTACCCGATTAGTTCTGTGTATGCACATGTTATATTGTTTATCAGGTTTGGGTTATGTCGTAGGAAAATATTTGAATAAATAGAGAGTCCACGCCATGATAAAAGGTTGTATATGATATAGTGATAGGAAGGATCAAATTTCCAAGTATCAATGATATTCAGATTTCGACTCTTTGCGATCCGTTTGATTGACTGTATGCAAAGGTTTACCGTACAAATTGATGGATATGGGTATCTTTGTTTTGGAACAATTATGTTGAATAAATCTTGGTGGAACTTATATATATATATATATATGTTAATATTTAATCATAAACTAGATCTGGATCGAACCTTTTTTTGAGTTCATTCACCTCTGTAGTTATACAGGGATCTGATCCCAGTTAATCTTTGACATATTTAAGACCTGGCAGAGCATTAATCGACTACTATGTTTACATCGAAATTATGATTATTGAAGACTGCGTAAATATGAAGTCGGACTCATAGAAGGATTGAAAATCTTGTTGGCAATGTATGAACATCATCTTATTATACAATCTCAATGAAGTCGATGTATATTTAATGCAAATAAAATCAAACTCTAGATGTTGTGTTAATCTGTTGAATTCCATGATCAATGGTGCCCATAAGATATGTGGCTACCATAATCTAGTTTTATAATGCCCCTAGACTGATGTAGACTTTGAGGACACTTGCCAAGTGACCCGGATGAATAAAACTTTAATAAAATGACCCTTTGCTCTTTAATCCTAAATCAGTTCCAACTTACTTTTCTATCATTAATCTTTTTTTCTCTTTTTAATTCCTGCCACCAAATCTCAGCCTTTTCGCCCAGATTGAAGATGGTCATTTTTCCTTTCATTGAGTTGGAATAGTTGTAAATGGTAAAGTACTTCTTCATTCCAGAAATCCGAGCCTTGGCTTCTTCTTCATTTTTTACTTCTCCATCAAAGATAGGAGGCTTTATTTTTCTAAATTCCCCTATTAACTCATCTTTATATTTTCTTTTCTTCTTATGTCTTCTCTCGGAACTCTCACTAGAATATTTCGATTCACTAGATGGAGGGCTTTCGTTAGAATAGGGGTAGTCATAGGACGAGGTTTCTCTTTTATGTTTCTTATTATCATTAGTTATCTCATTCAGTTTATATAGTAGGGCTTCATTTAAATCTTGTTAAGATTTCAGTACCCTCTCATGCTCAGTCTTAAATTTCATTAATTCAGTTTGTAAGTCTTTTACTGTCTGCAGAATCTCATCGTTCACATTGTTATTATCATCATTTAGTTCAACCCATATAAGTGGGGTAGGGGATCGTCTTCCTGCCATTTCTTCCTGTAGTTTAGTAAACAAAAATTTCTTCCACGCACGAAAGAAGAACAACATATAAACATCATTAGTTTTATCAAAACATCAATGGACACCATAAGGCCAAGTGTCATAACTTAGGCTCTAATACCACAATGTAACAACCCCAAAAGTACAAAGATTTTTTTTAAATCTTATTCATATAATTATTGCTTCACATGGACTTACATAACTCTAAGGACTCATATGCCTATTTTTAATATCATAACCTCAAGGCCCCTTCTTCTTCTACAACATACATAATGTAATTCTATCAAAAAATAGGATACAAATCATTATAGAGCATAAGATTCTCTATTTTGAAAACATTATATAGATATGCGTTAACATACATAACATATCGCAACTATGATAATACAAAATTGTAACTTCCAAAAGTCATGTGTACCATGATTCCACAACCATACCCTATGCTATCCAGATTATCGATTGGTTTTGATTCTGCAACTTCTTATAGTATTTATACTATAAGAAAACAATCTAGATATGATTTTCAAACTCTATGCTCATTATTTAATTGTCGCAATTTATATCATTTGCCAATTTCAAATGCTCTTTATATTGAATATTAGATTTCCAAAAGAGCCTATTATGACTTCATTACATTTATATATATACATAAAAATATCATTTTAAAAAAAATCCTTCTTACTATGAATTATCCTTGTAATGCCCCTCAAACTCGCTATGACTATCGATATTGATGACACTTCTTGGTAAGTGACGCAGCTAAAGAAACCAGGATAAATGACCGCATATATGTTGAATAAGAATAAAATTGTCGACTGACTAGCGATGTGTGTGATAAACGAATATGATTCTAATGATGGATTTAATAACAATTATGGATAATTGTGATTTTGTGAATTGATTAGCACATGTGAAATCTTATGATGAATGTCGTATTTATGCTGAACTATGAAAATGAAATTATGCGGGTGATTATGATATGAATCCAATGGACAAATGTATATGTTTGCTTAACAATTAGCGAATGAATGAAGTGAATTATGATATGATGGTCTTGAGCAGTACTATTGATATGTGTGCTCTGAGTATGTGTACAGTAACAGGTAAGATGGTTTACAAACTGACTCACGAAGGAACGGAAAGGGGGTCGCAGAGGATGGGAAAAACACACACAGGGGTATGACGACGATGTTGGCCTCCGATAAGCATCCACACACGAGTATGGAAAGCCATTTCAGCTTTACTCGGGGGAAGCGTCAAGTCATACGAGGGAGACCATAACGGATTGGTCATGTACGAGGTTGATGGGCGTGCAGTAAGAACGATCTTACTCCTCAACTCCATTAGTCTCACATAGAGTGTAGCCGGATGATTTATGGTAACGGTTCCTAAATCACTACATGGAATCCCAGCACAACAGTAAAATGAGAAAGTATTGTTGGAAGGGTCCAATGATTTGGTACCTAGACAATTAAGGAAAGAAAGTTAGAAGGACCTGACGATGTGGTACCTAGACAATTAAGAAAAGAAATTCAGAAGGACCTAACGATGTGGTACTTCTAGACGAATAAAGAAAATTGATAAATGAACACCCATGTATTTGGCATATAGAATTGCATTAAATTATTTATGCACGAAAGGACTATTTTTATTTATTTATTTGGCATATAGAATTGCATTAAATTATTTATGCATGAAAAGACTATTTGTAGTTATGTATTTGGCATATAGAATTGCATTAAATTATTTATGCATAAAAGGACTATTTGTAGTTATGTATTTGGCATATAGAATTGCATTAAATTGTTGTGCATGAAATGATTATCTATAATTAAATAAATTGGGAATAATTATATATGGAGTAAAAGATAGACTAGGAGTCATTAACTAGGCAACTCCACATGCACCCACTAAAATAGGGATTTGAATCCTAGTATAAGGGGACATCTAAGAGTAAATTGAGGGAAGTATGTGCACTCTCATAAGAGAGTGGCACATGGGTGGGTGAATATTTGTATTAACTAATATTACATAAAAGATATTTTTGCATGAAGCGACATGTGTCCCAGGAACATTTCCTATTTAAGAAAAATGAGAAGAAGGGAAAAGGGACCCTATTGTTCGATGACTGTCGTAATGGCTATGAGTTTCTGATTTTGTTTTCTATGGCGAGTTTGGATAAGGATTCTGGTGAGGGGAAGCTCATTTATGAATCTTTGCAAGTGTGTATCCTCTACAACCTCGAAGCTCGGGGGTGGCTATGCGACTGATTGCATAAGCCTGCGGTTGGGTGGCGAAGCTAACGGTTGCTTCACCTATGGTTAACGAGCTTGTACCTGTGGAATCCAACGGAACACGCGGACGAAAAAAGGGTAAACTGGATCAAGCGATGACGATGACTCCTCCTTCGACAATGAAATCGACCTACGACTAACATGTTTATTATTCTATTTGTATTTTCTAAGTTAAATTTTTGAGTTAATTTTTCAGTTTTCTATCATTGGTAAGACCAAAAATGTTTTATATGATGTTAGAAATTATTTAGATAGTCTTTGGGAGGGCCTTGAAAAAAGGGGTCCCTACAAATTGACTTAAGGTCTGGATACCATCAAGTAAGAATTGAGGCCGAGGATGTTCATAAAACGACATTTAGAACAATGTAGAGGCATTACAAGTTCTTGGTTGTACCATTTGGCTTGACCAATGCTCCGACCACGTTCATGTGTTTGATGAACAACATCCTCCATAAATATCTAGACAAGTTTGTAATAGTATTCATTGATGACATCTTAATATATTCTAAAAATGAAGAAGAACATAAGTCCAAACACCTAAAGTTAGTCTTACAAACCCTTAGAGATCATAAATTGTATCCTAATTTTAGTAAATGAGACTTCTTCCAAGATAAGATTTAATATCTAGGTCACGTAATATCTAGGGAAGGCATCTTTGTAGACCCAGATAAAATCAAGGCAAGCAGTGATTGGCCAGTTCCTAAGGATGTAACCGGGATTCGATCCTTTATGGGAATCACGGGTTACTACCGTATGTTCATTGAGGGATTCTCCAAGATCACTTACCCAATAACTTCACTCCAAAAGAAAGGAACTAAATTCACATGGTCTAATACATGTCAAGAAAGATTTGAAAAACTAAAACAATTACTAACCACCGCACCCATTCTAAGAATAGCATATCCGTACAAATGCCTTCTTAGAAGGGTTGGGTGGCATACTAATGCAAGAAGACTATGTAAAAATCTATGAGTCCAGGAAACTTAAACAACATGAACGTAACTATGCAACTCATGACTTGGAACTAGCTGCCATAATACATACATTAGGGATGTGGAGACACTACTTGATAGGGAGAAAATTCACCTTAATTTCGAATAATATAAGCTTAAAATACTTATTCGATCAACAAAGTTTAAATGCTTGTCAAGCAAGGTGGCTAGCCTTCTTGAGCGAGTACGATTTTGGTATAAAACACATAAAAGGAAAAGAGAACAAGGTGGCAGACTCCCTGAGTAGGAATGTCGTTCCACTTTGTTCGACTACTTTTAGCAGTTATAAGACAAATATGGAAGAATTGATAATTGATGCAGCTAAAAATGATGAAGAGTACAAGAAAATTAAAGAACAGTTAGAAAATGATGTTAATGGAAACGAACCCTTAGCTTACTCCATAAGCTCAGAAGACTTATTAGCCTATAAAAATCGGTTATACATACCTAATTCGACAGTCGTTAAACAATTAATCATGAATGAGTTACATAAGAAACCATATTTCGGACACCCAGGATACCAAAATATGATAACAAGACTACGGAAGAGCTATTATTCCATCCTAACATGAAAAACGACGCTGTGAATTACCTAGCTAGATGCATTGAATGTCAACAAGTAAAAACAGAACATCAACGTCATGTCGGGTTACTCCAACCCTTACCCATTCCGGAATGGAAGTGGGAGATAATAAGTATGGATTTTATAATAGGATTACCTAAAACAAATAAACAACATGACTCCATAATGGTAGTAGTTGATAAGTTAAGTAAAGTTGCACACTTCATACCTGTAAAATCCACTTTTAAAGATATTAACATAGCCGATATTTTTATGAAATAAATATTTCGTTTGCATGGTATTCTGAAAGTTGTGATTTTTGATAGAGATGAAAAATTCATGAGTAAATTTTAGAAATCATTGTTTAAAGGTATATATACATAAATGAATTTCAGTACTGCTTATCATCCTCAAATTGATGGGAAAACCAAAAGAACTAATCAAGTGTTAGAAGATATGCTCTGAATGTATGTGATGGATAAACCAAGTAAATGGGAAGAGTATTTGCATTTAGTAGAATTTGCTTATAATAATGGGTATCAAAGGTCATTAAAAATGAGTCCATTTGAAGTCTTGTATGGTCGAAAATGCCATTCTCTGGTGTCTTGGGATAACCCTGTTGACAGGATTGTTCTAGGACCTGACATGTTAAAGGACATGGAAAAGATGGTGAAAGAGGTACAACAAAATTTAAAAGTTGACCAGGATCGACAGAAGAGATGTGCATATTTAAAAAAACTCCAAGAGAGTTCAACATTGGTGACCGTGTATATTTAAAGGTAAAGTCGAAAAAGAGCGCCTTGAACTTGGGAAGGTGTTCCAAGCTGGCACCTAGGTATTATGGACCTTTCGAAGTGTTAGCTAATATAGGATCGGTAGCCTATCAGCTTGCACTTCCCCCTAATATAAAAGTGCGCGATGTATTTCATGTTTCATTATTAGAAAAATATATACATGATGCTACTCATGTAATTGAATGGAATGTGATTCAGGTAGAACCCAAGGGCGAGTTCCAGACCGAACCTTTCCGCATTCTAGAGTGGAAGGAACGTATGCTACAGAACCGAGCCATCGTTCAAATCAAAGTGCAATGGAAGCACTTCATCCATGAAAAGGAAAGTTGGGAAATGGAGGATAAGATGCGAGAAGCATATCCCTCCATGTTCTAGAATGAGCAAGGGATCTCAAAACAAAGAACATCGAGGATGCTGTTAAGAATAAGGGAGGGAGAAATGTGATACCCCAAAAAAAATTATTTTGTTGATTTAATATTATTGAAAAAAAAAATTATGTAAGAGTTATTAAAACTCAAACACAAAATGCCACCTTGCACAACAACTACTATTATTATTATTTTTAAATAAAAGGGAAAAGACTACTTGGAGAGTCATCTAAATGAGAGAGCACCACCATGGCACAAAAGAACAAGAGAAAATAAAGTAGAGATAACTAAGCCAATGAAATTCAATCTCAAACTCAACAACTAGACCAGATCCTAAAGACTTATTGTTTGAGTAAAGACTTCTTGTTTGAATGATTGTTGTCAAGCCTAATGCTTAGGCTTGCAATCGTTTCTTCCGATATTGTATTTCCAATCTAAAGGTTATCACCTTTAAACCTTGTTGATTGGCCAACCATTACCTGAGTTGTCGTTGTGGCCCAACAAGCTCTTCGACTATTAGTCGATGTATATTTAATTTGTTGAATTCCACGATCAATGGCGCCCATAAGATATGTGGCTACCGTGAAGGATAATTCATAGTGAGAAGGATTTTTTTTTAAGGAGATTTTTATGTATATATATAAATGTAATGAGTCATAATACGCCTTTTTGGAAATCTAATATTCAACCTAAAGAGCATATGAAAATCGAGAATTTATATAAATTGCTACAATTAAATAATGAGCATAGAGTTTGAAAATCATATCTAGATTGTTTTCTTATAGTATAAATTCTAAGAAGTTGAAAAATCAAAACCAATCGATAATATGGATAGCATAGTGAATGATTGTGGAATCATGGTACACGTGACTTTTGGAAGTTACGATTTTGTATTATCATAGTTGCGATATGTTCTATACGTTAACACATATCTATATAATGTTTTCAAAATAGGGAAGCTTATGCTCTATAATGATTTGCATCCTATTTTTTTTTATACAATTACATTATGTATGTTGTAGAAGAAGAAGGGGCTTGAGGTTATGATATTAAAAATAGGCATATGAGTTCTTAAAGTTATGTAAGTTTATGTGAAGTAATGATTATACGAAGAAAATTATAAAAATAAAAAATAAAAAATAAAAATCTTTGAATGTTTTGGTTGTTACAATTTTATATAAGTAAAGCTTTGCTTATAGTAAAAAGGATATATGGAAATATTAAATATGGAAATCTAGAATTTAAAGTAATAATAAAATAAATTTAATTTTAAGATGAAAATTTTAAAATTTTAGTAGGAATTTTGTGGAAAACATAAGATCATAAAATTTAATGATAATAATTTTAACTTATTTAAAAAGATGTTATAATTTTAAAAAATGTGAATGAATTAAATTTATAGAAAATTATGTTTATCCATTAACTCACCCCCTTTTTAACATATATCACATGAAGAATTCATTTTGATACATATATAGAATTGTAAAAAACTATGTTATCCAACATGTGTGTGTGTATATATATATATATATATATATATATATATATATATATATATATATATATATATATATATATAAAAGTTAAATTTTGTTTGAGTAAAAACAAATTATAAAAAATTAAGTTTATCCATTAACTCATTCTCTTTTTAACATATATCAAATGAAGTTGTAAGTGAAGTTTATAGTCATTTTGATGCAAATATAGAAGTCTTTGTAAAAATCTCTCATTGTTATCCCCCCCCCACACATACACATAACAGTTTTAGCCACGTGGGTTAGCTCAAGTGGTTGAGTGTTGTAATCGCAAGCAAAAGGTCTTGGGATCAAAGATCCGTTGGTGGCTATGCAAGGGACTCACTTGATGTCCCCACCGGGTTAAGATCTGTGGGTGGCTATGCAAAGGCCTCACTTGATGTCCCCATCGAATTAGGCTCTGTAATCAGGGTTTTTTTAAAGGAAAAAATATAAGATGACAAGGCCATTTAATGTTAAACAACATTTTAAAGCAATGTCGCAACATAAATAATGATTTTAATTGGGAGCCATAATTTAATGATGGTGTAAAACACATGCCCTTTAAAATAAACTATGGAAATATCACTAATCACATGATGAATTGATAAACAACTTGATAATAACTCCTATATTTTCCTACAATCAATTTGATTTTTATATTAATGCATTTATATCTTTATATTAATATATTAACATTTAGATTTGATGATAAAAGAAAAATTCATTCAAAATATTAAAAAAAATTCAAATAGAGTTAACATTTTTTTTTAATAATATGAAGCTTTATAGTCTAAAATATTCTATTATAGAGGGTGGTTTATGTCAATAAGAACTTTCATAAAATCGTTCATAGCTGTGAAGGTTTTATATAAGAACTTTGTTTACAGTAAAAAGGGATATATAGAAACATTAAATATATAAATATTGAATTTGAAGTAATAGTTAAATGGATTTAATTTTAAGATGAAAGTTTTTAAAAATTTAGTAGGAATTTTGTGGAAATCATAATATCATAAAATTTAATAGTAGGAATTTTAATTTATTTAAAAAGATGTTATAATTTTAAAAACGTGAATGAATTAAAGTTAAATTTTTTTTAGGTGGAAAAAATAAATTTATAGAAAATTACGTGTATTTATTAACTCACTTCCTTTTTAACATATATCACATGAAGATGTCAGTAAAGTTTATATTCATTTTGATACATATATAGAATTCCTTGTAAAAATCTCTCACAATGTTTTTTTTTGTAAGCTAGAGATAGAACCTTATATTGCCTTCATCAAAATGTACAAATTGAAACCGGGTCCTCTCGTAGTCGAGAAAACAGACCCCAAAATATAGTTTGAAACCAGAGTTGTCATCCTACTGAGGAAACCAAAGTTTTGCAAAAAAGAGAGTAACAAAGCTACAGACATGTAATAGGGCTCATAAGCCATATAAAAAAAAAATACTAAACAGAGCTAGAAGAGCAGACAAGGCTAATTACTGGTGTGATCATGTTGCCCAACCTAAGTGGGTTGGGTGGTCGATTCCTTGGCCAGGGTGATCCCAAATCGACGAGTGAATTGATGTTGATTAAACTAAATCTGCTTCATGTAGTCAGGCATCTCGTCCTGATGCATGAGAATTTCTTCCTAAGCCTCATTTATGTCCGTAAGGGATTTTCCAAGCACCATCTTCTGCATCCAGAGAAAGTCCAGCATCTTCTAGTACAAAGTGGTTCATCCCCTAGTATTCCCGGGATCGAGAACCAGGGCCTCGAACTCGCTATGGATTTCTTCATCGATGGTGCACCTGCGAGAAACCCAAGCATCTTCCTCTGCATCGAGGATTTCAGCTTGAGCTCCCATCGGAATGTCATTCTGAAACCTTCTAGATTTTTCAACCACACCGCGCATGAGGCGCATCGGCGGAGTGGAGGAAGAACTACCGTGCTGCACCGAGATGCAAGTGCGGGGAGGCATGACTTCATTCTCTGCAAGAAGGAAAATGGGGATCAACGATCGTCGAACGCTTGCAGGGTGGGGGTGCAAAGGACCGTAGTGGGGCTGGTGCTGCCAAACAGAGGGTTGCGGACTCGAATCGGCAGTGGTCAGGAGATCCCAAGAACCAATGAGTGCCAAGAGAGCAGGTGAATCCGCGAGAGCTAAGAGCAGAGTTTCAGTTAGGGCAACGAGAACCAAATGAAAACCGAGAGATGAGAGCTGAACATCAGGTGGGAAAGAACCAGTGAGCTGGAAATGCAGGATCCAAGTGGAGCCTTTGCGTCTTAAAGCTCGGTGCCGAGCATCATCATTGTTAACGAAATTTTGAATGAAGTGCAGATGAACCGAGAGATCGTCACTTAAGCTTCCTATTAAATTCATGAAGGCGATATGATAGTCCCATTCACAAAACTGTGTGGGAGCCATAATAGCTAGAGCGCACAGCAGGGCAGGAGTGGTCGAAAGGAAGTCGCGCATGCTGGAGTGATCAAACAACAGTCGGGAGAAGAAGGTCTAGACGAGGAGCTAGCAGGGGCAGTTATGGAAGTGCATGGGGTGCGTGGCAGGAGGTGGTCAGCTCGTAGTCAGCCTCGAAAGTGGAGCAAGAGGGTAGGTGGGCAGGCAGGTGGCCTGCTCAGGTGGAGGACTCATGGAAGTTCATGCAGGCGAGCAAGTCGGCCATGATGGCAGGCACATGGTAGAGATGGAAGGTTGGAAACTGAGTGCTGCTAGTGGTGGGCACGTGGCTTGGCCTAGGGCCAGTTGCCTCCGTAGGCACCAGCTGTGGGGGGGATTCTCTCACAATGTTATCCCTCATACATACATATATATATATATATATATATATATATATGTGTGTGTGTGTGTGTGTGTGTATGTATGTATGTATGTATATATATATATGTATATATATATGTATGATTAAAGTTAAAGTTTTGTTTTATTAAAAAAAATTATAAAAAATTAAGTTTTTCCATTAACGCATTCCTTTTTTAACATATATTACGCGAAGATGTAAGTGAAGTTTATATTCATTGTGGTACATATATATAGAAATCCTTGTCAAAAAATGTGACAATGTTATCCAACATATTGTTATAAAAACAGGATCGCAGAGCAATAACAATAAACAGAAATGCAAATATAATCACACAAACACATTACAAGAGAGACACCAATATATCGTGGTTCACCCAAGATGGGCTACGTCCACACTGAAATTTCCATTCCTTATTGTTATACCATCCAGCAAAGTGAAGGGATACAACCTGCAGCACAGCCGCTGCACTTCCTCTTCACTGTCTCACAGTCTCTCTTCTTGATCTCATAGATCTTTATAATGAATAATACATAATACATCAACACTGGCCGTATTACAATGTCTTTCTTTCATAAGGGAAATACAATGGAAAAATACCATGGGTTACCCAAAACCATGGGCCCGTAAACTGTTGGCGAAAAACAACCCCAAAAACTCTGCACTCCCTTGGACCCCCTGGGGATCGTGCCGGGATCATAACCAAACCTGGGGTACAAACATGGTTGAATCATCATCTATGAGACTGAATATATGGCTCCATAACCAACAATCTCCCACTTGGAGACTGATCACAACAACTCCACCGTTGTTGTACTTGCTGGACCTTGGACTTGGCAAATCTCTCATCTTCACCTTCACACTAGAAGGCCAACTAAAATCGAGCAGGAACTCAGTTTCTCTCTGGTCACTACCTTTGTAAACATGTCTGCAGAATTCTGGCTAGTATGTATCTTTTCCAGGTTCAACAGTTCATCTTCTGAACAGAGCATATGAAATGGTACTTGAGTTGTATATGTTTAGTCTTGGAATGGAATGCTGAGTTCTTTGCATGATGAATGGCACTCTGGCTGTCACTATAAAACCTGCTATCCTTCCACTTCTTACCCACTTCCTCCATAAACCTATACAACCAAATCATCTCTTTATTAGCCTCTGTAACATCAACATACTCTACTTCCGTTATTGAAAGTGCAACAACCTTTTGCAGTCTCGAAATCCAACTTACTGTTGTTCCACCTACAGTAAACACATACCCTGTGGTGCTCCTCCTACTATCCTTATCACCTGCCATATCTGTATCGACATATCCCTGTAGAACAGTGTCTGAACCTCCAAAACATAATGCCTGAGTGGTAGTACCTCTCAAATACCTGAGAATCCACTGTACTTCTTTCCAATGTTCTTTACCTGGATTGTTCATATATCTGTTCACAACTCCCACTGCATGTGCAATATCTGGTCTTGTGCACACCATGGCATACATCAAGCTGCCAACTGTTGATTGATAGGGAATCTTGGACATGTAATCTATCTCTTCCTGTGTCTTGGGACACATTTCCTTACTTGTTTGAAATGGTTGGCCAAAGGTGTACTAATTGGTTTTGCATTCTGCATTATGAACCTCTCCAACACCTTTTGTATGTACTCACCTTGAGACAATGTCAATTTGCAATTTTTCCTGTCTCTCGTTATTCTCATACCAAGGATTTGCTTTGCAGCACTCAAATCCTTCATCGCAAATGAATTAGCTAGCTTCCTTTTCAGTACATTTATATCCTGCATGTCAGACCCTGCAACAAGCATGTCATCCACATTGAATAACAAGATAATATATCTTTCATTGTCTAGCCTCTTGAAATAAACACAGTGGTCAGAATGACATCTACTATAACCTTGTTCTATCATAAACCTGTCAAATTTTAAATACCACTGCCTTGGAGCTTGCTTCAATCCATTCAAGATCTTCTTCAACCTGCATACCAAATTCTCCTTCCCTTTGACGTCATACCCTTGTGGCTGCTGCATATATATCTCTTCCTCCAAATCCCCATGGAGAAATGTTGTTTTTACATCTAACTGTTCAAGATGCAAATCTTCTACCGCCACTAGACTTAAGATAGTCCTAATTGAAGTCATCTTAACAACATGAGAAAATATTTCATCAAAATCTATACCTTTCTTCTGTGCAAACCCCTTTACAACAAGTCTGGCCTTATACCGCTTCTTACCTCCTTCTTCCTTCAACTTGTAAATCCATTTGTTCTGGAATGCCCTTTTACCAACAAGCAACTGAACCAAATCCCAAGTCTATTTTCCTACCAATGAGTCCATCTCCTCATTCATGCCTTTCTCCCACTTCTTTCTAGTTTCCATCTGCTTTGCTTCTTCATAACACTCTGGTTCACCAGCATCGGTCATCAATAAATAATACATTGAAGGAGAGTATTGTTCAGGGAGTCTACTTAACCTGGTAGATCTTCTTGCAATTGCAGGAGTTTCAGGCACTTGATGTTGTTCTTGATTTTCTGGCACCTTTGGAACTTCATTTTCTTCAATTTCATCAAGTATTGTGTACTCTGTGTTTTCCTTTTCCTGTTTCTTTCCCTGCAACTGGTCTTTATACATGAAATTTTCATTGAATATTACATCTCTACTCCTAAAGATTTTGTTATTTTTATAATCCCATAAATGATAACCAAAATCATCAACCCCATATCCAATAAAGGTACATTTCTTGGATTTAGCTTCAAGCTTTGTTCTATTTTCTTTATCAATATGGACAAATGCTTCACAACCAAACGTTCTCAGAAATGAGTAGTTTACCCTTTTACCTATCCATGCCTCCTCTAGAATACCACCATCCAAAGCACTTGAAGGCCCTCTGTTTATTAAATAGACAGTAGTATTTACAGCATCTGCCCAAAATTGTAAGGGCAATCTTGCATGCAATCTCATACACCTTGCACGCTCCATGATTGTTCTATTCATCCTTTCCGACACACCATTTTCTTGTGGTGTTCTTGGGACTGTCTTCTCTCTACGAATCCCATGGTATGAATAGTAACTATCAAACTCTTTGCCGCAATACTCACCTCCATTATCAGATCTGAGACACTTCAACCTTTTTCCTGTCTCATTCTCAACCAAAGCTTTCCACTTCTTAAAAGTAGCAAACACATCAAATTTATGTCTAATGCAATAAACCCAAGTTTTTCTAGTTGCATCATCAATAAATGTAACCTAATAATGAGAGACAACAAGAGATTGTACTTGATCCGGTCCCCATACATCTGTATGCACAAGCTCTAACTTTTCATTCTTCTTCTGTTTCCCAACCCTGAGAAATCAAACTCTCTTATGTTTTCCATAAACACAGTTCTCACAAAATTCCAAACTTACCTACTTCAAATATGGCAGCAACTTCCTTGAATGGAGAATCTGCATCCCCTTCTCACTCATGTGGCCAATCCTATGATTCCACAATGTTGTATTTGTTCCTATGGAATCTAAAGAGATAGAATGGTCAGTATTATGAGGACATAAATACAACGTACCTACCCTATCTCCTTTTGCTATCACCAGTGATCCTTTAGTGATCTTCCACCATGTTTCTCCAAACGTAGATAGACAACCTCCATCTCCCAACTGCCTTGTTGAGATCAGATTTCTTTTCATAGCAAAAATATGCCTAACATCTTTTAGCAGCCAATCAGTTCCATTCTTAAATTTTATCCATACCTTACCCATTCCAACAATTTTACTTGGCTCATCATTACCCAATAAAACATGTCCAAAATCGCCTGGAACATAATCATGAAAATATTTCCTATGGGGTGTAGCATGACATGAATCCCCTGAATCTACTACCCAGTAATCACTGGTATTATCTAATGCAAGAATCAAAGCATCCTGTAACACATCACCTACTACATTTGCTTCTTGGATAGTCTCTTGCTGTCCATCTCCTTTCTTCTTTAGAGATCTGCAGTCTTTCTTCAGATGTCCTTTATTTCCACTGTTCCAGCACTCTATTTTTCCCAGTCTGGACTTAGATCTGTCCGTTTTAGACTTGCCACGATTACCTTGGCTCTTTCATCTCTCCTTTTGTCTTCCCCTTCTCTCCATGGTCAACGCATTACCTGATGTCTCACCTGTGCTTTTTCTTCGCATTTCCTCGCTAAGAATAACATCATCAAATTTCAAGGTGTTTGAACCAGAGACGAAGTTACTTACATCCATGACCAATCTATTCCAGATTTCTGGAAATGAACACAAGATTAAAAGAGCCCTAACCTCATCATCGAAGTCCACACTTATAGAACTTAGTTGATTTGTAACCGTATTAAAATCATTTAAATGATCAGTAACAAATCCACCTTCAGACATCTTCATATTAAATAAACACTTCACTAGAAATACCTTGTTAGAGGCCGAGGGTTTTTCATACAGCTTACCCAATGCGCTCATCAAACCCTCCGTTGTCGTTTCTTTTGAGATATTGAAATCCATCGACGAAGCCAGGGACAGTTGTATTGTTCCCAGTGCCTTTCTGTCAAGAACCTCCCATTCTTCGTCCTTCATAGCCGTCAGCTACTTTGCTCTTCCTCCCAATAGTAGGAATAGATCCTTACGGTACAGATAGTCCTCCATTTGCATATTCCATAACTGGAAGTTTTGGCCATTAAACTTCTCGACCTTAAACTTTCCTTCTTCTGCCATTGCTTCCACTTGAACCAGAAACCCTATTTTCCTATGGGTTTATCTGCCAAATAGACCTTCGGCTTTGATACCAATTGTTAGAAAAATAGGATCGTAGAGCAATAACAATAAACAGAAATGCAAATATAATCACACAAACACATTACAAGAGAGACACCAATATATCGTGGTTCACCCAAGATGGGCTACGTCCACACTGAAATTGCCAGTCCTTATTATTATACCGTCCAGCAAAGTGAAAGGATACAACCTGCAGCACAGCCGCTGCACTTCCTCTTCACTGTCTCACAGTATCTCTTCTTGATCTCAGAGATCTTTACAATGCATAATACCTAATACATAAACCCTAGCCATATTACAATGTCTTTCTTTTATAAGGGAAATACAATGGGAAAATACCATGGGTTACCCAAAACCATGGGCTCGTAAACTGTTGGCGAAAACAGCCCCGAAAACTTTGCACTCCCCCGGACCCCCTGGGGATCGTATCGGGATCATAACCAAACCTGGGGTACAAACACGACTGAATCATCATCTATGAGACTGAAGATCTAGCTCTACAACCAACACATACATATAAACATATATATATATATATATATATATATATATATATATATATATATATATATATATATATATATATATATAAAGTAGTTTTGTTTTTAATGAATAAATTACACTTTTTTTTAAAGGAAAAAAATATAAGATAACAACTCCATTTAATGACAAACAACATTTTAAAGCAATGTCGCAACATAAATAATGATTTTAATTGGGAGCCATAATTTGTAAACTAAGGCAATATCACTAATCACATGAATTGATAAATAACTTGATAATAACTCCTATATTGAGGGGCTAGGGTTTTTTTTGTGATGGCGGTTGTTTTGGTGTAGGCATTGCTACAGGCGGTAGGCCTGCTGCAGGCCTGTCATTATCAGGATGTTGGCATGATATCTGAGATGGGGAATATGACAATGGTGGATTTAACTTTTACTTGGCTGGTAATTTCTTTATGTAAAACCTGTTTACTATTATCTTTTCCCTCATTTCTTTCCTGTGGTTTTTTCGTTTAACCTGGTATGGAGATGGAAGACACAGTCGACTATAGTTGTGATTACTTGGCGCATAGGGATATCTAGGCCTCGCCACTTGGAGGCCCTCTGGATGTGGATGGTGTCGGTTTATTTTGTGGGGGTGGGGGGGTTCAGTCCTTGCCCTTGGACTTTGTCTTCAACCATGGTTATGATGTTGTGGAGGTTTCTGTTACTCCTACTTCATTGGGTAGGTCAGTGGTTGTTCAGTTTTCGACTGTCCTAGATGGGGTTTTGCCGGAGTAAGACCAGGGATTAAATATATGGGTTTTTTCGGGCACTAATATTTCCATTTTTTCACCTGCTGGTTCACCTTCCAACTTCAGTAGCATACCGAAATTTCTAAATTTTGTTGGTGGAGCGACTGTGGGTCTCTCTACGCCTAGCCCTACTATGGATGGTGACGTTCCGGTGCCGATGGTTGATGTTAATAGGGGTTCTTTTTCTTTTCCGACGGAGGGTTTCTTAGCTGGTTTTCTGGGCTCTGCCGAACAGAGAGGATTCCCTAGTTCGTCGGTTGGTAGAACACATGGTACTCCTGCTCCATGGGATGGGACTGTGGATGGTGGGGAGGTTTGCTCGCGGGTTAAGGTGAAACGAAAGTGGTTGAAGAACACTAGTAAGGCCCCAAACTACTCTTTGGGGGAGTATTTTGGCTTTCAACAAATTTTAATGATGGTTAAGACCATTTTGGTTGGTAGGGTTTATGGTCGTTCGGTGGCACTCAAGACAGTCATCCATTGGGATTCACAGGCTTGGCAGGGTCATTGTTGATATGTCCCGAGGGTGGTGGCGCTCTCGGGGGGTTGGTTTTCCTTCCATTTTTCATCCAAAGAACATGCTCTGTGGGTGATGGGTAGGAATTGGATTCTGGTGAATGTTCTTTTGCTACTCAAACCATGGAACCCGTTATTTGATGCTAGTCGTGAACGTATGGATACCATACCATTGTGGTTTCGTCCGTCGGGACTTCCGCTACACTACTGGGCTGAGGAACACTTCCGTGAGATTGGTAACCTGCTAGGGTCATACTTGGATGTTGATTTATCTTTTGTTACTACCTCGGTACAGAAGGTTGCTCGAATCTTGGTTAACATCAATGTAAGGGATGGACTGGCTGACGGCATGGATCTCCGCTGGGGTCCCTATATTTTTCCACAAACCCTGGATTATGAGAATGTGCCTTTTAGGTGCCATCGTTGTCCCGAATATGGCCATCCTGCTATTGATTGTCATCTTCCTTTGCGCACCTGGAATGGCACTCCTCTGCAACGAGGGAATTTGAAGGTTGATTGTCGCATGGATACTGAGGCTCCTATTCTTGGTGGGGATGAGCAAGATTCAATAGGGTCTCTTGTTCTGTCTATGGGGGATGATGTTCCTATGGGTGTGGAAGCCAAATTTCCGGATATGGCCTCTTTTGTTGATAAGGATGACGAAAATTCTACAACTTTTCCGGATGGGGATGAAGGTGGATTCCAGAACTCACTCTTGTGGGCGGTGGATTTGGCTTCGGGTACTACTTCCTCTCCCTGCATTTCTCCTTCCATTAATTTCTTTGTTAAGAATTTAACTTTTCCTAATCTAGATTGGGTGGCTGGACTCAAGAACTTACACATTTCCTCCGAGCAGTTGTTCCCCAACTCTGTTTCAACCAGTGTATCTTTGGTGAATCTTTCCCCCCGAATCCCTTCTTTTGGTTGATAACCCTGTTACATCCCCTGTAGACCCCCACCTAGACCCCCCTGAGCCCCTGCTACTCTCTCTGATGTGAATCTTCCACATTCCCCTTCGGGTTCGTCGAAGTCGGGTTATTTTCTGCATTCCATGACTAAGCTTTCTACCAGGGGTATTGGGAAGGAAGTTCCCAATGTGCCCAAGGGTAGAGGTAGAAATTCCTACCTGTCTAAAGCTAATTCCATAGCTTGCACGGACCTCCTGGAATGGAGAAAAATATCCATTGAATGGGCACTTAGAGTAGTGCATGCCCAGAAAGAGGGGTATCAATGAAAATTATGTCCTACAACTGTCGGGGTCTTGTTGGTCCCTCCAAAAGATCAGCTTTGCGTCGGGTGTTAAAGATTGAGCATCCAGATATTTTAATGTTATAGGAAACTATGGGTGGGGGTTTAGAGGTTTCGGGGAAGTTGAAGTCTTGGTTCCCGAGATGGGTTTTTGAGGCCTCGGATGCCAAGGGGCGTTCTGGTGGTCTGGCAGTGGGATGGAGGGAGGCGTGTGTAAAGGTATCCAATTTATGGGGAATGGATTCTGTTTTGGGTCTGACCTTCAAATCTTTGGAATTTGAAAGAGATTTTACTGTGGTTAACATTTATGGTCCTTATTGTAATAGGATCCCCTTCTGGGAGTCTCTATTGATTAAAGAAGTGCTTAAGGGTGATTCGGTGATTTTGGGAGGGGACCTTAGTTTCTCTCTGGTACAGGCTGAGGTTTGGGGTCCTCATGCACAGGTGGATAATCTTATGGATTATTTTATTAGGAAACTGATTGAAGGCAATTGGGTTGATGTCGAACCCATCGTTCTTAAACCATCCTGGAGGAACAAGAGGGTGGGGGAGGACCGGGTTGCGAAATGTCTGGACAGATTTTTGCTTGCAGAGCAGTTGGTGGAGTCTTTTTTTCACATTCGGCAATGGATTGGATCTAGGGGTGTTCTGATCATGAACCAATTTTCCTTGAGATTATGAATGGTCCTATCAAGCCTCCTTCTCCTTTGAAGTTTAATAAGACCTGGTTGAAGGACCTCACTTTTACAGATTTAATTCAAACTCTCTGGATTCCATATCAACTTAGGAACCCTTTCTCGACTACTTTCCATTTTGCTGAGAATATCAAAAATCTCAAGGGTCCTATCAAACAATGGGTGGCGGATAAAAGAAAAAAGGATGATTGTGAACTTAAGTTGATGGAAGAGGAAATTGCATCCATTGCTTTGAGCCCTGGGAGTGGCTTTACATCATAGGTGATGAAGGATTCTTATGTTTGAATGGAAGGTCATAAGAATCATATACTGCTAAAGAAAGAGGAGACATAGCGTCTGAAGAGTAGGGCCATTTGGTTGGAAAGTGGGGACGAGAACACTAAATTTTTCCAGGCCTATGCTAAGGGGAGAAGTTTGGCTAATACTATTTGGAGTCTTGAGGATCAGATGGGTACTTTTCATTCTACGTTTGAGGGTATGTCTTGGGTAGGGGTCCAACATTTCCAATCCCTCTTCAAGGCCAGTGACAGGGTTAATATCGAAAAAGTTATTAGGGTGGCTCAGCTATTCCCACGTTTCGTGGAGGAAGAAGACAATAGGATGTTGATGGACATTGTTACGACTAATGAATTAAAAGAGGTACTGAGTAGTTTACAGAAGGAAAAAATCCCTGGGCCGGATGGTTGGACCATAGAATTTTTTCTTGGTCTCTTTGATATTGTTGGTGATGATCTTCTTCATCTGGTTGAAGATACTAGGAGTGAAAGCAGGATTCCGGCTAGCATCAATTCGACTTCCATTGCCTTAATTCCTAAGGTGGATACTCCTTCTTCTCTTAATGATTTCCGTCTGATTTCCTTGTGTAACTATGTTTACAAGATTGTCACTAAATTCATTGCTAGAAGGCTAAAATCCATCCTTTCTACTCATGTTTCGGAGGAACAATTTGGGTTTCTTGAAGGTCGTCATATTCATGAAGCCATTGGTATTGCACAGGAGCGGTTGCACAGTATTAAAACTAAGAAGCTAAAGGGGGCGGTTCTTAAAATTGATTTGTCGAAAGCATATGATAAAGTGAGCTGGTTATATCTCCGTCTTCTGCTCACACATCTGGGTTTTGACATTGGTTTCATCAGATGGGTTATGAGCTTCATTTCCACGGTTTCCTTCTCAATTCTCATTAATGGTGCTGCTACCCCCTTTTCCATTTGGGTTGGGGTCTGCGGCAGGGTTGTCCTTTGTCTCCGTTGTTATTTTTGCTTGTGGCTGAAAGTCTGAGTTGTGCTATCAAAGATGCTAGAAGGGCGGGTCATTTTGGTGGCATTCAGGTGGATCCTGATTTATACATTACCCACCTTCTTTTTGTGGATGAAATTCTCATTTTTTGCTCGGGATCCCGTAGGGATGGGAACGTGTTAAAGGATATTTTGGACCTCTTCTCTCAAGCTACTAGAATGGAAGTTACTGCAGGAAAGTCGACCCTTTCTACTAAACTTCTCTCTGAGGAGGAGTTACTGATGTATTCTGAGCACTTTCCCTTTACTCTCCTTACTATGAAGGATGGAATAAAATACCTGGGTTTTAATCTGAAACAGAATGATTACAAGAAGCAGGATTGGGTGTGGCTGATTGAGAAGCTGGAGTTTTAAATGGTTATCCAGGGCTGGAAGATTGGTTCTGGTTATCCATTGCTTTGAGCCCTGGGAGTGGCTTTACATCACAAGTGATGAAGGATTCTTATGTTCGACTGGAAGGTCATAGGAATCAGATACTGCTAAAGAAAGAGGAGACATGGCGTCTAAAGAGTAGGGCCATTTGGTTGGAAAGTGGGGACGAGAACACTAAATTTTTCCAGGCCTATGCTAAGGGGAGAAGTTCGGCTAATACTATTTGGAGTCTTGAGGATCAGATGGGTACTTCTCATTCTACTTTTGAGGATATGGATCGGTTAGTGGTCCAACATTTCCAAACCTTCTTCAAGGCCAGTGACAGGGTTAATATCGAAAAAGTTATTAGGGTGGCTCAGCTATTCCCACGTTTCGTGGAGGAAGAAGACAATAGGATGTTGATGGACATTGTTACGGCTGATGAATTAAAAGAGGTACTGAGTAGTTTTCAGAAGGAAAAAAGCCCTGGGCCGGATGGTTGGACCATAGAATTTTTTCTTGGTCTCTTTGATATTGTTGGTGATGATATTCTTCATCTGGTTGAAGATACTAGGAGTGAAAGAAGGATTCCGGTTAGCATCAATTCGACTTTCATTGCCTTAATTCCTAAGGTGGATACTCCTTCTTCTCTTAATGATTTCCGTCTGATTTCCTTGTGTAACTATGTTTACAAGATTGTCACTAAAGTCATTGCTCGAAGGCTAAAATCCATCCTTTCTACTCATGTTTCGGAGGAACAATTTGGGTTTCTTGAAGGTCGTCAAATTCATGAAGACATTGGTATTGCACAGGAGCAGTTGCACAGTATTAAAACTAAGAAGCTGAAGGGCGCAGTTCTTAAAATTGATTTGTCGAAAGCATATGATAAAGTGAGCTAGTTATATCTCCGTCTTCTGCTCACACATCTGGGTTTTGACATTGGTTTCATCAGATGGGTTATGAGCTGCATTTCCACGGTTTCCTTCTCGATTCTCATTAATGGTGCTGCTACCCCCTTTTCCATTTGGGTTGGGGTTTGCGGAAGGGCTGTCCTTTGTCTCCATTGTTATTTTTGCTTGTGGCTGAAAGTATGAGTCGTGTTATCAAAGATGCTAGAAGGGTGGGTCATTTTGGTGGCATTCAGGTGGCTCCTGATTTATACATTACCCACCTTCTTTTTGTGGATGACATTCTCATTTTTTTCTCGGGATCCCGTAGGGATGGGAACATGTTAAAGGAGATTTTGGACCTCTTCTCTCAAGCTACTAGAATGGAAGTTAATGCATGAAAGTCCACCCTTTCTACTAACCTTCTCTCTGAGGAGGAGTTACTGATGTATTCTGAGCACTTTCCCTTTACTCTCCTTACCATGAAGGATGGAATAAAATACCTGGGTTTTAATCTGAAACCAAATGATTACAAGAAGAAGGATTAGGTGTGGTTGATTGAGAAACTGGAGTTTTAAATGGTTATCCAGGGCTGGAAGATTGGTTCTGGTTAAATCTGTCTTAGAAGCTATCCTGGTCTACTGGATGTCCTTGGTGTGGATTCCTTGAGGTATTCTGGATCGTGCGAGGATACTTTGTTTTCATTTTCTATGGAGTGGTAAGGAGGACACCTTTGTTTCCCCTTTGGGTCAAGTGGGAATGGATTGCAGCTCCCAAGCTCTGGGAGGTTGGGGGTTGAAGAATATTTTTTCTTTTTCTAAAGGACTGGCTGCTAAGTGTGGTTGGAGGCTGATCAAATATGGAGGCTTATGGGCTCGGGTCATGATTCACAAGTACATTGCTCCTGTTTCCATCGAAAGTTGGATATGGAATCCTTTGAAAACTCATTCAGGTGGTACTGCCATTTGGAAAGTGGTTGTTAAATATTTTCATGTTATTGAACATGATTTGGTCTGGGATGTTGGAAATGGACACAAGGTTTGGATTGGGTTGGATCCGTGGGTTGGGTGTGAACTTCAACACCATATGACGGAGGGGATTGTTGAGGCCTTAGGACAGAGGGGCATTCACTATTTACAATAGCTTACGGATCCTGAGGTTCTACTGTTGGGGAGTCCTACACGGCGTTTGGAAACTACTCCGGTCTTGGGGGTGTTGAGGAGTTAGAACTGGGTCTTTATCTGAGGGCACTTTGTAAGGATCATATTTATTTGGGGGGGTCAGGAAGATGAACTGTGTTGGGATGGAGATCCAACCGGCAGTTACACTCCTAAAGGAGGTTATCTCCGGATCAGTGCTGAAATGATGCCGAGGGAACCGGAATGGTGGTGGAGGTCCTTATGGAAACTGCATAGTCCACATAAGACCCGTCTCTTTATGCGGTGTATTCTTAAGAACTGGGTTCCGACTTGGGAATTTATACAGAGGAGAAATAAACAGGGTCCAGGATGGTGTATTCTTTGTCGACGGGATGTGGAGACTGTGGAACATCTTTTTTTTATTTTTCCCATACATTTCTGTTGTTTGGGAAATTGTCTCGAGGATTTTGAAAGTCCTCTTTCGGTGGGTTGGGGCATCGTTGAAAGAAGCCTGGTTGGCGTGGTTTCAAAATCCCATTTTTAAGGACTACAGGGCGCTTCCTTTACTGGTAGTATGGGGAGTATGGCTTGCAAGGAACAAGCGTGTGTTTTCAGAGATATATCCTAACATAATATGAAGCTCTATAGTCTAACATATTCTATGGTTTATGTCAAGAAGAACATTCATAAAATCGTTTATAGCTGTGAGGGTTTTATATAAGTAGAGCTTTGTTTACAGTAAAAAGGGATATATGGAAACATTAAGTATAGAAATATTGAATTTGAAGTAATAGTAAAATAAATTTAATTTTAAGATGAAAGTTTTAAAAATTTAGTAGGAATTTTGTGGAAATCTTAATATCATAAAATTTAATGATAGGAATTTTAACTTATTTAAAAAGATTTTATAATTTTAAAAAACATATCACATGAAGATGTCAAAAGTTTATATTCATTTTGACACATATATAGAATTCCTTGTAAAAATATCAGATAATGTTATCCAACGTATATATGTTATCATCCTTGTAGAAAGATGTTTAGAAGAAGCAAGTTGTGTCGGCACGATCTTAGCTAGGATAGTTATCATCCCCCTTCTTTATGCTGATGATATTATTCTTATGGCAAGGTGTCCCGTTGATCTTGATAAACAATTAAGAATTCTCAAATATTTATGCTCTAACATGGGTATGACTATTAACACCGACAATACAAAAGCTATAATTATAAAATCTAAGAAAGACACCTACACAAATTTTATTTATGGTAACAATAAACTGGAGGAAGCGACTTCTTACAAATATCTTGGAATTGATATTCATCACAAACTCAATTGGAACCATAGCATTGAGAAAAGGATTAATGGAGAATGTAAAGCTTATTTTGGTCTTGAAAATAATTGTAAATCGGCCAACCTGGTCATGTGGCATAAAAAAAAGTTCCTCTTTGAAACTCTTGTCATCCCTGTAATCTTATATGTTTGTGAAGTATGGGGGTGCAACATTTCTAGAGAATATTGGAGAAATATTGATCAAATACAGAAGCGGTTTATAACTTATAACCTCAAAATTAAAAGCAATACGCCTTATCCTATTCTCCTCATAGAAGTGGGTCTTCCCCCCATTGAGAGCATGTATATGACTAGGTACCTGATGTATAGGGACAATCTAAATAACATGGGAAACTAGAGACTTCCTAAAATTGCTTTAAATTCAAGTCAAATCCAACTGCGGCTCAAGCAGAGTTGGTGTAAAGATACAATGGTTTGGTTAGACCATTGGGGCATTGATGAAAATGACACTTTACAGAATATCGATAATGTCAAAAATATTATTACCATTAAGTTTAAAGAGAAATTGTGGTGTGAGGAGAATTTAGCAGTTAAGAGAAAACTATGATACTATAAGGAGGTCATTAAACCTAATTTGGAAGATCAGAAACATCTCGTGATAGTAACTAGTTCAAAGAAGAAAATTAATATAGCCAAGATTAGAATGAACTCCCATGAGATTCATAGCAAAACAAGGCGTTGGTCTATTGCCAAAACTCCGTGGGCGGAAAGGGTTTGCCATCTTTGCGAATCTATGAGCGTTGAGGATAAAAATTACTTTCTCTTAGAGTGCCCTGCTGACACCCACATTAGATATGAGTTTCATAGTATTTGCTACAATAAAAATCTTGCTAACCTCCTAACTTGCCAAAACTATAATGAGCTTGGAAAGCTTCTTACCAAACTTTTTGAGCATAGGAACAAACGTTTAAAGCAAACCAAGTAATAACCTTCTTAAGGTCTGATAGACCAAAGTTGGTCTCAGTGGACGTTAATCATCATCATCATCATATATGTGAATGAATTAAAGTTAAATTTTGTTTTAGTTAAAAAAAAATTATAAAAAATTAAGTTTATCCATTAACTCATTCCCTTTTTAACATATATCACATGAAGATGTAAGTGAAGTTTATATTCATTTTGATACATATATAAAAATCCTTGTAAAAATCTCTGATAATGTTATCCATCATATATATATATAAAGCAATTTTGTTTTTAATGAATAAAATTACATTTTTTTTAAAGGAAAAAAATATAAGATGACAAGGCCATTTAATGTTAAACATCATTTTAAAGCAATGTCGCAACATAAATAATGATTTATTTGTGAGCCATAATTACATATATAAAGAATGATTATAATAAATTATTGAAAATAATGTTTTGATTCACACCGAACCTTACATAATTACATATATAAATCATGATTGGAAGATCCGTCGTATGCGGCATCCCTAAGCATATAAAACCAGTCAAAATGACCATGAAGTGCATTAAAGCTTAGGGAAACCGCATTTGGGTGGGAATAGATCAATAATATCCAAAGTGATACGTGAATAAGGTACTTCGGTGGGAATAACTAATAGGCAGCTTTGCGCCCTATTGATAATGAATTTGAATGATAACAATGGGGCCATGTGCATATCTAACTATGGCCCGAAAAATATTTGAACATACACATAAATATTTTTTTAATTGTTTATGGCTTCTCAATTGATTGTAACCACATGAATATTTTGGCTAGTAGAAAAATAAATTTATTTGATTAATTTAATTTTATCTTAATTTTTATCCTAAGATAAGTAGCCACAAAGATCCCAATTCATGATCCATGCACAACCTTGCAACTTCATGCTCCACACGAATATTTTGGCTAGTAGAAAAATAAATTTATTTGATTAATTTAATTTTATCTTAATTTTTATCCTAAGATAAGTAGCCACAAAGATCCCAATTCATGATCCATGCACAACCTTGCAACTTCATGCTCCACACAAGTAGCCTAAGTAAAATAGGCTCGCTTACCAATTCGAGTCATACTTCCAAATAAAATATATTTGTATTTGTTGGTGGTGCTTTCGCATTCCAATACGCAAAAAGGAGGGATCTATCGGCTTGAAGAAGCCGAGGTAGAGAGCTTGTGAGAGAAGGGTTCTCATAGCTCTATGTGTGAGAGGTACACGGTGAACAATAGTAAAAACCAGTAAAAATAACACTTAATCATGCAAATGAAAAATATATCATAAGGTAATATTGCTTATGAGCCGTGAATGCAAACGCTAACATGTAAAAATTCAGTCGTAAAAATAAATAGTAACTATTTCATTTAACTAAAATCTACCGCAGTAATAACCAAAATACACACGTAAATTTTTTCCAATCACATTAATGAACCATGTTCATAAAAGAATCATTTTTATTATTTGTGAGAAATGAAGTTACAGGTGTAGAATTACCTCTATGGGCTTATGGGCCCTTACGGCCTAGAAGCTTGCAATACTCCATTGGGTTCTATCCTCTAGATGGCCAATGAAATCAACCAGTTACAATGTATCAACCCGAATGGTAGCAAGGATCGAAGGGTGCTCAACCAGCCAAAGGGATATGTAGAATGGGATGTTGGTCAAGGAGGTCTATGCAAATGGAGTAATGGTGGATGGTAAAAATGGTGCCAAAGCGAGAGAGATTTGAATGGATGAATGAATAATCTTGTAAATGTTGGGAAAAATATATGATATATAATGTGGTTTACGGTTTTGGAACCCTAAAACCACTGATGGTTTTTATTTTTTGAATTTCACCACTGGTAAGTTTTGAATTGAGGTGGGAGTTTGTGTTTGTTAGGACAACCCCCCTTTTTTGTGGACACCTCCTTTTTAGGGGAGATTCCCTATGTTGGTGGAGGTTGTCCAAAGGGGATTTAGAACTTAGGCTAAATGGGTTTTTTGGGTTTTTTATGCATAAATGGGTTTTTTATTTAGGAATAAGGGTCCACAACATGTCACTTGGTGTGTGGTCAATTTTCTTGTGCTAATAGTATTAATTCATTGATGATTTTAGAAAGAATAGGCGCTCGTATAAATACCCATGAGCACAGTAGATGCAACCTTTCACTCACAGATTGGTAATTAACTAATACTGACAATTAATTATGTTACACTCAACCATACATCTCACTAAGATATTAGGGTTTTGATATATCAGGGTTTCAGCTCAAATATAAAGGAAATTCAAGGTAGAGGGTTAAGACAATTAACCCATTTACTCAAAGATAGTTTGGTTGGTCAGATTTAGGGTGCAACAGAGGAGCCAATTCAACAACCAAGCAAAAATCAGCTAGCACATGGAAACAACATCAATAGTTTGTACAATTGTACGGATCCATATGGATTTTGTACAACTGTACAGACAACCTGTACTATAGGCAACAACAAACAAGTTTTTCCTAATAGGTATTTTTCCTCAATAAAGTTCGCATGTTTGCTTCATTTGAGTGTAATGTACAACTGTTAGTTTTTATAACTTGTGGAGGTTTCCTTGTAAGCTTTGATCTATTAATGAAAAGTTGTTTTTCCAACTATATGTGTGATTACTACTATGTGAAGAATTTATTTTTTGCAAATGAAATAACAATTTATTTATTTGAGAACATAAGAACAACATTCACTTGGGATTTTGAAAATCTACATTGAAATCACAAGTTCAAATCCAATTAAGGGAGGGTATATACACCTCTATAAATTAAAGTAATTAAATCATTATGCAAAGAGGTCTCTTATCCCATAAAAAAGAGGTGTCATGGGGCCAATCGACACCCAGCTTTTCAACCATCTCAGAAACTCATGCGGCACTGCCCGACGCCTAGCACAAGGTGTGGCCAGCCCTAACCTACTTAATCCTTACTTAATCTTTGCTATGTGTTATGTTACTTATCCAATTTCTTAACTTATCCAAAATCACATTCATATGCCAAAGAAACACAAGAGACACAAAATATGTATGGGTGGGAGCCGAAACTATCACACCTAATTCTTTATATAAAATTAGAGTTACAACAGTACATAACTAGTAGGGGTGTCCCCATGGACAATCATCACCAAGGTGGTTCCCAACTCGGCACACACACAAGAATCCCTTGAAACTACTCATGTGCGAGCCTTCCTCTACCTTCTTGTTGTTGCATGTATATGCCCAAGTGTGCCCCAATTCATGTTGATATTGCCCCCTATGGCTCGCACTGCCCCAATCAAACCTTGCGTTGGTTGCAACACTTGTTCTCTTGCTCTCTTCTTAGATTATTCTTCATGCCTTCCAACCACACACTTATTTCTACCATGGTGTTGGATAAGGGACTCCCAAGGCTTCTACCTTGTGGTGCCTTCCTCCACACACTATGTATGTTTTATGCTTGGCTTCACTTTTACGTTTTCCACAGTCTCACCTTCCGACATGCCTCTTGTTTCCATGCTTGGGCATGCACCCCACGACGGACTCCAACATGTGCCAACTTGTCACGCTTACATGTAGATTTTCCTAGCCAAGAACCTCCCACGCTATCTTGTTCATTTGCTTCCCTTCCCTGCCACACAAAGGCAACTTGGTGGGTGCATGCCCCCTTGCTTGAGACGTGCCCCACTTGGGGCAATCTCCTAACGCGATGCCAGATTTGGGGTGTTACATCCTCCCCCACCCAACTTATCATCTCGACAACGCTTCTGAATTTACTTGTTGCATCATGGAGGAATCATGTGCTTCTCCTAGAACGTTGAATCTTCTCTTCAACCCTCCAGAGCACTTCCTTCCACTCCCAACTATTCTCTTCTTTGGGAAATTCCTTACACTTGACAAAGTATTCTAAGCAAGTTGTTAGACCATGCCTCACATTCCAATGAGCTAACACTTCCTCAACTTCTCGGTCTAGACAATCCACTACCATAGAGAGAGCCCGACTTGGAAAATTCCTTCCTACTCCACCTTTGTTAAACTGACATGCCTTGATTTGGATAATGAGGAAGACCAGATGGAATGAGCAAATATGTTCCGAGAGCTTGAGTTTGTACGCCACCTTACCAATCTTCTCAATGACCTCAAAGGGCCCGTCATACTTACACAACAGTTCATCTACCATGCCCGCTCATGGAGTAAACTGCTCCTTACTTAGCTTGAGAAGCAATTTATCCCCTACTTGGAACTCCACTTCATGCCTTCCACGATCAACCCATTTCTTCACCTTGTCGACTGCCTTTTCCATCTAAATGCATTCCACTTCCCACTTGTCTTTCTAACTCTTCATGAAGTTCGTCACTACCGGGTTCTGCCCAAAGGAGCCTACTAAAACAATCTACGGTGTCAATGGTTGTTGCCTAGTAGCCAAGTCGAATGGGAAGTAACCAGTTGATGAACACATCTACATATTGTAGTTAAATTGTGCCACATCCAACAACTCTATCCAGTTCTAATGGTCTACCTATACATAGTGCCTCAAGTAGTCCTCCAACAGCACATTGATTTGCTCGTTCTACCCGTTCGGCTGTAGATGGTATAATGAGCTAGTCAATAGCTTGGTCCCAACTAAACCAAACAACTACTGCCAAAAATGACCCGTGAAATGGGTGTCCCTGTCTGACACTATACTCAACGAAAATCCCCAATACTTCACAATATGCTTGAAAAATATATGCACTATGTCTTCCGCTTTGAAAGGGATATTGATAGATATAAATGTTAGATACTTGGAAAATATATCCACCACAACAAAGATTCCATTGTATCCCTGCAACATTAGAAGATGTGTTATGAAATCCATAAACACACTTCCCCATGGCTTCTCTCGAATAGGTAACGACTGAAATGTTTATGCCTTCATTCTGGAGCTTATTTCATGTTGAAAAATTAGGCAAGTCTTGGTGTACTCCTCTACATCACACCACATGATTTACCAGTAGTATCCCCTCTCCGAAAGAGCTAAGGTACGATGCTACCCAGGATGACCAGCCCATACTGAGTTGTGGTACTCTCGCAACAACTCCCTTCTGAGATTCATTCTCTTAGGAACATATAGGTGTCCTCCAAATAATATCATCCCATATTCCAACCAAAACTTTCGAGTCTTGCCTTCCTGCAATTTTTTGATGATATTATTGGTAGCTAGGTTTCTTTTCAACCCATCGCAAACCATTTGTCACAAGTTTGAAATGAACTCTATCGTAGGACCATCTGATTGCTCCTTCTCTAAGGTAGTGAGCTGGGTCTTTCACTCAATGCATCCTTGATAGCGGTAAGTCTTCTTGGTATATCCTCTAGAGTCATGTCAAACTCCACCAATAGTAACCCTGTCTCAAATCCTTGATAGCGGTAACTTTGAAAACACTTTTCCCTTGGACAACTTGTCAAAGCAATCTGCTGCCAATGGAAGAGTATACCGGTTTTTCACTGTCTACCTATTCAACGCCTTGTTGTCCAAGAAATGCCACAACTCTAGTGTGTCTTTCTTCTGTTGAAAAAACACCGATGCCCTAGAGGGACACCTTGAAAGTTGAATGAAGCCGACGTCTGTCAATTCTACCAACTGCCTCTTCAACTCTTCCAACTCCCGTTTGGACAACTTGTAAGGAGCCTTCACAACAGGCCTTGAGCTTAGATCAAGATCTATGCGGTGATCAACAACACGTCGAGGTGTTAGCATCTTTTGCAAGCTCTCAGGCATCAAGTCTTCGTTTTCATTCAACACACTGGCAAGCTCAAGAGGCACTTCCCTCCTGTCAGCTCCCACAGTTGCTTCACCAAGCAATGCTGCGACATACAACTGATAATCTGAGTGTCAAGCATCCCTCTTCATGCTAAGTGCAGAAACCAACCGCACTTTCTCATCTTACTTCATTGAAGAAGTGGGCACCACACTTGGTTTTCTCTCATCTAAAATCACCAATATGTCTACGAATGGAAAGAGCACGACTTGAGCTCTTCACAAAAAGAATTTCCCAAGAAGCAACTCAAAATCATCAAGTGGCGTGATCGTAAAGTCTTCTCTTCCTTGCCAACTTCCTATTTTGATATGTACCTTTGTCATCACACCTGCAATAGCCTTGGCTGAGGATTTTAGGGCCTCAATAGTCACATCGCAAGGCATCCTCTTAAGCCCAATATTTTCCACAATTTCTTTCTGCACGAATTTGTGTGAATCCCCTGTGTCAACAAGATCCTTCACTCTACAATCGTTCATAATCATTTCAACAAAACTTAGTTGGTGCAAGCTTTGTTCACCCTGTACGGCACCAAGTTGTTTCACTCTTCCTTCTTAGCGAGGAATCACCCCATCAAGTCAACCGGAACATCATCTCCATGCTTCTGTTTTCCAACAATGTCAAGAATAGTCCACACGCACTGTGCGTCCACCTCTACACTAGGCTTTCACAACAATACCATCATGGAGCACCCAGGTTGGCCAGCCATGGGGCTCCTCAGCACCACTTCTTTGATGTCAGGAAAGCACAAGTTCGCATGCCCCGTAACCGTTTCAACCGTGTCGGCATGGAACGACGCCTCTTCTTGGTGCCCTTGTCCAACCCATGAGCCAATCCAAGTTCCATCTCACTGGCGCTTCCTTGGGATTCCTTGATGGTCAGGTAGAATCAACCGTCACAACCTTTGGTGCCTCCATCTTATAGTGCCTATCAAATCCTCTCCATGTTGTCTTGGAAGCTGGACACCTATGTTCATTGAAACCCTTAAGCTTCTTCCGAGCTCTGATACCACCTGTCATGTGGTCAACCAACGCTTGGATTTTCAACTGTATTGGAATCCCATGTGGCACTACTTGGTGCCTAACCAAGGGCATGTCTAGCCCGACTGGCTTCTCCAACAAACTATGCCTAACATGCTTAGTCCTTACTTAATCTTTGTTATGTGTTATGCTAATTAGCCAATTTCTTAACTTAGCCAAAAACACATTCGCATCCCAAAGAAATGCAAGAGCCACAAAAGATATATGGGTGGGCGCCCAAATCGGTATGCCCAAGTATTTATATGAAATCATAATTACAATAGTACATAGGCAAGTCGGGGCATCCCCATGGACTAGCCTCACCGATGTGGTGCCCAAATTGGCACACACATAAGAATCCTCAGAAACTACTCATGTGAGAGCCTGCCTCTACCTTCTTTATATTGCATGTCTCTACCCTAGTGTGCCCCAGTTCGTGCTAATACCTCCTACTACGAATCACAAACTCTATCCGAACCTTTCCTTGGTCGCAACGCTTGTTCTCTTGCCTCAAGCCTTCCAACCGCACGCTTCTTTATACCATGGTGTTGGCTAAGGGGTGCCCAATGCTTCCTCATGGTGTTGGCTAAGGGGTGCCCAATGCTTCCTCATTGTGGCACCTTCCTCCACATGCTATGTATGTTTTACACTTGGCTTCACTTTTACATTTTCCATGAACTCACCCTCAGACATGCCTCTCGTTTCCATGCTTAGGCACGCACCCCTCATGACACGATCCAACCCGTTCCAACTTGTCGTGCTTCCATGGAGACGTGCCCAACCAACACAACCTCCCACACTATGTATGTCATCCACTTATCTTTCTTTCCTTGCAAAGGAAACTTGGTGGGTGCATGCCCCCTTGCTTGAGATACAACCCACTTGGGGCAGGCTCCTAGCCTAGAAACGGAGTTGGGACATTACATCCTCCCCCACCCAACTTGTTTCGATCCCAACAACGCTTCTAAATCTTCTTGTTGCATCGTGGAAGAATCCCATGCTTCTCCTGGAAATCCTGAATCTTCTTTTCAACCCTCCAAAGTGCTTCCTTCCACTCCCAATTTTTCTCTTCTTCAAGCAAGTCCTTCCACTTGATGAAGTATTCTAAGTGAACTATTGGCCCATGACTCACATGTCGATGAGCTAACACTTCCTCAACTTCTCGGTCTGGACGATCCACTACCATAGCAGGTGCTCAACTTGGAAAATTCCTTCCCGGTTCTCCTTTGTCAAACTCACATGCCTTGAGTTGGCTAGCATGGAATATTGGATGGAATGAGGGCATGTGTTCCAGGAGCTTGAGTTTGTAAGCCACCTTACTAATCTTCTCAATCACCTCAAAGGGTCTGTCATACTTCTGCAACAGTGCACCTTCCATTCCCACTAGTGGAGTAAATTGCTCCTTACTTAGCTTGAGAAGCACTTTGTCCCCTACTTGGAACTACACTTAATGCCTTATGCTATCAACCCATTTCTTCGTCATGTTGGAAGCCTTCGCCATATGAACGTGTTCCACTTCCCACTTGTATTTCCAACTCTTCATGAATTTTTTCGTTGCTAGGTTCTACCCAAAAGAACTTGCTGCAACAATCTACGATTTCAATGGTTGTTTTCCAATAGCCAACTCGAATGGGCTATAACTAATTGACAAACTCATTTGCATATTGTAGCTAAATTGTGCTGCATCCAACAACTCTGGCTAGTTTTTCTAGTATGCCTGGTCTACCTTTACATAATACCTCAAGTGGTCCTCCAACATTGCATTAATTCACTTAGTTTTCATGTCTGTCTGCATATGGTAGCTTGAGCTAGTCAACAGCTTGGTCCCAACTAAACCAAACAACTGTTGCCAAAATCAACCCATAAAACAAATGTTCTTGCCTGACACTATACTCAACGGAAATCCCCAATACTTTACAATATGCTTGAAAAATAGTTGTGCTACGTTTATCGCTTTGCAAGGGATCTTGGTGGGAAAAAACATTGCATACTTGGAAAATTTGTCCACCACGACAAAGATTCCATTGTATCCCTGCAACACTAGAAGCTATGTTATGAAACCCATAGACACACTTTCCTAGGCTTCTCCAGAATAGGCAACGACTAAAGTGTGTTTTCCTTCATCTTAGAGCTCGACTTGTCATGTTGGAAAATGAAGTAAGTCCTGACGTACTCCTCTACGTCACACCACATGCATTCACAGTAGTATCCCCTCTTTATAAGATATAAGGTATGATGTTTCCCGAGATCATCAGCCCATGTTGAGTCGTCGCACTCCCGTAGAAACTCCCTTCTAAGATTCATTTTCTTAGGCACACATAGTCATCCTCCAAAGAAAAAAAACCCATATTCCAACCAAAACTTCCAATTCTTGCCTTCCTGCACTTGTTTGATGATGTTCTTGGAAGCTAGGTTGCCTTTCAACCCATTGCAGATCCTCTACCATGAGTCTAAAATGACCTCTACTGTAGGACCAGCCGACTACTCCTTCTCTAAGGCATCAAGTTGGGCCTTTATACTCAATGCATCCACGGTAGCATTAATTATACCTGGTCTATACTCTAGAGTTGTGCCAAACTCTGCCAAGAAGTCCTTCCATCGCGCTTGCTTGGGAGACAACTTCTACTGCGTTGCAAAGTAGCTGGTGGCTACATTGTCCATTTTCACCACAAACGGCTTTCCCAATAGATAGTGTTTCCATGCCTTCAAGCAATTCACTACCGCAGCCATTTCCTTCTCATGGAACGGGTACCTTCGTTCCCATTCCTGTAGCTTCCTACTCCCGTAAGCTAATGGATGACCTTCTTGCGTCAAAACACCACCAATGGCATAGTCTGACACATTTGTTTGCACCTCAAACTTTTTCTCAAAGTTTGGCAGCCTCAACATCGATGTTATCGCAAGCCTATGTTTCAACTTGCAAAATGCCTTTTGGCAACGTGTTGTCCAATTCCATGCCTTGTTATTTTTCAACAGCTTTGTCAAAGTGGAAGCAATCCTAGAGTATCCCTCCATGAACTTGTGGTAATAATTGGCTAAGCCTAGGAAGCTCCACACTTCCTGTATGTTCGTGTCTCCTCCCAATCCTCTATGGCATCAACCTTCTTGTTATCGATTTGAATACATCCTTGGCCTATCCAATGGCTCAAGAATGGGATTTTCATCTACCCAAACATGCACTTCGACTTCTTCAAGTATCATTGGGTCTGCCACAATGCCTCGAAGACTTCCTCCAAGTGTTGTTGTTCTCCTCTATACTCTCGTTGTAGACAACAATGTCAACAAGCTAGAGTACTATTGACTTATATAGAAACGATCTCAAGAATTCGTTCATGAGTGTACAAAACATTGTGGGGGTGTCGCAGAAACCAAATGGAATCACCAAGAATTCAAAATTGGCGTACCTTGTCACACATGTCATTTTGTATTTGCCACCCTCTGCAATCCTTACTTGATAGTAACCCTATCTCAAATCCAACTTCGAGAACACTTTTTCCTTGGCCAACTTGTCAAAGCAATCTACTGCCAAAAGAAGAGGATACCAATTTTTCACTATCTTCTTATTCAACGTCCTATAGTCGAAGCAAAGCCGCAACTCTGTTGTGTCTTTCTTCTATTGAAACAACACCAGTGCCCCATAGGGAGACCTTAAAGGTCGAATGAATTCATTGTCCATCAATTCTACCAATTACTTCTTCAACTCTTCCAACTTCGGTCCAGACAAACTGTAAGGATCCTTCGCAAGAGGACTTAAGCCTAGCTCAAGCTCTATGCAATGACCAACACCACGTTGAGGGTGGAGCATCTTTGGCAGGCTCTCCGGCATCAATTTCTTGTTTGCGATCAGCACGTCGACAAACTCGAGAGGCACAGGCATCCTCACAGCTCCCTCAGTTGCTTCACCAAGCAATGCCGCGACATACAACCGATAATTTGAGTGTCGAGCAACCCTCTTCGTGCTAAGTGCAGACACCAACCGCACTCGTCCATCTGAATTTGTTGAATAAGTGGGCACCACACTTGGTTTTCTGTCGTCTGAAATCACCAATCTATCCACGAATTGCAAGAGCATGGCCTAAGCTCTTCGCAAAAAGTATTTCCCAAGAATCAACTCAAAATCATCAAGTATCATGACCGTAAATTCTTCTCTTCCTTTCCAACATCCCATTATTATATGTACCTTCGTCATGACACCTGCAACATCCTTAGCTGAGGAGTTCACGACCTTAACAGTCACATCACAAGGTAAACTCATGAACCCAATATTGTCTACAAGTTTTTTCGACACGAAGTTGTGTGAAGCCCCCGTGTCAACAAGAGCCTTCGATTTGCGACCATTCACAATCGGTTCAACAAAAATCAGTTGGTGCAAGCTTTGGTCACCCTGCATGGCACCAAGTTTCTTCACGCTTCCTTCTTGGCGAGGCATCACCACCGTCAAGTCAATCAAAACATTGTCTCCACACTTTTGTTTGACAACCATGTCAAGAATAGCCTACACCCATTGTGTGTCCACTTCCACACTAGACTATCGCAACAGTCCTGCCATGGAGCACCCAAGCTGGCTAGCCATGAGTTTCCTCATAACCACTTCTTTGATCTCAAGAAAGCACAAGTTCGCATGTCTCACAAACATTTCCAACCGTGCCGACAAGTAATATTTCCAACTGTGTTCCATCTCTGCGACCATATCCAAAGGAACAACGCCTCTGCTTGGTGCCCTTGTCCAACCCGTGAGCCAATCCAAGTGCCATCTCACTGGCGCTTCCTTGGTGTTCCGGTTAGCATCAAACGACATAGCCTTCGGTATCTTAATCGCATAGTGCCTTTCAAAACCTACCTGTTTCGTCTTGGAATCTTGGCACCTCTGTTCACTGAAATCTCCAAGGTTCTTCCCTCAAGTGAGCTTTGATACCACCTGTCACGGGGTCAACCAACGCCTGCCCTTTCAACCGTCTCGAAAGCCCGTGCAACACTTCCTAGCGCCTAGCTGAGGGCATGGTCATCCTGACTGACTTCTCCAATAGGTTGTACCTAAACTGCTTAGTCCTTACTTAAGCTTTGTTATGTGTTATGTGTTATGTTACTTAAATAATTTCTTAACTTAGCCAAAAGCATATTCGCATGCCAAAGAAATGCAAGAGCCACAAAAGATGTATGAGTTGGCTCCCAAACTGGTGCGCCCAAGTGTTTATATAAAATCAGAGTTACAACAGTACATAACAGGTTAGGGCATCCCCATGGACTAGCCTCACCGACATGGTGCCCAACTTGGCACACACAAGAATCCCTAGAAACTTCTCCTGCACGACCCAACCTCTACCTTCTTGTTGTCTCATGTCTTTTCCCAAGTGTGCCCCATTTCATGTTGAGACTACCCCCCGCGGCTCATTCTACCCCAGTCGAACCTTACCTTAGCCGCAACACTTGTTATCTTTCTCTCTTCTTGGATGATGCCTCAAGCCTTCCTACCGTGCACTTCTTTATACCATGGCATTAGCTAAGGGGTACCCAAGGCTTCTTCCTTGTGGTACTTTCCTCCACACGCTATGTATGTTTTACACTTGACTTCACTTTTATGTTTTCCATGGTCTCACCCGCCGACATGCCTCTCATTGCCATGCTCGGGCGTATGCCCCTCACAACGTGCTCCAACCCGTGCCAACTTGACGTGCTTCCGTGGAGATGTGCCCAGCCAACACAACCTCCCATGCTATCTCGATCATTCGCTTTCCTTGCTTTCTATGCAAAGGAATCTTGGTGGGTGCACACCCCCTTGCTCGAGACAAGCCCCACTTGGCATGGCTCCTAGTTCGGCACCAAAGTTGGAGTTTTACAAGAAGTCTCATACATCAATTTTATGCCTAACTTGATCGTAACCTTTAGATTAAGAACATGAAATTATGATATATTTCCATATTTATTTAATTTATGTTGATATTTTCTTTATTATTCGTTGTTTATTCAATAGAATTTTTTTTTAATTATGCCAAAAGCATAAATGACTCTGCTCATTAATGAAAGAAATTAATGGCTTCCATTTGTGAACAATTGGAGTACTACCAACAAATCTAAGTGACCTTTGGTGATGGCTTTGCTCATGATTCCATCCACCATGTCCTCCAATAACTTGATTGTCTTTGCTCATGATTCCACCCACCACGTCCTCTGATAACTTGATTGTCTAGTATCATTTTCATAATATAAAAGATTATAAAAATGACACAAGTCTAAGTGACCTTTGATGACGGCTATGCTTATAAAAATGACACAAGTCTAAGTGATGTTTGATGATGCCTATGCTAATGATGTTATCGACCACTTTTCCAGGAACTATCATTTGTTCAGACTATCATAGCCATGAACACCAAGCAAAGATATCGATATAACAATTAATGTCAAAAGGAATCACTACTAAGTTGAAACAAAGTTGATTGTCAACAATTTCTGTTGTAGAACTTGTCACATAGTTTTTATTTTTTTGCAAAATCAATCATACAAAGTTAATATTGAAATTTAGCAATCCAAAAACATTTACAATACAATTTATGTCCTGTATATTTTCAATCTTCTTAAATTAGTTAATATAAAGTAATTTATGGTAAGGTCGTTGTTTATAAAACTTGAATTGATGCTATTTTTTATTTTTTTTTCATATTTCTTTGTTGACCAAAACACATATTTGACACACAGCGATACTCTGGTTGACCATCTATATATATTTGAAAAAAGAGAAGAAGAGGATCTGCGTTTGTGAAAAGAAAGTTCTCGACGTTTCAATCCTTATTGTAGGATCATCATCAAGAGACAGCGAAGTCTGATGTAGTTTACAATTCAATTCAATTCAATCCTTATATATAATTTCAATTCAATTCAGTTTTTACAATAAAACAAAAAAGAATCTTCAATAAATTCAGTGCCCTATTACTATTAAATTGATGTAGTTTACATCCCTATGGCACCATGGCTCGTCTTCAGTCAGCAATATTTTCTAGTATTCAACTATACCTTCTTGTAAGCCTTCCTTGGGGAAGTATTCAGAAAATGCACAATATCCTTGTATATTTTGACCCACAAATGGATTTTGTTTGAAAATTGCTAGTGTTACATCCTATTACTTAGCTGAGCCCTTCATGTTATCATTGCCTATAACCTGAATCAAATTCAATTATTCAAACATGAATTGCTTCTATGTTGTAGTAAATCACCATCTGGTTCAATGGTAGATCACAACCCACTACAAGCCATCATTTGAGCATAAAAATCAGCATGTTCCTATCAAAGAAAAAGGCAATAAAATAATGATTAGAAAACATAGCAATATGGTGTATTGGAGAAAACTCACTATGGCTTGGGAATACCACAACAGACAGATGACTACCAAGAATCTACTCAATTCTCAAAACAATGCTATTATAAATGACAATGTTAAACAATGGAGAAATGTAACCAACCTCGATCCAATGTTTGATGTAGATCCCCATTGGAGCTTTCAATCCGCGCACATCCAAGCACTTGTAATCTGCAAATTAGTCTTAACAACAAATATCTAACAAGTACATGTGATATATAAATGACATTAACATTATCAATAACAATGGTCCATAATATCATAAGCAAATGCAACCCAATGTATAATAAATGACATTCACACCATGAATGGACGAGAATATGAGTATTTCTATTAATGAACAAGAAGAAGTACAAAGTGATACGACCTCTTGCCAGCAACCAATCTGAACCAAGATCTAGATCAATCCACTTGTGCCTCCACCACTTCAATCCTCCATGAATGGCAAACTCAAACTAGAAAGGATTTTGGAAGGTAAACATAAATGGTTCACAACTACAAGGATCAATAAGTGCAGACTCAAGATAGGGCAAAAATCCACTAGAGTGCCTTTACTCTTTTCTTCCTCCTCCCGTCCATAAGCCATACGTGCTCAATATATAGTCCTCTCAAAGGTAGGTGAAAGGACTCATCGAGACGTTACTTGGGCAGATGGAGAGCCAAAGGTCACCCAATGACCGCTTTTTGGGAGTAAAAAGTAATAAAATAGTGGTCTTTACCATTTTACTTGATACCCGCAGGCTATAGGGATGCAACTAGTGGGAACACATGCTATAGTGATGCAACATGAAGGTAGGAACAAAAATAGGATAAACTAGTATCACTGAAGGATAAAAATGGATCTGAGTCACTGAAATGGATCCTATAGGCCAAAGAATGCTGATGCTCATAGGGTGGAATATTTCTGTGTAATAGATGCCCCCTAATGTGTGAGGTCAGAGATTGAAAGTGGTACGATGGCCGAAATACATTATAAAACTCAGAAGTGGAGTGATGGAGACACAAGTGGAAAGAACGGTTCACTCGTCATAATACAATAGTATCTTTGGATACATGTCGGTATAGTACAACAATCTGATACAATGGCCATGAATAGGTAGTACATAAGTAGATACATGTCATAAGTGATCATAGCCATGATCCCTCTACAGTAAGATATGGTCTTCTGCTGAAAAGAAGACAACTGGTGCAAACTGGAGGTACAAACTGCTGAAATCTGAGAGGTGATATCTCAGATGTAAAGTCAAAGTCATATGTAGCATACTGAATGCCATAATTGCCTAGGGTCTTCTACACAAGTCTTCGACGGTGCAAGTCCCATCAAGTGAATAAAGGAGTTGGGGTCGAACTTGATGAGACATCGTCTGATTACCGGTCAATGATGTATACTGTTAACAGACGCGAGATGACCCACCGATAATGAAAATGGACATCAAGGCACAGAGCACAATCATCAGAGTGTGAATAAATGCGTCGAAGTCGAACACTAGGATGAATCCATCGATCAGGGGACATTGATGTATTCCCAAAACTGTTGATGGCGAGAGAACCTACCACTAATGATTGCAAGCCTCAAGGTACTCAACCGAACTCTAAGCCTCAAGTCCCGGAATAAAGGAGTTGAAGTCGACGGAACAAGACTCGCTGGAAGGAGGGCATTAAGGCATCCCCCATCAACCAGCACGAGGTACCAGCAATGCTGAAAGATTTGGAAGATCTCAGGTGAAACAGACTGATTTAATAAGGATGGCCGACATGCAATAGTCGCGATATCTGAGGAGTGGTCAACACTGGTTCAGGACTTCCTTTGAACAAGAGCATGAGCAGATGGATAGACTCAGGCAGCATAGACTTGACATAAACTGTGCAATGTAGGAGGCATTACAAAGGGCTCCATAATGACTAGAAGCTTAACCAATCAGTGGATAAAACTAAAAAACAAGTACAGCTCCTAAGGCCCAACTATAGTCCCGACTCATAATGTATGAAGTGGAATGAATGCTCTGTTCAAAGGTGACACAACAGCTGCCAACAAGAAATAGTGACCATAATCCCGTTCGGCTTTTTGGAATATTTGATTTTTTTGTCTTTTTCATATTTTGGAAAAGCTTGAAAAAGAATAAAATTGCTTATAGTACAACAAGTGAGGGAACGAGTGTCAAATAGCTAGCAGACTAGTCCCAAGTAGTGGAACATACCTATGCTCAATGCAAGGAAGTGCGTGCAGGATGTGGACACTCGGGGGTGAATTCCCTCATGGTCAAAGGGTCATCAAATTGTGAAGGGAAAATATATAAGCTCTGCAGGACTCGACAGGGAAAGTGCTCATGCACCAAGCTAACAATTGAGTAAGCGGGAGCCGGCACAAGGCTCAAGCGGCAAGTAGGATGATGCAATGCAATCACAACATGATATAACTGAGGGGAGTCTTTAAGGGAGATGGCCAGCATAAGACAAAGTAGAGTATGAGTCTTTATCGCAATGTCATGGCATGACTACAAAGGACTCCCAATCCTGAGGACAAACAACGGCATGGGCACCAAAATGCATAAGGGAGTTCTAACTAGGGTACCCATGTTCGGGAAAGCCCTACCGCTACAAGATGACACTTCTATAACATTGTGAAGGTTCTGTGTCAGTCACGAAGCGGGGTCGCACCTAGGGTTTATGAAAAAGGTCAATAGGTCAAATGCATAATGCATGTGGAAATGGCATCTAACCTATATGCCAGGTGTGAAATATACCTGTCGTAGGTGTGAAATGGATCAGAACAACTCTCGCCGAGGAAATCTGTTGAAAAAACATTACTCCATGACACGATATTAGCTCATAACGGCCCAAAATGGACAAAACTATAGAAAAGTGGGTCCAAAAAATTATAAATAGTAATAAAATTTAATAATTTTCAATTCATTTGCACTATTCACCATTTTGGAGTTGAGTGGTAAGTTTGCACCTAAAACTTCAAGCGTCGATCATGGGAGCTACGAGCAACCGTTCAGCAAACCGTCTGGAGCAGGTTAGTGGTCACTGCCATACCTTTCATTTAAGTGTTTTTATTTCAATTTTGGTCGGTGGGATATTTTGTTTGGCCAAGCCCTAAATGGCTTTGGCACTACCCGCAGGCTATATGTATGCGGGTTGCGGGTAGGGCATCAAACGCGCAGTCAAAAAACTGACTGCCCACATCTACCCACACCTATCTACAATATAGCCCGCAAGTACGGCCGTGAAGAAGTTTTTAAGCATGAAACTGACTAAAAATCTCTTGCTTTGCACTCCAAGATGGTTCTAGAGTGGAGGGAGAGAGAGCATGACCAGGTAGATGAGGCCGTGCGCAACGATTTGCAAGCACAACAAGCATTGCAAGCACGTGGCTTATATAAAGACTGGAGTCTCAGGGGCTTAAGGGCCCAAAACCTACTACTCCATCATTTGATCAACTACTGGGATGTGGATTCCCAACACTTCATCCTCAACGGGCAAACATTGACACTGGAAGTAGAGGATATCTATTTCATTACCGGTTTGTCCCATAGAGGGGAGGTGGCAAGTCTTTGATCACGGACCATGGGTGGTGGGATCGCCGTGCAAGAATACATAGCGTAGTATTGTCCTGCCAACACATGACCAGTGGGAAGTCAAGTGTCGGTGAATTCCATAGTGTATATGAGTACAAAGATCATCGTGGAAACTCTGGTGCGGATCACGGGATCCAAAGCACTACATCAGGCATCCAGACTGGTGATGCTCTATGCATCACAATGCTTGCAACCTACTATATTCGACTCGTGTACTACTCTGCTGGTGTCTATGAAGACACAACTGACGGAATGCAAAGAGGGGAAGGCCAAAAACTTTGGGTATGGTAGCATCCTCTACAGTTTCTTCTTTGAGAGAGTTCTGGGACTTAGCCCGAGGGTGGATGCCCCTCCTCACAGTCTCCGAGATCTAGCCCTGACCCGGTGTGCTGAGATACTGACACGACAGGGTGGTGGCCGTTTGGCGTCACCATATACTGAGGAGTTCTTCCACTGGTGGAACCAGCAGGTGATTGCTATCAAGGACTACCCCTATGCAGGGATAGACTTCAGACAGGACCGTGACATGCCAATCCCACTAGGTGCAGCTTTCGGAGACATTGATGACTACTCTTTTGGTTTTGTGTTTTTTTTAATTTTTTTATGGATTTTTTTATTATAGTTGAAATGCAAAAAATCTTTTTAGTGGTAATGTCATGTGCTAATGGGTGACTATTTGCTCGCAGACAAAGGCCCAGTGAGACCCGAGGGATTCCCGATACCACCCCGAGACATGGTCGTCGAGGTAGAGATGAGGTGCCAGCAAATGCTGCAGCAGGGCGAACACTATAGACATTGTGGCGCAACATATCATGGATGGTTTCCCGAGTACCACTGATAGAGGTAGCCCGACTGCCTGAGGCTATGCAGCGCCAGGTAGTGGGTGTCCCTAGTGAGTGGGTGCGGCTACTGTAGCGGATGGCCAACGCAGTACAGTACTACTCTGAGACACATCCCGTCGAGGCAGCAGTTAGACCTCCTCGGAGGGAGTAGATATCCCAGGGTCTCATCATTTTTTGTATCGATATGTATATTTTTTAGGGCTACGGGCTCCAGTCTTGTATGACACTACCATTTTTGGACATATTTATATATATATACAACTTTGGTTCTCGGTTCTACTATATGTGTGTATGGTACAAATGTATGAATGTCTTTGTATTTATGCGCTTCATGATGAATGTGACAAATGCCAATCTAATACATAGTTAGCGTATGCATCGGATATATAATTATGACTTCTCAGAATATGAATATATGTAATGGAAACAAAATGTCTCTCCAAGAGTCGTACCTTAAGGAATATCCGTAGTAATGTAGGGTCTCGTACACGGTACTTCCCATTCAGTTGAGACACAACTAGTTGTGAATCCAGGTGGACTTCTAAAGACTGGATGTCATGTGAAATGGCATCCCGAAGTAGCTCAACAACGGCACTATACTTAGTCACATTGTTAGATGTAGGACCGAGACAAGCACCTCCTGAGGACACAACTAGATGGTCAGGTGAAAAGATAACCTAGGCAGCAGAAGCAAGCTGCTGCGTATGTCGGCTAGCACCATCCGCGAAACCTAAGAATGTAGGACATCTTGCTGACATCTGTCAATCAAACAGAGGCTAATTAGCAGACTTGACAACCAAAAATGCAACCTAGACTATGTACAGAAAAACTATACAATAGTGTACAAAAGTATTAGCCCGAACCAAAGGTTCAAGCGTAATACCACTTGAGGTAGAGCCCATTTCTAGGCTCCTTCAAGACAACTCCCTTGTAATCTTCTAACTCATAAGCTCCTTTCTCAAGGAAACACCTCACAATGTAAGGATCATGCCATATGGGATTGAACTTACTTGCCCCCAAGGGTTCTTTAGCTTGGTCATACAAGAGTACCAAGCCAACTTCAGCATATTGTTGGGGACAGACAGACCTATTGTATTGAACCTTGACACGATGCTTGTTAACATCAATGACCACAGCGGCATCTCGACAGTGCTCGTCAAGTTGCTCGAGGTGTACTAAACATCGCTCAATCTTCGTCGTATCAAGCAGGAGCTCTATGGCTAGCTTGAGTGAAGGGACCTCGCATTCAATCGGTAAAAGTGACTCCACACCGTGAACTAACTGGAATGGTGAGAACCCGGTGGCAGTCTTAACTGTGGTTCGATAAGCCCACAAAGCAGGATATAACATGATATGCCAATTGGTCTTGCTTTGTTGGATGGTATGTTGGAGAATGGTCTTTAAAGACTTATTTACTGCTTCAACCTGGCCATTCGCTTGAGGATAGTAGGAAGACGAGTGTTCCTAACGAAACCCAAGCTTGAGAGACAAATCCTCCATCATCTTATTTTGGAAGTGACTGCCATGGTCAGTGACAATCTCTTTCAGGATACCGAATCAAGTGATAATCTGGTTGAACACGAAATGGGCTGCAGTAGCACCATCGGCTTTAACAGTAGGCATGGCCTCAGCCCATTTGGAAAATTAATCCATGGCCACAATAATATGATGATGCCCCCCAGCCGAAGCTGGTTTGCAATCCATGAAATCCACCCCCCACTTAGTGAAGGGACCGACAGTAACGACCGGATGGAGGGGCACTGGATGCGAGTGTATGTTCCGAGAAAACACCTGGCAAGGGTGACATCTCTTCACATCGTTAATACAATCTTTAAAGATAGTAGGCCAAAAATAACCCGATCGCATAATACATTGGGCTGTCACATAGTTTTTTTTTTTGCAAAATCAATCATACAAAGTTAATATTGAAATTTAGCAATCCAAACACATTTACAATACAATTTATGTCCTGTATATTTTCAATCTTCTTAAATTAGTTAATATAAAGTAATTTATGGTAAGGTCGTTGTTTATAAAACTTGAATTGATGCTAATTTTTTTTTTTTCATATTTCTTTGTTGGCCAAAACACATATTTCACACATAGCGATACTATGGTTGACCATCTATATATAATTTCAATTCAATTCAGTTTTTACAATAAAACAAAAAAGAATCTTCAATAAATTCAGTGCCCTATTATTATTAAATTGATGTAGTTTACATCCCTATGGCACCATGGCTCGTCTTCAGTCAGCAATATTTTCCGGTATTCAACTATACCTTCTTGGTAGCCTTCGTTGGGGAAGTATTCAGAAAATGCACAATATCCTTGTATATTTTGACCCACAAATGGATTTTGTTTGAAAATTGCTAGTGTTACATCCTATTACTTAGTTGAGCCCTTCATGTTATCACTGTCTATAAGCTGAATCAAATTCAATTATTCAAACATGAATTGCTTCTATGTTGTAGTAAATCACCATCTGGTTCAATGGTAGATCACAACCCACTACGAACCATCATTTGAGCATAAAAATCAGCATGTTCCTATCAAAGAAAAAGGCAATAAAATAATGATTAGAAAACACAGCAATATGGTAGTAAAAGACTATCCAAATCAAACTATCAGCGTTTTTACAGGAGCTTCTCTATAAATTAGAGGCATAATAAGATGATAATCTCTGTGAAAACATGCAAAACAAATTATCAAGACAAAGCATAAAAGGAACGCAAAATGGTTAATAACATGTACTAAATGCCAAAACTTTCTATTCATGCCAAAACCTTCCATGCAAAGAATATAATGGGAAAAACCATAACATCCCACTATTTAATGATTCACTCTAAATCCCAAAATAATGATATATCCCCACTATTATTAGCAATTTTTATAACATTATCCCAGGTGATAGTAGTGGATGGAGAGCTTTAATTGTCTCCTATGAAATATTTCGAGACAACAAAAAATACCTTGATCTCTCTTTACAATTCTTTTACTACTTCAAATTTGAGTGAGAAATGATCATGTATGTTGTTTGTTTGTCTACCTTTTTAAGGTCCTTTGGGACCCACTTGGGCTATGTGACCTCTTATCCACAGATCAAAAATCGAAAATGAGAAATAATATAATAGGTTTTAATCAATGAATTTAATCAACCATTAATCAAACTTAAATTTTTAAGTACGTTACTTTATTGGACCATACAACCTATATTACCTTAGAACATCTATATCATTAAATCAAATTCTTGAGCACACTTCTACCCTTGATAAGTTTTATTGGTTTTCCATGATTTTCTTGGCAACATTGCTTTGTGGGACTATTTCAAATATCTCGTGTTTTCTGGCTTTGGACTCTAGACCACAACACATCTATCAACAAAATTCCCTCTCTTCCAGTTGATGGATGGAATTACTCTATGTTTGCATTTTTATGTTAATGAAATCCAACAATTCAATTCATTTAAAGTTCTCAACTTGTCATGATTTTTGCGTTTACATTTATTTATCATGTACTAGTGATTGGCTAGTTACCTAGTCCTTCTTTTGTTTTACAACTTTTGTTGCTTTCTCACTCTGATTATCTTGTATTTATGTTGGTTGTACTTTTGAGTCCCATTAACCTATGTTTGTGATCATTTTTTGAACATTAATAAAATTATCTTATCTTATCAATAATAAACATATAATTTAAGAAGCTAGTAAACACAAGACTTTTCTATCTAATAGTCAAGTATCAAGCACCTTCACGGTAACTATTACAAGGCCAACTCTTGTTTGTCTCGATTCATGGAAACACCTCCTTGCTTCATCAGGAGTAACTAATGGTACCACTTTGGGAAAAACTGCTCCCACTGCACAAAATCATATAAACATGATTCAATTATGAGAGGGAGACACTACAAAGAATTTGACACAATTAATGAACAAAACAATTCTCTATTAGAAATAAATGTTAACAACAATGGCATATTGGAATAGCAACCTAAGGAAATTAAGATGTTTCTATTTCATATGCTCCTATATTTTACCTATAGTAATCAAAAGGAAGCATTTGATATAGGCATGTGTTGTTGAGATGAATCCTCATATTCAAGCTGGGATGGGGTTTGGCTCGAGTTGAGCTGGTGCTAGATCTATTGTGGTCGCTCAAATGGGATACATATTTAGCGGGGCCTACAAAGATGGGTGGGTGATTTTGTCATGGTCTACTATGCCTTCCTCTCTTTGGTCTCTGGTGTCATGATATGGTAAGTGGATTTCAATTCTAATATTCTAATTATTGTGTACTCTCTTTTAATTTTATAACTATTTTCTTCCTTTAATTTTATAATTATTTTCTTCATTAGAAATTTGACTAGATTTTGGTTGAATATTTTACAAATAAATATTTTCTCACTATATTTTTTTAATCCAATTAATTCAACATTTATTACTTTATTTTTTTTATTTTTTAATTCAACTAATTCAATTTTATTTTTTATTTTTTAAATCAATTAATTCAATCACTAATTAAACTTGATAAAAAAGATAACTATTATTTTTTCCAATTACTTAATTTTTTTTAAGCTAGTACCAGTTAATCGTGAGACTTAATACAAGGAATACTTCAAAAATACACTCATTCACCATCTATTCTAGACCTCATGAGCTCAATCACCCAAATTATGATCAATTGATTTTAATATTAAATTATATAATAAGTAGTATTTAAAATAATATAAATAATTCAAATTAAACCCAAAATCCGATGAGAAAATCCGATGAAATTGACCGTGTCGTCAGATTTCACCTTTAAAATTACGAATTTTGCTTGATTTTTTTTAAATTGATACCTGTCATTGTCGGATATCCGACGGATAAAATATCACGGTAACTATAATAATATCGTCGGATTTCTAACGAATGTTTAATTTTAGAAACTATAAATTTTGTAAACATTCTAACATGTTCGCTATTCAAGCGACGGTTTGCAGAAATTATATTATTTGCATGGACTGTTTTTCGTATAAAAATACACAATTGATTCAATTGTTTCTTTGATAAAAAAAATAGTGAAGTGTGGAGATTGTTTTTTTAAGATGGATCATCTTCAGTCAAGCTCTTTATGAGAAAACGTCACATAACAATATTCATGATCCAGACGAATAAAATTGACAATTGCTTGTTAAATTGTGGGAGGGACTGAAAAGAAAGGGTGATGGGAAATGTTATTGTCCATGCAGTCAATGCAGGGGATTTAAAATGAGAAGAGTAAATATCACAACAACAAGAAAACATTGTAGGGAACATGGACACGTTGAGGGGGGACATGAATATCATCCATTGGTAAGTTTTGCATTATATATGTCTTTATATTGATCATTTTTGTAAATGTATGTATCATTTTAATATTTCTTATATTAACTAATATCTCTTGATGGTTTCATGTAATTATAAAGGAAAGACCTCCTACGGCATATTGTCCTGAGGATGTGCTTTCAGAACAATTACCGGAGGAACATGGAGCTATGAATAATGGAGAACAAGTTAATAATCATATTGAAGAAGATGATCATACTGATAACATAGTTGAATATGATGGTACAAATACATTTATCCATGATACATTTAATGTTAGAATGGATGATCATGATCATGATGACTTTGATGATGTTCATGATTTGCCTCTTCTTGAGAAGGTATACAAACCCCTTTATGAGGGCTCCAACATAAATCTTATCTCTGTTATATTGTTGATAATGAAATTGAAGGTTATGAATGGTCTTTCAAACACATCAGTCACACGGATGTTAAGGTATGTAATTTATTTCATCACATATATATGATCGCACAAAAGGTTGGGGGTCGACTTGTAGGTTGTGAGGTGGAAAACGTCTCTACAACTAGGGTTTTGAGCGACGATTTGAGATGAACTCGATGGCCAAGGATCCTTCCCAATCCGCCTTCCTCTTTCTCCCCTGAAGCTATCAGTAAAGGTTGGCGACGAGTGAATATGGTTTTTCTTCTTGCGTCTGGAGTGATGGCGGATATTTTGTGCAACAGGGTTCTTCCAACTTTCCTGTGGCAACAGCGGTGGTTGCAGAGGGGAGTCGTATCTTTGCTAGAGAGTTTCATGGCACTGTGGTGATTTTTGGTGGCCCTAAGCTTCTTCGGCTGTGTGGAGCATCTTCCTACAACGACTCTTTTGGCTATGGCATGTCCTCTGTTCCGGTGGCTCTAATATCCTCCTGTGTGAAGGTCGTTGGGATCTGACAACTCGCATTTTGGAATTTCATTTTCATCCATTTTTGTCGGCAATACTTTTGGTTTCTTTCCTCATTCTTACAGGTCATTAGGAGCTGGATATTTTTTGTATATAAGCCCATCTTGGCTGGCCTGAAATAGGGTTTATTAGATGTAGTTCTGAGCAATGTTTTTCTCTGGTGCTTATGTATCAATAATTTTTATCTTTGAAGCTGAAAAGCTATTACTAGAAAAGGCTCCTAGAATCCTTTCTGCAATATATAATTTGATTATTCTTAATGAAATAACGCTTTTTTCCTTGGAAAAAAATATGATCGCGCAAAAGGTTATCAATGTTCGTCTAATAATTTTATTGTTAATCCATAAGTAAAATTAATACGAATGAAATTTGTTTCATTAATATTATTTATATATTATATTAACTAGTTTTTTTATTTTAATTTGTTGTAGCTTGATAGCTGAATTTTTGTTACCACCATCAAATATTTTACCTCACACATATCGATATTTATCTTCCATCATTAAAGAAATTGGAATGCAGTATGAAGCAATTGATGCATGCCCCAATGACCATGTTATATATTATAATCAACATGAATTTGAAACAGAATGCCCAGAATGTCATATCCGTATATATCAAACATATCAAATAACAAAAAAGGTGCCTCGCAAGGTTCTTCGTATTCCCATTATTCCACATTTGCAACGAATGTTCAGGTGCAAAAACATAGCACAATTTATTGATTACCATACACAGAACAGAAGTCAAGATGACATTATTTGAATGCCTGCAGATCGGTCTACATTTAGAGATATGGAAGAAAAATGGTCTCACTTTAAAGAAGAACCTCGTAATATTATGATTTCTTTAGCAGCAGATGGTGTCAATCCATTTGCAAAGATGAGATCCATTTACCTGGTGTGGCCTATTTTCGTTATCAACAATAAAATTCCTCCATGGTTGTCAATAAAGAGGGAGCACATAATGTTGTCAATGATTATTCCAGGTATGTGTCTACAACTCTTTTTTTTAATGTAATGGCATCTCACTTGTCGTATTTTGTTGCATAATGTCATATATATATTTTTATTTTTTCTCTTGTGTATGTCATAATTATATATTTCATATGTTCAAATCAATCAGGTAAGTACCAAGTTATACATATGAATGTATATATCGAACCTCTTATTGACGAGATACTAAAGTTATGGAATGGCATCACTATGTATGATGTATCTAGACCAATATGACAAAGACAATTTCAATTCCATGCAATGCTTGTATGGACAATACATGATGCCCCAGGGTTAACCCATTTTTGCGGTTTGTAATTATAAGTTCCACTTTAATTGCATTTATTTTTTTGAACTAGTTAATATATTATACACCCATGTTTTTTTAAATAATCCATTCATTTTATATATAATTATAATTGACATATTTAATCCATCTCTTTATGCAGGTCTTCAAACAAAGGGAAAATTTGCATGTCCAGTTTGTGGTCCTAAGATCAAATCTCATCATTCAAAAAGTTTAGGAAAGGAGGTGTTTGATGAATATAGGCACTTTCTCTCTAAAAATCATAGGTATCGAACTACAGAAAAAGAAAAAAAAAATGTTCAATGGGAAGCAAGAGACTGCATTAAAACCGCAGAGAATGACACCTCACCTATGGAAGTTGCAATATAATAGAAATTGTCAAGGTACGTACTGATCAAAAAAAAAAAAAAAATTGTTCAATGGGAAGCAAGAGACTGCATTAAAACCGCCGAGAATGACACCTCACCTATGGAAGTTGCAATATAATAGAAATTGTCAAGGTACGTACTGATCAAATTGTCTATCTATCATCGTATATGAAATGTTATGAATTTTTTATTATTGTGTGTTGTTTACTATAATTAACATCGATTTCTATAATTTATTTATAAACTATGATTCATGATGGTCGTCGTGATCATGAAGGCATCAATGGGATTCCAGGAGGAATGAAAATTTATCCTAATCAATTCAGTAGGTTTCCCTACTATGAGCACTTACAAATTGCTCATATGTTTGATACAATGCATATTGGAAAGAATGTGACTGAAACATTATGGTGAATATTGGATGGGAGTGAGAAAGAAAAAATTGTCAAAATTTGCAATGACATTCAAGAAGCCAACCATGCAATGAAATACTTCATTCAATTTCATAGCAACGGAGACCAAATTAATATAAACTCACTTCCATGGATGCTAACGGAGCAGCAAAGTAATGTTGTAAAAGAAGTCATGCGAAAAATTAAATTTCCCACCGGATTTTGTTCGAACATGAAGAATATCATAACAAAGAAAGGTGATTTTGCGGGGGTGAAAACGCATGATTGGCATATCTTCATGAAGGTAATTATTATGGTATGCATATAATTGCTATATTTTTTTATTTTAGTGCATACTGTTAGTATTTTTTTGTCTACTTTTTGTAAAAAAAAATGAAACGATTTGTATATTGTTACAGTATGTTCTACCTCTCTCTCTCGTAGACAACTTCGACAACAATGTCAAACAAGCTATATATAATCTTGGGAAATACATGAGATAAGTAGCGATTTTTTGCATGCGCTTAGTGTTTGTTTAATTCATTGTAGAACTTATATTAGATTTTTGTGCACTAATTGTTATGTAATATAATGTTTTTTTGTTAAATCTCGTGAATGGTTTGCATCACTTGTAGATGGTTGTCATCTAAATAAATCCATAAAGAAGATATAAAGTATTGGACGAGCAAAATTCCTCGTCTCATGTGTGAAATGCAGAAGCATCTACCTTCGACATTTTTCAATGCACAAGAACACTACCTCATACACCATGTTGAGGAGATTGAATTGTGTGGACCTGTACACTTAAGGTCCATGTGGATGGTTGAGAGGCACTTGAAATTTTTGAAGGGTTTAGTTAGACAAGGAGCATGTCCTTATGGTTCTATGGTGGAGGGATATATGTTATATCAAAACATGATGTATATTAGTGAATATATTCCTAAATTAGCGTCAAAGCTCAATTTAGGTCACATTTGTGATCCAAACTCTAATAACAATTTCGAAGGGGAGTACCTGAAGGGGAAAGGTAGATCGAGGAAGGTGAAAGGTAATTATTAGCCAGTGGAGATTAATTAATATAATACATTTGACTATTGATTTTTATGTATATATCATACTTATTCTATTTTTAATATTCAATATGCATCAATTAAAAGTGTATACCGTGTTGATTGAATATACATTTGTATTGAATTTTAATTTTCTTTTCATCAAGCAGTTGGTCGGGAGTGGGATGCACTTCATTTATACATCGCAAACAATATTGATTGGATGAAAGTATGGATTGAACGATGTGAACAATCTGGTCATGGAATATCATGGGAAGGTGTGGCTTCATTAGTTAAAGCAACTCATCGCAATGGAGATACCAATATTACACAAAGGGAAATGATTTAGCATATGGTTTAAAAGATAAGAAAGAAAGCATATTAATCAGCCATACTATTTTTTTTTTTTTGCAAATATATTGATGTACACTTTGATTTTTTTCCCTACGGGGCATAAACATGCACTTAATCATCAATTGATCATGATGTAATCGTTACATGTAAGGATTATTGTAGGTAAAACACCATAAGGCTATGTGGTGCAATGGTTGTAAATTTCACATCAAAAAGTTGGATGAAATGAAGAAAACATCAGATTGTGGGATATCTGCAGTCTTTGAGGTGACCAATGTTTCCCCTAGAAGTGATAGACATCCATAACTCTCAAAAATCTGATACTAATGCGTATTTGGAAGATATTGTTCAATGTGACTTTAACTCCTTTAAAGTAGTTATGTTCGTTGTCAAATGGTACAAGTTATGATTGAATCAACTTGATCCTGATAAAACTATTATTGAACATGATAATGGATTTACCATGGTTAATACAAGGTTGTTTGAGCCAGGAACGGATCCCTATGTTCTTCCAAGCCAATGTGAACAGGTATTTTACTCTAAGGTTCTAGGTAGAGGGGGTTGGTCATTTGTTGTGAGGCACGATCCAAGGGGAAGGCCGGTAAAGTACAACGTAGAGGAAGGTAATGAAGAGGGTCTGGAAGAAGAAGACGATGTTGAAGATGATCAACATGAGTTATATGATCATGTTCTAGAGGAAGATGTCGAAGAATTAGTTGAATTGGATGATGCAGCAGACAATGTCCATGAAGATGATATCGACGATGACATGATGATCGCAACTGGCATCAATGACGATGATGATATGGCCAATCCTTACAATGTTGAATCTGGATCGGATGATACAAATGATGACTTGGATGAAGAAGATGATGAAGTCCATTGAAGTGTATGAGGTATGCCTTAAGATATCTGCTCTATATATTTTGATTTAATATTCCGATAGAATTATTGAATGTTATTGTTACGTATAAATTAACTATTTCTTAGTGTTTTTTCCATTTTCCTGTTATATGTTGGCATATGTTATAATTAGATACATTGTTTCTTAAGTATGACAAAAAACACAATAAAATATTTTTTTGTACATAGATTTTGTCGGGTTATGGGGGATTGAGAGTGACGTGAGGGGGGGGGGTCAGATGAGATTCCACCTTCACGTGGTTGGCCTTGTTTAGTAGAGAATATTAAATTATTCTCGAAACAAACAGAAGCTCAGTAAGGCCATGCACAATTATCATGCTAACCCAAATGGCATGCTTGATCATGTACTGCACGGAGCCAACATTGGAATTTTTTAAATTTGTGCTTGCTTGGACTGAAATTTGGCATGGTTAGACTAGACACATGCATTGATGGTGTGGGAGAGTTTCCAGTCTCAAACATGATTGACACTAACAATTCGACAATCAAAAACCATACCTATAGATTAATTAATGTTCTACACGGGGCCAACGTTGGAATTTTTTAAATTTGTGCTTGCTTGGACTGAAATTTGGCATGGTTAGACTATACGCATGCATTGACGATGTGGGAGGGTTTCCAAACTCAAACATGACTGACACTAACAATTCGAAAATAAAAAACCATACCTATATATTAATTAATGTGCTACACGGGGCCAACGTTGGAATTTTTTAAATTTGTGCTTGCTTGGACTAAAAATTGGCATGGTTAGACTAGACGCGTGCATTGACAGTGTGGGAGGGTTTCCAAACTCAACATGACTGAAACTAACAATTCGGCAATAAAAAACCATACCTATATATTAATTAATGTGCTACACGGGGCCAATGTTGGAATTTTTTAAATTTGTGCTTACTTGGACTGAAATTTGGAATCGTTAGACTAGACACATGCATTGATGGTGTGGGAGGGTTTCCAAACTCAGACATGACTGACACTAACAATTCGACAATCAAAAACTGTACTTATAGATTATCTAGAAATGTTATCCCAAATGAAGATAAATTAGTAAAAGAAGACTCTTTTGATTTTTTCTTAAACTTGAACGTATTGTTTTTCATATATGTTTAAGTAATGGATAATATTTTTTTGATTTTGTTTTATCAAAATGCATGATTTGTTCAATTAGACATATATTTATTCTTTGATTCCAATAAATTTTAAGATATGTTAGGTGCAAGAATTTGTTTTAGCATACACAATTAAATTAATGATTTGAAACCTAACTAATTATTATGTAGTTTAATTTTTAATAAATAAATTGGACATTTCAATTGTGAAAAACACCTAACAATTAAGAAAATTTGATTTTTTCATGTGTTTATTTTGAATTTTTTAGAAAATACCCCATATATTCCCTTAAACTAATTATTTCACTCACAAACTACTTGTTTTGATGTTCTTATTTTAATTTCACTTATTTTTCACCATGATGTGATGTGCATTGCTTAATAATTAAATTGGTTAGGGAAATGAGAGTGATGTGAGGTTAGTGGGAAGGTAGGGAACTATATGAGTTTCCACCTTTTTATGGTTCGCCTCATTAATAGAGAATAAAGCATTCTAAAAGTCTAGATAATCTCAAGGTAGTAATGAAAATGCAACATCATGATCTAACAAATGAGCTCAATCCTTAAATAGTTTAAAATCAAGTTTTCATTGAGTTCTTATCATTTTTTTTTATATGAATCTCAAATCATATGGTAATAAATATATATGGCTTGCATTGCTAGTGAATTTTGATCAAAGGATGGATTATGAGATTATTCAAAAATATTACAAAATGGCATTGCATGATGTGTTCAACAAGCTCAATGTCAATATTAACTCAACACTGATTTTCAACTTTGAAATTGTCGGTGATATGATTTTTGTGATTTTTTTTCTTGTACTATATAATGGTTTTCCTCTTATTATGAGATATATATAATGTAGAATAGTGGTAATAGATCTTAAATAATTGAGACATATTACTTATATTGGTCGTAGTAGTTCCTAAATAAGTGATTCAAAGAAATAATAGACATATAGTGTATTGAATTCCAACCTTGATGAGAACAAGGTACAAGAAGCACAAATATTTTCTTACAAATATTCAAATTCACCTTCATTCATTCCTAATGAGGTATCCAATAGGGGAAAACACAAAAATCAACCCCCAATGCAAAAATTATATCATCTTGTGTTTGATATATTCATCTTATGTTGATATTTCATTGCAAAGATAGAGAGAAGAAATGTGCAACCCTTAATTCATTTACATTGTACCTAGATTAAAACTTTATCTACACCTTTCATGTTTTTTTGTGAGCTTTATTAACACATTGGAAGGTCAATACAATAAGGTATACAAATGGTCAATACAATAAGATAATGACATGGTAGGTTTATAGTGTTAGTTATAAGAAATTGTTGAGTAATATAGTTTGGTGTTAATTTATTCATTAATATAGAAGTTTTGGTGTGCACTAAACCATTATGAATCTATAGTGTGACCAGCCAAATAAGCGCTCATTGCAATACACCTATGTGAAACTAGCACATACTTCTAGTCATGTTATCGCTACCATGCATGACAACCACTTTTGATCTTTAACATACCATTGATCCAAAATCATTGCTTGATCTACATGGTTCTAGTTCAACCCTTAGATTAGTAGGTGATTGAAAATTCCACCTTAGCATAACTCATTTCACTCTAGCATAGCTCATAACATAACTCACAAGATTGGTGTGCTTGAATATTATGGCGATCAAAGTTGACTAGGTATATAAGGTCAACTATATATAGTGATTAAGTCAGTGCCTTCCCTAGCTAACTACTTCCAAGATTTGAGTGATTACTTATATTGATCTATTATACTTTGGGTGATTTGCAATGGACTACCTAATTTTATGTATTTAATCATCCAAGAATGTATATATATGTAACATTTTATTGTAAAAGGTTATGACACCATTTTAATTATTATTATATCCTTATAAATATTGAACTCAATACCATCATCCTCGTATATTTTGTCACATTGATTAACCATATCACATAATCATTGCCTTATTGTATCTCACTCTTATGTTCTTTGGTTTTAAGGTTTGATCACTTGTTTTGAAATATCATTAATGACGATGTTGTTGTTTATGATGATTGTGTTGATGAATAGTGATGATTGTAACATTGATGATGATGATGATGATGACGATGACGATGGTGTTGTTTATGATGATGATGATGATCGATGACGACGATGACATTAAGTATCATGCTTATGATGACAAAGATGTTCTCGATGTTGATGATGATGGTGACAATGATTATCATGATGATTGACGAGCTTTTTAATTGCATTCCAATTACTTTAAAAAAAACTAAGAAGTGTACATTAATTGTCAACTCGGGGTTCGTTGAGAACTTGCGAGTTACCGTGCACTGTATGTGCAAACCACAATCTCCTCTTACAATGGTTTACCTACTTGAAGTTGTAGTTCAACAACCTTACTTACAAACAATGGTATGAGCAGTTACATTGTCTTCGCAAGGAACTAGCCATCTAAACAACTATTGAAACTAAATTGCAATGAAAGTAAAACACATGACATGAAAGTAAATGCTAAAATTAAATTCACAATTGAAAGTAAATGCTAAACTAAATCAAATGCTGCTGGAAAGTAAATATTAAAGCTAATTCACACTATGCAGGAAAAGTAAATTCTAGAACTACATCACACTTTGCAAGAAAGGTAAATTCTAATACTACGTTCACACTATGCAAGAAAGTAAATTCGAAATCTAAGTTCACAACACACTTGATAGAAAGGTAAATTGCAGAAATAAAATTCTAGAAGCTATCATTGCCAAATACAAGTTATTGTTTATAATCCAAAGAAGTAAATATGGTTATTGCATTAAGCTCAATGATTTGTAAAATAAACATTTAAATCTCTATCTATGCATTGAAATCAAATTGCGGAAACAAAATTCACACTTCATAAGAAATCACAACTAAGAAATGAAGTACAGCTACATCAACATAAAAGAAATAAAATCATATGGCAAAAGAAATTATAAAACTAAGATCTAATTGAATCAAAATGAGAGTATAGCTTTATTCCATTATCAATTGGACTATTGCTCTAAGAGTCCTCCCATAGAATGGAGAATGAACTCTTATTTATACATAATTTATCCATAACAAATAATAAATGAGGATCCAAAATATCCTCAACCAATTCCTAAAAGTTTGGATCTCAAAACTAAATCAAAGCTAATCCAAGATTCTTACTAACTACATGCTATTTAAAATACCTTTGAAGTCAAATTCGAATTTAGGGATAGAGGCTATAATAAAATAGTCAAAACTCATCCCAAATGTCTCTTAACAACTTTTGACTTCTTAGGTCCATCATATATTTGATAGAGATCTTCAAATCTTTGTGAATAAGCCAAATATGCACTTATATCCACCTCCATTTACCAACTTTAATTTAACATCATGATTTGAGACTTATAAAAATAATAGAAATAATGAATTTATAAAAATCCATTATTCCTAATGAATATATTTCTCCAAAGTTGGTGGTTGAAGGTAAAATTTGAATTATTGACTGTTCTGTAATGCTGCAGATAGAGTTTCTATAATGCTGCGGATCCTGTAGAGTTTCTGTAATGTTGCAGATAGAGTTTTTGTAATGTTGTAGATAGAGTTTCCGTAATGTTGCAGATACCTGTAGAGTTTCTGTAATGATGCATATACCTGTAGAGTTTCTGTAATGCTGCAAATGCCTGGAGAGTTTCCGTAATGCTGTAGATAGAGTTTCTGTAATACTGCATATAGAGTTTCCGTAATGCTGCAACAAATGTTCTGCACTGCTACAGAACTTCCTCAAATATGTTGTAGCTGCTTCCAACAATTGATTCAATATTCAAAGCAAATACATAGCACACTAATTTCCTCAATGTTAGTCAAAAATCAAATGAAATACTAAGACATGTAATGGAAAAATTACTTGAGCATAAAAACACGAATATGAGCGTAAGAAGGGATTAATGAATGAATATGGATAGGCGAAATGAATTATAAATAAGGTGAAACAATGGTAAAAATATGCTAAATCCAAGGCCTATCAATGATGATGATGATGATGATGATCAAGATGGTGGTAATGGTGATGATGATAATCATCATTGACACCGAGGCCATCAACGTCATCATCACTAAGATTGTTGTTAAATTTTTAATTTAAATTATTTTATCAATTTTTTAAATAAAATATTAATTTAAATTTTGTTTTTCAATATATATATATAATACATAAAAAAAAACACACACAATACAAAATTAATATTAAAATAATAAAACAAAAAAAAACAATACAAAAAAATAACAAACAACAAAACAATAGCTAACCTTTCTACCTACTGCGTCAAAGTGTTTCATTGTTGTTGACTGCCTGTGCGTGCACCCTTTGAGTTCGTTGAGCTATGAGCAGAGAATTCCGGCCAGGGCTATTGTGCAACCATTTCCATGAGTTGTGAGAAAATTGGGATTGTGGCTGTGCATCTTCAGCCTCTCGCACGTGCACTCATTGAGTTCGGTTTGTTGTGAGAAGAAGATTCGGGCCAGGTTTTTTGTGCACCCATCGAGTTAGGTGAGCCATGAGTTGTGACCAAAGTTTGATTGTTGTCGTGGAGGGGAGAGGGAGCCCGAGCGGAGAAACTATGAGAAGAAGCAATGCCTCTCAAGTCGGTGAGTACAGATCCCTAAATTTTATGGGGTCCAATTCATACTTTGAATGGTTGATTTGAACCCCAGCCCTCTTTTCACCATGAATTCTTTGAATGGTTCATATATTTGAACTCCATCTCTCTCCTTTGGCCACGAATTGTTTCGTAGGGTCCTTAGAAATAAAGGAAAAACATACTCAAATTTCGTGCAATATTTCTATGAATTTTCATGCAATATTTATGTGAGTTTTCGTGAGTTTTTGTACAATATTTTTGTGAGTTTTCGTGCAATATTTATGTCAACATTTGCTTGTTCACGCTCAGTAGTAGCACTACGAATTTTCATTTCGAGCCTTGTTGGATCCTGGGTTGCTTTAGCACCAAGTACCTTCATAAGATTGCTCATTTTTATTTTTGGATTTGGAGTCTCTATCAAACCCTGCCTTATTATCTCCTATCTATCTTTTTCCTTTGCAAGGCGTCATTGTGTACACAATTTTTTATGCTCCTTCTTGGTTAGCTTTAAAGGTAAAAGAACATATGTGTAGCTACTAGAGGGTAAAAGAACCATACCCCACCACTCAACATCAGGTATAGGATCCTTTTGTTTCTCTTCTTTTGTAGGAACTCTTTCTGACACTTCAATCAGATTAGGATTTATATCAAGCTCAGCCTTTGACTTGGCAAGTTGTGCTTGCTTGATCTTCAGCTCCTTTGCATGTGCTTCTCCAAATTGACTCTTAAATTTCAATATTTATGCCTCCTTTGACCATATTTCTTCCTCAACAAATTGAAATTTCATCCTCTTAAGCCTCAAGAGATTTGTTTTATTAATACCCATTTTTGGATCAAATTGGGGATTGGAATTGGGTTCTTCAACAAATTCTGGCCTTAGAATTTGAAATGCATATTCTTTTGTTTGTTTATGTTCACCTTCAAAGTGCCCAAGTTTGTAATTTTTGGCTTGTCAATTACATTCCCCTGTTCATCTATTGCAGGACCCTAAGCATCAAGATGAAGAACAATAGCTTTAGCAGGCTTCTGCTGGACAACAGTACCAAATTGATCAGGCACGTGTCTAGGTAATATACTCAAAATTTGCTTCATAGTTATATACTCAAAATTTAATCGAATTTACATAGAGAATTCAAGAAAACATGAAAAGTATGAAAAGAGATGAATGTGTTTAATGTGGAAACAACTTCCTAAGCTTCACGTATGTAGAGTTGGATGTGGATTGAGGGGTGACATTGTGTCAAACGAGGTTGGAAAGGTCAAATAAGAGGTAGTTACAAGGAGCTATTGCATATATTTGACCTTATTTGGCCTTCCATCTCTTTGGAAGGTCAAACAAGAGGTAGTTACAAGGAGTTATTGCATGGATACATGGATGCATGGTTACAAGTGATGGGTCAGTTTCCAACCATTGCAAGGTTAACTCAATTTAGGAATGAAAACCTAGTTTAAACCCTTGTGAGGATTAGGGGATCCACACAACCTTAAAAGACAATGTAAAATTAAAGTAAGGGATTATAAAGTCACAAGGATGCCCATATGCTCCATAGTTGTTGACTACCCATACTTCATCTAAATGTTAATGCCAATATCACATTTTGGGGCCTCGATGTAGGCTATATTTTGTTTTTTTTTCCTTGCTAAGATTGTTGATTCCATTAGAATTCATCAAGTCTTCAATAACCATAGCTAGTTCTCAAGGTTATATATATCTTAGCTGCACATTGTCATGATTTAATATAAAATTGGCATCCAATATGCTAGTTTAGATGTTGTCATTGAAACTACTACATCACTTGTAATACCATTCCTTGTGTTTCACAATTTGAATCCTTCATAAGGTGAAAGGTCTTTTGATTTGGTAGCAAAATGATTGAAGGACTGGGTTGGAAATTTGCTTCATAGTTATATATGAACAAAGATGGGTGTGTTAAATTTACATAGAGAATTCAAGGAAACATGAAAAGTATGAACATAGATGAATGAGTTGAATGTGAAAACAACTTCCTAAGCTTCACGTATGTAGAGTTGAATGTGGATTGAGGGGTGACATTGTGTCAAAAGGGGTTGGCAAGGTCAAATAACAGGTAGTTACAAGGAGCTATTGCAAGGATGAATGGATGCATGGTTACAAGTGAAGGGTCAGTTTCCAACCATTGCAAGGTTAACTCAATTTAGGAATGAAAACCTAGTTTAAACCCTCGTGAGGATTAGGGGATCCACATAACCTTAAAAGACAATATAAAATTAAAATAAGGGATTGTAAAGTCACAAGGATGCCTAAGTTATAGGGAACCTGAAATTTGTAAATGTTGTAGGGAACCTCCCACCTCCTTTGTAGCCCTTAAGTAAAACAAAAGGTTGTCTTTCTCCTTTATTGATTATATAATAATGTCTCTAGTACAACTAGTTGACATAGTGCTTTTTGGAATAAAGTGGTTGGAGGTTCAAAACTGTCTCTATTTTCCCCAAAAAAATTCTCTGTTATTCATATGACTTAATCATAAGTGCATCCATCTCTTATTTGCACATCCTCCATGAAAATCAATGATGAGGACAAAAGGTGGGTACCATAACCAAATTTGTGCAATCTAATGCTTCCTCTAAATCAAGGGGCATGTTTTGCATCTTATGTACTTAACTATGAGATCTTTATTGGCTATGTATGTGCATATTGTACCATTTCTAAACACTTGTAAAAGGCCACTAGTATGTTATAGGGGACTTATAAATACTTTATATATAACACATAATCTTTAACAATAAGCAATAACCTCTCTTGTGATGGAATGACATAGGTAGTTTAATGTTGAAGAAATCCTACTAAACCCAATATTCCTAGAACCAATACTATGGTAGGCCCTGCACTAAAATCAACATAGTTTCAAGGTTGTTTTCTACACATGCACAAGCTATGAGACAAATCAAGTGCAATAAATGTAACTAAGATATTGTAACATTTCCGTATGCACACTATGCCAATTTATCCAATTTTTTGACATTATGATGTAGTTGATGATGAACTCATTGATTTCCTTTCTCTTTGGAAATGTCTTATCATCATGATGCATGGGATGCCATCATTAGTTCATGTTCACACATATACCTCATAATGACCACATGATCCATGTTGACCCTTCTTCATACAATGATGATGAACTTTCAGGTTATATGGAACATTTGTACATTTGAGAGAGAGATGACTGGTTGTACCTTCCCCACCTTGGTTGATTTACTTTTGGTCCTTACACCTTGTTTTTTATTGGTCTTGTGGTACCTTTCCCTTGACTTGTGGTTAGTACGGTCATTTTGTTGATGTATTTGTAACTTCGGAAGGTATTCACTTGTATATTACATTTTCACTTTATTGTATATCCAACAAAGATGTATTATTCCTCTGATCAGAAGTGTCATCATTTGTATTTGCAAGTGTCGCAAGTTACATTCTAAGTGTCGGCATTTTTATTGATGGGTTATTAGACCACCAGTGTGGGTACGGCCCTAGTTAGGTCATGTGGTTGGGTTATTAAGCTTCCTTACGAAGTCATCCCTATTGGTTTATTGGCAAGTCAAGTCAGTGTATAAATAGAGGGTGTGCCTCTCTCATTCTATTCATTCACTCACTTCTCAAGCTCGCATAGCTAAGAGAGAAAGTGGTGCACAAGTGAAGGAGGAGGAGTATCTACTAGAGACATCTCTTTGGGTTTGATCATTGTGATCTTGGTTTGTGGCTTATTCTATCTCTGAGGAAGTTGCGGTGTTTTTCACCTTCTTGGTTTTCCCCGAGGAAACTCTGTGTCTCTTGTGTTTATGATTGCTATGGTGTGCATGTTATTCTCTTAGTAGGATCCTAAGATGATATTTGAATGAAACTATCAAAAAAATAACATGGTATCAGAGCTGACCTAAGAAGAAGGCACTGTGTAGCTGTGGAAGCTAAGGCTTCTTAATTTTTTGGTTTCTCTCCACAGATCATCAAAGGCAAGAGGCTAGATTGACTCTCCTAACAAGGGGGCATCTTTCTGTCGAGACAGAATTCAATGCCGAGCACTTTCAATTTTTTACCTATCTCTACTACAGGAAATTAGGGTTTCGGAGAAAGTTGGAATTTCTGAAATCTGAGACCACAGCTGGAAGCTCCTCTGAAAAATTGAAGTTTAGAGACCAAGATCGAAGTTTTTGTTTGGGTGAAGCTCCGGGAAAATCAAACCCTAGTTCAGGGTCCTATCTAGTGAATCCAAAAGTTTCAAAGGCAATTTTGAGGGGTCAAATTTTGCAATTTTCAAATTTGGAGTATACCAGCTTGACCAGCTCAGCAAGGCACATCTTTCTATCCTTTCAAAAGTTTGAAATTCAAATTTTGAATTTTTAGGGTTTCTCTGACAAACCCTAAGATCCAGTTTTCAACAAATCAAGTGGTAAGACCTAATAACTTTTATATTTCCATTTGAAGTACTCTTTAAGATGTCTCACCACACCAAGCTTGAGGATAATCTTAACGGGGCTGATAATTTTCGAGCCTGGAAGTATAGGATTGGGTTAGTCCTAGAAGAGAATGAGTTGGACACTTACATAAGTGAAGAGGTTCCAGTTCCAGAGAGAGAAGAGGCTAAGGCCTTACATAAGAAGAACTTGGTCAAATCCAAGAGAATCATTGTTGATTCTATTAAAGACCATCTCATACCCCATGTGTCTTCCCTAAAGACACCTAAAAAGATGTTTGACTATTTGACCAAGTTGTTTGAAGGAAAGAACATAAATCGGAAGATGACTCTGCAGAACCAATTGAAAGGGGTAAAGATCCAGAATGGAGAGATCATCCAATTCTACTTTTCTAAGGTCTCTCAAATCAAGGAACAACTTGAAGCTCTGGATGAAGTAGTGGAGAATGGATAAATTGTCATGACCACTTTGAATGGCCTACCTAGGTCATGGAACTCCTTCATCCAAGGAATTTGTGCAAGAAAGAAATTGATCTCTTTCAGTAGACTGTGGGAGGAATGTTCACAAGAAGAAGCTAGGCTTGTGTCCCGAGAAGAAAATATGGGAAATGAAGATCAAGCTCTCGTAGCACACACCAAGAAAGGTAAGTCCAAAAGGGAGCAATCTTATCACAAAAGAGCTCCACACCACCATCAAAGAGATAAGAAAGATTTGAGGTGCTTTACTTGTAATGAGAAGGGACACTTTTCCTCAGATTGTCCCAAGAACAAAAAGAACAACAACAACAACTACTACTACAAGAAGAAGAAGAGATATCATGCTCATGCTGCTGAGGATGATGAACCTCCCAAGAAGAAGACTAGGGCAGAAAGTGAATATTCATCAAGTGATGAGGAATATGTTCTAATCTCTACTCTCACAGGTACTATCTCTCATGGATGTGATGATTGGCTTATTGATAGTGGGGCTTCCAAACACATGACTAGGTTTAAAGAATCCTTTATAGATCTATCTGAAAATGAGTCACCTCACAAGGTGAAACTTGGGGATGACTATCAATATCCTATAAAAGGAAGTGGTGAAGCCTCCTACAAACTAGACTTTGGGAAGTCTTTGAAGATGAAAGATGTTCTATATGTACCTGGACACAAGAAGATTCTTCTCTCCATATCATCTTTGGATGCAAAAGGAATGAAAGTTGCGTTTGTGGATGGCCAAGTACTCATGTGGCCAAAGGGTAAGACCATAGATGATGCAGTAGTAATTGGAGAGCAAGTGGGAGGATTGTACAAATTTAAGGGACAACCTGAACATGCCATGGTACATGAATCCATGGAGCCAAGTGAACTTTGGCATAGAAGGCTTGAACACATGCACTATAGAGCACTACCAATTACAAGCAAAGCTGTAGAGGGTCTTGCTGAAATCCAGTCAAAGCATGAAGGAATTTGCAAAGGATGTACAAAAGGAAAGAACACCGAGAAAGCATTTCCAAGGAGTGAAAGCAAAATAAAAGGAACCTTGGAGATTATCCACTCCGATGTATGCAGACCAATGTTATCCAGTTCTTTGAGTGGGTATGTATATTATGTTTCCTTCATTGATGATTTCTCTAGGAAGACTTGGGTTTACTTCTTGAAGAATAAAGATGAAGTATTTGATAAGTTCAAGAAATTCAAAGCTTTGATAGAAAACCAAACTAATAAGAAGATCAAGACCTTCAGATCCGACAATGGTGGAGAATTCACTTTAGTAGATTTCAAGAAGTTATGCAGTGACTCAGGGATTAAGAGGGAGTTGACCACTCCTTACAATCCACAACAAAATGGAGTTGTAGAAGAAAGAATAGAACTATCATGGAAGCAACTCGAGTAATGGTTCATGACCAGGATTTGCCTATGCATCTATGGGAAGAAGCAGCTAGGACAGTTGTATACGTACAGAACAGAACACCTCACAAGATACTTGACAACAAGACACTAGAAGAAGTTTTTTCTGGTAAGAAACCTGAAGTTAGTTGTCTCAGGATATTTGGTGGTCTAGTATACACACATTCCAAAGAAAAAGAGGACAAAGCTAGATCCTTCAGGAAAGAAGGGCATCTTTGTGGGTTACAGTGAAAGCTCAAAGGCATACAGAATCTACTTTCCAGGGCTCAAGAAAATTGACATCAACAGGGATGTAACATTTGATGAAGACTCAGCATACATCAAATCGAGGGAAACACTTGTTGAAGACAATGAAGAACCAAAGGTAACCAGATTTCAAGACACCACTATGAATGAAGCAATTCCAAAAGAAGATCGTGAAATTGAAGATCCACAAGAACATGTAGATCCACCCTGTGAAAAGAACTCTCACAAGAGGAAACCTGCATGGGCTAGAGAGCTCATTCAAGATGCAGAAAGGTATGGAATTCTAGAAGAGGAACATAGAGAAAGGAAAAGGACAAGGTCGTACACCAGTTATGTTGCCTTACTCTGTGACATTATGAACAAAGAACCTTCCAGTTATGAAGAAGCAGTGGAAAAGAAAGAATGGAAGGATACCATGGTCGAGAAGTACCAGTCGATCATGAAGAATGATGTTTGGGATGTGGTCCCAACACCAAAAGGGAGTCTGTAGTGACTTCCAAGTGGATCTATAAGATCAAGCATGCTGTAGATGGTAGCATAGAGAAATACAAGGTGAGGTTTGTAGCTCATGGATTCTCCCAAAAAGAGGGAATAGATTATGAATAGAATTTTGCTCATGTATCCAGATACACGTCCATCAGGACAGTACTTTCTCTAGCTGTAGTGATGAAGTGGAAGATACACTAGATGGATGTCAAGACAACTTTCTTGAATGGTGTAGTCAAAGAGGAAGTGTATGGGAATAGCCACTTGGTTTTGAGACACGTGACAGGGAGTCATATGTGTGCAGGTTGAAGAAAGCCTTGTATGGCTTGAAGCAAGCTCCTACAACTTGGTATGGTAGGATAGACAGCTTTCTATCCAGTGTGGGCTTTACCAAGAGTAAATCAGATTCCAACCTTTACTACAAGGTTGAGGAAGGCAATCCAGTTATACTACTATTGTATGTGGATGACCTGTTTGTTACAGGTGAGGATAGATTGATTGCCGATACGAAGAGGAAGCTTGCTGTCGAGTTCAAGATGAAGGACTTGGGGATGATGCACTACTTTCCAGGCATGGAGGTGTAGCAAAGTGAATATGGAATCTTCCTTGGACAAGGGAAGTATGCAGTAGAGATCCTGAAGTGGTTTGGGATGATGGATTGCAAGGCCATGGCCACACCTATGGCATCGAACCTGAAGCTATTGTGTGATGCTTCATCTGACCCGGTTGATTTCACGGTGTATCGTCAGATGATTGGGTCCTTGATGTGCCTAACGAACACGAGACCATATATTTTCTTTGCGGTGAACACATTGAGCCAGTTCCTGAAGAATCTGAGAGGTGTTCACCTAGTTGTTGTAAAGCATATTCTAAGGTACCTGAAGGGTACGATTGATTATAGGCTCAAGTATGATGCGAATCAAAATTTTAAACTGGAGGGTTATGTTGATTCAGATTGGGCAAGCAGTGTTGTAGATAGGAAGAGCAATTCGGGGTGCTACTTCAGTATGGGATCAGGTGTGATCTCTTGGTTTAGCAGGAAGCAGTCCTGCGTAGCACTGAGTACAGCCGAAGCAGAGTATGTCGTAGCTTGTTCGGCTAGTTATGAGGCAGTATGGTTGAGGAAGCTACTGTCTGAGTTATTTGATCTCCCGTTGGATGCTATCTATATATTCTGTGACAACCATAGTTGTGTAAAGTTGTCTGAGAACCTCATTTTTCGATGACAGGTCAAAGAACATTGATATCAAATATCACTATATCAGGGATATGGTGCAAAGAGGAGCAATAAAGCTCCTGTATGTTGCGATAGATGAGCAAGTTGCAGATGTGTTGACGAAACCACTAGCCAGAGTGAATTTTGAGTACTTCAGAGAGAGGCTTGGTGTTCTTCAGATTGAAGATACTTCGAGGAAGAAGTGATGGGACACATTTGCAGGAGCCATTCCAAGCATGGTGATAGGAGGATCTTTCCCATGGCTATGGATGTAAGCGATGTGTGATGAGCATCAGGACGATGCTCCAGTTACTGATGATCAAGATGATCATGTGATGATTATATGCATCAGGACGATGCTATGATGATGATCAGGATGATAATGTGATGATGATATGCATCAAGACAATGTTGTGATGATGATCAGGATGATCATGCGATGATGATATGCATCAAGGCGATGATGTGATGATGATCAGGATGATCATGCGATGATGATATGCATCAGGACAATGCTGTGACAATGATCAGGATGATCATGTGATGATGTGCATCAGGAGTCAAGACGATGTACGATATGATGATGATCAGTATGATCATAAGTATTAGGATGATACTCCATGGCTGTGGACAGGTTGTGCGATAAGCATATAATCCTACCTTGGTATATTTGTAGATACTCTTGTGAGGTTTTTCCTATGGCATGTAATAGTTCCTTGAGAGATCTGGCAAATTCTCTTTCGAGGTTTTGCTTTGGGAGGACATATAATATTTCCCTGGGAGATCCGATAGGTTGAGTAGTAAGCTCGTAATCAGTCCTGGGATGCTCTTTCGAGGTTTTGTCCTATGGCATATAATATTTCCCTAGGAGATCCGATAGGTTGAGTTGTGTGCTCGTAATCAGTCCTGGGATGCTCTTTCGAGGTTTTTCCATGACCACATGTAATATTGCCCTAGGAGATCCGGTAGGTTGAGTTGTGTGCTCGTAATCAGTCCTAGGATGCTCTTTCGAGGTTTTGTGGTGGTCATATATAATATTTCCCTGGGAGATATGATAGGTTGAGCAGTAAGCTCATAATCAGTCCTAGGATGCTCTTTCGAGGTTTTGTGATGCACGTAATTAGTCCTGAGGATTCCACAGTATGGCCAGAGATGATGAAGACCTACAGGAGGCTAGGCCTACATCCAGCATGAAAAAGGGCTGGCTCTGTAGAACTTCCTACGACGAGAAGAATTCAGAGATATCCCAGTGATCGAGATGTCAAGTACAGCAGCAGTGATGATGATCCAGCTCCAGAATTGAAGACTTGTGCCAATATGTATTGATGACCTGTGTCTAGAGAATGCCTTCTTAGTTAAGAGGGAGTGTTGATGTATTTGTAACTTCGAAAGATATTCACTTGTATATTACATTTGCACTTTATTGTATATCCAACAGAGATGTATTATTGTGGTATTATTCCTCTGATTGGAAGTGTCGTCATTTGTATTTGAAAGTGTCCCAAGTTACATCGTAAGTGTCATCATTTGTATTGATGGGTTATTAGACCACCAGTGTGGGGTCGGCCCTAGTTAGGTCATGTGGTTGGGTTATTAGGCTTCCTTAGGAAGTCGGGCCTATTGGTTTATTAGCAGGTCAAGTCAATGTATAAATAGAGGGTGTGCCTCTCCCATTTGATTCATTCACTCACTTCTCAAGCTCGCATATCCAAGAGAGAAAGTGGCGCACAAGTGAAGGAGGAGGAGTATCTGCTAGAGACATCTCTTTGGGTTTGATCATTGTGATCTTGGTTTGTGGCTTATTCTATCTCTGAGGAAGTTGCGGGGTTTTTCACCTTCTTGGTTTTCCCCGAGGAAACTCTGTGTATCTTGTGTTTATGATTGTTATGCTATGCATGTTATTCTCTTAGTAGGATCCTAAGATAATGTTTGAATGAAACTATCGAAAAATTAACACATTTCACCCATCTTGAGTTGTTTGTACCACCCTTTAATGTTTTTGGTCCTTTGTGTACTATATATATGGTTGTTTGTCCACTTTGTGTTTTACCCTTTTCTTAGGGGCTATGGGTCATGTACCCACACATATCTTATGTTGGGTCATGTTTTGGTTATTAGTACCCTCACCTAAATGACCCTAGAACCCCACTTATGATTTATGTTATTATTTATGACTCTTTTATATTTTATTTGTTATTTTATTATTTTACTTTTATTTTTTATTTTTTATTTTTTTATATTTTATTTTTATTTTTTATTTTTTGTATTAAGTAGTTCCTTCCTATTTTAATGGAACCCTATTTTTTGGACTTCCATGGAACCCTATTGTTTTGTTGACTGGTCTGACTAAAGGAAGTCGCGACAGTTATGAGATTGTTATCCTAAATCTTATGGAAGTTCGATCTGCCTGCTTGAAAGCTAACTTAAAGAATTATTTGAGAAGTTTTTATACTTAGCTTGGAATGAGTTCTCTTTGATTGTGTTGATGTTGAATCTTATCTTTTCACAAATCTCTCATGTTAGGACTTGTCTTGTCAGACACAATTGTTGGTGATCATATCTGTGTTTTTTGTTAAGCATTTACTTGCACTGAGACTTTTGTTGTAATCATTCTTTGTGCTTTATTTAACTTTTGTTATGAATGTAACTGTCTTTATCTAACTACTGTTGCATACAACCTTTCTCTCTCTCTCTCTCTCTCTCTCTCTCTCTAGTCTATACTTACCCTTTAGTAGGGTCAGTGGTTTCCTAGTGTTAGCTGAGCTATGAGAGGTACAGTTTGGGCTGGAAGTAATATTTCTGAGTATAAAACAGGAAGGTTCCACATTACAGGTAAGTATCATAAACCTATCTTCTTTACTCATGTTAATGCTTATTAACTATTGTTAGTAATTACATGTTACTGAAGATTACTTTAACACCGTGAGCCAACTGGTAGTGTTAAAGTGGAAATGTCGAAAGAGATGAAAATTATGTTTTGTTACTGTTGTACTATTTAGTTTCAATACTTGTTTATTAGATGTAATTTTGTATTAAAGTATATTGAATTTTTTTATTCTTCTGCATAAAACCCTAACTCTACCAAAAAATAACATCATAACATATCAAGTACTTTTCAAATATCATAACATCAAATGCATGCTACACTCGAGTTCGTCCCTCCTCTTGAATACAAGTTGTAAAGGTCGGTGGTATTGTTGGAAGAGTTGAAATGATATTTTAACTTGGAAATAGTTGTGTGATTACTTTTTATAAGGAAACATGGAATGAATTGGGTGGTTGGCATGTATCAAAGAGAAGGAAATCCCTAGAGTGTTGGGAATTCCATGTTTCCGTGTAATAGTTGCATATGTGTATGTACATGCACATACAAATGAAAATATGTGCATATGCATGAAACTAATGCAACAAAGGGTGATAATAACAATATGGAATCTTTATATCTATTTCATATTCCCACAAGATTCTAAAGGTCATGGTTCTCTTATCATATTGGGAATGTCAATGTGGTTCATGTGACAATTTCAATAAAAAAATAAAAGTTCAAACACATTAATAAGGTAATAAATAATGCATCAATATTTCACAACTATTGTACCACTACACTACACTATAAATAACATTTTGTCTGTTAGATTTAGCATGGGTGGTTAAGTGGAGAATGTTTTATCCTCCCTACTTAGGTTCAAATCCCACATGTGACATTTTTGCTTCTTTTGGATCAATCTTAGTGATGATATGGGTTTGGATCAATCTTGCTTTGGTGTAGTAACAATGGAGGGGCCATTATAGAGCCAAGAGATTGGTTGGAGAGCAACGGGAGAAGGCCCATGGTGTGTTACACCCCACTACATCCATAATGAGTTTAGTACCTTGTCCCTTGGTTTTTAAGATACCAAGCCCTAGAGGATAATGATTTTGGTAATTGGCATGAATGTCTAATTATAATAGAAATCCTAATCATAGGTCATGTATCTAGGATATAAAAAGGTAAATCATTTAAGTAGTTTAGGGATATATATATGTATATATATATATGGTAAAGTAGATGTTAATTTTCGAGCATTAATTCAATATACTCTAGGATCTTTACTAAGAGAATAACATGTACAGTATATCAATGCATATCAATCATAGCAAGCATATCAATCATCACAAGATGCAAACATAAGAGACAATAGACACACAGAGTTTCCGTGGGGAAAACCCTAAGGTGAAAAACCCCACAACTTCCTCAGAGGTAGATAGAGAAATAGTACAACCCAAGTACACAGAGATAGACTCCTCCTAGTAGTTGATCCTCCTCACATGTGCGCCACTTTCCGAGTGATGGATAAGTGAGTAATGAAGTGATCAAATAGAGAGATCCCGCTCTCTATTTATACTTGTTCTGAGCAGCCTAATAAACCTATGGGGCCGACTTGTCTAAATCCTCTTAATAACCCTAGGTTAACTTAATCAGGGCCAACCCCACACATGGTGGTCTAATAACCCATTGGCAAGTTACGACACTTGCGACACTTGTTAATACAAATGATGACACTTCCGTATAAAGGAATAATACATCTCTATAGGAGTACAATAAAATACATAGATGAAATACATTCCGAAGTTACATATACATCAACACTCCCTCTTAACTAGGAAGGTATTTCTCAACACAGATCTGCTAACACAAGTCTTCTTCTTTGGATCATCATCAGCGAATCATCGTCCTTGAATCATCATCATCGTCATTGTTGCTGCTATCTCAATCAATCTCTAATGTACTCATCATAGGAAGTTCTATAGAGCCAGTCCTTTTTCATACTGGATGTAGGCCCACCACCTGTAAGTCTTCATCATCACTGGCCATATTGTGGAATACTCAGGACTGATTACATGCCTCAACAAAACCTCGAAAGAGCATCCCAAGACTGATTACGAGCACACTGCTCAACCTATCGGATCTCCCAGGATCTTTAACATGTTGACCTTCACAAAACCTACTCAGAGCATCCCAGGATGTTACGAGCAAACTGCTCTACCTATCTGGATTTTAAAGGATCTTTTCTATGTGAACTTTCACAAAACCTACTCAAAGCATCCCAGGATGTTATGAGCAAACCGCTCTACCTGTCTAGATCTCGATAGAGCATCCCAGGATGTTACGAGCACACCGCTCTACCTGTCCATATTTTAAAGGATCTTTTTTATGCGAAACTTTCGCAAAACCTACTCAGAGCATCCCAGGATGTTACGAGCAAACCACTCTACTTGTCTGGATCTCGATAGAGCATCCCAGGATGTTACAAGCACACCACTCTACCTGTCTGGATTTTAAAGGATCATTTCTATGCAAAACCATAGCAAAACCTACTCAGAGCATCCCAGGATGTTATGAGCACACCGCTCTACCTGTCTGGATCTCGATAGAGCATCCCAGGATATTACGAGCACACCACTCTACCTGTCTAGATTTTAAAGGACCTTTTCTATGCTACCTGCACAACCTGTCCACGGCCACAGAGTATCAAATCGATACTCACCATACATCATCCTGATGTACATCATCACATGATCAACCTGATCATCATCATAGCATCAACCTGATGCGTGTCATCTGGAGCAACATCCTGAAGCCCGTCATCTGTGATCATCCTGATTAAACAGTATATCCATCTGATGTATACAAAGTATCTACCTAATACATATCATCATACATGATCTACCTGATCATAAAAATGCATCCATCTGATATACATACATAAGTACATGATATACCTGATCATAAAAATGCATCCATCTGATATACATACATAAGTACATGATCTACCTGATCATACAATGCATCCACCTAATACATACACAAAAAATACATGATCTACCTTATCATACAAGTATCCACCTGATACATGATCCAACTGATCATAACAAGCATCCAACATGATGCATATACAAATATATCAAGCATCCAACATGATGCATATACAAATACAGGATCAGACTAATCAAAGCATCCAACTGATGCATATATACAGAGTAGTGACTGGAGCATCATCCTGATGCTCATCATCTAGCACCTACATCCACTGCCATGGGAAGGATCCTCCTCTCACCATGCTTGGAATGGCTCCTGCAAATGTGTCCATCACTTCTTCCTCGAAGTGTTGTCAATCTAAAGAACACCAAGCCTCTCTCTGAAGTACTCAAACTTCACTCTGGCTAGTGGTTTCGTCAACACATCTGCAACCTGCTCATCTGTTGCAACATACAGGAGCTTTATTGCTCCTCTCTGCACCATATCCCTGATATAGTGATATTTGATCTCAATGTGCTTCGACCTGTCGTGGAACACCGGGTTCTCAGACAGCTTCACACAACTTTGGTTGTCACAAAAGATACTAGTAGCCTCCAGTGGGAGATCAAATAACTCAGACAGTAGCTTTCGGAGCCATACTGCCTCACAACTAGCCGAACATGCTGCAACATACTCTGCCTCGGCTGTACTCAGTGCTATGCAGGATTGCTTCCTGCTAAACCAAGAGATCACACCTGATCTCATACTGAAGTAGCACCCAGATGTGCTCTTCCTATCTGCAACACTGCTGGCCCAATCTGAATCAACATAAACCTGCAAGTTAAAATTTTGATTCGCATCATACTTGAGCCCATAGTCAACCGTACCCTTCAGGTACCTTAGAATATGCTTTACAGCAACCAGGTGAACACCTCTGGGATCCATCAAGAACTGGCTCAATGTGTTCACGGCAAAGCAAATATCTGGTCTCGTGTTCATCAGGTACATTAAGGATCCAATCATCTAACGATACATCGCGATATCAACCTGATCAGATGAAGCATCACACAGAATCTTTAGGTTCGATGCCATAGGTGTGGCCATGGCCTTGCAGTCCATCATCCCGAACCTCTTCAAGATCTCTACTACATACTTCCCTTGTCCAAGGAAGATTCCATCTGCAGTCTTCCACATGTCCATGCCTAGAAAATAGTGCATCATCCCCAAGTCCTTCATCTCGAACTCGACAGCAAGCTTCCTCTTGGTATCCACAATCAAACTATCTTCTCTTGTAACAAACAGGTCATCCACATCCAATAGTAGTATCACTGGATTGCCTTCCTCAACCTTGTAGTAAAGGTTGGAATCTGCTTTACTCTTGGTAAAGCCTAAATTGGATAGAAATACGTCCATCCTACCATACCAAGTCCTAGGAGCTTGCTTCAATCCATACAAGGATTTCTTCAGTATGCACAGATATGACTTCTTGTCATGTGTCTCAAAACCAAGTGGAACCAAGTGGCTGCTCCACATACACTTCCTCCTCGACTACACCATTCAAGAAAGCTGTCTTGACTTCCATCTGGTGTATCTTCCATTTCATCACTGCATCCAGGGCAAGTACTAATATGATGGAAGTGTACCTAGCTACAGGAGCAAAAGTCTCTTCATAGTCTATTCCCTCTTTCTGAGAGAAGCCACGAGCTACAAATCTTGCCTTGTATTTCTCTATGCTACCATCTGCAACATGCTTGATCTTGTAGATCCATTTGGAAGTCACAACAGACTTCCCTTTAGGTCTTGGGACAACATCCCAAACATCATTCTTCATGATCGACTGATATTCCTCAACCATGGCATCCTTCCATTCTTTCTTTTCCGCTGCTTCTTCATAAATGGAAGGTCCTTTGTTCATAATGTCACAGAGTAAGGCAACATAATTTGTGTGAGATCTAGTTCTCTTCCTTGCTATGTGTTCTTCTTCTGGAATGCCATACCTTTTTGCATCTTGAATGAGCTCTCTAGCCCATGCAGGGTTCCTCTTGTGAGAATCCTTCTCATGGGGTGGATCTACAGGTTCTTGTGGATCTTCAATTTCTCGATCTATTTCTGGAATTGCTTCAGTCATGGTGGTATATTGAAATCTATTTTCCTTTGGTTCTTCATGATCTTCAACAGGTGTCTTCCTTGACTTGATGAAGGTTGATTTTTCATCAAATGTTACATCCCTGCTGACATCAATCTTCTTGAACCCTGGAAAGTATATTCTGTAAGCCTTCAAGCTTTCACTGTACCCCACAAAGATACCTTCTTTCCTGAAGGATCTAGTTTTGTCCTCTTTTCCTTTGGAACATGTGTGTATACTGGACAACCAAATATCCTGAGATGGCTGACCTCAGGTTTCTTACCAGTGAAGACTTCTTCTGGTGTCTTGTTGTCCAATATCTTGTGAGGTGTTTTGTTCTGTACATAAACAGCAGTCCTAGTTGCTTCTGCCCATAGATGCATAGGAAGATCCTGGTCATGCAGCATTGCCTGTGCTGCTTCCATGATTGTTCTATTCTTCCTTTCTGCAACTCCATTCTGTTGTGGATTGTAGGGAACATTCAACTCCCTCTTAATCCCTAAATCCCTGCATAGCTTCTTGAAGTGAATTCTCCGCCATTTTCTGATCTGAATGTCTTTATTTTCTTATCAGTTTGATTTTCCATCAAGGCTTTGAATTCCTTGAACTTGTCAAACACTTCAACTTTGTTCTTCAAGAAATAAACCCAAGTCTTCCTGGAGAAGTCATCAATGAAAGATACATAGTAAACATACCCACTCAAAGAACTGGATGGCATTGGACCGCATACATCGGAGTGGATAATTTCCAAGATTCCTTTTGATTTGCTTTCACTACTTGGAAATGCCTTCTTTATGTTCTTTCCTTTTGCATGGCCTTTGCAAACACCTTCATGCTTGGTCTTGATTTTAGGAAGACCTTCTACAGCTTTGCTTGCAATTGGTAGTGTTTTGTAGTGCACATGTGCAAGCCTTCGATGCCAAAGTTCATTTGGATCCATGGATTCATGTACCATGGCATGTTCAGGTTGTTCCTTCAATTTGTATAATCCTCGCTCTTGCTCTCCAATCACCACTGCATCATCAATAGTTTTACCGTTTGACCACATTAGGACTTGGCCATCTACAAATGAAACCCTCATTCCTTTTGCATCCAATGAAGAGATGGAGAGTAGGTTCTTCTTGAGCCCAGGTACAAATAACACGTCTTTCATCTTTAAGGACTTTCCAGATTCTAGGTTGTAGGAGGCTTCCCCACTTCCTTTGATAGGGTATTGATAATCATCCCCAAGTTTCACTTTATGGGGTGATTCATGTACAGACATATTTACAAAAGATTCTTTAAACCCAGTCATGTGTTTAGAAGCTCCACTGTCAATTATCCAATCATTACAACCATGAGAAATAGTACCTATGAGGGATGAGATTAGAACATATTCATCTTCACTAGATGAGTCATCACTTTCTGCTCTAGCTTTCTCCCTGGGAGCTTCATCATCCTCAGCAACATGAGCATGATATCTTCTTTTCTTATTATTCTTCTTCTTCTTGAAATTGTTGTATTTCTTCTTCTTGGAACAATTTGAAGCAAAGTGTCCCATTTCATTACATTTGTAACATCAAACATGAGATAGATCTTTCTTCTTGTGATGAGGGTGAGAATGTTTCTTGTTATGATATTTCTCCCTCTTAAACTTGCTTCCCTTGGTGTGAGCTGTGAGAGCTTGATCTTCATTCCCCATCTTTTCTTCTCATGCCACAAGCCTTGCTTCTTCTTGTGAGCATTCTTTCCGCAGTCTGTTGAAGGATACCAACTTCTTTCTTGCACAGATTCCTTGGATAAAGGAATCCCATGACGTAGGTAGGCCATTCAGTGTGGTCATGACAACTTCACCATTGTCCACAATTTCATCCACAGCTTCGAGTTGTTCCTTGATCTGGGAGACCCTAGAAAAATAAGATTGAATGGATTCTCCATTATGAAGCTTTACCCCTTTCAATTGATTCCGCAGAGTCATCTTCCTATTTATGTTCTTCCCTTCAAATAGCTTGGATAGGGAATCAAACATCTCTTTGGGTGTCTTCAGAGATGACACATGGGGGATGAGATGGTCCTTGATAGAATCAACAATGATTCTCTTTTCCTTGACCAAGTTCTTCTTGTGGAGGGCTTTAGCCTCTTCTTCCTCTGGGACAGGGACCTCTTCCCTTATGTAAGTATCCAATTCATTTTCTTCCAGGTTTAACCTAATCCTATACTTCCATGCTCGGAAGTTATCAGCTCCTTCAAGCTTATCCTCAAGCTTGGTGTTGTGAGACATCTTAAAGAGTACTTCAAACGAAAAATAGAAAAGATTTAGGTCTTACCACTTGATTTACTGAAAACTGGATCTGGTCTCGGATTAGGGTTTGTCAGAGAAACCCTAAAAATTCAAAATGTGAATTTCAACTTTCTTAAAGGATAGAAAGATGCGCCTTGATGAGTTGATCAGCCTGGTGTATTCAGAATTTAAGATTTGCAAAGCTTCACCCTTCAAAAATGCCTTTTAGTCTTCCCGAGTTCACTAAGGAGGACCCTGAATTAGGGTTTGAGTTTCCTGGATATTCACCCAGCCAAAAATCTCGATCCAAAGCTCTAAACTTCGATTTTTCCAAGGAGTTTCTAGCTATGTCTTCAGATTTCATAAATTCCTATTTTGAGGAAACCCTAATTTTTAGGGCCAAAACTGAAAGTGTTCAGAACTGAATTCTGATTGGACAGAAAGATTCACCTTGCTGAGGAGAGTCAATCTATCATATTGCTTTTCCAAAATCTATGGAGAGAAACCCAAAAACAAGAAGCCCTAGCTTCCGCAACTGCACAATGTCTTCTTCTCAAGTTAGCTTTGATACCATGTTAATTTTCAAGCATTAATTCAATATACTCTAGGATCTTTACTGAGAGAATAACATGTACAGTATATCAATGCATATCAATCATAGCAAGCATATCAATCATCACAAGATGCAAACATAAGAGATAATAGACACACAAAGTTTTCGTGGGGAAAACCCTAAGGTGAAAAACCCCACAACTTCCTCAACGATAGATAGAGCAATAGTACAACCAAAGTACAACCCAAGTACACAGAGATAGACTCCTCCTAGCAGCTGATCCTCCTCCTCACATGTGCGCCACTTTCTGAGTGATGGATAAGTGAGTAATGAAGTGATCAAATAGAGAGATCCCACTCTCTATTTATACTTGTTTTGAGCAGCCTAATAAACCTATGGGGACGACTTGTCTAACTCAGCCTAATAACCCCAGGTTAACTTAATCAGGGCCGACCCCACACATGGTGGTCTAATAACCCATCGGCAAGTTAAGACACTTGTCAATACAAATGACGACACTTCCGTATAGAGGAATAATACATCTCTATAGGAGTACAATAAAATACATAGATGAAATGCATTCCGAAGTTACATATACATCAACACTAAAGATGTTAGTTAAGTAGTGGCATGGTTGAGAGTGCCAAGGATACTGCTAATGCATAGTGCCCTCTTGAATACCTTGGATACTTGTGGACATAAAACTTGCAAATGTATCACAAACCCATGTTTGTGTAGGTAGACTTAAATATCCTCCAAGAAAATTTGTGCAGAAATCTGTGCCTTTGTTGGACTTACATCTTTAAGAATGTCAAATATATCAATGTTGATGTTGTTTGTTTTATTGATAAATTTGCCAATAAAAGAAAGGAGTTTACATACCACCTTTCATATCTTAAAACCCAAGGGGGTCTACCTCTAAGGATTTTCTAATAATATGACATGACATAATCACATCAAGTCTACTTGGTCCTTAAAATGTTTAAAGCAAGTTTATTTCTCATGCAAGGCAATTAATTCACCTTAGAGCACCATATCATCATCATCTTTTAGAACTGGGATCACCTTTACTCTTTTTTAATCCAAATCTCAAAGCATATTCCATGATGGTTTCAAACTATGTCTCACATAGTTTAACAACACATAGGCTCGAAATTTTGATGATTCCTTCTTATACGAACTCGAGGCATTCAAAAATTAATTTTGGCCATTTTTTCCAATTTTGAACATGCAAGACAATTAAAGGAAAAATCCCTTACTAATCAACATATGCATTTTCAAGCTTGGGGGAGGCATGGTAACTATGTATGATGATAGTGGAAAATGCATGCCTTATGCCTTGTAATTTTCTAATATGAATTATGCATACCCAACAATGTCCTATTTGAACTTTTTTCCCATGGTGCAGGTAAAACCAAATAGGTATTTGTCAGATCTTTCTTCCTCGAGCGAGGGGAGTTTAGTAAGACTAGATGAAAGTGAGACATCCATTAGGTCTATAAGAGTTATATCAACTAGATGTCAAAAGATACGAAGAAAATTCCATAAACGCATGGAATTTTTTCTCGTTGAAGGGGGGGTCATGTTCCTATGATGATGAGACAATAGGCGACATCAAGGTGCCCTTGAGGTACAAACATCTAGTGAATCAATGGATACCCAAGGATCTTCCTCAACTAAACACATATTTTTGTGTGAAAGGATATATCGAATTGCAGCATCGTCATTACATGGTTTGGGGTTGTTTTGCATGGATGGCATAAAGGTCGGTTACGACAGATGTACAAAATTGATGGATTATGTTGGACCCTATTACAACTACAAATATTGGATGCGCCTAGTCCAATATACATGAAGTATGCCCAGATATGGATTGTCAACAAATTATTTACAGCTGAAAGACAAATATCAAAATAAAGGAGCAACGTTGTACATTGACGGAAGGCCAAAAGCTACAGGGAATATTGTGGGGTTTATAAACAGTACACAACCAGGGTCTACAATTAAGCAACCCAACTGCATATTTGAGGGGCATGAAGGAAATCGTGTTTTTGTATGTGCCATTAAATCAATAGCTGCAGGGGAAGGGTTGCTTATTAATTACAATTTGAATCGAATAGATACAAACACGGTTACTATGGGAGTGGTACATCTAACAATTTACCCAACCTTTTTTTAATGAATTTAACATATTAAGGATTTTTCGTTAGTCTATTGTTATAATTTCGTTTAAATTTTCTATATTTACTTCGCAGGGTAGTGATCGAGGCATCTCCCCAGCAACTGGTCATAGGAGTACAACATCCTCGAGGCAGCATGTATACATCTTTGTAATAGTACAAATATAATATGAAAAAATAGTTTTTTTTGCTGTGTTTTTTCATGAGTATATTCGTTTGGTTTACATAAAGTTATTTGTATATTTGTTGCAGAGTGTTGATCGAGGAAACCACCTAGTTTTTTATCAGACGATAGCAGCCTCAAGGAAACATGTATACCTGATTGTAATTGTACAATTTAAATACATCAAAATGTTTTCTTATTATGTTGTTTCCGTGAGTATTTTGGTTTCATTTAGATAATTTTTTCTATGTTTTTGTTGCAGGGTATTGTAAGGGGAACCTCCCTAGTAGTAGATGATACCGAACCAACCTCGAGGCAGTAGGTATACATCGATGCAATTGTACAAATTTAATATGAACAATAAGTTTCTTTTGTTGTGTTTTTTCATGAGTATATTTGATTCATTTAGATAATGTTATCTATATATTTGTTGCAGAGTGTTGATCGGGGAAACCTCCTGGTTGTTGATCAGATGACAGCAGCCTCGAGGCAACAGGTATACCTGATTGTAATTGTACAATTTAAATACATCAATATTTTTTCTTATTAATTTTTTTCCATGCGTATTTTGGTTTCGTTTAGATAATTTTTTCTATGTTTTTTATGCAGGGTTCTGATCGAGGCACCTACCTATTAGTAGATCGGGGTAGGTCCCCTACCATTGATCAGATGAGTAGATGATCCTCGAGGAAGTAGGTATAAATCATTGGAATTGTACAAATATAATATAGAGCATCATGTTTTTTTTGTTATGTCTTTTTCATGTGTATATTGGTTTCATTATGATAATGTTTTCTACATTTTTTTGGCAGGGGGATGATCGGGGAAAGTCCCCAGCTGTAGATCAGACGATACCAACATCAAGGCATCAGGTAAACCTAATTGTAATTTTAGGAATCTATCATGATTGATATGTTTTGTTAATATACTTTTTTCCTCATCCTATTGCTTTCATGTCCGTAATGTTTTATATATTTTTTTTGCAGACCACTAATTCGGCGTATGATCCAATGTTAGAGCAATCAATAGATTTTGATGTGGATGAGTTGATGCGCGATGCTAACATTGGTTCTTCTCTAGACCCGATTAAGATGATAGAGAATACCTTGAAAACAATTAATGAGGATATCCTTTGTATGCTATTCATTCAGCTGCAAACAGATGAGATTAGAGCCAAGGTTGATGTTTTGGTAAAGAGATCTCAAGCCTTGAAAGTAAGTTGCGGAATCTTGAATCATAATATAAATTCATTTAGTATTTATAATTTTTACTTGTATATGATGGTGAACTAAAATATGGTTTGTATTTACAAGCTTTTTTGCAACCACACACTAGTGGTCAACGTGGTGTTGGCCCTAGTGATGCTCATGGAGAGTCATCACATGAGAAAACTACTCCACGTACATCTTGTGTGACATTGTTGTCGACTGAACAGTTGGAAACACATTCCTAGACACCCCCAAGGCCAATTGTGAGTGCACCTGCTAGTGACCGACGCACGCCAGATCGTACGGAAGAAGGGGTCGATGCATATCCTGCTAGTATTGATATTGTTGAAGCAACATTTCCTGGATCTTCCTGTGCCACTAGCACGGGTACACTACAGACAACATTTTTGGTGGACGAAGAGCTCGTTCCAATAAAGATAGAGAATATCCCAGGTATTTATACATTGTTCAAGTTAGTGTTTATAATTTGATTGTAATATACTAATAAAACATTATTTTTCAACTAATGATGGCATGATCGTTTTGCAGGAAATGATGTTTTTTATAAACATCTAAATGATTTGTCATTGGATATATTTGGGCCCACCATCCACACAAGGTGGGATAAACAAAGTAAAAATTTAAAAGATGAGCTCACTAATCGGTTGGTTGTCCTATTTAGAAACGAGACCTTTAATCGAGTCGAGGTCCTAAAGAAGGCTAGACAACATATGAAGATTGTCCGGGACCAATATAGGGTTCGTCTAGAAAAGAACCCTAGTTATGAGCCCCCTCCGATGATTCCAGCATGAGAGTGGAAGTCTCTAGTGGAATATGGAAAGGAGAGGGCTTTGAGAAAAGAAGGAAAGCTACCACCAGACATAGGGAGGTATGCAATACTTTCCACAATGTAATTCTAAACCTTATTATTATTAATTTTTATATCAAATTTGGAACATCTAACATATTTCAACACTTTCATAGGCTATCAGACAAATCAAAGGCCACAAAGAAAAGACAAGAAAAAATTGGTTAGCACAAGCTTGGGCCTGGTGGTTATTCGAATTTGGCGGCACAAATTGTAAGTATCGAAAAACCGATATTGCATCCAAATAATAAATTGCAAATTATTTTTCTTTTATTGCACCGCAAAAGGTAAATTCATGGTGTTATGCAAATATGTAGGCTTCCACCACATCTTTGCATAACACCATGAATAACACCATGAATAACCACTAAGGAAGACTTGAATATTGGCTTCCAGCACATCTTTGGAGTTGTTGTTGAACGCCGAAAAAGCTTGTCTGGGCAAACACAGTCTTATGGTGATCCATCTTGCGCACAGGTATATAAAATCTATATAGTTTGATGAAGATTTATTACTTGTGCAATCTATTCATTATAAATATTTTCCATAAAATATTGACTCTGTTTTGAGCAGGAAAGCAACAATCCACTTAATGTAGAGGATGGACAACAACCAATAGAAGATCATGATTTGAATCCTGGTAATGAATTTATTCATATGTGACAATTTTAAATATTGCATTGCAGATGGTGAATATTAATTGTACTTTTCCTTGTTTCAACTGCAAAGCATGTAGAGGGTCACATTGTATAGGTTGAGCCTAGACAAGAATATGAAGTACATGATGTGGCCACAACAGGTAAAAAAACACCTTAGTAATATTTTTTTTAAATGAAATACTTGTCATTATAATACCAGAATGTATCAATGTAACATTTTCACATTATTGCAGCAAATACGGACCCTTTGCCGCAAAATCCACGTCATGAGTACTCTACTAGGAAGACAACACAACAAGTTGATGAAGCACCAAGAATTGAGCAACAAGTTCCAAAGGATGAGTTTCTTGTTGATTTTGTAAAGAGAAAAAAACATAGAAATAAGTGACTGAATAAATATTGTGTACTTATTTTTTATAATATAATGTCATGCATAATTTTTTCCTACTGAATGAATGAATGGTTTAATGAATTTTAGATTTTATTGAATGAATTATAAATGTTTCTTTATGATGAAATCTATATGTTTGCACATAATTTTTTTTTCAAGTACATGCATTGGGTATGGGGAATTGAGAGTGATGTGATGGGGGGGAGGGGCCATAAGAGCTTCCACCTTCACGTGGTTGGACTTGTTCAGAAGATAATATTAAATTATTCTTGAAACAAAGAGGAGCTCAATGAATGGATATGGTGGTGCCTTTCTACAACCCACTCGTGTGTTTTCTAATTTTTGACAATTTCTTGGGGCTTGTTATGAAACTAAAGCATCTTATCCTACTTTCCAAGCCTCTAACAAGGTAAGGAATTATTCATTTCTCACAGTTATTTCTTTGATGCATTATTGTCATACCATGTATTCCATGACTTATCAAATTTATTCAGGTGTATAATTGTAGTGTTAAAATTTTACTATGGCTATTTCACACATCCCTTGGAACTTGTTACAGATAGCCATTGGCAACATTTTGAAATTTCAAAAGAAAAATTGTCATTTTGATGTGATCGGTGGTATTATATACTTTTTTGTGTGTGTTCTCCATGTTTCCTCAAGTGAACTCTTATTACCCATTATTTTACATGAATATTATTGTAATTTACATTATTAAATTAAAATGTTCATCAAATGTATAATATCTACTTCTAGATCAAATAGTGAAATTATTAGGCCTAACCAATGCTTGAAAAGAGAGATATACCAAACAAGATCAATCAAGTAAATATTCAGGGATGAAGTAGCACTAATAAAGCGTGCTTGTTCTGTAGATTTTTTTATAATTGGTTTTACATGCATATATGAACTCCTACACTTCAACCACAATGATCTTAAATAATCTTATTTCTAATTTAATGTTGTCTTTTCATTACAAACTTGTCATCCCTTGCATATATGTGTTTGAGTAATACATAACACTTAGCATTTTTAGACTCTAGTTAAAAAAAGGTGTTTTGATACATGTCCTAACTCAACATCTCCACTAAATCTACAAGCATTAACATTTTCTCCACACATTAGCAGTCCTCCTCTTAATGAAATTAGGCTCCACATCCTATCATAAATCAAACTGTGTTGATATTTTGGTTCTTAGAGTTGTGTCATTGAATGACCAATTTGGCTACTGGTTTCCTACATAAATCTGCACTAGCCCACACATCATAACAAGTATTTGGCTATTGCTTAGCCCCTCTAACCTATGGGTTAGTCTCATCCAAAACATAAGATCATGCATATTCTTTCATTGTTACTAGGTCAATATCCATTTTATCAACCATCGGTCAATATAAACAAGTTAATCTATTTATCATATGCATGGCATTGATTCATGCATTTAATCCTAACGTACATTAGTACCCATGTAGGTTACACAATTTGTGGGTGTGGGTTGGAATTAACGGAAGGATAAGGTGGGGTGTGACATTCTTCTCAAACTTAGGAATGGGGTGTGTGGAAATATAATGTTATATAAAACTATATATTTAATATTTATATGCCAAAGTATATATTGTAATGCACATTCATGTTTGCATATGTTTCTTTTATCTTTTGTTCTTTCATTAAACTAAGGTTACACAATTTGTGGGTGTGGATTGGGATTGAAAGAAGAATTAGGTGGGGTGCAACATCCTTATTGAATTTAGGGATTGGGTATGTGGAAATATACATATTTTTTATAATAAAAAAAAATTATATGTAACGATTATTTTTTAAAGGAAATACTAGGGAAAAAATCAAAAAATTCAAAATTGTTAGCTTCTTTGTAGTTTAGTCAGTGGCACTTACGGCACCCTTAGTTTTCAATTTCAAATGAAGAGAAATAGAAAGAGAAGTTGTGCTAAAGCAACTCTAGCATCATGAACTAATTCTGGGAAATCTTTTGAAAAGCAAATTAGTGGTAAAAGTCCTTGAATCAACATTTTGGACATCAAACACCCCTAAAATAGTGATCCCTAGTCAGCTACATGAATTTTGGGCATGTATTAGACCTAAAAAATCAAGTTTGGGCATGTATGGGCAAGATTTATGGCTTAAAAAATCCCCAAAAAATCAAATATGGGTGTTCTTATTGGTGAAGACAACAATAAAACCCATTTAGTCTTTGTTCTTGGCAGTCAACAGGTAGAAGCATGAGTGAAACGACCCTCAAAGATTCATCAACAACCAACTGTAGCCTGTGTAAACTGTATTTCATACCAACAATTAGACCTAGAACATCATACTCAACGACCCTATAATGGGTCATTTCACCTTGTTCTTTCATTTGTTGTTGGAGGAGGCCAAATTGCATCCCTTTGTTAGTAGGAAACCATGATTTTGTTCATTTCCTAAGGTGTCAAGATATTTTTAATCCTCAACCCATTCCATAACCAGTAATGTGCTTTGATAAATACTTGTCATGTTTTTCACAGACATTAGAATTATTTTTATTATGTTTCTAAATGGTTTTTTCCTTGGTTAAGTTGAATTATTCCATATACTTGTTATTTTTATTGTTTTTGTGTCATATTGTATTAGATAGTTTGACTAGTTATAACTCTACTGCTCATGTGCTATACCTTTTAAATCCAAATTTATATGTCAAAGAATTATTGTTTTACTATTTTAGGCATATGGAATTACTGCTTTAATTTCTTGTTGAATTCTTTGATATGGATATGTGGTCTTACTAAATTTTGAAATTGCCACGTTAAAAGTATGAAAAATACAGAGTTTAGGACTTTGATCTCTAGACTCTAAATAGTACCTTGGATAAATTAGACTAAAATTTGACCATGAATTGATATTAAAAAACATATAACTGGATGGTTTGTTTATATTTGGTGCATTAGGGATGGTTCTCATGCCTTAATTCATGGTCCAAACAGAAATACAGGGTCTTATGCCATATAATTTATCCCTAGGGATCTTGTGTCATGTATCACTTATGTGAGTTTGGTGTGTTACATATGTATGTGAGTTTATGGTCATCTCTATTGTGTGTGAATTTTGTGGGTTAGTCTTATCTATATCATATTTGTCATTTCTTCATCACTCCAATTCATCAATCTTCCTCACACCAATGTTAATGTGATAGGTGTGCTTGTGACAATTGTCACATGGATGGGTAGACTCTTCATTTTGGACCATACTTTGGGTTAGGCTATGTATTCTCTCCTGCAATCTATTGGTAAAACTTGAATAAACCTAATATTGTTGTCATCTTAGAAGAAGGGATAACCAACAAACCTGGCAGATATGTTCCAAGAATCAAATGGAAAAATATGGAAATAATTTTCCTATAAACCCTCTATATTCTCACATTGAAATATGAAATTCTTATAAGTGATGCTAGCCAATGTGGACAAATTTTAAAAAAGAGAATATAATTTATATGATGTAATAAAATTTCATCTCCTCTCTATACCTACAATAATTAATTAATGCAAATACACGAGATATCAGAAATAATAGAACTTAGAATCACTTTTATATTGATCATGGGCCACTTCGAGGGGGCAACCTCCTTTGAGCAAGCTCAATACAATTAACTTCACGGTGCCTTCATAGGCCTCAACACACACTTATATACTAAGTCTAGGAACCAATACCATGGGTCAATACTATGTGTCAATACAAACCATGGGCTAAGTCTAGGCGCCAATACTATGAGTCAAAACCATGGGACATATAATACTATGGGACGACTTACAAAACATATGCGTCCAATACTATGGGTCAATACTATGGGCTAATATAAACTATGGATCAACAAATACTATGGGACGACTTACAAAGCATATGCATCCAACAACAATATACTAACAAAGTAAAGACATGGGTTCCTAACATCCCCTCTCCCTTAGAAAAAGCTTTGTCCTCAAAGCTTTATATGTGGAAATTGATGCAGAATCTGAAGGAGTGGGTCCCCTGTAGCATCCTCGAGTTGCATTCCGAGCCACTGGCACCTTTAGAGTTTCAGGGAGGATTGCATGGAAGGCTGTAGATGAAGAAGAACCATATCAGTGATGTGAAAAGTGTGCTCAGAACGGTGCTGATCGGCTTGTTGTTTCAGTCGAATTCTTGCCATATGAAAATTGTCCTGCAGAATGAGAAGAAGCTAATCACGGTTTCGAAGAATTGAGTCAATTGCCTGAACTGGAGAGCTGCTGAAGGTGTATGGAAGAAGAACTGGTGGTGCATGTACAAAGATTGCTTCATATGGTTTCCTTTGAGATGTGGTACTATACCACTGGAGCGCTTCTAGAAAATCCATAGAAATAGTTGTCCAAATCTGTGGAGGGATGGGTAAGGGTTCAAGCAGTCCTGAAAGGAGGGTCATTTCACCCTTGTTGACCTAGAAAGTATCACAGTCAAACACCATCCGTTGAATTGTCCTTTTGAGTCCCTGCCAAAAGAAGTTACATTGTTCCTGGTCATACGTTTTGAGGAACCCAGAGTGCCCTACTGATGAAGAAGTATGGAGTTCATAGAAGAGATAGCCCCATTGAACAGATTGCAACCAATTTGGAACAAGTAGAGAAATAGATGTAAGAGAAACTGGGTCATCAAATGTGCGAGGAGGAGCATCTTCCACCATATTGTCCTTACCCTTCTGGTAAGTGGTCGCATAGTCATAACCCATGAGTTGGATAACCCATTTCAGGTGTGTTGGGGAGGAGACCCGTTGTTCCAGGAAATTTTCCAGACTTTGGAGATCAATCTTGATGCAGAAATAATTCCCCAATAGGGATGGCTGCCACTTCTGGACTATATGCAAAATAGTCATCATTTCCTGCTGAGAGGTAGATGTGGCTAAATTCTTACCAGAAAGGTCTCTTGAAGGAAACAAGCTCATTGGTTCAGCAAAGACACCTGCATATCTATCCAAGGAAGTAGTGGAGACTGTTGATGGGTGCATCTGAATGGAATGGAGCTGAGCAATGACACCATGTGAATTCTTCTTAAGTATTTTTTCCAGGCGATGTGAACTCATGATGCAGAGAGACCCTGGTTGTAATCCCATAAATTTGTGTTGTGTCCCATTGACTGAAAACTGCATCCAAATTTCAGCAAAATCTCATAAGATGGGGCCAAGTGTGCGTAACCATTGAATGCCCAAAACCACATCACATCCGCCTAAGGACAAGGCAAACATGTGAGAGCGCAGGTTATAATCTTCCATAGAGATACGCACATTGTGACACTTCCCCTTGCAAGGTAAGGTGCCTCCATTGGCAACCATGACTTCAAAGTTGGAGCAAGGATGGACAAAACAATCAGCCTATTTGGCAATCCGGGAATCAATGAAGTCATGAGTGCTACCAGAATCAATGAGTATGGTAAGAGGGAGATTCTTGAAGTATCCCCTGACTCGCATTGTTTGTGGGGTGGTGATGCCAGTTACAGCATGGAGAGAGATCTTGGGTGGGTCGTCCTGAGATGGGGTGTCAACAGGCGGGTGTTGAATGTCAACCTGATCATCTACTATATCTGGAGCTTCTTCATCAAGTTTTGAGGCAAGCGGAGAATCCACATCCAAGAGATAGAGCTTTTGTTGAACACATCTATGTCCCCGAGTGAAGTTCTCATCACAATTATAACAAAGCCCTTTTTCTCGACGTGCTTGCATCTCTGTTTTAGACAATTGCTTGATAGGAGTTGGTTGAGGAGCAAGCATGATGGGAGGTCATTGGGAACCCATATTTCTGAAGGGAACAAAGGTGGGGTTGGAGCGTTGTTGAGCTGCGATCTTGTCCTCATCCAGCTTAGACAACCCTAGGACTTCCATCATTGTGTTGGGACAAAACATTTTGACCTCTGAGCGGATTTCATCCTTGAGACCACTGATAAAACAACTCCTGTAGAATTCATCGAACAATCCTTCTGTGTGATTGGCTAGTTTCTCAAATTCCGTCTGATACTCTCTCACTGTGCCAGTTTGGTGAAGTTTAGTGAGTGCTCCTGTGAAGTTGTTAAAAGAACTAGGACCAAATCGTGACAAAAGGAGTTGGAAAAAATCTGTCCAGTTTGGCTCGGGATGAGCTTGGATGTACCAACGGTACCATTGAAGGGCTTCCTGTTCCAAATGAAAGGATGCAAGTGGAACTTTCTGAACATCAAAAGTATTATGTAGACTGAAATATTGTTCTGCTCGGTATATCCATCCAGTCGAATCAGTACCATTGAAGCAAGGAAAATCAAGCTTCAGCCCACGAAAATTGCTGGAAGAAGAGAACCCGGTGGCTGCAAAATATTCTGGCTATCGGGTATTGTTCATGGTTGAATGCTGAAGATGGAGCTTGAGAAATTTTTCATCCAAATCTTGGAGTTTGGTTTGGATGGCTGCAAGTGCATCCTCCAGGGTTTTTGCTCCTACGCGGGTGACAACCATAGCCAGGAGTTTTTTTTTTTTTTTGGTTGACTGGGTAGGAAAGCAAAAACAGAAACTGCTTCAGTAAAGGAAAATCTCGACTTGGAAAAAATCTGAAGGGTAATTGGGGTTTGACGAGGTTTTGGACACTCTCAAATAGATAGGGAAGCAAAAATGAGGATTTCATAAGCGGGGTGAAAGAATGGGAAAATTTGGCAGAGTGGGGCAAAGAAGCAGAATTCAGAAAGGAAATCTGTGGTAAAATTTGAAGGTGATTGGGTGAAATCTGAGGAAGTTATGGCAAACCCTAAAAATAGACAAATGTGGGATTTCGGCTTTGGGAAGGGGAATTGGGGATAGGGTCCTCAGGAATGAAATATGCAGAATGACAGGGGTTCCCCGAACATTTCAAGGGAAATAGAGTGAAAACAAGGGAGATATGGAGGAAAAACTCTTTCTTTCTTTTTTTTTGGCTGGAGTGGCTACGGCTCAGAAGGGATCTGGAACAGATAAATCTGCAATGGTGCAGAAGGGATCGAAAACGGCTGGATCTAAAATGGCGACTGGATCTGGAACGACTTTCAGAATAGATCTGAAACGGCTGGATCTGGAGTGGAAGTGATCGGCAACAGTTCAGCTAAAAATAGATATGGACCCCAGGTATGTGCAGCTTCCTATCGGTTCAGGGGACTCACTCGGCCACCAATGTTGTCTGACGGCTTGCGTATTGGGGTAGTACCCCTCGCTCCATGGCTCAGGTAAAACTGATAACGACTTTGCCACAAACGACAGCTCTTGGTTTACCTCACGGGTGGGAACTAGTTAATCAGGTAGGGGTCGTTGCCCTTTTCGCTGGCAGGTCCTCTCAATGGGCCAACTACTTTTGGGTTCATGTGGTACTCCTCACAATGAGTTTTAGGGCTTATGCCCAAGTACTTCCCACAGTTAAGCGCATAGGGATTATTCCCAAATCCAAAGCTGCAACAGATGCAAAAAAAAATTTGGCAGAAATTCCACCCAACGAGCCCAAAAAAGTGCTCTGATACCAGATGTGATGAACTTGCAATAATTAATTAATGCAAATACACGAGATATTAAAAATAATAGAACTTAGAATCACTTTTATATTGATCATGGGCCACTTCGAGGGGGCAACCTCCTTTGAGCAAGCTCAATACAATTAACTTCACGGTGCCTTCATAGGCCTCAACACACACTTATATACTAAGTCTAGGAACCAATACCATGGGTCAATACTATGTGTCAATACAAACCATGGGCTAAGTCTAGGCGCCAATACTATGAGTCAAAACCATGGGACATATAATTCTATGGGACGACTTACAAAGCATATGCATCCAATACTATGGGCTAATATAAACTATGGATCAACAAATACTATGGGACGACTTACAAAGCATATGCATCCAACAACAATATACTAACAAAGTAAAGACATGGGTTCCTAACAAATTCTTATAAGTGATGCTAGCCAATGTGGACAAATTTTAAAAAAGAGAATATAATTTATATGATGCAATAAAATTTCATCTCCTCTCTATACCCAAAACTCATGAATGCTTGCCTCTCTTATAAGTATTGAAAGAGAACTTCAACATGCTCATAATTGCTCACTTCTCCTATAGGTACTGAAAGAATGCTCAACAATGACATTTTCTTTAGACAAAATCTAAACTTGTACAGATGTTTGAAATATTAGCAGTGAGTGCTCAGTGATTAAGATATCGACTTGGTTTGTGAAGCTCACTGATCAACCCTTAATGAATAAGGTACCAGCTGATCTTTGGAGTTGTAAAATAGACCTATTGCATATGCATTTTCCTTAGGATTGAAATCTTGTTGTACCATTCAACAAATACAAATTTGTATAAGAAATTTGCATTATGTATATTATAGTAGAAGACAATGGAAATAACAGAAGGTGCAAACACAATCCTTAGGAATATTGTAGAAGCATTTCGGGAATTCACTTTGGCTCTCACCTCATTCATTAGAGTAATTTCACATTATATTTGATTATGTAAGGATGAGAAGTAGCCATTCCTATAACTTTCTAAGAATTAGACGAGGGTTGGGAGGGTTGAACATTGTCAAGCTGTTATTTGAACAACTTTTGTCATAGATAAAGAAAATATGCTTAAAGGTGGGAATTGCCTTCAAGATGAAATATCCTAGAGTTAGAGATTAATAGACAATGGGATTCTCCACAATCTCAAAACTAGGAAGCTATAACAATTCATACATCATCATAAATCGTATCTCCTTCCAAGTGGGAAGATGGAAAAGGGGAATATCAAACCTAACAAATAGATACAGAGAGGATCAAAAGGTTAGCTACAATTACATATCATTTGAAGTCATAATTTTGTCTTGCATTTGAATTTTTGTTCTCATTCTATTTATTGAATAGTATGGTTCCTCTTCATGCGAGTTTTATAGACGTGTTAGGCATGCTTTCATAGAGTTGTGGCAACCTATAGGATATATAAGAGACACCAATGAATTCACTTCCCATCGAATGGATCTTAAATAGAATAAATTGATATGTTTATTATTCTCTTATAAGGAAATAATATATATATGTGGAAATAGATATGAGATTATGTTACTGGGTGAGTGAATGTACAATCAAGAAAAGATCGGTGTGCTTAGCTACAAAAGTCTACATTGGCCAAGAATAACATTCTCTGTGTTTGTTTGACTTGTTGGTTAAATCAACCTAAAAATAAGAAAATAATGGAGACTTTAGGGGCAATAGTTTGACTCTCAAAATAAGAAAATAAAGGATTGTCCGAAGCATACTAGTTTGTTCGGGGCACCTTTTGATGAGGTATGTGCATAAAAAGGACAATCATGGGCATGTTGCAGCCCTAAAAATTGATGACCAACAATGGAAAAAAAATAGTCATTTTGCAATTTTGGGCAAGAAATAGCCCTAAAACTTCATTTTTGGGTCATTTATAAGTCATTTTAGGTATAGTACAAACCTTAAAGTTGCAATCTAGTCAGGTCTAGAACAATACTGGGAAACTTTGTACTGTAGAACAACAATATACAACCTTGCACTTGCATTTTGTGAATGAATATTGTAATGTCCCCATTCAAATAAATCTCAAGAAGGGAAAATTCCACCAATCTACTAGTTTCCTAGGTTGGGGTGGAAACATTAGATTTGGAATAAGGGAACTAATAAACCCCAAATGGAATTTATCTTGACATAAATATATTAAATGGGGATAAATAAATATTTATGATGAGAAAATAAGATGGCACTTGGTCATGGAGACACATTGGTGGTGTGGGACACACACAAAGCTAGATTCCCCATGCCACATGGCACTCCACTCTCACCCATTCGAATCCAAGGTGGAGCCAACTATTCTTGGGGGATTTGTAAGGGCATAATACTTGGAATGAATCAATGAGGTCTAAATGTAGAGGAAGAGTAACTCCCATGGAAGAGGAAGAGGCATTTTGGAGCTAGTGGGACACTTGGGCTAGATTCCCAAGCCTATCTACACCAATGATGAAGATGCCTATGAAAATTATGACAAAATAAGACCTAATGGATGACATCTGACATACATGACATGTTAGGGAAAAAAATAGCCCCCAAGAAGGCGAACAAGGGAGTTAGGGAAGCCAAAGAGACACCTATTCGAATTGAGTGAAGGAGGAGGCTAGAATTGGAGGAACAAGTGGCATACATTGGAATCTCTTCCTAATTTGAGTTGGCATGAATATCATGGATGGAATTTGAGCTAATTAGTTATTTGGAAGTTTATAAAAGTCAAGAACAAAGAAGGAGAGTGGATTTTGGTCATTTTACATTTTTCATTTGGAGAGGAGAGCTAGTAGAGTGCTATTCTACTTGCCCTAGCACCAAATTCAAGGGTGAAAGATTCCCATCCTAATTGGAAATTGGAGAGGCCATTCAGACCTTTCATTTGGAGATACAATGGATTATTTTGTTACATGTTGAATCTATAGGGAATCTCACGGACACATCTCTTTCAGCTTGCTTCTACAACTATTCTTCCATTTCTTGTCATATTCTTGCACCTTGAGGAGAGGTCCACTTGGTGAGGTGATGATCTCTTTGGAATAGTTCTTGAGGACCCATATATTTGTAATATGATATATATACTATGTATTTACTTCTCAGATACTTTTAGATCGAAACTCCAAGATATTTCATGTATAAACGCTAAACTATGAATAAATGGTGTCATTTCCCCAATACCTTGTTACTTGCACTTGAAGTGGTATCAAATTCGAATGGTTCAATCAAAATTTGATATAATATTGTTGTATGTAGCACCATTAATATTCTGAAGAAGTTTCATATTCATTAGAGAAGCATTGGGAGCAATATTCTTAAGTTTCATAACCATTTGTGAAAATTTACTATCATTTCCCCCTATGTTAAAGCTAGTATACAAACATCTGATTTATGGAAGTTGAAGAAGCCTATAGAAACTAATTGATGATGAATTGGGGATCTCATTGAATTCCTTTATCAGTACCATGTCTCTATCCTAAAATTTGGGAAGGTATTACATTTTTTGGGAAGCCATCTTTGTCCCCTACCCTTGGGGGTTTTGAACCTCAATTTGACTAATAAAGTTCCCTATTTTTCCCTGATTATAAATGAATGTTGAAGAAGTGTTTTAAGAGTGTCCAAGAATCCATAAGCCTAATTTACATGTCTGAATACCTTCCAAACTCATCCAGACCCAATTCAGAACCATTTGGAGCCATTTGGAGCAGTTTAGTCAATACTAGTCTAAAGGTCGAATTGGCCCAAAAGTGCAATTTTTCCAAATTTTCCAAATTTATTAAAAGGGGACATTAAAAGTGGTATCAGAGCATGGTCCTTGCACCTTATGTGGATGACCATTTATGAAGACAAGAAGCCAAAGAAATCAGCCCCCGCCCTTAGAACCTGAAATTGAAAGTGTTTTTGTTGAAGAGGAAGAAGTAGGAAAAGAAGTGCATTTTGTTGAAACTATGGTTAAAGATGAGAAGGGAACCTCAGAGGATAGAAAGGAATTTACTAAATTCACAAAACCATTCTTTGAATACATGGAAAAGCAGATCATGAAAGGGTTCGAATTGTTGGCTAGTCAACTTGGAAGCAAAGGAGCAATAAGAGGCAACAATAGTTGTTCTTTCGAGGAAAAGAAGGCAATGGGTGAAAACATTTTCTCAAGGATAGGACCTCATAATAGACCTAATGAATTTCAGATTTCAGTAAGCCCTACTACACCTAAATTTATTGTGTCCAAAGAAGAACCTAACACCCAATTTGATATACAGGAAGTTGTAAAAGAATGGGAAAAGTTGAGTGAAGATTGTACAAGGACTCTACCCTTTGAGCAATACTTTAATGTTTCAAACAAACTCAAAATGAGGGAAGGTAATAGGACTCCATTTCAGAATAAAGAATTGACTTATGCCCTTGGAAAAATGCCCCTTCCCACTTTTGATGGCTCATTTCAAAGTTCTGCAAATACTTGGGTACAAAAACTAGATGTGTATTTTCAGCTGAATCCAATGGTGGAAGAGGATGCTTTAAAAATGACTATTTTGCATCTCGAAGGAGAAGCCAATGATTGGTGGTTCCATGGTCTGAAAAATTTGGGACATGATCAGGTTACAACATATGGAGAATTTGTTGACAGGGTATTAGAAAGATTTGAGCAAAAATACCCAGAATTGCCTTTCAAAGAACTAGCCCAATTGAAGCAAGTTGGAACCCCTGCTGAGTATATGTCGGAATTCCAAAGACTAACAGTCAAGGTGGATGATATATATATGGTAATATTAGTCTTTATATTTACTGAAGGTTTGGATGAACCCTTAAAATTTTTAGTTAAATCTGACAAACCTAATTCATAGAAGGACGCCATGAACTTGGCAAGAGATTTGCAGAATGTGCTACTAATGACAAGGGTTCCCCCCAAGACCAACTTTCCTTCCCAATTCATATTTGAAAAGAATCCATGGCAAGAATATGAATTTGGAAAGGATAAGAAAGAGGGACCAAGCAGGGAAGAACTCAGAAGAAAGAAACTGTGTTACACATGCTTCCAACCATGGGTACCAAGGCATAAATGTGCTAAGGGAAAGGCACATTTCATTGAAGTATTTTTTGATGATGAGTATGAAGGGGGTATGGAGGAAGGAGGACATATTTCATCCCAATAAGAGGGATATTCCACAGTAGAAGAAGAGAAAAAAGAATAATATCATCCATTACCTGACAAAGGGAGACTAGCAGTGCTTTTAGGAGTACCTTGTTTCCACACTATTCGATGTCAAGGAGCTGTACAACGACAAGGGTTTTGGTATTGGTAGATGGAAGAGCCACACATAATTTCATTGATGCATCCATGGTGGATAGGAGAAAGCTACCTTCTGAACCATTCGATGGATTCACAGTCATCATTCTAGGTCACCATACTATGGAGTGCATGGATTCCAAAGCTACAACTCACCATAGGTAATTACACATTTTTTGATAGATTTTATGTGGTTGAATTTGCTGATACTAATTTAGTCTTGGGAGTGCAATAGTTGTACTCTATAGGGGAACATACAGTGAACTATCAAATCCCTAAAATGAGATTCAAATATTCGGAAGGAAAACAAAGGGTATTGAGAGGAATGCACACCTATCCGAATCAAGTAGTTTCATCCCACAGCATGAAACACAAGAATGAAAAGGTTTTGGGAGACATTCCTCATGGAAGGCCACCTGATAAAGGAGGAACAAGTTTGCAGTATCCTAAATTGATATTTCTTGAGGGAAAGCAATCTTGGGTGGGGAGGACTGTAATGTCCCCATTCAAATAAATCTCAAGAAGGAAAAATACCACCAATCTACTAATTTACTAGGTTGGGGTAGAAACATTAGATTTGGAATAAGGGAACTAATAAACCCCAAATGGAATTTATCTTGACATAAATATATAAAATGGGGCTAAATAAATATTTATGATGAGAAAATAAGATGGAACTTGGTCATGGAGACACATTGGTGGTGTGGGACCCACACAAAGCTAGATTCCCCATGCCACATGGCATTCCACTCTCACCCATTCGAATCCAAGGTGGAGTCCACTATTCTTGGGGGATTTGGAATGGAATAATACTTGGCATGATTTAATGAGGTCGAAATGTAGAGGAAGAGTAACTCCCATGGAAGAGGAAGAGGCATTTTGGAGCTAGTGGTACACTTGGGCTAGATTCCCACCAGTTGTGACAGATTGAGGGTATGTGACAGATTGGTATCAGAGCTTAAGGTTCAACACTACGGCTGTTGGGCCCTTCATAGAGATTAAAAAAAATCATTGTGTGTATATTTAGTTAGTATTTGGAATTAAAATGCATTAAAGAAACCTGAAGATCTCATGGCTTCTATTTTTTAGAATGGGAAATCATTCCCATGACTGTTTTGGGGATTTTTGCAAAACTGCTTGCATTGATTTCATCTTATGAAAGTGAGGAAGGAGGGAGAAAATCCCTTCTCAAGTTGAATGCTTAATTTACATTGTTTCTAATGCAGTATCAATTTGTTTTTGTATTTGTTGTTTGCCTCCATGGAGGAGAGAAAGGAAGCACAACCCCTTGCTATCTGTATATTATTCTGTTGTTTTATTTTGACATGAAGAGATGCAATTTATTACATCTTTTTATTGTTCTGTTATATGCGAAGTATGATCTCTAATTATGCTTCCTGTTGAGCAATGATCATCACAGAAAAAAGAAGGAAAAATTTTAAATTTTTCTAACTGTTTTTGAAAATTTGAAAATTTTCTAAGTGTCTACTGCTAAGGCTACGGCAACGGAATTAACGATAAGTTTTGCGCACGGCAACGACAATTTTAACTTTAAAATCTGTGATGCGCATGGCACGCGTGGCGAAATTAATGTTAAATTCTATGACACTGGCAGTGGATCTAAGCTTAAAAATTGCGCGTGGCGGCAATTTTAGGCTTAAAAGTTGTGATGGAGGCTCGCGCGCAGCGACGATTTTAGCCTTAAAACCTGCGGTGCGATCGCAGCGACGAAGGCTTGCAGGCACAGAAGTTAAGGTTATCTTTTGCGACATAGTTAGCAGAGAAGTTGGTAATTCTACGCCAAAAGGAAGAGAAAATCTCAAAAATTTCTAACTATTTTCGAAATTTTGCCTAAGGGTTGCGACAACGAAAATTAGACTAACTTTCTGTGTGCGCGGCGGTGGAAGTTACACTAATTTTCTACGCACACGACGGTGAAAATGAGGCTAAATTTTTGCACGCACAGCGGTGAAAATTAGGCTAGCTTTCTACACGCGCAGTCGGCGAGTTTAATGTTAAAAATCTACAACACGACGGCGAAAATTGGGCTAATTTTCTGCGACGCGGCGGCAAAATTTTCTACGGCATATGCGGCAATTTTAACGCTAAAATTCGAGACACTAGCGGCGAATTTTAGCTTGAAATTCCGCGACACGGATGACGCTTTTTAAGCTAAATATTTGCGTCACCAGTGGCAAATTTTAGCTTAAAATTCCGCGACACAGGCGGCACTTTTGAAGCTAAATTTCCGCGACAATGGCGGCCATTTTAGCCTTAATATTTGCGCCAAACGGGGAAAATAAATGGGAGCAGTAAGGCAACGCTGATGAAAGGGAAATCTCTCACCTTAAACCATTTATGTTTATAACATAATAATTGTATGCTTGGAAAATATCATGAATGAATGTTATACACGTGAATACATATATTGAATTTCTACTTTGTGAGAAGATCATAGCTAATAATTGCTTATGTGCATGGTAGAGAGCCCATGAAATTGGATCAGGTATGATGTGGAAGAGGAAATTCCATTCTACAATGAAAAATTGGAAGGGAGAATTCCTCCACTACCCTCTTGATATTGTATTTATAATTCTGAAGTGGTCATGCATATAAATTATGGCATAGGAATGCTGAAATGCAAGAGATTAGATAGATGATATGACTATGCACTAGTAGGCATATTAAAAAACATTGCACAGTGCATGTGAAATGTTTGTGCATGAATAGGACATTGCATATTGGTAAAATAGTGAGGTTTCACATATGCAATGAGCCAATTGAGATAATTATGGTGGTTGCTAATAATTAGTTGTGTCTGCATTGGTTGTAGGACAAATACAATCAAAACATGGCTAAAGAAGTTGATGACGTTGTTGCACGTGACCAACGACCTTATGAAGAGAGGATGGTGCAACAAGTTCGTGACCATGATGTTGGAAAAAGGACTGAGTAGCCTTGGTAAGAGGCCAACCGATCAGGTAACATCAAGCGATGTTAATAACAGCCATGCGGGTAATGGTTATTTGTGCTTAATTGCATGAATGTTGAAAGAGGATTTGGTAAGATCCCTTCAACTATGTTTTGAACCATGATGATTTGGTTTACATATGGTATTGAGTGCCCGAATGGGATTGTTAACCTACCAAGTATGGTGAGGTATGGGTAAGTGAAGGCAATGATCCTTACACCCTATAATTGCTTAGAAATCTCAATGCATTCATATGAAATTATGTCATGCCTTGACGGTTGTGAGTTTAACAACCAAAGAAAGTGAGGACTTATGGCCCTGTCATGGTAGTACATGGTTAGGCCATAATAGGTTTGAATGCATAATACTCATAAATTAATGCAGAGTTACATTGAGGAGATGTGCATTAAAATATTATGTACAATCTTGTGGTTATACATTGAGTGATTGCACACTAAAAGATTATGTGAGTGATGTAAAAGTGCATGCATATGTATAGGTGCACATGTTGAGATGCATTGTGTGAATGCATGATTGTGGTGTATGTTTCATTACAACTAGATAATAGATGGAATGGTGAACTATTGTCAATCCTAAGAGCATTTCATGAGCTGCTATGAATGCAAGAGAATGATTGCATAAAATGATGTAATTAAACAATGCAACTCTAGTATGGTAATGATTCACATGAAGTAGATGATTTTGGTGATATTAAATGCTTCAGTGACTGTGGCAGCAATGAAATACTATATGCATAGAGACTTACAAAGCGTTTGGCTGATGGAAGTTTCAGATTTCAGGTAGATTGTTTTGGGCATGGCGAATAAGGGTAAGTCCATGATGAAGATGGGAATCTACCGTGAGCAAGAGCCAAACGATATGAGAACAGACTCATGGCTAAGAGAATCAATTTTCGTAGAGGACAGAATTGCAATTCATACTTGAATTTAATTATCAATGGCATTGACTGATTAGAGAAATCAGATTTGAATTTTATTGTTAAATGCTGCTAACTGTTTGGCTATTGGATAAATGTGCCAGGAAGACACATTGCAAGAAGACCAGGAGTGATGGCTTGCAAAAGCAAAACTAGATGGGAAAGACCCCATGCTTTGGAAATGGGTTTCGGGTGAAATGCCATTGATAATATCTCAGCCAAACTGCATGTCGGTAAACCATGAGAGTGAGATGGTAAAGCTATGCCCAGAAGGTATGTGAGATACATCTGCAAAATGAATGAGTATTCTGTGACCCTAGACCAGAACATGCATGTCTAAATTATTAGGGTTAATATGCAGAGCATGCTCTATCTTATTTATATCATTGCAAACTGCTTGAGTATGATTAGGGCCTACATGGCGCACATTAGAAAGGAGGTGCACACCTTTTCTAGTGTTGGGTCATGATAGGGTTTTCAATATTGACTACACCCTAAGGAAATGGATGCATTCCTGGTGTTTCAATACTTGATAGTGAATGATATGGATTATGGTTACAAAATTGAACAGCAATACTGATGAGCTTGCTTCTCCTTCTTGTGTTGTCATCCTACACAGATGCAGACTGATACTGTACATTAAGAGGCAAAGTGAAGAAGGGTACGCAAAAGGACTGTATAGGAATTGGTAACCTTTCTATGCTCACATGAAATATTACCAAAAGGGATGGACAGGCCCGAAGAGCTGGGTAATAAGAAGAGGTATCATCATTGTGTGAGTGGGTTCATGCTAACCCGTAGTCAAGAAAGTCACCTATAAAGTTCCTAAAAGGAACCATCGATTTGCACCAGAGGAGGAGTGACGTCCTTGTATGAATGAAGAGTTGTGTGTGTGAAGGGTTGTGGTGCAAGAAGGTGTGGAGACATTGGTGAAGGCATAAAATCTCTATTGGGACAGCAGTAGGAGGGCGAGCGCCAAGACTGACTGAAAACCCTGAGATGCCTATGGATCCATAGTAGAGCCTTGACCTATAATGGTCAGGTGGCGCAGTTTCCTTCCATTGGTCGATGACCCAGACGAATGTGCTGGCTTGGCAATGGAGAGGGCCAACCAGGTATGGGACTGGTTGGGCACCACCAAATGCTTGGTAAATCCAGTCGGCATGAAGGTGTACTGGTAAAGCATTAACTACATCCAAGTCCATAGGTGATCCCAAGGCTTGCAAAGCGAAGCAGGATCCTGTGGACCATATGGGAAACGCACAATACAGATAAGTATCCAGTTTCATTTATGTCTTGTTTGGAATAATGAAGATTTCAGGTATAAGTCTTCTAACAACTAAGCTGATACACTAATGTTTCTTTGTTGGAAACCTTGGTCATTGTAGGAAAGCAAGACCCTGAAAGCGCTATAAAATTACTGGTAAATCCAGAGATTAAATGAGTGGGCGATATGAAATTATTGATAAATCCAGAGAGTAACTGGTTGGGCATTCACTACTTAATATTGTGAAACAGCGTGTATGCTGGCCCAATACCCCTTAAACAATTGATAAAACCAGTCAGCGTACTGGCCTGGCATTGCCTATTCGAATGATTATGGAGTAGCCTACGTGCTGGCCCAACATTCATAATTGTGTCCACGGGAAATCCAAGGCTCGTAAAGCAAATAAGGATCCTATGGAATAAAGTGAATACATCTAATACAAATAAGTATTTGGTTATCTTGCAACTTCTTGCTTATGAATATACATGTGTATGTGATTTGCATCTGATTTCCTAAACTTTTGTTTAGAGATAAACCCTATGAAAATAAACTAAACATGTGAACTGATTCAATGTTTGAGTGTAGGTATTGTTGGAAGCAAGGACCTGGAAGGCATCATAGGGATGCGTATGGACATATGACCATCCTAAAGATCTCAATATGAGCAGTAATAAAAGATATTGCTAGTGAACATGAGTGGGTCCTAGCAACCAGAGGTTCTGTAAGCAGAATGGGAAGGGGTACCCAAGTTGAAAAGCATTAGACAGACCTTAGACACTAATTGTCATAGCCAATAAAGGGCAATTCAAGCATTCACATTAAAGTGAAAGAGACTAAGGAGCATGAAACCACAATGATGGCGTAGCTCCGTAATAAAACAAGACTAAGAGGGAGAAACTCTTACTCTTCTCTTTCCTTTTTATTGATGCATTTATAAAACAAAGAATTGTTGAATGCATGTCATGACTAGAAGAAGAATGTGTTTATTTGCTTGAATTAAATTATGAATGCTAAAATAGTTATTTTACTGTGAAAGGATGAACATGAAAGAGATCATGTGTATGTTGGGAAAGCATGGAAAAAAAAAAATTGGAAGTCGCATGAGTGAAGCATGGACGTTCCATGTCAATTGGGAAATAATTGACTAATTTTAATGTTTATATTATGCCTGTCCTAACAAAGAGTTTCCATGATCAATTTCGCAGGGAGAAATTGAAACAATTGGTTGCAGCCGACACAAGCAAGTGTTGCTAGTAAGTGAAGAGTGGTCAGCTATGCACATTGACCATGGCGGCAGACCAAAAGCTATTAGAATTGGCTGAAAGTCTTCTTCAAACAATTGCAAAAAAAAAAACCCAAGAAAATCTTGGAGAGATGCTCAAGCAACAAAGGCAGTTACCTCCAATAGAATGTTGGGGATGTGGAGGAAATCATCTCCTCCGTGAATGTCCAGCAAGGGGTAGCAAGAAAAGCGACAGCCAGCAGGAGCCATGTGCACGAGTTAAAGAACCTCACCTTGACGTCTCCAATTAATGAAATGCAGGACATACCTACACGTTTTGTGAATTTTGGACATGTATAAAGTGTGTATGTATTCCTAGGTATTGGAACACCGAGGATGGTGTTATTCCAAGGGGAGGGGTATGTCACATCCCCATTTTGACCCTTGTAATATTTTGGGCTATAATGTAAATATTGTATGCATATTATGTATGATTCCTAACGTGGAGCTCAAGGCCAAGGCCCCGCTAGTGAACGCTCGACCTTGAAGAGGCAAGTATTGGATATTATGTTGCCCATGTGCTAGAGAACCATGGGAATTGTAAATATTCATTTTAATATAAAAATGCCCACAACTAGCTATGCAATGTAACAAAAGATGGTGGCATGATGTTACAAGGAATTGGGAGGGAAATATTTAAACCCTTGAGCCAATGAAGTCAAGTTAAGTGTCAATGAGAGAACCCATCAACCATCAACCACCCATGTTGACTTTGGTGCCCAATCATTCATTTCTCCCAAGAGTTGGGTGAAGTAGTTAATGCCTTGGGGATTGGGGAGGTATGGCTATCCAAATTCGAGTATGGGCAAGCCCCCCTCATGGAAAATTGTGTTTCTCCTTCTTGGGCAAGAAAACACCCACAAATTTTCTTCCCAAGCCATTATTCATGATCAGACTTCACTCTCTCACGTTTTTGGAGCTTGCTAGGAATTTCTCTCATGGAGTATGTTCTAAATTCACTGGTTTTCAAGCTGAGAATCCCATTTTTGTGATGGCTGGACTGTGGGAAAAGAAGAGAATCCATTGGGAAGCTCAATAGATAAGTTTGATAGCTTGTTGTTTCCATTATTGTTGTAAAAACGTTTTTGAGTTTCCAGATTTGGTTTCATTTGTGGAAAAATCGTTTTTGTGAACCCAACTGTTATCTCCTACCTCAGAAATCATTTTTTAATGTTCCCATTAATTGTATGACTGTGTATGTGCCAATTTCAGGTGCCAACCTATCACGGTTTTGCCCAAAAATCGTGTTGGTTCCCTGCTGCCAGTTAATGACTGTGTGAAGACCGTTTTGGCCCTTGAATGCCCAAGCCTTTGCCCCCTCACGCAGTCTGAGCTAGCTGGAGATTTTCCCATCACGTTTTTCATCTATCTCCTGCATTTTCCATGCCTAGGAACTCATTTTTGTATTGCACAATGGATGGGAGGAAGGGAGCCACGAATTTGGGGTTTATGGAGGCCTTTTTTGTCCCTTGAGTGCCCACAAACGTTTTTTGGAAACGGTTTTGATCTCCTAGGGTGATTCCCCAATTTCCATTCGTTTTTGGTTGCCAAACGCTTTTTCTTCATGCCCAGAAATTGTAATTTTGATGTTATGTGTATCCATGCCCAGTTTATTAGTTTTCTGTGTGTATGAGATTGTTGGGGTTGAAATGGGTTTCCATTGTTTTGGCTTGAGCTTGAGTGGAAGCATCCACAAATGAAGAGGATTCATATTTAGCCTGATAAACCCATCTGTGGACTGGCTTGGCTTAAATGCAAATGATTATTTGGCTGTGTATGAGCTTGAGAGACCCCTTTTCCTTGTAGATATCATGCCCAGCTCAGGGGTGGTCTCTGAGTGCTGAAATAATATAGGCTGGGCAAAGACCTACGGTTGGGAGGAACGTTGCAGCAACATAGCTAGTTGTGTGGGACAATTACACGACAAAGATAAGTGTTTTCTATTTATGTGTTTTTCCCCTACAGTGTTTAAATTAAATGACTGTTATTGATATATTGAATGCATATGAAATTATGTGTGTGGATGAGTTTATCTCCGTTGTGCATGTTTGTTGAATTTACATCTGCACACATGGGTTTTTAATTGTATGAATCTAATGAATGGGCTGAGTTTGTTTAAAAAGCTTCATAGATTGGCTTCATGTTCCCTTCCAGAAATTGGAGAGATGGGACGGTATGTGAAAAGTCCACTATTCTTGGGGGATTTGGAATGGAATAATACTTGGCATGATTTAATGAGGTCGAAATGTAGAGGAAGAGTAACTCCCATGGAAGAGGAAGAGGCATTTTGGAGCTAGAGGGACACTTGGGCTTGATTCCCTAGCTTCTATGAGACCAATGATGAAGATGCCTAGAAACTTATGAAAAAATAAGACCTGATGGATGACATTTGACATACATGACATGTCAGGGCTAAAAATAGCCTCTAAGAAGGCACACAAGGGAGTTAGGAAAGCCAAAGAGACACCTCTTCAAATTGAGTGAAGGAGGAGGCTAGAATTGGAGGGACAATTGGCATACATTGGAATCTCTTCCTAATTTGAGTTGGCATGAATCTCAGGGATGGAATTCGATATAAGGAGGTCTTTGGAAGTTTATAAAATTCAAGAATAAAGAAGGAGAGTGGCTTTTGATCATTTTACATTTTGCATTTGGAGAGGAGAGCTAGTAGAGTGCTATTCTGCTTGCCTTAGCACCAATTTCGAGGGTGAAATATTCCCATCATAATTGGAAATTGGAGAGGCCATTTAGAACTTTCATTTGGAGCTACAATGGATTCTTTTGTTACAGGTTGAAGCTACAGGGAAGCTTGTGGGCACATCTCTTTCAGCTTGCTTCTACAACCATTCTTCCATTTCTTGTCATATTCTTGCTCCTTGAGGAGAGGCGCACTTGGTGAGGTGATGATATCTTTGGAATAGTTCTTGAGGCCCCATATATTTGTAATATATATACTCTGTATTTACTTCTCAAAATACTTTCATGTATAAATGCTAAACTATGAATAAATGGTGTCATTTCCCCAATACCTTGTTACTTGCACTTGAAGTGGTATCAAATTCGAATGGTTCAGTCAAAAACTGATACAATATTATTGTATGGAGCACCATTAATATGCTTAATAAGTTTCATATTCATTAGAGAAGCATTGGGAGCAACATTCTTAAGTTTCATAACCATTTGTGAATATTTACTATCATTTCCCCCTATGTTAAAGCTAGTATACAAACATCTGATTTATGGAAGTTGAATAAGCCTATAGAAACTAATGGATGATGAATTGGGGATCTCATTGAAGTCCTTTATCAGTACCATGTCTGTTTTCTGAAATTTGGGAAGGTATTACAATGTTTGGGAAGCCATCTTTGTCCCCTACCCTTGGGGGTTTTGAACCTCGATTTGACTAGTAAAGTTCCCTATTTTTCCTTGATTATAAATGAATGTTGCAGAAGTGTTTTAAGAGTTTCCAAGCATCCATAAGCCTCATTTGCATGTCTGAATACCTTCCAAACTCATTCAGACTCAATTCGGAACCATTTGGAGCCATTTGGAAGCAGTTGAGTCAATACTAGTCTAAGGGTCGGAATTGGCCCAAAAGTGCAATTTTTCCAATTTTTTCAAATTTATTAAAAAGGGACACTACAAATATGGACAAGGGACACTTAGGGAGAATTCTGAGCATGAGCAACAACAAAAAACATGCATAAGCCTCAATTTTGGGTAGCTTGTAAGGTACAACATCCTATTTGATCCTTCCAACAACGTTAAAAAGGAATTTTGGGCACTCCTAGGTTCACTTTCACCATTAAGAAGCACTTAATCTCAAAATTGGGCAATTTTTAACCACAAAACATCCATAAATCAAACTGTTGGGAAAAATTGTGTATAAAAGCAGTAGTTATGGACATGTTTCAGCCTTATCTAACCATCAATCCATAGTAAATAAGCATCACAATAGCACAATTAGGCACGAAAGATTCAGTTTGCGACCTCAATATTTTAGCTCTGTATTTGAATCAACTTCTTTGTATATATAAGCAGGAAAAATATTCTTAATACTTTAGCTCTGTATTTGAATCAACACCTTAACTAGTTATTTTGTGCAAAGGAATTGTTCACGGTGAACCTTTGGAACTATTATTTATTTATTTTTAAATTCCCCAAAGTCGTCGCAAATACGACGACACTTCCCAAGAATCCGACGACCTTTCCATACCTCCGACGGTAAATGTCGTCGGACTTTATCTTTTTTCTATGGGTTTATGCGTTGGGTATCCGACGGCCATGTGGTCGGATATCCGACCGTCAAGAAAGTAATGTGGGTGGGATATCCGATGGCCATGTGATCAGATATCCGACCGCCAAGAAAGTAATTTTGGTCGGATATCTGAGGTCCATGTGGTCGGATATACAACCTTCGAGAAAGTAATTGCGGTCTGATATCCGATGGCCATGTGGTCGGATATCCGACCTTCGAGAAAGTAATTGTGGTCAGATATCCAACATGTATATTAAAATAATTGTGGTCGAATATCTGACGAGACCGTACTGTTGTCGGATATTCGTCGAAGTTTCACCGAAGTTTAAAAAAAGAAGGGTTTATCGGATTGTCGATAGAGTGATGTCGAAAATCAAACATATATGTCGACAGATTTTGGGTTCAAATTTTACTGTGAATGTTAGAGGATTATGTATTTTAACTCTTATAAAATTGTGTTTTGTAACTATAGATTCTAGCTTATAGTATTTTAGTAAAATTATATAACAAAACATGAAAAAAATTCCTCACTTCACTTCTACTTTCTCAATTTCTCATCCCATCATCTAGTGTTGTTGGCTTCCATTTCCCTTTCCATGTTGGCATTTTTTTTTATAATATTTTTATAATTTAAAAAAGAGAAATTTTTTATTTAAAAAATATTTAATATAAATATATACACATTATTATAAAAAAATCATAGAAATAAAATTTAATATTATTTACTAACTTATTTATTATAAGGGTTGACAGGTGTGGGAAGGGTCATTTATGACCCTAGAGGTAACAAGTTATTCCAGTATGCATGGGGATTAGGAAGGAGAACAAACAACCAAGCAAAATGGGTGGCTCTCCTTCAAGGGGTTGAAATAATGTTCTCTATGCATATAGAACATTACTCTATCCTCGGAGACTCCATGATTGTTATACAGAAAATGATAAACATTCAAAAAGGTCATGACAAGAATATGAATAGAATTCAAAAACGAATTATCTTTGTCATTAGCAACATCTCCATGATCCAGTTCTATCACATTCTAAGGCATAACAATGTGGAGGTTGACACCATGGCTAACCAAGGATCTAGGTTAAGTGAAGGGCTCATCATTTTCAGCCAAGACCGCCCTCACACCAAATGGTCCCCTTGTTTTTTATCAACTACCTTAACGGGGTGTGCATGCAAAGTTCCCCTCTCCTTTTGTGGACAAGTGGAATCCATTATAGCTTGGGCTTTAAAGCCCGCCCTTGGACAACCCTCACTCCCATTAATAAAGGTAGTTGTGGCAGTGATATGGAAGCATGCGAAATAATGTTGAACTCTCGAGGCTCTCGTCTGCACGATCCTTTTCTGGGAGAAGGAACTACCTTTCAAACAATGGTGTATGGTGTTGAAATTCTCACTTGCAACAGTGTGTTTCTCAGAGCTGCTCTGTGAACTATTCTGTGGTCTATCCCAGCCAACAAGAGGATGAGTTTTGAGAATATGATGAAGGAGCTCCGGGAGATCAAGGTGGTTCATTAGGATATTAGGAAGAACTCTCGCAATGCCTTTGAAGTTTCCAAAGATGCTCTGGAAGAAAGCAGACAAATTGGTCTGGACCTTACCCGGATGGACTTGAGAATGGAGGATGTGGAAACCAATGTCCACGTCCATGTTGGTGAGCTTGAGGAAATGCAGAAAGATGTCAAAGGTATTAAAGGCTATCAACAGGCCAACTTTGAAGGCCTTAAACAATTCTTGTTCTCTCTAAAGGGGCAGTTATTTGATACTTTGCAAAACAGAAATGACAGGATTGAGGCTCGTTTGGTTCAACTGGAAGATTCGTCGAGTGACCTGAGGGAAGAATTCGGGAAGCACTTCGAGCCATTGGATCCTAAAAATTAGCATGAAGACAACTCTCTGATGGAAGATGACTCGCATACACATGAAGGAATCCCTCCTTAATTCCAGGAATGTTGATGCATACTACCTGGTTTTTTTTGTTAGATATTTTTTTGTGCTTATATATGTAATCAGTTTGTCAGGATTTACTTAGTAAAAGGCGGTAGATATGAACAGTTAGAAGGAACAATACCCATGCTGAAAAGCTTATTTTTACAACTATGTATTTCTCATTATCCATGCTATGGTTTAGCCTTCAAGGAAGGGTATTTTGTAATTTATCCTATGTTTAATACAATACTATTTCACGTTCCTGTTAAAAAAAAAAACTTATTTATTATAAAAAAATCATACAAATCAAATGTTATTGACTAGATTTTTGTTTACTTCTAAATTATAATTTATATTTAAAATATTATATATGAAAATGATTAATTATATTAAAAAAAAAATTGAAATATATTAATTGAATTGTAAAATATTTTTTATAATCTTTTACTTTTTCCAATTAAATTTAAAGCATAAAATTAAGAATCTTTTCTTTTAAAGATAATTATAATTAATTGAAATTACAAGTCTATAATCTTGAGCTATATATCTTTATTATATAACAACAACATTTTTTATTTTAATAATTGTTTTTATTATCAAATGCAAAATTTATTTATTTATTTGTAAATTAATCTTATTATTATCTTATTTTCTTCTTAATACTAATTCACTTGTTTTATTAATATTTAGATTTCATATAAAGAAATTCATTTAGAACATCAAAAAATCCCAAATATTAACATAGTGAAGATCTTTTTTTATTTAGGTAGTATATATATACAATTGTATAAAATATGTTAGATTTTATTTTTACATAGACTTTAGATACAAAACTAAATATATTTTATCTATTTGACATATAGAAAGTGGAGAACATTAAAAAAATCCAAATATTAATATAGTGGATATCATTTTTTAATTTTAAATATTAGATATAATTTTTTAATTTAAAGTAGTATTTTTAATTTTTATTATAATATTAATTTTCCTAATTTTTATGTCAAAATTATGGTGACATTCATTCATATGTTTCTTTTTAAACTTTTTGAGTATAAAAATAAAATTCTACAATAAATCAAGTAGTTAACCATCATCATCATATATATTGTATAAAATATGTTATTTTTTATTTGTATATAACTTTTAAAATAGAAAAATAAATATATTTGTGCATTTTGTCTTTTATAAATAATTTGAGGTATACTAATAATCATATATCATTGTATAAAATATGTTAATTTTTTATTTGTATATAATCTTTAAAATAGAAAACCAAATATATTTAACGTGCACTTTGGATTTTATAAATAATTTGAGGTAGTATAGGTATAAAATTATATAAAATGTGTTATTTTTAATTTTTATATAAATTTTTAGATGAAAAAATTATTATATTTAAAGTGTATTTTATATTGTTTTAAAGAAAGTCGGCATCTTCTGTTTAAAGTGCACTTTAAAAATAATTATATTTAAAGTTTATCTTATATTGTTTCATTTGTCAAATAATTCTATTTCGTTGAGATATTGTTCGACCTACTATCCATGATACGTGAGGAAGTTTGTTGAGATTTCCTGTGTGTTGTTAGCTTTTCTTGATTTCTTTGGAATAGTAGGAAAGTGATTTTTCCACTGAACAAAATATATTTTTAAAATGCATTTTATATTGTTTTAAGAAAAGTTAGCTTTTATAGATAATAATAATTAGTGGAATACTAAATGTATTTAACATATGTTTTAAGGAAAGTTGACGTGTATGGACACTCATGAATGTACTAGTTAGTGGATATCATAGAAAACTAAATATATTTTATCTATTTGATAATAATTAGTGAAATACTAAATGTATTTAACGTATGTTTTAAGGAAAGTTGGCCTGTATGGACACTCATGAATGTACTAGTTAGTGGATATCATAGAAAATTAAATATATTTTATCTATTTGACATATAGAAAGTTGATAACATTAAAAAATCCAAATAGTGGATATCATTTTTTAATTCTAAATATTTGATATAATTTTTTAATTTAAGGTAGTATTTTTAATCTTTATTATAATATTAATTTTCTGAATTTTTATGTCAAAATTACAGTGACCTTGACTCATATGTTTTTTTTAAGCTTTTTGAATATATGAATAAAATTCTACAACAAATCAAGTACTGAACCTTCATCATCATATAAAATATGTTATTTTTTATTTGTATATAACTTTTAAAATAAAAAAATAAATATATTTAACGTGCATTTTGTCTTTTATAAATAATTTGAGGTATATTGATCATCATATATCATTGTATAAAATATGTTAATTTTTTATTTGTATATAATCTTTAAAATAGAAAACCAAATATATTTAACGTGCATTTTGGATGTTATAAATAATTTGAGGTAGTATAGGTATAAAATTATATAAAATGTGTTATTTTTAATTTTTATATAAATTTTTAGATGAAAAAATAATTATATTTAAAGTGTATTTTATATTGTTTTAAAGAAAGTTGGTATTTTCCGTTTAAAGTGTACTTTAAAAATAATTATATTTAAAGTTTATCGTATATTGTTTCATTTGCCAAATAATTCTATTCCGTTGAGTCATCTTCTGGTTTGGATTATCGGTTGACGGTTTGCTCAACCTAGCATCCACGATACATGAGGAAGTTTATTGAGATTTCCCATGCGCTGTTACTTTCATTGATTCCTTTGGAATAGCGGGAAAGTGATTTTTCCACTGAACAAAATATATTTTTAAAATGCATTTTATATTGTTTTAAGAAAAGTTAGCTTTTATAGATAATAATAATTAGTGGAATACTAAATGTATTTAACGTATGTTTTAAGGAAATTTGGCGTGTATGGACACTCATGAATGTACTAGTTAGTAGAAAATTAAATATATGTAAAGTGTATTTTACATTGTTTTAAGGAAAGTTGGCTTTTATGGACAGCATGAATGTACAACTTGAGTGGGCCTAACAATTAAGAACAGGTGTTTAAGAACATGAAGTCAACCAAACTTTGTGAAGAAATATGAAAAACATAGTATTTGAGGTTGAGAAAAATGAATACAACTTGATAATGTTAAGTGGAGCTAATGCTTTGAAAGTGTAATGTACCTAGGGAGGATAATATGGGGTACCTAGGGAGGTACCCAAGAAGATAATGATATGTATTGAGGTCATCTTTATTAAACTAGCATAGATTCATCTTAAATCCAAAACCGAGAGGAATCAAATTTCTTGAGGTGTAATATTTTTTCTTAAGATAAAAAAAATTGTACACCTCAAGAAATTTGATCCCTCCGGGTGCTTTGTAGATTTGGATTTAATATGGATCTATGCTAGATTTATTTCTTTATAGCTTTTGTAAAATTTAAAAATTAATATGGAAAATAGGTCTAACTTTTTCTTCTTTTGTGATGTGGGCTATAGTTTCTACATCATCGTTACCCATGTTATTTTTTTGTTTTAGCCCAAATCTAATTTTTTAACTATTTTTATTTTTATTTTTTGTAATGTTACGTTAAAGAACATTACAAAATCTCCCCCATATTGGGTTGTAGAGCTCCTCGCTACTCTCAATACAATAAGGCCCATGTAGTGTGAAAAATAATGATTTGAATTGGATCTCCATAAAATAAACCTCTCTTGTAAAAATAAATTTGTCAATATAATTATTTGGCAAATGAGGAGTCCAAGAGTTTTTCCTTAGAAGTGGAAACGAACCATTGTGATGGTTTAGATTCCAAGACTAACCCAATAAAAATTGAAGGTTGTGGGAGAGAAGGACACTCAATGTACGAGCAAGAGAGGAGGGAAAAGGAAGACATAGTAGAAGACTCGAAGAGAAACAACTACTTGAAGGACGAATGGGTTAACATCTTGTCCATGAAGAAAAGGTTGTATCTGAGCCATGGAAGTATGCAAATGTTGTTTATGAGTAACAATACACATATTCTTGTGTATTGTTCATTATTGTACTAGGTTTCCGAGCAATTAAAAAACCTTGTGAATGTTGGTTTTCCCAATCGGGTTTCTAGGGTGAAAATCTATGTGTTTACTATGCATATGAATTCTTTGTGGTTGTTTTAAATATTGTTATGGTTATTAAATTGTTGGTCTTTCCATCCACATGCTACAAATTTTCCTCCATTTGGACAGATAAACCAAATAGAACATTTAATTTATTTTTTCTGCAGAGATTTGTGTTAGTGAGACTATCATGTTATGAGCCTACAATTTACTGATCATATGGTATCATAGTAGGTTCCCGATATAGCTTGAGAAGACCTGTATGGTAAGCACCCACTGTGAGTATCGAAGCAATGAAGAGAATTTGCTACCAGGCGTACAAAGGAGCAGGAAATCGAACATGGCTAGAAGTTATCCTGAGGAAAAGGAGGACCCTGGAATTATGATGGCTCGGTTGGAGAAAAGCATTGCCACACTCACTATGTTGGTCATGTAACTGGTGGAAAAGGATAGGGAAGCACCCTCAACAAATGTTGAACATGAGTAGTATAAGCAGCCCGAAGAATCAAGTAAAAACAATGTTTTTTTTTCCAACTTCCAGTTTTCCTTTTTTTTTGTAAGTACCCATGGGGATTTGAGCTTGTGACCTTCCACTTACAACTTTTCAACTCAATTACTCATTACCAATTACTCTACCCCCCATGGGCTTATCTTCCAGTGTTCCTTTAAAGTTGAAGCGAAACTTGAAATACCCATGTATGATGGACAATTTAATGCTAAATTTTTGAATAGTTGGTTGAAGCAATCAAAAGTCTACTTTCTCCTTTATCAAATCGAAGAAGCACAACAAATTTCTTTTTCCTGTTTGAAGATGAATGGACATGCTCTATTGTGGTGGGAGAGTTATGTGGATGCATTGAGGATAGGAAAGAAGCCCGTGGTTACGAAATGGGAAGACTTTAAAGCATTGTTGAAGTCACAATTCTATCCCATTGGCTTTGAAGAGAAGCAACTCTTGAAATGGCAATATATTCTACAAGAACAAGGACAATGAGTGTAAGAGTATACTTCTGAATTCCAAAACCAAGCTATTGGGATGGGAATTTCTTTGGAAGAGCCGAGAGTTGTGTTGAAGTACCTTGGAGGTCTATTTATCCATAGTTGAAGGCAATTGGAACTTCTTAGTGTCAAAAGTATTGATGAGGCAATAAAAAAGGATCTCTATATTGAGCTAGTTTCCAAGAGAGGACAACAACACCAAGGCCAAGAAGAAACAAACAAGGGGAAAGACAATAATATTTTCACCACCACCAAAAAAAGGAGGGATCCTAAATGGCAATGTAAACGTTGTGATGTGGATAGGAATACACATGAGAAGTGTTGGAAACTCCATCTGGAATTACGTCCAAAATGGTTTAAGACCAAGGAGAATAAAAGGGCAGCCACTGAAACAAAGGAAGAAGTGGTAGACATCACTTATGATCTGGACAAACCCATAGTTTGCACTACATTGCAGCAACCAAGGGTGAGTGGAGACAGACATGCAATATTCCAAATCAAAGTTTAAGTGAAGAACCTGAAGGTAAATGCTCTGTTTAATAGTGGTTCTCAACGTAATCTGATTTTTGAAACATCAATTGATGAGATTGGGCTAGAAACTCATGATTTAGTACAAACAACTTCGCTTACATGGTTGCAAGGGAAATATGTTATGAAGATATCCTAGAGATGTAAAATTCAGTTTGTCATTAATGCTAACTATGTTGATGAGGTAGAGTGCGAAGTTGCACCATTGGATGCATGTGAAGTGATGTTGGGCAGCCCATATCTCTGGGATAGGGATGTTACCTTTTATAGGAGAAGAAACCAATATCTCTTGATCAAGGGTGATAAATCCTATCTCATTAGAGCACATGAAGGGAGAAAGGGAACAACTCTGCTATCGACCAAACAAGGGCATATCAACAAGCAAGAAACCACCATCAATAGCAAAAGAGTGGTGGATATGACAGAGCAAATGGAGGCCATGTGCTTCCATCTCCTCCATGGTCTAACATTTGGGGACCAAAAGCCTCCCAATGAGGAGGTATGATCTGAATTGGATCTCCATTAAATAAACCCTCTTATAAAAATAAATTTGTCACTATAATTATTTGGAAAATGATTAGTTCGAGAGTTTTCCCTTGGAAGTGGAAATGAACCATTGTGATGGTTCAACTTCCAAGACTAGCCCAATAAAAATTGAAGGTTGTGGGAGAGAAGGACACTCAGTTTATGGGGGCAAGAGAGGAGGAAAAAGAAAGACATAGTAGAAGACTCGAAGAGAAACAACTACTTGAAGGACAAATGGGATGTGAGCTCGTCCACGAAGAAGAAGGTTGTCTATGAACTATGGAAGTTTGCAAATGCTGTCTCTGAGTAACCATACACAGATTCTTGTGTATCTCTCATTATTGTACTAGATTTTCGAGCAATTAAAAATCACCATGAATGTTGTTTTCCCAATTGGGTTTCTAGCATTAAAATATGTGTTTACTGTGCATATGAATTCTTTGGTATGTATACTTTTGTAAATTAAATTAGTTAAACTGTTATAAAGAGTGTGTACACTTTTGAATATTAAAATAAGGTGTAGTCTAAATACTCTACGTTTTTAACCTTTTCCGAGCATATTCGTATTCTGATTGGAAATCTTTAGAAAATATTAGAATCACATATATTAGCTATGGAAATTGCATAATTTGGGTACCATGGGTATATTTGAGGGTGGTGAATCTATTTATGGATTGAAAAATACAATTTAAACATGTGGAAATTTGGATTTTACCAAAAGAAAATTACCAGATTTCGATCAAAACCCACCCTAAAGTCGAAAACATAGAATAAATAAACTATTCCTTAAAATAATCATATTATTATTATATAGATCCATTGTCCCATAAATATTTTCATATTTCAAATATGATAATGACGATGACAACAAATAATGATAATAACAAATAGATCAAATAATTGAAATAATAAAAAACATGTGCCTTTTATCCTTAAATATCATAAGTTCAAATCCAAAAATAAATATAATATATACACTTTTATAAATTAAATTAATCAAATTATATACAATATATAAACTTTTGAAAATTAAAATAATCATATTATTATTATTATATATATTTAATCCCATAAATATTGATACACTGTCCCACAACTATGTCCCATAAATATTTCCATATTTAAATATCCATTGTCCCACAAATATTTCCAAAGAAAATTTGGATGTTTATCCAAAAAAAAAAACACATTACAAAACCATTTTGACCCTTTTGCCATCAAATATAAATTTGGATGTTTATCCAAAATACAATTAATAAAAACAACCATTACAAAACCATTTTGTCCCTTCTGCAATGAACGTATTGTAAACGAATACAACAATAGCACCGATCGCGTGAATTGATAAGCAACTTCTATCACATTGATCGTGACTCCTATATATATGCCAAATAAATAAATAATATTTTAAATAAAAGTAAAAAAAATTTAAATAAAAATTTGGTGGGAATTTTCTTAAAGTTATAATTTTATTTGATTGAAGATAATTTTCTTTAAAGAATTTTGTATGAATTTTAATTAATTTTAAAAATATTTAGAAATTTTCAATTTAAAAAATAAAATAAATTATATTAAAAAATCATCATTAAGTTTGTTCACTTATTAACTTACTCCATTCTTGATATACTTCATTTTTAATATAATGAGAATGTTAATTAAATTTGTGTTCATTTTGATAAGCATTATTTGTAAGATCCTCATAGGTGATGTTGAATGATATCTATGAAGCAATTTAGGTTAAAAAGCCTTTTTGAAAATATTGAGAAATATGATATTTTTTAATATTAAGAAATATGATATTTTTGTATCTAGCTATTGGAGAACTAAATGCATTTGGTTTAAAATTAGTTAAAGTGAATTTGATATTAGCTTAAGGAAAGTTTTGTTTTTATGAATATCTATCTAAATAATTCGTAATTTTATTTTATTTTATTTGGTTTTTTTATAATGAAATTTGATTAATATAGTGTTGGAAGACTTAATCTTGCTTCTAATTGATTAAGAGTTCATTTTTCTCTCACCTAATTAATTAAGAGTTCATTTTTCTCTCACCTAAGAAATCATGTTAATAGTCCAAAACCCAATGGATCATGATCTTATTTGAAAGTTGTTCGTCCCCGTAAAGACTATCAGTGGATCATATCATACTTTTCCTTGAATAACAATTTTGTTTGACAACTAAATAAATTTTACCATCTTAAAAAATAAATACTAATTTGATTAAATAAATTTAAGAAAATAAAAATATTTGTTATATTTTAATAGTTTATGGAATAATATCCATATAATAACTAGAAAAATAAATATACTTTCTTTAAAATTAATTTAAATTACATTTTATATTGTTTAAAATAAATGGTTTTTATGAATATTTATTTCATATTTTATAATTTGATTTATTTTATATTAACTTTTATTTGTGATAAAATTTAAAAAGAGGAAAGTAAATAAATATTGAAGGAATTTTGGAGTCCTTCAATTTGAAAAAGACAAAAAGTGTTTAAAAAGACATTTAAAAAAGAAAAGCCAAAAAGATTTTGAAAAGGAAAGAAAGTAAGTAAGAAAAATAAGATTTTGCAAATGATTTTAAAAAAGGAAAAAAGTACATAAAAAAAAATAAGATTTTGAAAATGATTTTAAAAAAGAAAAGAAAGTAGGTAAATAAAACAAAATATAAAATAAAAAAGAAGAAAAAAATAAAAAAGAGTTTTAAATGGACAAAATGTTTCAAATCATTTGAGAGAAAAATGTTTTAAATCACTTGTTTATGTAAATACATTTGTCCCATTTTTTAATGAGGCAACATCACTAATCACATCAATTGATAAGCATCTTGATAGTATCGCATGGACTCTTATGTTTTGTCATTTTAGATCATTCAAAAGATGCATACATCCTAATTTTTCATTTCCAAATATATGAGATGGAAATAAATATATAGAGAGAGAGAGGTGTAATTGACCCCTCTATCAATTCTATGGTCAACTAAATATCAATGTTTGTCAAAATAAAAACTTTCCCTATGATAAATTTTTCTTTGATAAGATTGATAGCGAGACCAACTCTTATATCTTCTTATTTGTAACTTACTTTTTATATTAATACGTAAATATTTATATATTAATATTTGGATTTGATGATAAATAGGATTGCATAGAAAACATTTAAAAATATTCAAATAATTAACATCATTTTTTTTAAATATGGTTATCATTCTTGTAGTATACCGTAACATAATATGAGGCTTTCTATAGTCTAACATATTCAATTATAGAGGGTGGTTTATGTCAAGAAGAATCTTCATAAAATAGTTTTAAATGGTTTTATATAAGTAGAGTTTTCTTATATTTGTTTATAATAAAAAGAGATGTATAACAACATTAAATATTGAACTATTGAATGTGAAATAATAGAATAAATAAATTTAATTTTAAGATGAAAATTTTAAAAAAATTAGTAAAAATTTTGCAGAAGTCATAATTTTAAGATAATTTTTCCATAAAATTTAATGATAATTTTTTTAACTTATTTAAAAAAGATATCATAATTTTAAAAAATAGAAAAAATCTATACTTATTATTCCTTGAAAATCAAAATATACCAAAATTTACTTTTCAAGAGTTCTCCACATCTTATAATTTTTAACTGTCTTATATACTAAGGCATGTTTTTACTTACAAATTAAGACTATCATTCTATTTATTATGTGCCTTTTCCTTCTATTCCAATACCTATCATATTCTTTGTATGTCTTTAATCTCACTGTAACAATAATTATGTTTTCTAAGACAAAGAATATAAAGGTATCAATTCCTTCTTCGGTCTACAAGACATCAAATGAAAATGAAAAGTAGTAAAAAATATAAGATGACAAAACCATTTAATGGACCAATTGATATTGACCTTGAATGATAGCTATGGGGCCATGTGCATATACAATTATGGCCAAAAAATTCTTTGGACATATACATAAATATGTTTTTCTTTTTATTATTTATGGGTTTTTCAATTTACATAAATATGTTTTTCTTTTTATTATTTATGGGTTTTTCAATTTGTGGAATAATTTTTTTTTCATTCAATAAGAACTCACCTTGTTGAGACACGAGGAAAAAGTTCACAACTCAAAACACAAAGAAGTCTTGTAAAAGTGAAAATCAACCTCTTTAAACAAATAAAAACAAAAACAAAAATGTTTAAAACTACTTTACAATCATTTCAAACAAGGCTAAGAATAAAAAAACTAAATATCTTTGCATTTGCATTAATTTCAGAACAAACAAAGCAAAAGTGAGTGTGTTTAACATAAACAAAACTTCAATAACATTTTTGTTTTCATAATTCCACATCAATGAATAAAATTATTTTTGATAACACATTAGAAAATTAATTATATATATGACGGTGAATGGGTTTGCATTAAATTTATTTTTACAATATTTGAGTGTGAAACTAATATATATGGTATGATAAATAACTATAACTTTGTTTAGAGAATACTAAAACTCCATTTTGAGGTAATTTTGACATATTTTATTTAATGTTAATTTATTAAAAATTTAATAAAAACTTTGAATATTTTTTTTAAATTAATAAACATTTTGTTAAAATTATAAAAAAAAAATTAAATTAATAAACATTTTGTTAAAATTATAATTTTATTTGATTGAAATTAATTTTGTTAATATAATTTTATCAATCAATTTAAATTTAAAATATTTAGGTCATTAAAATATGGAAAAATTTAGGTCACTAATCACATTAAATCATACTTCATTCAAACAAATAAATTCTTAAAATTTAAATGTGTGTATTTATTATGTAATATGTCAAATAAAGATGTGAATAAAAATTATAATCATTTTGATATATTTAAATTTATTATAAGGATTATTGACGATATTGGACTACATATGGAATGTAATTTTGTTTTTAAGGTTTGAAATTATAAGTTTTTGAAAAAATTGTCACATGATGATATTAATGGAAAAAAAGTATATGTGAATATATGGAGAAATATGTTATTTTTATATTGTATATGGCTTTTCAATTAATAGTAATCACAAGAATATCATGGTTAGTAGAAGACTAAATGTATTTGGTTTGGTTTGAAGTTAGTAAAAATGCATTTTGTATTGTTAAAAGAAATTTAAAATTATTTTTAATTGGTTAAGATTTTTTTTGGATGTAAGGAAATAGGTTAATGATTTAAGATCTAAAACTTATGAAATTTGGTTAATTTGGTCTTGGAGCAAGGCTTAAAATTGCTTATGATTGATAAGGCTCATCGACATCATGTGCAATTTCAACAATGTATATATGCAATTTTAACAATTCTAAGTGGATTTTGACTAAAAGAAAAATGATGCAAAAGGTAAACATTTAACTTACTTCTTTTATCACTTTCAAAATAAAAATAATAAAATAAAAAATTGATTAATAAACTTAAGAAATTAAAAATATTTAAAATTACTTTTAAAAAGAGAGACTTGTGTTATTTTTAATTGTTTATGGGCCTCTTCAATAGATAATAACAACATCAATGTCTTGGTTAGTGGAAAATTAAATGTACTTTGTTTAAAATTAGTGGTAATTGTATTTTATCAAGATGGAAAAACCTATCATAATTCATTTGTCAAATTATTAATGAGGACATTCATCACTCAATGCTATCTAAATGCGAGTTGACACATCATCTTTATTTAAGAAAAACTACACCACCTATACTAGATTTCTGTAAGGATAAACTTATAAAGCACTTTTAAGTTTTACTTCATGACAAAAAAAGACAATTTCAACTCCGTATAATATCTCAAAATACTGGTATCCCCTATTCTCCGTAGGTAGAGATCATGTAATATCAACTCCATACATGAAGCATTGCATTTTTACCTAGTATCCAAAAATATTTATCTACGTATTCGATAATTTTATTATTTTATATTAGTTTTTATTTATAATAAAATTTGTTCAATGTAGGTAAGAAAAAAAAAGGTGATAAAAACAAAGAATTTTACAACCAATAAATTTTAAAAGATAAAAGTGTTTAAAACAACTTTTAGAAAGGCACGGGGTCAGTTGGTAGGCAATATCCTATCACATCCATTCATATTGGGGAATAAACTATGATACATAAATGAGAAAATATATTGCCATGTATTAAGGGGACAAGGGGGATTAATTATGTTATATGTCAATACAAATATTTATAGTATATTTTATTACACTTCATGTAGAAGCGGTGGAGGGGAGGCAGAGGTAAAATCAGGGGACAAGGGCACAAGACATTGAGTTTGATGGACAAGGTATACTCAATTAGGATGTATGATGGTTGATGTTAGTGCTCTATTGAAGGGTTTTCATTTTGTTCATGTTCTTGGTTGGCTAATGGATCTTCAAATTATTAATGGAATTCAGGTAATGAAGGATTAGGCTTTCTATATTTTATGTGATTGTTATCAATTGGAAGTGTAGTTTAGGTGGATATTTCGTGTCTAAAATCATGTGTTTTTTTATGCCTTTCAATGTAGATTTCCTCCTTGAGTCCATTAGAATTATTTTTGCTCTAGAAATTTCCTTTCGTGTGATCTCTTAAATCAACTCATCCACTAGGGAGCATCTAATTTTGTTCATTGTGACCTTATCCCTTTCTAATATTTCAAAATAAAGCCTCGTGCAATCCTTGGTTGACCTCATTTTCCCATTGTATAAAACACTGGTCTCCAGTTCCTTAATGATTCTTATATTTTACAAAAACCAAAACACTTTGTTTTTATAAAGTTACTCTTCATTCACTACAACAAAACCCTGTGATTAGCATTCCCTTTAGCTTCAATTTTTGTGTCTAGACCCCCTTTTAATGTATTTTTCTTCATTTCCTTGGCCAAGTTGGCGCAATTTCACAAGTCGACGTTATTTTAGGATTTTTTTCATCATTTTCTAAATTCAGTGATAAACCCGGTGCAAATTGCACTAGGTTTAGCGTAAGGTTTAGCGCCAATTTTAGCATCGGGTTTAGCGCCTGGTGTAGTGTCATATTTAGTGCCTAGTTTTGCGCTGGATTTAGTGCCTACTTTTGCTCCAAGTTTTGCATTGGGTTTTGTGTGTAGTTTTGCACCTAGTTTTTACGTCTACTCTTGTTGCATCCCCTGTTGCATCCATGTTTGCATTCACCTATTCAAATGCATTTAACATGGCCCCATAACCTATGGGTCATTTTTGAAATTATTCACCTTGACCAAGGTTTATCTCAAATAAGAAGGTGTAGAATCCATCTGCCTATAAATAGTAGAGATCTAACCCTTCATGTGAGGGATCCACTACTCGTTGATCCAATTATCCATGCTTTTGGGTTTTTTCAAGTAAATATTTCAACCATGGCTATTTTTGAAAAGGTAAAGATATTTCTTCTTGAGTGCATTTGAAGGGGGAATCAGAGTTGGGATTTGGTCCATTTTGTTTTAGCCTTTTAGCCATATCAACCGATGAACTTTGTCATTTTAATTGCTAGAGTTTCCATTGCTTTGAATTTTGTTACAATAGTAGTAAAATTATATGATTGGCCATAGGGGCTTGTAGGCCATTGGAGGAGGGGAGGCCTCCCGCACATAAGGAAACCATGTGAATGGACAAGGAAGCTTAGAGAGATAAGGAAACCCTAATAGAAATTAATGATAGCATAAACAATAATGTTATATTCTATTGCATTCACGTCATCGTTAAAAAGCATCATTTTATATTGTTAATTTTATTGTAAATATTATTATAAGCTTTGATTGTTAATATGATTGGCTTCCTCATCAATAATGATAATAATTATTTAATTTAAAATCATAGTTTAGTGAAACACCAAATTGATGTATGAGACCATTTTTCCTTTCCACATACTCTATCTTCCTTTAGAATTTTCATGGGGTGAAGCTTTTTGTTTTTCTTGAGCATCTCGTACCACTTAAGAAGCCTAATTTTCATGTGGCATCAGCATAACCCTAGTGGAAAAATGATTTCACATACCCTTGGTACACTCATACACAATGTTTCCTCGCCATGGATGACATATTGTCCACCACATTGGTAGATTGTGTCATCATGCATCAAACTTGCTACACAATGCCTCATCAATTGTTCATACCTACTAGGATAGACACACTTGGTCCTCCTAGTCCACACAAAAACAATATACCATATTAACTATCTCATAAATCATCATGACTCATTCACCATGGTTACCAAACATATAGATTCATCATGCACCTTTAGTCAAGTTTGCTCAACGGTCCCTTTGTCACGCTACTACCAGTGGCACCTTAAGTAGGGTTCTCACATTCTCCCCCATTTGAATTATCATTGTCCTCGTTGATGTAGTTCTACTTGCTCCTTTGATGGAAGGATTATTGGTGGTGAAGAGACACTTTTGCAATTTCCACATTCCAATGTGACTCTAGTACCACATATGATGGACCTAGAGCTTTCTACACAATTTTTCGTTCAAACATGCGGTTTTCCCAAGACTAGGCACTTTAGGCCATGTGACATTGCCTTACCTCGACCATGGGGTCTAGACCAACCTATGAATACTACAACTAGACTACACCTCTCCACTCCAGGTCTAGCCATAACTATGCCCTAAGTTACAATTGTTAGATATGTAATTGATTCTCTAACACTTAGACTCATGCCCAACCACTTTAAACATCCCAACAATATTTTTTTAACACTTGGCCAAATTACATCAACACTTTGCTAAATGTAACATTACAAGGAACAATAACATCCATTAAGTAAAGAGAACACAACACAAATGTATCGCCAACACACAAGGTGGATGCCTTAACTTTTGTTATGAAGAAAGTTACAACAACAAGAGTGTACACAAGGGATCTTGACCACTTCCCACAACTCTTTTCACGGAATTACAATTGAACCAAGGCACTCTTTCCTTAGTCCCACACCATTGAACTCTTGAAGCACTCACAGGTCTACCTCTTATAGCACATGTTCTTCAACAACACTCTAAGTGAAACTTTGTTGTGCCTTGAACACTTGTTAGGTAATTTTCTTCATCCTTCATGAAAATTCCTTAAAAATTTTGCAAATGCCTAAGTTCTTGGGCCAAACCTTTGGCTTAACACTCACTTGAACTCTCTAATGACCCTTCTGATCAAATGCCTTCTTAGCATGATTCAAATTTTCCACCACAATAATCTTAGTCTAGCTCTATTATGCCTCAAACACTTGTTGGGTAGTCTAATTCCTCCTTGTAGATTGCTTAAGACTCTAACTACACCCAAGTCGTCTGCCATGGAAAAAACCAGAGTTAGCACCTCTAAACTCCTTGTTCACTCCTCATGTCCATATGATTACTCCTTAGTTTATCTATCCATGATGATTCCTTTGCACAATGTTTGCATCCTCTTTATATATGTGGGAGGTTCCTCAATCATTTCCTTATTCTAAAGTGCATTTAACTGTATTCGATGCCAAGTGGACCCAAACATGCAATACCCAACTCAATGTGCAAGTGACTCCTCGAAGTCTTACAAGGAAAGGAGCATTCAGTCCATTGGGTCTATGTTCTCATCAAAATGTGCTTGACTGCCCAAGGTGTTCCAAGTCTTAATGTAGCTAATGGTTCGAACCGTTGCATTGAATAATGCCCAAGGAACACTTTCCATCCCTTGCACTTCACAATCATGCTAATCTAATGCCCATCTAGCTTTGTATGGTGCACCCAACTGTCCTAGACATTGTTACCCATATACCAAGGCACTACTACTCACAAATCAAGGTACTATTATCCAATGCATCCATGAACCGAGGAATGTATGTATCCACTGTCCATGTCCTCGTGTAACCTCTTATAACAAGTCACTTCATAACAACACTCACCTTATTGACATGCTTGTTGAACCGCACATGCTAAGCTTATTTAGCACTTGGCAATGCATTTCCATTGTGCAAGAATACCCAAGGCATGCATCGTCTAGCCTTGCAACCTTCTATTGTCATCCCACCATGTATTCTAATGTAGGTTTCAATAAACAAGCAGGGCCACCTATTTCCCACTCCAAGTTAAGGTCCTTATACCCCCCCACTTAAAAGTGTTGTCCTCTTGGTAATGTCTTCACAAACTCTATTATTTTCTTCAAAATCATTTTTTTAGACTAGCACATGCATTTGTGATTGACTTCTTCTACCACTCCATAGAGTCATTGAAAAAATCACCATACAATTTCCCTCAACTCAAACCACCTATTGATCTCAAATGCCTCTACACAAATTCTACCGCACATCTCTTCCTAGATGCCTCTATTGTTGAACAACTTAACCTTCACTAGGAAGCTCACTCAACGGCCCATGGTTACACTTCTTCAAACTTACTATCACTTTAGTACCTTGACCAATCAAACATGCTCTTATACACATTTACCTCCACAATCTGAACTAGTTGGGTAGCTAATCCAACTATTGTGTCCTAGACCATGAGAATGCACATCTCCATGTCCAAACCAATTGGTGCCATCTACACTTCAGTTTGTTGTACAACTCTATTGAAAAAAGGCAAGGTCATCACCTGTCTTCAACACTATCAAGTCACCACCCACGACTCAACAAACTTCTCCAAGTTCTCCATCATGGCACCTCCATGTTCACTATCCCACTATTGGATAGTACATTGCATAAGTCCTTCATGCATATTGGCCTAAAAATTATGCAAATACCCAAGTGCTTGTGCCAAACCTTAGACTTAACACTCATTTTAGAGATCCTCTTGATCAAATGCCCTCATAAAATGAGTCAAATGTTTTACTACAACAAGGGCCTAGACACTTGCTAGGTAGTCTAAGACCCCCTTGCACATTGCCTAAGATTTTTCCAATGCCGAAGTCATTCATTGTGCCAAAACCCATACTTGGCACCTCAAAAATTCTTGTTCACTCCTCATTCTGGAATGATCACACCTCGATATATTGATCCACGATGATGCCTTTGCACTTTGCTTGCATCCTTTTTAGTATAGGTGGGGACTGCCTCAATCGTTTTCTTCTTCTAAGGTTCCTTTCACCACGCCTAATACCAGATGGACCTAAACATGCAATACACTTAACTCAATGTGTAATTGACTTCTCAAAGTCTTCCAAGGCAAGGAATGGTCAACCCATTAGGTCCATGTTTTCACTGAAATGTGCATGACTACCCAAGTTGTTCCAAGTCTCAATGCACCTAACGATTACAACCGTCCCATTTGAACAATGCCCAAGGCACATTTGCCATCCCTTACACTTCATAGTAATTTTGATTCAATTATCATCTAACTTTGTGAGGTATGTCCAATCATTCTACACACTACAACCCATAGGCCAAGGCATTGTTTCCTACACACTACAACCCATAGACCAAGGCATTGTTGCCCAAAAATCAAGCCACTATTATCCAATATATCCAAATATCATTAAAAATAATTGTTAAAAACCCTTACTTTTGTCATTATTTTTATTATAAATATTATTACATATTTCAATTATAAATATAATTAACTTCTTCATAATAAATCATTATTATTATTTAGTTTATAAAATGTATTTCTAACAAAACACCAAATAATGCATTATAAGTCTATCCTAGTTTTTGGGGCACCTATGGCTAGGTTTAGGGTTTCTTGGCTGCAAATTTACTGCAGGAATGGTGTGATTTTGCAGGAGGCGGCTAACTAAACTTCTAGAAACAACACTTGGAGTCCATTGGCCTCTCGGGGTCAACTAGTACCAGCCAAGTTTAAAAAAAGTGGGAAGTTTATTGTTCTGTTGCCAGGTTTAGTTAAGTGCTAACTGTCTTAATCAACTAATCTTGTGTGTATTTTGCAGACATTTTCCTGGGCCAATCTCGTGGTGGAGTCTGGCTATATTTGTGGAGGTGGCTACTCTTTGTATTTTCCTACTAATTTTGCGGGGTGGTCTTTTGTTACCTGGGTGGATTCCAGGTGTTCGGTCCTTTGTATTTCCGTGGTGGTGCTTGCGTCTATGATTTGGTGGGCTCCAGGTGTTAGTTACTTAGACGGACTGGTGCCGGTCATTTTTGCTTGGGCGTAGTGTCCTGATGGGACAGCAGGAGACTACTGTTGTGGATACATTTTCCATTTCCGAGAGTATTCCGCAGGAGTTTTGGCCTCGAGTTTTGGTGTCTGATAAGGAGAATGGTTGTAAGAAATCTCCTTCTACCTATGCTTGGCCTAACATGTTCCGAGGGGAGAAGGCTCGGAAGAGGCGGGCATATAAAGCATTGAAGGTCTGGGAGGGCCTTGACAGGATTTCTATCCCTATTGAGACTAATTTGGAACGTATCAAGATGCTGAGTTCTAGGGCTGTGGTAGGGAGACTAGAGTTTACAGGGGGGAATCAATCTTAACTTTTGGAATGGGTTAGAAAGAACTGGTCTCCACTCGTTGGAGACATGCCTAGGGTGTTGCAGCTATTGAATAGATGGATTATGTTTGTGTTTTCTAAACTAGAGCATGTTGGGTTAATTCTTAAAAGGTACTGGTGTTTTAAAGAAGGCTCTTTGTGCCCGAAGCGGTGGCATTTATCTTTCGACCCTTTGAAAGAGAAGCAGAAATTTCGTCATCTTTGGCTTCTGATCCCAGGGTTTCCTATTGAGCTTTGGTCTGAGAACATTCTTATAGGCATTGCTAATTCTGTGGGTCATTTTGTTCGGCTAGACAATTCCTCACTTTATGGTTATGACAGAAGGGCGGTGAAGGTCATGGTTGAATTTGAGATGGCCCTTGGTCTCCTGGCAGAAATTGAGTTGCAGTGGGGTGATAGGGTTTGGCGGCAACGCTTAGACTATTTCTGAATCCCGTTTCGATGTCATCATTGTTTGGAGACAAGTCATCTTCGTTCACAATGTCCGGATTTCCGGTCTTCCATTTTGGCTCAGCCGTCGCCAACCCACTTGGAGTAGAAGGAGATGGCACCTATGCATCAGATTGGGGAGAATCTAGGTGCTATCGATTCTTCGGGTAAGTTAATGCCTTCTCTTGGCTCACCTATCCCTACTATTCCTGATGATGAGTTAGATTGTATTAGGGCTGCTGAGGTCATTTTGGATAGAAAACTAGCCTCGAGCGATACTATTCTTAAACTGGGGAGTAATGGTGGTCCATTGTCTGTTGATTGTCAACGTTCTGAGAAGTCAAGGGTTTGTAGGGGACTCTTTGGGACTATTAATGACTCTGGTGAGGCTTAGTACCTCCTACATTACCCTTAGGATTTGCCTGAAGTGGTTTAGATGATTTAGGGGTTCCTAGGGTTTCTGATGGTAATATTTCTGAGCATCCCGTTCTGAATGATAATTTACTTATTAATTCTTCTGAGAATTTTGAGGTGGATAAGGGTTTGTCCTCTGCTATCAATCCCGCAACTTTCGTGTCTCCTGAGGTGGAAGAGCAGGATAGGACCATTTCTGAGTCTGGACCTTATACTAGGGAGGATACACACATTTTAGGTGAGGCTGGTTATAAAACCTCACATAGTTCGGCTATCTTGTCTCCCCTCCCTATTTATTCAAAAAACCCTTTTTATAATCCTAGGGTTCTGCCTAGTACCAATGCCCATTTTCAGAATGTTACTCTCCGAAGACCTAGAAGGAATGGCTGAAAGGATAAGGGGGCTTGTGAAAATTCTACATTACAGTTCGTTTCTATTTTTGATCAGTTAGTGTTGGCTGGGGATGATACTGGTTTGGGTAACTCACTTGGTGGTAATTCTACTATTTCTCATGAGGTGGGTTTGGGGATTTCTGGTTCTATTGAAACTGAAGTTGGGGGCCTTGGAGCAAATTCCCCCTTCGATTTGGTTACCTAATGTTTATTTGCACTCTCAATGTCAGAGGGTTGGGGTCAGCTGTGTGAGCTAGGGCCCTCTCCAACCTCATTTTTACTGCTCGTCCTAAGATTTTACTCCTGCAGGAAACTATGTGTGTAGATAATCTGGCCATTTCGAAGATTGCTGGTATTCTCCCTGGCCAGGAAATTTCTGCCATTAGTTCGGATGGGCTGTGAGGTGGGTTACTGGTTTCCTGGGACCCTGGGTTTTATTCCTTTTTTGTTTATCGAACCCAGTGAGGTGTTTTGTTGGAAGGCATGTGTAAGTTAAATGATCTACCTCTCACCATTCTAAATTGCTATGCTCCTTATAAAAATCGGGAGGCTTTCTGGACTGGCTTGCAATCTTCAAGGATTCTGAAAATGGAGAATATCATTATGGCGGGTGATCTTAATTTTACCAGATTTGCTCAAGATATTTGGGGCACAAAAGCAAAAGTGGATGTCTTGGATGACTTCTTCAATGAATTTCTTATTAATAATGATTTGATCGATGTTGTTTCTGGGGAGTACACTCCTACTTGGACAAATGGCAGATTTGGTCAGGAGGGCATCCATAAGAGATTGGATAAATTTTTGGTACATGAGTCACTGTTACTTTCATGTGGCAGATATAGAATGTGGGTCGGGAAAAACAAGATTTCTAACCACTGGCCTGTTTTCTTTCAAATGGAAGACTGCGAACTTCAGCTGAATTATCCATTTAAATTTGACAGCTTGTGGTTGACTCATGATGAATTTGTACATTTTTCTAAGAAGAGCTGGTTAAATTTAGTTTCCAATTCTGATCTTAATCCGGTTGACTGGTTTTGTCTTAAGTTGAAAAAGTTTAAACAAAAGATTACCGGTTGGATCCATTTGAGAAAACAAATGGATAGACAACAACTAGTGAAAGTTGAAGAACAGTTACAATGCATGTATGCTTATAGTTTGGAAAGGCCTTTGGATTCCAAACATTTTACATTACTTAACAAACTGGAGGAGGAAAAAGTGGATTTATATTTAAGAGAGGAAAAGGAATGGCGCTTGAAGAGCAGAGCTCTTTGGGTAAATTTTGGTGATAATAATACTAGGTTTTTTCACACCTTTACTTCATTTAGAAGAAACAACAATACTATTTGGAAGCTTGAGAGCACTCTTAAACTCTTTGCTAAGGAAAAAAGTCCTAGGCCGGATGGCTGGACTGTGGAATTAGTTTTACATTTCTTTGATATCATGGGGGATGATATTTTCAGGATGGTTGAGTTTACTCGAAAGGAAGGTTATATGTCTGGTGCATTAAACTCTACTTTCATCACACTGATCTCCAAAGTGAATGATACAAAGACATTTGGTGATTACAGGCCTATTGCATTGTGCAATTTGGTGTATAAGATTGTTTCAAAAATCATTGCTGGAAGGTTGAAACCGGTTCTATCTAAGCATATTTCAAGTGAACAGTTTGGGTTTTTACAGGATAGACAAATACATGATGCTATTGGAATTACTCAAGAATTATTACATACTGTCAAATGTAGGAAAAAGAAGGCTGTTCTACTTAAAATGGATTTGTAAAAGGAATATGATATAGTAAATTGGGATTTCCTTCTATTAGTCTTGATCCAGATTGGTGTTACTGCTTTGGCTATTAGATGGATTATGACTTGTGTTGATACTATGACTATGGTTGTATTAGTGAATGGGGCCCCCGCCTCTTTCTTCAGCTACTTAAGAGGCATTCGCCAAGGTTGCGCACTGTCTCCACTACTGTTTCTATTGGTTATTGAAGGCCTGAGTAGGTTGATTATTAAGGCTAAATCTGAAGGTAAGATTGTTGGCATTAAAATTACCAAGGACTGTTATATTACACATGTCCTATTTTTGGATGATGTATTGATTGCTGGTATGGATTCGATATTGGAATGGCGTTGTTATAGAGATCTCATCTCTTTATTCTGTAAAGCCTTTGGTATGTCTGTTAGTCTGAAGAAGTTTGTTTTGTTTGGGAATCTCATTGAGGATGATCGTATTCTGGATATCCAATCATTAATGCCTTATAAATTTGGTCATATTACTGAAGGCTTTACATATCTTGGTTTTCACCTAAAGCCAAATGGATACTTGATTAAAGACTGGGAGTGGTTGCTAAAAAAGTTTGAAAATAGGATCTCCAACTAGACTTACCGACTGTTGTCAATTGGTGGGAAGCTTACCTTGGTTAAGTCAGTTATGATGGGTACCCCTGTGTATTGGTTTTCACTCTTGCCTATCCCATGTGCTGTGATTAATTCACTCAGAAGACTTATGTTCAAATTTTTATGGACAGGTGGTTTTAACAAGTCTAGTCTTGTGATGATTGGATGGGAGAAAATCTCACTTCATGTTGAAGCTGGGGGCTGGGGCATTAAGGATTTGTCTGTTTTTAGTGAAGCCTTACGCCTGAAGAGTTTCTGGCATGCTATATTTGGAAATACACTATGGTCAAAGATTTTGCATCAAAAATATATTAAGCTGGAGATTTCCCATTGGTTGAGGAATCCAGACAAGAAGTTGAGGGGGTTCTCACTGATTTGGAACGGTTTCATGAAAGTTTATAAATGGTTAGCATTGGAAATCTATTGGAAAGTTGGCACAGGGACTGAAGTCGCAGTTGGTGTGGATCCCATACTGGGATTGATGGACTCCTACAGATTATCTTCAAATCTGTTAAGTGTGCTTAAAAATGCAGGTTATTATACATTGAATACCATTGCGAGCTTTAGCAGGATGAACTATTGGGGTATTGGTGCCGATCTGCAGTTAACTCCCAACTTAGAACGTGAATGGCAGAATTATACACAGTGTCTTAATAAGGCTGGTATTCGGCTTAATTATGAAGATGGTCGGATTGTCTAGGTTGGGAATGATGCTACAGGTACTATAACTGCTAAATCAGCTTATAGTTGCATTATTAAAAGAAGATGTATCCTTCTGGGTCACTGGTGGTATGGGAAACTTTGGAAGTGGCATCTACCACTTAAATTGAAATGTTTTTTCTGATTTGTTTTACAGAACAGATTAAAAACATGGGAAACCTTACCTCCATGGGTTGGATTGGCCCTAGTCAGTGTTCATTGTGCAGGAATTATGCTGAGACTTCTTTACATCTGTTTATGGATTGTGCATTTACATTGGATCTGTGGGAGAAAATGTATCAACTCTTTGATATTGCTATTAGATGGGAAGGCACAAACATAGCTACATCATTGCAATTTTGGATGATGAATTGCAAAGCACATAAAACCTTACCCATCTTCATATGCTGGGTGGTTTGGGGAATTAGAAACAAGGCAATTTTTTAAGACTCCAGTCCATATTTGGAAAAAGCTTTCAACACTGTTATAAGTTATTATTTGAATTATCAGAAGGAGGATAAACCTCGAGCTACCAGAAGCATCGGATTGTTTGAGCTGGAGATGAAGAATCCTGTACTCTTTTTTGATGGAGCTGCAAATATGGGTGCATGTGGTGCTGGAGGTGTTATTTATCTCAGCCATTCTCATTATTACACCTTCAAACTGAAATGTGGTTTGGGCACTAATATGAAGGCAGAACTTTTGGCCTTATGGTGTGTTACTAGAGTGGCAAATATTTTTGGGTTAGTGAATGTGAAGATTTTTGGTGACTCATGAGTTACCATTAAATGGGCAAGGGGGGAGTATGCCCTCAATGTTATGAATCTGTCTGGCTAGTGTGATAGAGTGAAGGATGAACTTCGAAACTTGGGATCGGTTTCCTTAGAACATATCTATAGAGAACATAATACACAGGCTGATCTTTTGTCAAAGCAGGCTTTGGATGGTATTGATGATTATTTATTTTGGGAGGAATATTGTGATAATCAGTTGACTGATTCGGGTAGTTTATATTTTCTAGGATGAACTGATTCCCATGCCAAGGACATTGATATGTCTGTTTTTTGGCTTTTTGTTGTATAATTTTGATTTAAGAATTGCTCTCTTCAGGAGAGGATGATGACTGTCATATGTTATTATTGATATCATGTACTATTTGATTCAAAAGTGAATATCAATAGTATGCTTTTTTTCGCGGGAAAAAAAAAACACCAAATAATATATGAAATAATTATTATTATTTAAGTGATAAATTCGCATTCTAACAAAACAACAAATAATATATAATGATGTGAGCTTGTTAAACATCACTAAGTTACCATCAAATTCTTGAACGAAGCGGCGCGTTCACACAATAAGATTTTCAAAACGAAGCCAGGAAAAAGAAAAGGATGATATGACCAAGCAATTTTGAAGACTCCTAAGAGGAAATATACTAGGAGGAAAGGGATTTTAGGAGAAGGAGGGTCACACGTTCGAGTCTCGGACGTTCAAAATTTACACCGCCCACTTCTTCGTCTAGGAACCTCTAAAAATGAATTCACAAAAGGCTTGCAACTAAAAAATAGCAGAAAGAATGAGTGATAAATTCACAGACGCTTGAAGTGCGGCCAAAATTATCTATGGAATCTGCTACGAAGATGTCAAAACTGTTATCGACGATCTCCAATCCATGTCCCTCTATGCTCACGTGTCTCACGAGATCTGGTATTCATTTTGGAGCAAAATATGCTTAAGTTTCCCATTACTAAGTTTTGAGCTTAATATTGGAAGAATATTTATCAATTTAACAAATGTTTTATGTTGTTGGCTCGAATATCGTCCACCAAATAAGAAGGCCACTAGCCCTGTATGCAAACACTAGTGTTCGGACAAAGACATTCACAGGATTTACTTTCAGACTGTACTCAACAAATATGCTCGTAGCGTTCACGTAACCCTGAATCTAAAGATAATGAGGTGCTTTCATAGTCACATTATTAGATTTGTTAAAGATATAAAATTATTGTTATTTTTTTTTGCATTTCATCATGCTTCTTGTTGTAATTTAAGGCTTCTTGCAAGATCACTTATCCACCAAGCAATGTCCAAAGGTAGCTCAACCAATCTCCAATGGCTTCTCTCAGGGTAAATTGCTCATCAAGAAATGTCCACATGGAGGGGTTGAAACCTTCAATGTTGACCACATACTAACGAAACCTAACCTTCAAGAGCATTTCAAGCCAATCCCTCCAGGATATGGTCCCATGGATACCAAATCCAACCTTGAGGCTCTCCAAGATACATGCACCAACAGGATGTGTCCACCTATGACAAACAAGGTGAATCTTCTTCATATTAAGGGCACGTTCACAAGGAAATCCATTCCAACTTTTAAGGAGGGACAAGTCATACTTCAAACATTTCATATACAAAAAGCCCTTCACACAACTCACTAGTTCTCCTCCACAAATGCACTAGGTTGAGGCAAGCATGCTCAAACAGGGATATTGTAGCTGAGGCAAGGGCTGAAGCTACTATGCAACTTTTCCTCTAGGGCTGCAGCTTCTCCAAATACTGAAGAGCTTGCAAACAGTGATAACAACTTTCTTCAATAGTTGGATGTTGGCATGAAACCGATCTCCATCACCGTGGCATGAGAATCCTCTTCATTCATGCCATAAATGTTGAGAATGAGGTCTATAATATGCCTGGGATCCACTCCAAATACTAATCGATGCATGGTTACGACCTATAGTGAGGAAGGAGAACCTTTTTAGTGGAATGCTCTCTCCAATCAAGGTGCATAAATGACCATAACTGACCTGAGACCCTGGACCCCTTTCAAAATGGTATAGAAAGAATTCAAATTGAAGGTTGTTCCATCAGTTTTGCAAGCACAAACCACCATTAGTTGAAATGTTGAGACAAGGATGTCATGGATCTTTCCTAATTTGGATTCTTCCTCAAAATAAACTCTACTATAGGTCTTTGTAATGCCCTAAACCTAAATCATAGATGCCCTGAAGCACTGTTTGACTGTTTTTATTTTTCCTAGGGGAATCGACCATTGGGACGGGGATCGTACTGGTGTGACACAGGTTCGATTACCATTCACTACCATTATACCCCTAGGTGCACCCAAAATTCCCCTACATAGGTGCATAGGCTATTTGATGTTTAAACCTGCAACGTCACAATGAGTGTGATAAGAGTGCACCCTATCACCAACTGGTATACACTCTGGGGGCTAAGCATTGTTTGACTATTGTTTGGAAAGTCAGAGATTAAAAAAATCAAGAATAATTCACCAAAATTGGATACCAAGGCCCTTACTGCTGATTTAAGGTTGTTTGGAGGCATAAAACTACCTTGAATTGTTCATATTTAGGGATTCTTTAAAACTCAAAATTGTCCATATTACAAGATTACTGCTATAGGATCTATTACTTGTTGTTCTTTGAAGCATAGAAACTATCAGTAGTGTTGTAATACCCCATTTTGACCCTTAAGAAATATTGGCTTTTATGTAAATATTGCATACATGCGATGTATGTTTCCCTAGCGTGGAGCTCAAGGCCAAGGCCCCGCTAGTGTATGTTCGTATTTTATTTAAAATGGACAAGCATTTGACATTTTGTTACCCATGTGCTATTAAGCCATGGAATATTGTAAATGGATGTAAATATTAATATTGCAATAAAATGCCAAAACTAGCTATGGAAGCAACGAATGAGAAGGGGCCATGTGTATTCCACTAGGGAGTGGTGAGGGGGTTGTGAGGATGATCCATATGCTTCCAAATGTCATTGTGAGAACCCATTTGACTTCCCTTGCTGACATTTAATTATGTTGTAAGGAAGTTGTTGAAGAATTCTATCCATGGCTTCAATGGAGCATGGGCAACCCAGAAATTCGTATGGCAAGTATGGGCTCTGTTTTTCTTGTACCACAAGTCACTCTACCTCATGGGAATTGGTTCTTCCTCATTCCCATTCCATTGTGGAAGATCCGAGCATCAGTTTTCATCCATTACGAATGCCCAGCAGTAAGAAAAACCAGAAATCGAAACTTTGAAAGAACCCACGTTTTGAAGTGCCATAAACGCCCAGAATTGGTATTTGACAGTGAAATCCAATGGGGGATCCATAGATATGAACCTTGGGGCAAAATTGAGAGTATTAGATACCCCGAAATCCATTGGAAAACCCTTTTTTTATAGCCCAAAAATCCAGTGACGGGATTGAGTTATTTGATGACAGAGTTGTGAGAAACCCAAGTGTGAATGATTGAACAGAGGTTGGGTTTGCTTGATAAACCCAGTGAAGGCTGGAATCTCAAGGATTTAGCAGCTTGGACCTTTCTATTCCCATCCTGAAGAGCACTGGAGGGAAGGAATGCCTAAGGGACTGCGCAGCAGAGAAGGGGACCTTCCTTGTGTTGGGTGTGGTAGGTACTATGGGTGCCTTGACTGTTTGAATTATCTTGAGATACCTATAGCTCTGTGGTTGAGCTCACTGGATTAGCATTTCCCTCCTTTGTCTTTTGTATGCTTGATAAACCCAACTGTGTGTTGGATTAGCATAGTCGTTGAGTGAAACCATGGCTGTGAGTGAGCCTGTTTAGTTCCTCCTTAGTGGATACACAACCCAGCTCGGGGGTGATCTCTCAACTGAAAGAATATAGGCTGGACAGAGATCTATGGTTGGGTGGAACGTTGCTCTCACATAGCCAGTTGTTTGGACATTTACATTTCAAGATAAGTATTCTTGTGGTTGAGTTATGTTAATTCTATTCTATGCAATGTTTTAATTAATGACTGTTGTTTATATGTTGAATGCATGATGAAACTGTGTGCATATATAGTGCTTAATTCCGTTGTGCTTGCTGAGTATGAATATGTATACACAAGTTTTATTTATCCATTCATTTCTTAGTAATGAATGGGGCTGAGATTGTCAATAAGCCGGGTATGTTTGGTCATGTTTCCTCCCTTGCACTAGAATGATGGAAGGGGACGTGACAAGTGTTGATTTAAGGGATGTAGTATGCACATACTTACTATCCATGGCTGTAAGTGACTGTTTAGTGCCCATGTTTGTCTTATTTGTGCTCATACTTCTTCAAACAGTTCTTAGATTTATCCCAAGGTTATTTCCTACCCATATCAAATTTAAACTTGAATTTGGGTGCCCTATCAATTTGTTGCATGCCATTGTTCATCACCCAGTGTGCCCAGGATTGAAGCTTGCCATTGATTTAGGGTTGTTTGAAGACCAAGATTTTTCCCAACTCTGCATTAGGGCACACCCATACAAATATGGAGGTAACAAGTCTCACATAAAGTGAGAGACCAGATCAATAAGAAAATAAATGTTTGGACAAGTATGGGTTAAGTACAAAAAAACTACCAATTTTATGTTGGTACAAAGGAGCATCCACCTTAGGTGTGGCAGTTGGCAAATAACTTAACTCCGGACTGAAAAGGATCAGATTTGATTTACATCCATCCATGTGAAATCGGCTAAGGAGATCCAGGGCATACTTAGGTTGAGAGAGGGAAATCCATTCCTTTATTTGCAAAACCATTAAGCCAAAAAATTAATGTAGATGCCCAAAGTCTATCATCTCAAACTTGTTTCTAAGACTAGACTTCACTTGGATGATGAAATGAGGATCATTGCAGTGAGAATGGTATCAGCAACATGCAAAACAAGAATTAAAAGCTTACCACCCACCCACTTAGTATAAAATTTTTGGCTAGAGTGTCATCGAGAAAATCCCGAGTCAAGCAAACATTGGTCCATCTTCTCATACCAATATCTTAGCGCTTTATTGAGTCCATAGAGAGATTTCTTCAATTGACATACAAGATTAGAGTCACCCTGAATAAACTTGGGAGGTTGTTCCACATAAATATCTTCCTATAGATCCACATGCAAGAAGGTAGACTTAAGTAATAACTGGAAAAAAAAAGGGGAACGAATCCATCTTGGTAATTGGTGCAAAGGTTTTAGAATGGTCAAGGCCTTCAACCTGAGAGAAACACTTGGTTACTAACTAATCCTTATACTTTTCCACACCCAGTTACATTTTTCACAATTTTCCTACCTCATGGAAGAGGCACTATATCCGAATGATAGTCTTCATTCATCACTTCATCCCATTTTGGAAAACTAGAGGCTTCATGAAAGGTTTATGGATCTTGAGTCTTTAATCTTGATACATGAGAAACAGGAGTGTTGGAGCTTTGAATGAGTCTAGCAAGGGACAACGTGATCACCAAATTAGAACGAACCAAATTCTAGAAAAATTTGAGTGTTTGGTTGTGACACTTGGGCTCATATTCCTAATGAGAAGCACATGGTTTTACATCCCAAAAGTCAAAAATGTTTTATTGTCATTTATTCAAAGGATGTAAAAGGTTATCTCCTTATGCACCTCACACTACAGAGGTGATATTTAGTGAAGATGTTCACTTTTATGATTGTTTTTTCTATCCTGTGAAAGACATCTCCCTTTACTTATTTACTTCTTGATTTTGTTTTGGATGATATGTTTTTTTATAAAGATAGTGAGAAGGAACCCTCTACTCTAGAAAATTGACCTTTTCCTAGAATGGGTTCAACTTTAATAGACTTGTCAAGTTGTTGGTTCTTTCATCACCTCTTGCTCTGTGAATCTTTCGTTGTACATTCTACACAACCTTAGTTGGAGTGTGGTTTGGTATTTAGTTAATGGGTGCAATAAAAAAACTAAAGGGGAAAATGGCTAGACTAAATTATGAAATTATGCATTATTTCATTTAAGGTTTGAGTCTTTCTCTCAAACACACTATTTTACTGTGGTGTATAGGGAACAATGTGCTACATTTGAATTCCTTCTGAAGAATATAATCCAATGAACTTCATATTAACACATTCACCTCCATTATTTGATCTAAGTCTATGAATGTGGTGACCAAATTGTTTTTCAACAAGGTGTTACAGCTAAATCTCGTCATCATGAGACCCTTGTTAACTCAGTGCCTTAATCCCTTAAGTTCCCTTGATCAAGAAGTCAGTTAGAGCAAGTTGATGCCCTTTGTCCATAGTTTCTAGTTGGGCTGGCGCAGGTTGTCTTTGAGAAATAAGCGCCCAACTAGGTCAGGAGAAGGATGCAGTCTAGCAGAGTGCACTGGTGGCTCAGGTTGCCTTTGTGCAACCTATGCTTCCCCTCTCAGGCGCAGGTTTCCCTCATGCAGCTTGCGCCATGATTGGTTGAATTGGATAAAGGTGGATTTTGAGCGATTTCTAGAAGTTGAATGAGGTGGATCCCTATCCCAAACTCCTAGGTGAGTTGTCCTATGGTTCCCTAACCTCAAGGGAGGATCCCTTAGCCCTATCCCCATGATCCTCAACCTACTCTATCCACTTGGTCCTATAAATACAAAGCTCCTCTCCATTCCAAATGGAGGAAGTCTATAGAACTTACATGCTGGTGGAATTAGCCTTGGTGACCCGTATCCATCTCTTGGGAGGCTTACATTTCCTTTGGAGGCTTTGGCTTGGCTTGTTGGAGGAGGATTGCAGTGTTAAGGCTTGGGTTGTAATCATCTCTCTACTTTGTATTTCCTACTCTTTATATAGTAATATAAACTCTTTCCATAAATGTTGTTGTGTTGATAATGTTTATAGTTTACTTCCTTAACTATTTACTTAGATCAGTTAGTGTTTAGGCATGTTTTACTGCTTGTTTTGTCTCCACATGTTTTTACAGGTTTTGTAGCTACGAATCTGACGACCGCAGAGCTGGGAGCAATAACGAGGATAAAGATCTACAAATCTGAAAGTAAGACGTCTAATTACTCGATCTCTAACCTGATCTAGGAAAGTAGCTTTATGTTCTGTTCTTATTTGTTCTAGATTCGCATTGAACTAGGGAGATCTGGCTCGTGTCCGCTCGAGTAGATTGTCCAATAACAAATCTGGCGACCATATTGGGGAATGTATTTGTTTTGATTTCAAGTTTGAATGTGTTATTCTTTGATTTCTTAATGAGCCATTGCTTTTCCTCCTGAGCCTATTTTCACCTTCAGATTCTTTTCTTTAAGAGTTTGTTGACTTTCTCTGGGTCTGTTTGAACCATCTTCAATCCATTTACTTAGTCATTGCTTGGATATTTTTCATTATTTGCATTGAGTTATTCGCCCGACACCCCTGGGTAGTGCATCCAGTGCGCCTGTCTATCCAGAGCGCAATTTGCCTTTGAGCATACTGCACCATCGACACTTTTGCCGATCTGACAATCTGCGCCGCCGATGCTTTATCCCTGCATACAACCTGCATTGGGCGCTCTGCGCCTAACCATAGCCTGCACCAAGCTTTTCAAGCTTAGGGATCTGGCTCTTTCTCTCCATTTTTTGGTTTTTGGGTTGATCAACAAACATATCTGCATTGTACCTTCCAAGCAGAGGCCCTTTTTATTAAACTTTGTTTACGTTTGGTTTGCTTGCGTTGGTTTTTGGGTCCTTTTGGTCAAGTGAGAGCTTGATTGAAGTGGTGGGCATTTCAATCCCCCGCGGTCATCCACTCCCTCTTATATTCCCTGACCACCTCACTGGATCTATCCAACATGCTAGATCCATTTCCAAACCATTTTTGAACTTAGTCATTAAGTGTTTGCTTGCATTTGATTGTTTTTGAGTGATTTTTGTGTCTTTAGATCATTGGAGTGTTTGTCATTTTTCTTTGAGAATTTCTGAGTGATTAGAGTGCTGCAAGTAGTCTCTTCTTTTCTGCCATTTACATTTGGAAAGCGTCATTATTATCAAGTTTTGTCTTGGTATATACATTGAAAAGTTAAAAGTTAAAAATTGTTTCATGTATTGGAATTCATCATCCATTGATCTTTGGGAAGTTTGAAAAGAGAAAATTAATTGTTTGCATTTTTCTTGAATTATGAGTTACTCATCTTCTTGAAAAATCCAAGTGAAGTCAATTTTTTTGCAAAGTGATTCCAAGCTTGAAGTGGTATATGCATTTTTGGTTTTTCATGTGCTTTTAGGCTATCATTGTGAAAATTGAAGAGTTGTGTGCTCTGAGTAGAGATTCTACTTTTTCATCATTTAGTTCCATTCTAATTGAAAAAGACAAAAAGAAAGTACTTTGATTTGGATTTGATGTGTTGTTTATTTTCATGTTTTACTTGAAAAATGGAAAATAGTGATTTCATTATCATTTTTGGTAGATTGGGGATTTGTTGAAATTTTACGGTTTCGTGAGACCATTGGAAAAAGATTTCTCCTTCCCGTACATAGATTTCATCAAAAGAAAAATGTGCATTTTCATGTAGTTAGGGTGCATTATGTTTACATTTCTGTACACCTCATGCATTCACCTAACCGTCCAGATAAAATTTACTGGTAGAACTAGGTTAAAATTTACTAGTAACTTGTGTGTTAAGTTAGAGACGTGTTTCGGCGTCATAAAATGTGGCAGCTTTCGTTACTTGCCTGCACTGCATCCCAGGGGCACCGTAGTTCTTCCACGTACCAACTGGTATATCGAAGGCTCTTTCATGTACCTTAGGGGATATCGAAAGGCACTTCACGTACTCAGTAGTATATCGGAAGGCTCTTGTCATACGGTTGTGCATTAGACAACACCACTACGAATTTGAGCTCCCACATACCTTGCGTATATAGGGAGACACTCCTAGGATTCCTGAGACCAACCAAGTTAACCATTTGGTCGTCTTGGCAGAGAAATACACCGAGAACAACACTCGGGGAGCTACTACACACGTACTATTAGGTAGTCGGGTTATATGGTCAGGGGTATAGTCATAATCCTCCCTGGTTAGTGCTCTGAAATATTGGGCTAAGTATAACTGTTGGACCTTAGAGTATATCGCGAGTTGCGAAGCCTTGACAATCCTGTGAGGTTCCAGACTTTTGAATCCACACCTATCACACAAGTTTGCTTGCGGCCTTAGTTTGTGTAGATTTTTTCTGGATGGCTTTTCTTTTGTTTAGAATACACTTAGGAGAAATTCTGGTTTGGTCATTCTGTCTAAACAACCTTTGAGAAGGTCCCGCAGAATTTTACACTTACCACCCGAATATCCCCTCAATCGAGAGGTAATTTCGAGGGTAAGCATGGACCCACAAGTTACGGTCGTGTCACCTGAAGCAGAAAACTCCACTATGGAGTCCGGACCAAATATGTTTCCTCCTATTCACCAACCTCTAACCCACCAAGGGCTAAAGAGGCGGAACCTTCCACTTCACGAGACACATCCTTCCACCGCATGATGGAAAGAGAGCCTGGATCTATAGAATGGTTAAATCCATCCCAGGACGACCCTATATCCGCAACATTCGGTCCATCTACATCCTTTTGGGACACCTCTATAGGCCAACAATGGGCCCACCTGGCTTTACATCCGGAGGACGAAACCTCCTCTCGTTGGGATCCTCATGCTCAACGATTGGCTCTAGTCTATGAACTCGTGGACCAACTATGCCAATGTGGTGATGAAATTCGACGCCAGAGTCTCTCACAGAGAAGAGACACCTAGGAAACACCCATTTTGCAATATACCCCAATTCGTTCATTATCTCTTGCTTCACCGGAAACACCCATACACAACGTGACCACTTACAAACCTAGTCAACCCTCATTTCCTATGAGTACACCTCTTAATCAAGAGACCAGTTCCATACCCCAAATGACTCAACATGTTGAGGTACAACAGTCCAACACTCCTCCTACTACTACTGGAACGTTACCCACCCCTCCCCCACCCCAAAACTTGTGGGGAGGATACTCTTTACCTCCTAATTTTATTACGAGTAGTGTTCCTCCAATAGTAAGTAGTCAACAACCCATTATGATTCAACCATCCACTAGTGGTCAACACATTGTTACTGGGGGGCAACCCTCATTTTCTAGCCATAGTATGAATGGAGGACTGCCAATTGTTCATTCCCTTGGCAGCTCCTTACCCGTTGTGGGATCCACCATGGGATTACATCATGGTGGAGGTTCATCCAACCCAACTCAACCACCATGGAGTCAAGTGTATCTAGGCTATTTTAACCCTGTGTCGGGACAATTCAATCCCAGAAATGTACTCCACGGGATACCTTATCCCAGAAACCCATACACTCCATGGGGACATTTTAATGTTGCACCAATTGGACCGCCACCAACTTTTCCTCATGTCCCACCTCCCCCACCACCCTTTGGTCCACCTCCTTCCGGAGGGGGCGGACCTCCACCTTCTAGCAGAGGTGGAGTCCCTCCCCATTCCGGCGGTGGAGGACCACCCCATTCCGAAGGAGGTGGAGGACCACCACCTTGTGGTAGTGGCGGACCCCTACCTTATGGAGGAGGCCCATCTTAGTCTGGAGGCAGTGGCCCACCCTATTCCGGCGGTGGAGGCAGTGGCTCGCCTTATTCTGATGACGACGGAGGACCACCACCTTCGGGTGGTGTCGGACCCCCACCTTATTCTGGATGAGGTGGCCCACCCTATTCTGATGATGGAGGCGGTGTCCCACCGTATTCCAGCGGCAGAGGCGGCAGACCCACTTATTTCGGTGGCGGCGGAGGACCCCCACCTTCTGGTGGAGGTCCACCCTATTACAGCGATGGAGGACCCCCACCTTCCGACGGTGAACCACCCTATTATGGCAGCAGACCTACATACGATCCACCACCCAACCCTAGAGGCCCACCCCCTTATGGCCAATTCCCGATGGGAACACCTTATAATCAGTCGATTCAAGGTCCTACTGGTCCATTTACGTCATATCAATACTTTCAGTATCCGCAGCTGAACCAACAACTACCATTCTTGGATAATCTGGATCTACCCAACCTATCTCGTCTGACCAATGATCCCATCCTACACGGTTATAATTGGCCACCCATTCCGGTCAAGCTACCCTATGATATTCCCAAATTTGATTGCAAACCAGGTGAAGACCCGAAAAACCATGTGATGACTTACCATTTGGTGCTCATCCAATTCCTTGATGGACGACTCAATCCGTCTAAGGTTGTTTCAAAGGACCCTCACCGGCCCAGCTGCCAAGTGGTATATTGAATTACCACTGCACTCATTTCCTGATTTTCACTATCTTTCTATGTCCTTCTTGACTCATTTCCAGTTACCCATACGCTACGAAACTGGTATGGACCTCCTGACTTCGCTCCGTCAAACCACCACAACTCATATCTTTGATCATATCCATGAGTGCCGGATGAGACGACGTCTCATTAAGGCTCCCATTCCAGACCAACTCTTAGCTGACTAGTTCACGAAGTCCCTTTTACCTACCGTAGCTCGAGACGTGGCTATGGGAGGGGCCGCCACCGACGAGCAAGCTATTGCTCGTGCCCACTACCTAGACCTTGTCTATGCTCAGTCTGACACATTATATGACATTGTTCTTGACGCACCCCACCCTACATACGATCCTACAAAACCACCCAAGGGACCTTAGGCCGACGGCATTATCGATTCCCTTAACTCCCAGCCTTCTACTCAAACTGGTGGATCGTCGAACCTCCATGGTTCTTCCCCACCCCCACCACAGGTTGGCAGCAACACCACCAAGTCACCCACTCCTGCCTCCACCGAGGAGGTGAATTCTGTTCAATCATCTTCTCCTCAGATGTCCAGTGACAAGAAGAAGAAAAAAAGGTAAACCCAATAAATCTTCCAACCAACAGGAGCACAAGAACCCACCTGAAGACACTAAACAGAAGAGGAATCTAAAGTATCCTTGTTTACTGTGTGGTGGTGACCACTTCTCCAAAGAATGTCCCCATCGAGACGAAGTGCAGAAGTTTCTTATAGGAAACCCCACACTCGTAGTTCTCAATGATCTCTTCCCCACTCAAAATCAACAAATGATTGCTCAACCCTCTCCTTCTCAAGGAGACACACCATCCACCGCACATGTTATCATGATGCGTAGTGAGGCGGTTAACCTGAACACACGATCATGTCCATGCGACTCAGTCCCTCCGAAGGAACCCGTTGGAAGTAGTACTAAAAAAGCTTCCACTTCTATTTCGGATGTTACCGTACCACCATCTTCTCTCACCATTGAGAAGCCTTCATTAGAGTCATTGTTGCGTCCGCCTAAGAGCACAATTCGAAAAGCAGTTTTCAATCCTAATGCTCGGGCAGCTTAGAACTACAACATTGTAGAGGACTTGGCACAAGTCCCTTGTGCTATGTCGAAGCTAGAGGTCTTGCAGAATTGTCCCAACCAACACAAGACTCTTCTCGCTGCCATTGGCGTAGTAGATATGGATTCCTCGAATACAATCATGTTTCGGCTTGAGTACTTTAAACCGAGGCTTTCCCACCAGCGGGCATTTCAATTTGCTATGAAAGTTGTTGGGAAGACAGTCCATCATACTGTACTAGACAAAGGAACTTCTACCTCGGTCATGTCGCTAACTTGTTGGAGATCCATTGGTTCTCCCGAGTTAAACCATTCTCCCACTAACCTGAAAGCATTCGACGGTCGTGGCTTTCAACCCCATGGGCTATTACAAGCCTTAGCAGTAGAGTTGGGGGGTAAGACCACAACCATTAACATGGAAGTGGTCGCAGCCCCTTTGGATTATAATCTCTTACTTAGTCATAATTGGTTTTATGCCATGATTGTGGTCGCGTCATCTGTCTTTTGCATTGTGCAATTCCCCCACCAAGTCCGAATTGTCACTGTCGACAAACTGGACTTCTATACACCGGACACCGCTACTTATCCTGGCGATAATGTCCCATTGCTAGGACAATATTCAAAGCCATATGAGAGCGTGGGGGTCGACCTCATAAAAGATTCATTTCTTATGGGTGTCTTTCCAACCCCAGATCCCCCTAACCATGTTTCCACAGAGAACATGATCTCCTCCATGATTCCATCTTTTCACAACTCTACCGATCAATGGCTCATACCTAACAAAGCTACCATGCATTTGATTGGAGATACCATGCCTCTTTCACCCGCTGAAATCACTTATGAGGCTATCCAGTTAGTACCCGAGGACCACTTAGTTGTGGCCTCTACATCTTGTTCTCTACAACAGACGTCATCCTTACCAGATCCTATGCTCCGGACTTTTCATTCCGATGAGTCCATTATGGAGACTATGAGTGCGGATGACCCTCCGTGGGAAGACCTCCATCATCGATTATCTTTCCTACCCCCATTGGATTCTATGGAGAACATCATCACCACCATTTTCACACCGGATGTCTATCCTTGTCCCTAGTCACCGATCCTCACTTGTCACACAATCACTGAGCGCAACTTGGAGAATATCGAACCCACCATTCCGGTTGACATCTCGGTTACCCCTAGTGTCGTGGAACATATTCGTTTAGGCCAGAATTTTTCTCTCGAAGAGATCACTACGTACATGACCTTATTCAAGCAATTATGCGACGTGTTTGCTTGGACCTACGAGGAGATGCCTAGGATAGATCCTGCCATCGTTTCACATGAGATTAAAACCTATCCCGACGCTAAACCAGTTCGTCAAAAGTTATGACTAGTGCACCCTCGAAAACCGCGACAATTCAGGCAGAGATTGAAAAGCTCTTGAAGGACGGCTTTATCTACCTTGTTCCTTTAACAGAATGGGTCTCCAATGTCGTCCCTGTGGCCAATAAGCAGTGCACCATCCGAATCTGTGTTAATTATAGGGATCTGAACAATGCTTTTCCTAAGGACAACTACCCTACTCCCTTCATCGATCGGATCATTGACAATTGTGCTGGAAGTGTCATACTTTCCTTTATGGATGGATTTTTCGGTTACAACCAGATCGAGATCCACCCGACCGACCAACATAAGACCACTTTCATATGCCCTTGGGGAACGTTTGCTTATCGTAAACTCCCTTTTGCTCTTAAAAATGTTGGTGCCACATTCCATCAAGCCATGTCTTATGCTTTTCATGATGTGAAGGACTTTGTGGAGCCCTATCTTGACAATCTACCTACCCATTTGCAGCAGCGGGAGTTCCACATCGATCATCTGATGGCAGTTTTCCTCAGATGCAGACGGTTCAACATCCGTCTAAATCCTCACAAGTGTATTTTCTGCATCGAGTCTGGACACCTCCTAGGTTTTATTGTTTCCAAAGACGAGATCCGCATAGATCCCTTGAAGGTGGAAGCCATTGTCGCTCTCCCACCTCCTACTGACATTATGGAGCTACAAAGTTTGCAAGGGAAGGCAACTTACCTACAGTGTTTTGTCTGTAATTTCGCTCAGAAGACATAGGGCTATATGCGATTACTGAAGAAGGACGTCCCTTTCATATGGGATGACCAAGTGCAACAATCCTTCGACAGTTTGAAACATGCTATTAGCCATGCCCCTGTGCTCCAACCGCCCAATTACTACTAGGAGTACATCCTTTATCTTGCCGCTTATGCTACCACGATCGCCATGGTCTTGGTTCAGGAGGAGAACAACACCCAGGAACATGTGATTTATTACCTAAGTAAGGGTCTGATCCAGGTGGATATCGGTGGCGGCCCACCTCTTCCTACTGGCTCAAAACAGTCTTCTGGCAATTTTGGAAAATTACTATTTTTAGTAGTTTTTCAGGTCCTAAACTTTTGGAGCCGTTTTGAGGCCCTAAACGACCTTTTTTGACGATTTGGGAGGCCAAATGGTTGCCTTTGGCATTCATTCATCCCTAGTCGAAATTTGGAATTCTCGGATAGACCTTTCCAACGGGCTACCGAGCGCCCCAAATAGAGATCGTATGCAAAAGTTATGACCCCGGGAAGTTGACTATTCAACTAACCACCTTGGGGCCGCAAACTTTATGACGGTTCATCTTTTAGGGTTAGGTTTTTGGATGTTTGGGATTCTCTCCCTCCTTCTTATGATAAATAGGCCCTTTCGGCCTCTCTTTGTATTCATCTTGGCACGAATGAGCATAGCAGCCACATCTCTTCTCAGAGATAGCTACCACCATTCTAGCTATTGTATTTTACAGTATGTTCTATTTCCACTATTTAATAGAATATGTGTTTACTGTATCACTGTGTTATTTGCAATATATCTCTGTATATGATTCTGTATATGCTATCTTTTGTTTCGTTCTCACATAAATCCGGATTAGGGTCTTATTGAATCTGAAACTCATTACTCACATGTCAAGAAGCTTGCTCTCGTGGCAGTCATTGTCGTCCAAAAGTTCCGTCATTATATACTACTCCGCACCACCACCATTATCACCGACTCGAACCCCGTGTACCACATTTTGACACGTCAAGGGCTATTATTCACGCTGGATTGTGATACTCCAGGAATTCGATCTCCTCTTCGAGAAGGCCAAGTCAAAGAAATCTTTGGTGTTTGCCAAGCTCATTTGTGATCTTCCCCGTATTGATTCAGGGTCTGAGCCCAACAATTCTCTCCCAAATGAGTGCTTGTTCCTCATCAGCACGTCAGACCCATGGTATGGATATATCACCTTATATCTTCAAACCCAACGGTTCAACCCCAAACTGTCTCGTGACGACCGTCATCGTATACGCCACCACGACAAGTATTACTTGATCATCAGCGATACCTTGTATCATCGTGGTGTTGATTATGTTCTTCAACGTTTCCTGACACATGAAGAGGCTGAACACGTTTTGAATGACTGTCATGCCGGGGCTTGTGGCAGTCATCTCTCTAGGATGGCTACGACCCAGAAGATACAACGCGCGGGATATTATTGGACATCCATCTTCAAAGATTGCATTGAATTCGTTAAGAAATGTCCCCCATGTTAGCTTTTTCAACGAAAATGTGCTCCCACCCAGCCCCTTCACACCCGGTTATTGCCGTGGGCCCCTTTGCAAAATGGGGCAAAGATTTCATGCACTGTAAGCCTACCTCAGCTGAGGGGCATGGTTACATCATAGTAGCCGTGGATTATTTTACTAAATGGGCCGAGGCTATGCCTACGTACAACGAAGACGGAAAAATTGTTGCACTCTTCATGTTCAACCATGTTATTGCACAGTTCGGAGTTCCACAAGCCATAGTCACCGATCATGGATCTCACTTCCATAACCATATGGTCGACGAATTGAGCGTCGGACTGGGTTTTCGTCAGGAAAACTCAACCCCTTATTACCCACAATCCAATAAACAAGTAGAGGCCATCAATACGGTCTTGAAAACCATGATTCAACGCATGGTGGGTACACATAAATCAAACTGGCATAGCATGCTCTTTTCCGCACTATGGGCGTACCGGACTTCCGTTAAGACTGCCACCGGATTCACACCATTCCAATTGGTATATGGATTGGAGGAATTCCTACCAATAGAGTGTGAGATTCCATCTCTCAAACTCGTAGTTGAACTTCTCTCGAACACCACTACCGAGGAAGAATGCTTCCTTTACCTAGCGAAACTCGATGAGACACGCTGCGATGTTGCTCTTTCCAATGAGGCACATAAGAAACGCATCAAAGCTCAGTATGATAGGTTAGTTAAACATCGTGTCTTCAACGAGGGTGACTTGGTCCTTACATACGACCAAAAGTACGATAAGCTAGGGGCAGGTAAGTTTGAGTCCATGTGGCATGGGCCCTACATTGTAAAATGTGTCCTGGAGAAGGGAGCATACGAACTAGAGGAGTATGATGGGATATCTCTGGGAGAGCCTCGCAATGGGCTCTACCTAAAGAGGTATTATGTCTGAGTCTTTCACGCATAAGTATCTTGTCTATACTGTACATGGCATGTGTTTTGTGTGGTGTGACGCTTTGTTGTAGTGTGTCAGGGTCTTGTTTCTCTACTTATACCATGTTCTGTCTGCATGTGCATATGGCAACCGGCTATGAATTCGCAGATATCGCCAACTGGCATACCCGCAACCTTGCTTCGGCAGCCTGGGTACTTTATTCCCCTACGAGTGAGCTTATTAGCTCAAGCGAAAATTGTCTAGGATTCGCAACCAATAACGTCGCAGAATATCAGGTGGTGATTGGAACCCTAACCAATGCTCTTTCCTTTGGTACGAGCCACATTGTTATCCATGTGGATTCACAACTAGTGGTTTCTCATCTTAACCGGATCTACAATATCCATGACCCTACTCTGCTCCGTCTCTTCCAACAAGTTCGTCTTCTAGAAAGGTCCCTTGAATCTGTTCAATACCTGCACATTCCATCAGGCATGAACACGGTTGCTGACTCGATGGCCAATTTCATTCTAGATTGGTACATTGCACACACATAAGATATCCATAAGATGCATAAACAAACATAACATGTAAATTATCCATTGTATAATCAAAACATGTAAATAAGATCCCAGTAATCACCAATAGAACACAAGATGTATAAAAACCGCCAATAGTGTCTGTATATTTATAAATCGATACAGAGTACAAAAATGGTAGTGATGATACAAAAGTTTGAAGCATGCTAGCTTTCAGTAAGAGTCATATTTACAAAATCTGAAGCTCATAGGCTTTCAGTATATACATATAAAACATGCGCCTAATCCCTAGGAAACACATGGTAGTAGACCACGGCCCTTGCCACTTTTCGGAGCAGCGTGCCGAAACGCAAAGATGCCCCGACCATCAGCTTCTGGTAGCGACGGGGTAGGTCATGGACACCTGGCTTCGGAATGTCCAAAGTCATCCTGTGGAGTTTCTCCTATACCTCCTCCAACTCCTCGAGGGAATCCCAGACTGTGGGGCCCACCTCTGGTACCCGCCCCTCTTCGCGCAAGAGGAGAGACTCCAAGCGGTCGCACCAGACCCACGTCTGCAAGAAACATGTAAGAAGTCAACAGCACTACTCCAAAAAATATCATAAATACATAAAATGAAAAAATACAAGCAGTAGTTGTTCTTACCGATTTCACCCCACTACTCTCCCTCGAGAAGCACCAGGTCAGGGTCCCCTCTGAAGTCTGTCCCATGGTACGGGTAGTCCTACACCATGAGGAGTTGTCCCCTCATCCATGTGAAGAAACCTTTGCTGAAGCTAATGATAGGACCCATGCCACCATGGCGAGCCATCACCTCTGTCCACCTGGTCATGTGAGGATCTTGTGCATCCCTATCCTCAAGGTCTACTTGCAAGCGTAAGTGTGGCACCCACTCCAACATGAAAGCTACCACCACTGAACCATAACCAAACTGCTTCGACAACCTGCGCTAGCATTTGGTCAATTGATCACGTAGACTAGTGAGGATCCCCTCACACCAGTTGAACACAGTAGGATCCATGCACTCCTCAGCATACATCATCTACGACTTGCTAGCCAGATGAGCAGATCGGCTGCCAGCCACCCTCATGATGGTAAAAATTATGGTGCGTAGGGATCGATCCCAAAAATCCTTGATGGGAATCTTCCCACCAGTCATTGGAGTACCCGGAGTACACCACTAGTCGATCATGTCCTCTACAGAGCGATCACCACCTCATGATCCAGTCAAGGACACAGGGTTTCCCCGCCAGGACAACCCTGTTCAAAAATAGATGTCCTCAACATCTATGCTCAACGTGTGCTCACCAACTTGAAAATGTTGTTGTACCGGGTCCCAGCATTGGGCCAAGTATGTCAACAAGGGTACTTGGGACCTCATCCCCGACACTCAGAAGTACTTGAGCAAACCACGGTTTCTCAATGCGGCAATACATTGCGGATCATTTTTCGCTTGAGCATCATCGAGCTCATGCTCGCGTTCTCACCACTCGAGAACCATTGTGGTCACTGCAAACCTGTCAAAAAGGCCATTTAAACATCATTAGAACCTTCCTCAAACATCAAAAGTCTTTTTCTATGGTTGGTTTTTGGGTTTGGTATGTAGGTTTGCGCTGACGCAGACCGTCCTTTTGGATAGGGCATTGTCGGCGCAGAACACCCTTTCAGGTTCTGCCCTGTGCTTTGAACAAGTTCACAAGGTCCGGAGGTGTGAACAAGTTCACAAGGTCCATTCAACACCACAGATCGATTATTAGCTGGAATCGAGGGGATGGTCAAATCTTGTGCCCTGAATGAGCAAAGTCGTCATCTCATTTCATTGGGGCCACATGACTTGGTGAATGGAATTCTCATGGAGATGTTTTAACTCTTGAATCATGTAGCATCCTATTCATTATGGAGGTGGGTCATGCCTTTATAAATATAATTTTTGTAGACTCCTTTTAAAATTTGTAATCATTTGTTGGTTAAAGTTTCTAAGAAGTTGATGGGATTGATGGAGTGATAAACCCCCTTAAACCATTTAACCATGTCACTTAAATGGTTAAGGATTTTTGAATTGATGTAATAAAATATTGAGGAGAGTTTAGTTTTTATGTGGACAGAATAAAGTTAAGCGATAGGCTTAAGAATCTCTTGAATGGGAATGCTTCACTATTTTGGGATCCACCTTGTGGAGGAACATGAACATTCTTGTTGAAGGTGGCTTGTGGTCACTTTTTATCACTTTGTTGATGAGACCTTAAACCATTTGCAATTTTTGGTTGACCATGCACTTAAATGATTAGGGGTTTTGAATTGATGTAATAAAAGCTTGAGGAGAGTTTTGTTTCTATGTGGACAGAATAAGGTTAAGTGAGCTTGGGTCTATTAATATGTTGAACTAAAGCTCAACAATTCTCCCTCATCCAAAAAATAAGGTGAATTCCTTTCCTTATGCTTAAAAACAAACAAGATCGACACATACCCAAACAAAGGTGGATAGTTTTCTAGCATAAGTCCTTAAAATTGTCTCTTGTTGTGTTTCCATTGTGTACAATTCATATTGCTTTTCCCAATGGTTATTGTTGTTGATTTTTTAGCAGCATTGAGAGCCATTCTTTGGGAGAATGGAGGCACCTAGTCAGTTACTAGGAACTTGATCCATTCTCTGGGAGAATGGAGGCACTTGGTCAGTTACCAAGTTGTTGAATTTAGTCAACATGATTCATCATGGGGTTGAGGCACCTGGTCAGTTACCAGGAACATGATGCAGTCTAGTACTGAGGCACTTGGTCAATTACCAAGTTGTTGACATTGGTCGACTTGATTCAGGTTGGGGTTGAGGCACCTGGTTAGTTACCAGGTCCTCACTAGAAGCCCTAGACTGGGTCTAGGCAAGTGATGTACTCCTCTCCTTGGTCAGTGGGCTATGAGACCTCCTTAAGGGACTGGCCACCCCTTGTTGAAGTACCTAGCACATGATCTTGGTGTTAGTGGGGAGAACAAGACAACCAAATAATATCTTCCTTATATATGATGATGTACTTGAATTGGAACATGTGGACCATGGATACCAAGAGAAGGGGATAAGGATTTGTCTAAGGGTGACTTACCCAAAGAGGGTGGGTCAAAATCCCACAATAAATCCCAACTAAGGTGTTAAAGTGTCAAAATCCCACAATGTCCCCCATCAAATGTACCAAACTGTTAAAATCCCATATTAAAGCTAAACGGGACTTAACCAATGAATTTTATATTATTATTTTGACTCCTTGAATTATGGAAGACACCCAATGGCAGGATATAAAAGAAGAACCCTCTCAAGTGAAATTATCATCACACAATTCACTCTTTATCTATGTCCAAGGAATTCGTTTAGGGTATTTTGTAGCAACAACTCATCTTCTTCATCTCAATGCCATCTACAATATTGTTTTTATCTTCTTGTGGCTGCCATCATCACTAAAAGACTTTTCTTATCTTCTTGTGGCTGCCATCATCACCTACAGGACTACACTTATCTCCTTGTGGCTATCATATTCTACAAGACTATTTTTTTAGGTTTCTGAGGGTTCCTAAGAGAATGTTGAGTGCTTAAAGAAAGACGCCAAGGGAAGCCGGGGGTTCAAGAAGGGCTACCAAGTTAGTGTTGAATCCCAATAGGGATGTCGTGGTCTGATAAGGCCCTATTCAAGGCTTCCGAGTGTCTGATATAGCCCTAGAAGGGATACCAAATTGTGATGAGACCCTAAACAGGGCTACAGTGTGGCAGTTGATATTTGCTACAGGTCAAGGAGGGTAGCCGTGAGTAGTTGTGGTCCTATACAGGGCAGTCGTGGACAGTTGGGGAATCAAGGAGGGATGTTATGATTTGTTCTGGCCCTAAGAAGGGTTATTGTGATATGTTTAGGCCCTAAAGGGCTGTCATCAAACCCTAGATACAATGCTGCTATCAGTTTTCAAGTTGCCATTGTTTGCTACATGGTTGACGTCATCAAGTGTAGGGATGATATCTCTTACAACAGACTCCAATAATCACAGTGGGTTAAATTTTTGTTTCCCTTGGTATGTAATAAGCCCTAGAGGCTTCTTTGTAAAAGTCTGCTCTCTTAATCTACTCATGTAAATTTCAGACATCCCATATTAAGGAATATATTCTTTGCTGGGGTTTTATTCTTGAAAAGGTTTCCCCAAGGTAAACTCTTTGTGTTCTTGTGCATGGTTCTCGTGGATGATTATTTTGATAAATGCTGGTTTACAATCTAAATGCTACAAGTTTGCTAATTTTTTGAAAAAGACTATTATTGTTATCAAATTAGATCTATGTTAAAAATTTAACAATTGCATCACAATATTTGCATGTTTAAAGCAAAGCAAAGAAAAACACATGCAATTCTATCCTTTCGCCATGACATCAAAACCTATGTGACCCAGCATTAAACTAGAATTCTAATTCATATGTTATTGCCCTCTTTTCAATAATTAAATTGTATAAATATTACCTTTATTTATGCCTTGCTTGAAGAATTAGATAGATATGTTGACAACTTGGTTTTCTAAGAATAACTTTCAACATAAATAGTAAGGTAGGATTTTGGATCGAAAAACTCCATAGTGTATGACCATCATTATTTCATGGTTGCACAATGCACTCATAGCAGAATGAGAAAATGTCTACTTTATCATGTCATTTCATTCCTAAGCCTCGTTGTTGCATTTTGTTCTTTATTTGTATCTCTAAAGTTGTTTTTTTTTAATTTTAGAAACCGTATAAGATTTACATTGGCTATAAACTAATAGACGGTTCTTCCATTTAAAAATAAGGCTACCATAAACTCGATCTAAAAAATGTATACATTTGTAACTGAGTGGAGATGTTGACATGATTATACAATTGCATGTTCATGAACACGAGGGGTAAACAAGGTTTCATGCAATTGAATAAGAGTTACACACAATGTAGTCCACCCATAATTAAGAGGTGGGACACTTTGATCTTTCCATTGCACATGGTTGCTTGTTCACTTAATCCTAAGTTGTATGTGGAGAGCCTAGGGAGAGTGCCTCCTGTTGATGATCGGGAGTGGAGGGGTTCACAATTGAAATATCATAAATGTTCATAGATGATGAGGGTATAATACTTTGGTAGTGGTTTCTTTCATTTGTAGAACACAATGGCTCCTTCAATAGATTGGATTTGAATTTGACCTACCAAGGTCCATAAAGAGAATGTATCGTGATGAAGTTTCATAGTTTTATCAGCTTGTTGTTCCACTACTATCTTAGATTGTTAGTGCTTCTTTTGTTTAGTTGTATGCAAGGGAAGGTTGGCTTACCATATCCCATGAGAACTTGATTTGATGTTGGAGAATGCATCTAGATGGAGCTTTGGAGTTATGTGATCCTATTATTCCACAAGTATCTTAGGTTGATAGTTCTTTGGTTGAGAGCAAGTAGTCCACTTAGAAACTCTTCCCGGAAAACATAGAAGCTAGTTGTAGTTCATAGTGTCTTATCTCTAGAGTATTGGAAGACATTAGAGCATTTGAAGGGACCAACAACTTGATGGTATTCCAATATAGAGATGGTTTTATAGATGATGAGAGGGATATAGAATAATAGTAAGGATTTGCGATATTGATTAGTTACAATTCCCTTTAACATCTTTGAGGAGCTAGAGAGTTTGATAGTGACTAGTGCTAGTTGTGTGTCTAATGATATTGAAGAAAAGTAGGAGCACAAGGAAGTATAAAACCAAGAACACACTCTTTAGTGTACTTGAGCATGACCACTGGCTCCCCCCTTTTTAATAAATCTATGTAGGGTTGGTATGGTTGACTTGTGGTATGTATGGTGGTTTCACATTTTACCACACCCGTCAATAAAATTAAAATATCAATTCAATAAGAGAATAAATCCCTTACATTAGAGTAATCATAGTGCTTACATTGTCTTTTCGCACTTAGGTGAAGAGCATACCATCTCATTTGATAGTTATTCTACAATTCCTAGTGTAATTGAACGCAAGTTGATCCTCAGTCATTGTTGTTGTTTTTTATATTTTGGAGAAACCACTTCGTTAGGATTGAAGTGGATAACTGAACTATTTTCTTTGGATGATTACTAGCATGACAACTAGCCACAGAGTCAAGTAGGCGGTCCCAAAGGAGGATTGCAATATAAAAAATAAGGCATGTCCTACATCGAACACGACATAAGAAGACAAAAACCCCTTACCTCTTAAAATAAATGCATTTAAACACAAATATAAGGAACCACAACGACAAAGTCAATTGGGTGGGATGGGTGGGATGAGTGGGATGCAAATCATCCACTGGAAGGGAGTTTTAATGTGTTCAAGGTAATAGAAGACTGGGCAAGAATGAATCTTGTAATTTTGGAGATACTTCAGTCCTGGTGTTGGAATGGTGAAATTGTAATTTCATATCCAATTCAATTGCATATTGTGAATGACCCAAATCCAAGATATGCACATGATCATATGGTGTTATTGGAAAGTAAGTGGAAATTTTCTACGTTCATTTGGGTTCAAACATCAATGATGTTTGTTTTGATAGGAAGGTAGGGAAGTCCATACATGAATTCAATTTTGCACTTTTGTGGAGTTTAATATATTAAGCTTATAGAAAACATGAGCTCTCTATGACTATACTTGTATTTACATGATATAAAATTGATAGATTAATAGGCTGTGGTGTGAAACATATGCAATTCTCATATTTTCTAAGCATTGCATTAACTATTGGACTATCAATCTTTTACATTCTTTGTTACATTGATCTCTTGACTGGGTTTCGTTTTACGCATTTTTCCTTTCCCATTACTATTTCATTGGGTCTTGCACTATCCAACACTACAAATTGATTAGTCGCCCCCGCAATCCCAGTGGGATCAATATTAGCATTATACTATTATTTTATTTAGCATCTTGTTTTCTTATACCAAGATGCATTAGGGCTCCTATTTGTTACAAGTTGATAATATGATATAAACGGGGTATTAAAAATGGGTCGATAAAAATAGATACCTTCAATATCTGGTGAAACTAGGGGTTTTCTTAATTGGAAAAATATATTGGGAGGGGGGTTCAACAATACAATTTTAGGAGGCATTTTCCAATATTTAGTGAAATTAAGGATATTTTTTAATATCTCATGAACAGTCGTGCTATGTAACAAGTTCACTAAGTGCACCCCCTGTGTAGAAAGGAAAATAAAAAGTCTTTTAAAACAATATAAAAGTGTTTAAAACTTAGTTTAAAAAAGAAAATAAGAAGACTTTTAAAAAAGGAAAAGTAAGGCCCATGGGGGGCAAGTGGGGGACAACTCAAGTGGTAAAGATGAGAAGTTGTAATCATTGTGCGCCATGGTTCGGGCCCTGTGGATGCACCTAGGGGTATAGTGGTAGGATCCCTGGACCCCACTCCAGTTGTCGATTCCCCTAGTACAAAAAAAGAAAAAAATTATAATTATAATATAATGAAAATCATGTTTGTACATATATTAATTAATTTGAAGGTAAACTTGAGATTAGGATAATAAATCATATAGGGAATTGACAATATATATGAATATTTTTTAAAAAAGAAAAAAACTAAGGAAAAAAATTAAATTTATCATTATAATATAATGACAATCATGTTTGTACATTATATTAATTATAATATATTGACAATCATGTTACTTTCAAATTAATTAATATATATATTAATTCATTTGAAGGTAAATTTGAGATTAGGATAATAAATTATATGAGGATTTGACAATATATATGATAAAAAATTGTTGAATCAAATCAATATTATTTAAAGTTGAAAATAAGTAATACAATTTTATCAAGTTAGCTTTACTAATGCTTTGAAGTTTGAATTTTTTTATTATTTTTTTCCTTGGAAAAAAAGAAAAATTTTGATTCATCTTTCGAGAGCAATTTGAAGTTTGAATTGTAAATGAGAAGTTTTTGAGAAAATATGAGAAGAGTAATATTTGTAATAATATAACTTGACAAAATTAAGTTTAATTATTTTATTAGACCACATAGGAAAAGAGGATTTTAAAGTGAGTAGCTTAACTAGAACAACATTTTTTGGCATGTTTTTGGTAAAAAAAATTGAATAACTTTTTAAAATCTCAAAGAATAGTGTTTAAATTTGCATATTATAGTGCCCTCGGTAGGGGGTTGAATTCATTTATGCATTAGAGGCACCATTTTTAGATTTGTCAATTTTAAAGTCATTTGTTTGGATAACTAAATGAATTAAAGTAGTCAATTGGGTATAGTCTAAGTGGATGTAGGATATAGTGTTCTATTCAATAAGTGAAATGTGGAGCTCATAATAAGAACATTATTACAATAGCTTTGTGTAAGTTCCGAGGAGTTTTCTCAAATTTTTATTTTAGAAAAAAACTAAATGAAATGAAGTATATATGATAATTATGTGTGCTTAAATCCTCCAACAATACTAAAAGTACCATAATAATAATTTTGACATATAATATTTTTTAACAAAAATATAAATGATTATTTTTCTTTACCTTAAAAAATATCAATGCATCAAACCTTAGGTAAACTCCATGAGAATAATAATATTTAGGGTTGAGAAAGAGTAATACAATTTCATAAATTTAAAGTTTTGAATTATAGAGGACATCATCAAATCCTAAATATCAAAAATAGATTTTAAAATTATTTTGTGAGTTAGATTTTAAAATTATTTTGTGAGTAATAACGTAGTAGATAATATTATTTTCAAAAAATATAAAGTATAATTTTTAATAAAAATAATGATATTTTAAATTTTTTATCATAAATAAATGATTTTGATTTTCTCATTTTTTCTCACTTTTATTATGACCATGATTTTGATCTTTCTCATTTTTGACTTTATTATGAGCATTGGGAAGAGAACAATCATTTTTTCTCACTTTATCATGAACAATTTCTTAATAAGTTTATTGGAAAAGAGCAATTTATTTTTTAAGAATATTTCGAAAAGAAAAAGTGATTGTTATAAAAAATTATAAAATAAAATAAATAATAATATTGTGTGAAAACTTATTCTATCTTAGGGTTGGCAGGTGGGAGGGGGTCCTCATAGACCTTGAGGGAAACAAAATGAACGACTTTACCTGGGGAATTGGTAGGCGGATGAACAATGAAGCTGAGTGGCTCGCCTTAATTAAAGGTATGGAAATCGCAAGGAAGGAAGAATTACAAAATTTGACAGTCTTTGGTGACTCCATGATTGTGATTCGGGAATCTAGGGCAATTGCAAAACACCATCGGAAGCCTGCTACAACACTGCATCAACACTTCAATCTTCTCGTCAAAGACTTTCACTCCATCTCTCTCCTGCATATCCTCCGGCATAACAACCATAGTGCTGATGCCATGGCCAACACTGGAGCGGGGTTGAATTGTGGTATTGCGATCATTAAAGATCAGGTTTATGAGAACATTTGGGTTCCCTAACTTCTCCTTGCACCTTTGGACTCCTACACCTTCTTTCCTCCACCCCTTCCCCCCTAAACACCTCCTAATGGATTTTCAAACCCATAATCTCTGCCCCCTCAACCTCAATCCATTCCGCATTAACTACCAAATCCCCATCGGATCCCTATGCAATCCCCTCATGTCCACTCGTCTGAAATGGCGGCCATTCCTAGTTCACTACACCTGGCTCGCATGCGTGAACTTATGGAGGACGAGAACCAAGGCGTCTAAACATTATTTGAGGCCAGAAGGTGGCGCTCTTTTAGCATCGCCTGTCCCTTTGTTTCGTGAACCTTCGGTCTGCAATATCAGCCTGCAAACTCCCGGGGAAGGTGGCGTGCATATCTCCCCACCTGTCTCCTCGGTCATTGATTCCTTTGGTCTACACTTCTTGCATTGCCTGTCTGTAAGTTTATGGTGTTCAAAGATAAGCATGGAAGATGGAAAACATTGCCCTCCTGCTTTGAAATGTCGCAAGTGTCGCAATCACGTTCAAGGGCACTCTGGGGGGGCTAATTCTAAGAGATATCTCTCTGATTTGTTTCAAGGCAATGGTAATGGTGGCTTGGAGCTCGGCCGAGGTGGCTTGTCCAAGAAAACTTGTCACAGTCTGCCTGTCGCTGATGAGGTCGATAATTGTAGAAGATGGGTTCCCCTGGAACCCAGTCTGGGACAAGGTATTAGAGGCACTGGGTTTCAGACTGGATGTGGCTTTGACTCAGGTCACATTAACCTGGGGGTTCATGTTGCACAGTTTGATACGGGACATGGAGCTCTCTTGCAACACTTTCGTGGAAGCCCGGTGGAACAAGCATGTAGTAAAACTTGGGAAAAAATGGTGGGTGATAACGGTGGCTTGATGATGGCATCCCCCCGCGACCAAAGCAACCCTTCTCCTGATTTTCGTTCGCGACCAAAGCAGCCCTTCTCCTGATTTTTGTTCGCAAGTGATGGACCTGGAGGCACAAGTTCGCTGGCTCAAAGGCGACCATAATGAAATGAAAAAAGCAATCTCCCATCTGGCCACATTCATCCAAATTTCCAACACTGAAGTTTGCAACAGCACTGGTAAGACAAAGGATCATTTCGAAAAATTAATTGGTAAATTTGATTCTCTTTACAGTTGTCTTAGGATCGTGGAAGCCAAGGTTGACTGCGTCCGAACAAACAATAGAAGCAGTCCTTCAATCATTTTGAATATTGATGATGAGAACGTTGGAACCACCACTAGAAGCAAAGAAAAGAACTCTCGTTCTCACTATGTCAACTGAGGCACTCTGTTCCACTTTTTTTGTGTCATGGCAACCACCTATGGTTCCTCTCTCCGAGTGTTAAGTTATGTTTTTCTTCTGTTGTTTTGTATTAGGACAGTTTATTAAATATTACAGTTGTAACAGGCTTAATGCCTTTTTTGAAAAGCAAAGACTGGTCAGAAAGGAGCAAGAACTTCCAACTTCTATTTTGTGGGAACATTCTCCCCATCTCTATGTAATCTGTTCTTGTTTTTAATATAAAACTTTTCAACCAACCATTTGTGTAAAAAAAAAAAAAAAAACTTATTCTATCTACAAAGTACCATTAAAGCAAATGAAATAAGTTGTTAATTTAAACCACACAATGTGAGAGCAATTTGCTTTTGGATTGTGGTATAAGGGATTTGCTTTTCAATTGTGATATGAGTGTTTTAAAGGTCCATGGCTAATCATTCTATGTTTTGGATTCTTATAGTTATTTTTTTTACTAAGAATATTTGTTGGAAGTACGATTTTAGATGACAAAAATAACTTCAACATCCTTGAAAACACCTAAACACCTAGAATTTGCAATTCCAACCCGGTATAGCTACAATTAGCTTACACCACCAAATCAAAACATGAGATTTTGGCGGGCGGTGACTGTAAACCGAATAATAGAATATAAAAGCTCAATAGAAAAACCAACCATAATTGGCTCCAAGATTCAGCAAAGATAATAGTAAATACAAAACCATACTTAGGATCCCGTGAATCCCGTAAGAATTTTAGTGCTCGAAAGTGGAAGAGTATAAAATAGTCACGTGTCTACAGCAGACACTGTAAGCTAAGGGCCCGCGTTGCAAAGGCGATTTAAGAAGAGTCCTGAAGCACATGACACATGTCAGAGGTGTCTCGGCTTACGTCTGTTGCAAACGACACGAGAAGTGCAGCGACGGGTCTAAATCTTGCCACGTGTTGCGTTGCGGACGTCTGGATCCAATCAACTTGACTCCGGGTCCGAACCGCGAGTTAGAACTGAGTGGCCCAGGACTGCAATGCGGAATCTTTGAACAGATGTGGGGTTACTTATGGGCGTGTCGGACCTGCTAGAAGGTGTTGTACGACTACAGGAGCTCCATTATTCGTAGCTTGGGGGCCAGGGCCCACCGGAAGAAAGAAGAGAGGCGAGCGCTATAAAGAGTAGAGCAGGCTCCGGCGTTTTGGCACACACCGGCTGTGAGGAGGAGACTGAACCAGTGTTTGCTAAGTAGACGCGGCTGTGTGATTTTCGTCAGGGTTGCCCTTCCAACAATTGCAACAACTGCTATTTCTAATTCAGCCACACAGGTATTCCTGAAATAACGAAATCTATCTTCTCTCTGCCTCGCTTCATATTGCCCTTGGCCTTTGCTGATTTGCTAGGTTTCTTTGTGCCGTGCAGTGAAGATGTTTATCCAAAGCTTCCGCGTTGAAAGCCCCAATGTCAAGTACTCAGAGGAAAGCATCGACTCGACCTATGACTACCAGACGACTGAGCTCGTGCACGAGAATGCTAATGGCAAATACGAGTGGGTCATCAAGCCGAAGAGCGTACGATACGAGTTCAAAACTGAGAGGCGGGCCCCTAAGCTTGGGTGAGAAACTGTTTTCTTAATTCCCATACGTGTCTTTAAATTATTATTATAATTTGAAGCTTTTTCTATTCTGGATCTGGTTTGAATTTTTTGTCTTTAGGGTCATGCTTGTCGGATGGGGAGGAAACAATGGCTCCACGCTCACGGCCGGTGTGATCGCAAACAGAGAGTAGGTTTCTTTTTTCTTTAAATTCTTTTCAAATTTCAGTTTTCGGTTTTCTGTTTGCTTAAACCCCTATCGTACAACGATATGCTGTTTTTTTTCTGGCCGGTTTCAGAGGAATCTCGTGGGTGACGAAGGAGAAGGTACAACAGGCGAATTACTTCGGTTCCCTCACACAGGCTTCGACCTGCAGAATCGGATCCTTCAAAGGCGAAGAGGTTCATGCTCCTTTCAAGAGCCTTCTTCCAATGGTGAGCTGCAGTGTTGAATTCATTTTTATCTTGATTCTATTGTTTCAGATTCTTTCTATGATACCTCGCTCAAAAGCGTTTGGTACTCTTGACCTTTTTCTTTTTGGTAAATCATCACTGGATTGTGCTTATACAGGCGGAGCCTAATGACATTGTTTTTGGCGGATGGGACATAAACAACATGAATTTGGCGGATGCCATGGCCCGGGCCAAGGTTCTTGATATTGACCTCCAGAAGCAGCTACGACCCTACATGCAAGGCATGTTTCCTCTTCCCGGTATCTATGACCCGGATTTCATAGCGGCAAACCAAGGTGAGAGGGCAAATAATGTTCTCGAGGGTTCCAAGAAGGAGCAAGTGCAAAAGATTATCCAAGATATCAGGTAACGTCTCTTTGTCAGGCACGAATTTGACGAATTTTATCTCATCTTTTGCTTGTAGTTCAAATTTCTTATAATCTGCGGCCGATGCAGAGATTTCAAATCGAAAACGAAGGTCGACAAGGTAGTAGTACTGTGGACTGCTAATACGGAGCGTTACAGCGACGTTATTGTGGGTTTGAACGATACAAAGGAAACCCTGCTTGCTTCTCTGGAAAGAAATGAGTCCGAGATCTCGCCATCCACTCTCTATGGCTGGGCCTGCGTGATGGAGAACGTTCCCTTCATAAACGGCAGTCCTCAAAACACCTTCGTTCCAGGTCAGTAGATCAAATCCCGGCAGAAGTGCGTTGTTGTCTTTTTAGACATTTTGTAGGTACAATACGGTGCTCAATTTGTAAAACCGTGCAAATGCATGCATGCATTCACAGAGCCTCTCGGCTTTCCGCATGTGCATGTTTCAGAAGGGAATATAAATTTGGATTTCTAACTGACTTTCAAATCTTTGAATAATCAACAGGCTTGATTGATTTAGCAATTACAAAGAACAGTATCATAGCAGGAGACGACTTCAAGAGCGGGCAGACAAAAATGAAGTCGGTGCTCGTGGATTTCCTAGTCGGTGCGGGTCTTAAGGTCTTGTGATGTAAAGATTCGGGTTCTTAAAAGTTCAATTTCTTTAACCATTGCGTTTACTGTTCCTTCGATAATACTGAGATCTTCTCTTCTTCTGATTCCGATTTTCATTGCAGCCAACTTCTATTGTGAGTTACAATCACCTCGGTAACAACGACGGGATGAATCTGTCGGCTCCGCAGACTTTCCGTTCAAAGGAGATTTCAAAGAGCAATGTCGTGGATGACATGGTTGCCAGCAACGCCATCCTTTACGAACAAGGGGAACACCCAGACCATGTCGTCGTCATCAAGGTAAGCATTCGTGCTTTTCTTCTTTGGAATTTTTATGATACTGTTAAATACATGGAATCTTTTAATTTATGTATTTACAAAACCTTAAAACCCTCATCTTCTTGTCTTCTGCCTGCAGTATGTGCCTTACGTTGGAGACAGCAAGAGAGCCATGGACGAGTACACGTCCGAGATCTTCATGGGAGGGAAGAACACCCTCGTAATCCACAATACATGTGAAGATTCATTGCTTGCAGCTCCTCTAATCTTAGACTTGGTGTTGCTTGCCGAACTCTGCACCAGGATTCAGCTTAAGAAGGAAGGCGAGGTAAGAGTAAAACCTCATTTCTACCCCTGAAAATTAACATTACTGCGAATACTGTTTGTGAACTTGTTGTGAATTAGATTTTTGCCATGAGTGAATTAACAATGGAGCGATTATTTCCAGGCGAAATTCCACTCTTTCCACCCGGTAGCAAGCATTTTGAGCTACCTCACCAAAGCTCCCCTGGTAAGTTCTGGCATTTATGTTCTGACAAGCTTTTGGGACATGGACATTTATAAAATGTTGTGCTAATTAGATTCGAACTCCTGCTCGGCTCACATGCAGGTACCACCTGGCACACCCGTCCTTAACGCCCTTGCAAAGCAGAGGGCGATGCTGGAGAACATCTTGAGGGCATGCGTCGGCCTGGCTCCTGAGAACAACATGACCCTCGAGTACAAGTGAAGTGCTGGCGCTGAGTCGGCATCCCGAGTGGCATGGGTTCATTCATCAGGATTCGGGCATATGAAAAATAAAAACACGTTGGTACCGTTTCGTGGAAAGATGTCTATGTGATGTCGTCTTGTTATGGCAAATAATGTTACAGTCGAAGTTGTTTGTGATTAATAATAAGGGATTGTATATGTGTGATCTGTTTAAAGTCTTTTCGAACCAAGATGAAGAGCAGTATATGCTCATTTTGGTGATTATCAGTAGAAAACAACTTTTCAATCTGACTTCTCTTTGTATTATTGTATTACCTGTTTCGACTTATAAAGTATTATTGTATTACCTGTTTCGACTTATCTTTATAAGCTATCTACCTCTGAGTTTTATGTGTTTAATTAACTTAATCCGTTCAGGCCTTATCTACTTCTGAGTTTTATGTGTTTAACTTAATCCGTGTAGGCCTTATCTTATGGAACAAGCACATAGAATCATCTCTGTCTCACAATCGTTATATATCTAGATTCTAGACGGTTCACTGCATGTTTTGCCCTACCAAAGTTCTTCACTGGTTAATTCATCTCATGCTAGAAAGTCCACTATTTTTTTTTAAGACTGGTGCAAGTTGACTGGACTAGAGAGTTCTGTTAATTCATCTCATGGTAGAGGGTCCACTATTTTTTTTAGTTGGGGCAAGTTCACTGGACTAGAGAGTTCTGTTAATTCATCTCATGGTAGAGAGTCCACTATTTTTTTTAGTTGGGGCAAGTTCACTGGACTAGAAAGTTAAATTGTAAGTTTTTCCATTCCACTACAAGGAAAAAGCTCTAACGCAAGCTTAAGCTTAATTAATGGCTTACAGTTTCAGATTTTGGAATATATATGCTAATGCTCTTTGATGTTCTGCTCTGATTATCTGGTAGTCAAACAAATACTTCAATTATAAGTTCAATGGTATTAGCAGTAGCAGCGGAGATGTCTTTACTAGAAAGCAAAAATATTCTATATTCTCCTTGCTGGTGTTTGCAAATGGCCAAGATAGTCTCAATTATTCGAATGAGTATCTTAGTCTATTCAGTTTGATGGCTTTTGTACTCTCCTTGTTGGCGTTTGCAAATGTCCAAGATAGCCCCAATTATTCGAATGAGTATCTTAGTCTATTCAGTTTAATGGATTTTGTGCTCTCCTTGTTGGCGTTTGCAAATGTCCAAGATAGCCCCAATTATTCGAATCAGTATATTAGTCTATTCAGTTTAATGGATTTTGTGCTCTCCTTGTTGGCGTTTGCAGATGACCACGATAGGCCCAATTATTCGAATGGGTGTCTTAGTCTATGCATAGAAAATAAAGAGGGTTACTGGTTGGCTTAGCTGTATTTAAAGATAATTAATATAGTAATATAAAATTGCAATTAAGGATAATTAATATAGTAATATGATTAAGTGTTAAGAGTCAAAACCATAACAAAAACCCCTTGTAATTTATAAGCCATCTAGTGTTTAACTCAATCCGTGCAGGCCTCATCTTCAGGAGTCATCTAGTGTTAACTTAATCCATGCAGGTCTCATCTTCAGGAACAAGCACATATTGTAAATCATCTGTCTCTCTCAATTGTTATATATCTAGACGGTTCACTGATAAAAACTCCTGTAATTTATAAGCCATCCAGTTCTGAATTTTATGGATTTAACTTAATCTGTGCTCTGTGGCCTGATCTTCAAGAACAAGCACAGAGCGTATATCATCTCTTTCTCGCAATTGTTATATATCTAGATGGTTCACTGATTGTTTTGCCCTACCAAAGTTCGTCTGTGGCCTGATCTTCAAGAACAAGCACATAGCGTATAGATCATCTCTTTCTCGCAATTGTTATATATCTAGATGGTTCACTGACTGTTTTGCCCTACCAAAGTTCTTAAATGTTATATTTAGATGGTTCACTGATTGTTTTGCCCTACCAAAGTTCTTCAATGGTTAATTGATTTCATGCTAGAGAATCTACTATTCTTTCAAGGCTGTGCACAAGCTCACTGACTGGAGGGTTCTGTTAATTCATCTCATTCTAGATTGTCCACTATATTTTTAGATTGGTGCAAGTTCACTAGACTAGAAAGTTCAATTGTAAGTTATTCCATTCCAAGAAGGAAGATGCTTTCTCACAGTTTATCACAGCTTAACTAATGGCTTACAGTTTCAGATAGTTCAATTGTAAGTTATTCCAATCCAAGACAGTTTCAGATAGTCCAATTGCAAGTTATTCCAATCGAAGAAGGAAGATGCCTTTTCACAGCTTAACTAATGGCTTACGGTTTCAGATTTTGGAATTGATATGTTAATGCACTTTGGTCTTCCTTGATAATCTTGTGGCCAAACAAATACTCGTTATTCGAATGAGTATCTTAGCAGTTAGTCTATTGCATAGATTACCAATGTAGTCAGACTCGGCACAGTTTATCACAGCTTAACTAATGGCTTACAGTTTCAGATAGTTCAATTGTAAGTTATTCCAATCCAAGAAGGAAGATGCCTTTTCACAGCTTAACTAATGGCTTACGGTTTCAGATTTTGGAATAGATATGTTAATGCACTTTGGTCTTCTTTGATAATCTTGTAGCCAAACAAATACTCCTTATTCGAATGAGTATCTTAGCAGTTAGTCTATTGCATAGATTAGTCAATGTAGTCAGACTCGGACTCTCCGCAAATACTCGGCTGGCTTGGGACTCCACAACTCGGCAACTCGGATAAGACTCGGCAATGAAAAAAATTTAAAAAATGGTAATTTTTAATACTCGGCTGGCTTGGGACTCCACAACTCGGCAACTCGGATAAGACTCGGCAATGAATTTTTTTTTAAAAATGGTAATTTTTATGCACCAAAAAACAAACAATGGTAATTTTTATGCACCAAAAAACAAACATGGTGACATTTCTAATCTATAAGTAATAAAAACAATTCTATACAGAAATTCACTAGATCATCTCATAAAATTTGATAATACAACATTTCACACTCCATATTTGTATGCAAAATAGTGAACTGAAAGATGATTCCTTGAACACATTCCAAAATAGTACCAAGTTCATATACATAACTCAAAACATAACTGAGAAAATAAAAAAAGATAGTGTCTCCAAGTCCAAACTTGAGTTTCATGCATGACTCGGATAAGACTCGGCAAAGAGTCGCCAGATATGAAAAAAATTAAAAATATGGTAATTTTTATGCACAAAAAACAAACATAATAACATTTCTAATCTAAAAGTTATAAAAACAATTCTATACAAAAATTCATTACATCATCTCATAAAATTTGATAATACAACATTTCACACTCCATATTTGTATGCAAAATAGTGAACAATTCTATACAGAAATTCATTAGATCATCTCATAAAATTTGATAATACAACATTTCACACTCCATATTTGTATGCAAAATGGTGAACTGAAAGATGATTCCTCAAACACATTCCAAAATAGTACCAAGTTCAAATACATAACTGAGAAAATAAAAAAAGATCGTGTCTCCAAGTCCAAACTTGAGTCTCATGCATGACTACGAGTAGTTGAACGCCTAGTATAGGCCCTACTAGAGCTAGTGACAACATCACTAGATGGAAAAATCAACTGTGATGCAGGTGTGTTTGGAGTTTCCATTTCAGAAAATGGTACACTAGAGAAACCCTCAGTCTCTTCATCAAGCCAAGTCAAATTAGAAGGAGCTTCATCCTCCACTACCCAATCAGAGACTAGATCAATCTGATCCAATAAAATTGGATCCAAATCCTTTGCCCGCAGTGGTTTTGTGAGCATCCGAAGGCTGTAGTATATGTAGACCAACTTCTCCAACCTCTCATGCTCCAACCTGTTGCGCTTTTTGGTGTGGATGTGCTCGAATACTGACCAATTGCGCTTACAACCTGAAGCGTTGTAAGGATAACTCGGGATTCTAATGGTGAATTCCTGTAGTTGTGGTGCCTCAGTGCCACAATCTAACCACCAATGGGCTGTTATAAAAAACAGATAAACAAATATTACACGTTTTGCAATGTCAAACTTGAAAAATAAAACTAGCAAAATAAATTTTAACGAATTACGAATTGAATCTTACATGGCATTTTCTTCTCCTTGAGACGTTGAGTTGAGTTAAATCCAAACATTCCAGATGATTCCTTGTACATATCTCGCTGCAGATTGATTAGGTGAGACGTTGTGTTGAGCTAAATCCAAACATTCCAGATGATTCCTTGTACATATCTCGCCGCAGATTGATTAGGTATTGAGTATCTTGATTGGGGTACATCCTCTCAATGCATATCATCGCACCTCTCATAACCTCGGGATCTTTTTGAATTTTAAACCCATCATTATAGAATATGCTCGGATTGAGATATGCCCCTGCTGCATGTAATGGTGAATGTAGTTGCCTGTCCCACCTGGAATCAATAATATCCCATATAGGAAAATATTTTGATTCATCCCCCTTATAGAAGTTCTTGATGGCCTCTTTGGCCCTGTCCATCCCCTCATAAACATACCCCATTGGTGTTTTGTCACCATCCATGATCCTCAACACTTTCACAAGTGGTTCTGTCATGCTGACAATCTCAGTGACTTCCTCCCATAAACTATCTCTACGGGCAGACAAACTCATAGTCATTGCATCTGGTTTTGTGGTGTCCTTATAATGTATCCATTCCTTGCTACTAACCATCTGTCTCAATGCTTGGTACTCATTAAGAAGGCTTTGGAGGGAGAGAAAGTTTGTTGCAAACCGTGTGACAGCAGGGCGACTGAGTTCACCCTCTGTGTGCTCTCTCATAAGGCTCAACACCCAAGTATGGTTATAAATGTACTTGGTTATTTGCTTGCACTCATGAACCACATCTTGCACCCACTCCAACTTCCCAATGTCCTCCAAAATCAAATCTATACAGTGGGCAACACAAGGGGTCCAAAAAATAGTAGGGTATTTTGCACAAAGCAATTTACCTGCTGCCACATAATTTGCAGTGTTGTCCGTGATTACTTAGACAACATGTTTGGCCCCCACTTCTTCCACACCTCTGCTAACAATGTAAATATCATATTTGCATCTTTCACATGTGAAGATGCATCAACAAATTTCAGGAACATTGTTCCTTTAGGGAAAGCCACAAGAAAATTTATGATTGTTTTACTCCTCTGATCTGTCCACCCATCTGACAAGATTGTGCAACTTGTAAACTCCCATGAGCTTTTAATGCTCTCCAACTGTGCCTTGACAAGATTGTGCAACCTGTAAACTCCCATGAACTTTTAATGCTCATTGTTCCTTGACAAGATTGTGCAACCTGTAAACTCCCATGAGCTTTTAATGCTCTCCAATTGTGCCTTAACACTGTTGAAAAGTTACCTAGGAGATGTTGTTCACCTTGTGGTGCCTTGGGGTGGACATAAAAACATTAAAAGTGGTCCCTAGCACTTTATGTTTTTAAAGTCACTTTATAAAGTCAATGAAGAAGCACCCATCTCTCTACCAAACCTCCAGACCTAGGAAGTAATGCATCAACCCAAGGTCTTTCATCGCAAACTCAAATGCAAGATTGGACTTGCAATCCCTGATTAGCCTCTCATCTCCTGTAAGAAAGATATCATCCACATATAGTACCAATATGAGAGGTACCTCACATGACAAGAAGTACAGGTTATGATCTGCCTCACTCCCCTGGAAACCCATCTCTCGTAGTTAGCTGTCAATCCTCGAGTACCATGCTTGAGGTGCCTGCTTGAGCCCATAAGGAGCTCTCTGCAACCTGCACACATGCGACTCCCTACTCTTTGCCTCAAACCCCTCTGGCTGCTCTATATACACCTCTTCCTCAATAACTCCGTTGAGGAAGGCAGTCTTCACGTCCATCTGATGAACGCGCCAACCCATCTCTGCTGCCAATGATAGGATAGTTCGAATAGAAGAATACCTGGTGACAGGGGTGAAGGTTTCTTCATATTCAATACCTTCCTTCTGCGAATACCCCTTCGCCACGAAGCGTGCCTTGTACTTCTCCACACTTCCGTCTGCTGCATGCTTTACCTTGCAAATCCATCTGGATCCCATCACCTTCTTACCTTCAGGCCTCGGCACAACCTCCCATACCTGATTCTTCATGATTGAGTCATACTCCTCAACCATGGCCTCTTGCCACACATCATCTTGTGCAGCCTCCTCAAAACTAGAAGGTTCATAGTCAATCAACTCTGTCATCAGTGCCATATAGCTAATTCAATCTGGTGGTTTGCTCTGCCTCATGGAGCTCTGCGGAAGACTCACCTGCGTGGAATCATGAACAGTGGACCTCTACCACCTAGGTCGTGGCCTAGTGTCTACCTATTGCGGCTGCTGGATATCCTCCTCCTGCTGCTGCCCATCCTCCACATCAATGATAGGAGGATCATCTCCACCTGACTCCCTCTAACTACTAGAATCTGTGTTCTGTGTCTGTACCTGTAACTCCTCCAACTTGATTCCCGAGTCCTCTGCTGGCTGCTCATGTGCCGGTAAATCCATAGATCTTCTCAAGGCTCTGTCCTCATCAAACTGGACATCCCTGCTCACAATGATCCTCTTGCGAGCTGGGATATATACTTTATAAGCCTTGTAAGTCTCACTATAACCAACTAGAAGCCCCTTCTCTCCAGAAGGATCCAACTTCTTCCTAGTGTCAGCATGAATGTGACAATAGCAGATACTCCCAAATATGCGTAAATGACTCACATCTGGTCTAATACCTGTGAATACCTCCTCGGGTGTCTTCCTCCCCAATGTTGTGTGGGGACACCTGTTCTGGACATATATTGCAGTCCGAAATGCCTCGACCCATAGGAATAGTGGTAATCCCTGATCAAATAGCATGGCCTTGGCTGCACTCACCAATGTCTTGTTCTTCCTCTTCGCCACTCCATTCTGCTGCGGGGTGTGAGGAACAGTTTGTTCCTTCTTGATCCCCTTCGATGCACAGTACTCCATGAACTCTCTGTCGGTGTACTCACCACCGTTGTCAGTTCTCAATATCTGAATCTCTCCCTGTCTGGTTCTCCACGAGAGTCTTAAACTCTCGGAAACGCTCGAAGACCTTTGACTTGGCCTTCAGGAAATAGATCCAGGTTTTCCTGGAATAGTCATCAATGAATGTGACGCAATAACTGTAACCACTGAAGGAATGGACGCTCATCAGTCTGCATACATCCGAATGCACCAAGTCTAAGGCCCCCTCAGAATTGTGCTCACTATGTGGGAAAGGTCTCCTGATGTTCTTCCCCAACGCACAACCCTTATAGTGGTTGTGCTTCTCCTCCTGTACCGAAGGAACTCCGATAACTGCGTGTCTCAGATGCCTCAGTGCACCATGATGTAAGTGTGCCATCCTCCTATGCCATCACTCACCATCACTACTGTTGCTGTTGACCAAAGCCTTTGCAGGCTCAAACTGTAGTCTGTAAACCTTCCCACTCCGAATCCCAATCATCCTGTCCAATCTCTGATTTGACCCATGTGGCCTAATATATACTTTCCTGTCCCGGAAAGTCACCAAAAAACCCTTGTCTTCTAGTGTGGAAACTAATATGAGATTCTTCGTCATCCCTGGGACATATAACACATCAGCAAAGCTGATGGGATTTCCAGACTCCCTTTGAAACGAAACAGTACCAACACCATGCCCCTGATACCGCGCATCATCTCCTAACTCAATATGGAGATTTACTCCACCCCTCCTGCAAGCTCTTGAAGAACGATTTATGTCCTATCATGTGACAAGATGCACCACTGTCCACATACCAGATGTTGTTGCTGATGGAGCTTGCCATGCAAGCTATCAAGCAAAAGTCCTCATCAAAACTCTTGCTGAAGTCATCCAACTCTACTGAACCTGCCATCTGTGTGTTGTTCTTCTTCTTTCTCTCTGGGCACTGGGAAGCAAAGTGTCCATGCTTGTGGCATATGAAGCACTTGACGTTTGACATGTCCAAGTTCTTCTTACCACCTTTCTTCTTCTTTTCCTTCCCCTTGCCTTTGCTCGCTAGGGCTAGAGCCTCTTCATCCACAATCTGTGGAGCACCGCTGGATGAAGCTGAGCCTTGACCCATACAGGTCTCTTCCTGTGCGAAGTCATCCCACAATCTCTGCCAGTCAGGGAGCTTCTCCCTAGCCACCACGCCTTTAACAAAGACGTCCCATGGCTTAGAAAAGCCATTGAGAGCTATACGAACTAGCTCTTCATCCTCAGTCTTAGAGCCCACTGCTCCAAGCTCATCCCTGATATGTGTGAGCCTTGTAAGATAAGGCACCACTCCTTCACCCTTGGCCATCCTGGTGCTGCGCAATCTCTCCTGCAGCACCATCTTTCGGTTTTCGTTCTTGCTTTGGTAAAAACTCTCCAAAGCCTTCCACATCTCTAATGCGGTCTTCTTCCTAGACAGGTGAAGGACTATGTGGTCCTTCACCCCATCCAAGATGATCAACATAGCTCTGGAATCTATCTTCTTCCACTTAGCCAACTCTGTCGGATCTGTGGGAGCCACCTTCTGATCATCCATGTGCTCATCAGCATCACTGACGTCCAGGATCCCGGTGATCCTCTCTTTCCAAATAGGAAAGTTATGTGCCCCCTGGAGTCTATCCTCAACTCTCAACTGTACGGCCATAATGAATAGTACCTGTAAACCCTAGGATAGATATGCCAATGATCTATCCAACCAACCTGTTGCTTCCTCTCAGTCTGCTTAGAAGAGCTCTGATACCATGTAAATTTCCTTAAAATCCACTCTAGAGTTAGAGTATGCCAAATTAATTAAACCCAAATTGCTACTGATAACCACACATGGATTTCTTCACAAATAAATGCAGCGGAAAATAAACACCGAGAGAAAATACCAATCACACCAATAGAGACAACACAAATCTTTTTGGGTATAAACCCCCAGACAAAACCGAAGATGGGAAAACCGGTGCAGCAGTTTGAGATGAAATTTTATTATGAAGATATGAAACAAGTACAATCAGAAAATCAATTTATGCCCAACCTGGCAAAATCGGACCTCTGTAATTCACTGAGAGGAACCCACAGACCTGTACGGACCTGCTGCAGTTCGTATGGAATCCGTACGGCTTCCACGTCAATTGTACGGACTGATTCCGTACGACCTCGGCTCACACGTGCAGCCCCTCTGCGATCTGTTGTACGGCCCTGCTGCTGTATGACCCTTATGTTGTACGGCCCTGCTCGATCTGTACGGCCTCCCTCTCTCTGCAAATCGTACGGCCCTCTCTCTCTGCCTGAGTGCTCTGTCGATCTCTGAAAGAGTGCTCCTCCGTCTTCTTCTCCGCAAACTTCTCTCTCAAACTCTCTCTCTGTCTCTGTCGGAATGTGTGTCCTCTCCACCAATCAATCATCCTTTTAACTCAATGGCCAAGCGAAAAACCTAACATCTCACTATAGATCTATGGATGAGATCCTCCAATGAGATCAATGGCCAAGATTAGATTAGCCATCACTTAAATATTTTTCGCTTGCACTTTATAAAAAGTGTTCCATTAAGTCAATTAATAATTAGATCACTTTAATATATTTTCCAAAGTTAGACTTAAGAAAAATACATTAGATATAATTGGCTTCCTTATTTAAGTCTTCTGCATGCAAAGACACATGCAATGAAGGAAGACCTTCCTTGTTGTCACTTTCTTTAATTTTGCCCTAACCTGGAAACTAGCACTTCCAAGTTTGGACACTTCCAACCTTGGATTTGGCTCGACCTTAGCATTTTGGAACTCGCCATAGGAGGGCACATCTATTTGTGGAAGCAGATCTCAGTTTTGTGGAATTTCAATTTTGACCTAATTTCTACTGGAACCAAGGAACTAGGACTTCCAGTTTTGAGCTCTTCTAGCCACATATCAAACTGAAAAATAGTGTTTTGGAGTTCACCCTAGGAGGGCGCATCTATATGTGGAGGCAAATTTCAGTTTTTCCAAACTTCAGTTTTGACCTAGCTCCTGCTAGGGTTTCTGAATCAAATTTTTTGAAATTTTGTCAAGATGGTGTCCAGAGATGAAGACAAGTTGGATGATGTTGATATTGCAGATGAACTCCGATATTCTTTTTTCTCCGCTCTTAATGGCACTATTACAGATAATAGTGATACTTGGTCAGTAAACAATAGTGCTTCTAAGCACATAATAGTCCAAGAACAAAATAGAAATACAAGTGAAGAATCAACCCGAGTTCAAGATCAAAAGGATCTTTCAAAAGTAAGATGTTGTAAGGTCATAATTTTGGTCACTATGCTTTCAAATATTCTCAGAAGAAAATAAAAAGAAGATATAGGGAGAAGCAGGAAAATAGGAGATAAACTCCAAAACAAAAAAAAGAAGGATCTTTCAAAGATCAAATGTTACAATTGTCACACAATTGGTCACTTTGCTTATGAGTGCTCTCAAAAGAAAAGGAAAGAAAGGCAACATGAAACTAATGTTGGAGAGCTTCCACCTCAGAAAAAGAAGACAGATTTGATGAAGATTACAAAGAGTACTTCTATTAAGTATTCCAAAAGTTTCAGATAGCACATGAAGATATCTACATGGATTATACACTTGGCAAGAATGCCATGGGATCTTCTCTGAACAACGATAGTAAATCCAAGTGGAACAACAATAGTAAATCCAAGGGGATCTTGGATCTAGTACATTCAAACACAGGCGGATAGTGACAATGGCATCCTTGGATGTCTTCTTATACTATGTATGGTTCCTTCCATGAAGACTTCAACAAGTTCCAAAAGTTCAAAACTTGACGAAGAAGAAGATCAAGGTCTCCAGATCAGATGATGAAGCAAAGTACCCTTCCAGAAACTCCTGTGATTTCTGCAAGGAGGCAGAGATCAAGAGGGCGTCAACAAAACAAACAAAGATAAGTATTTAATATTTTGTATGATAAGTTTTATTTGTTTAAACTAAATTGTTATTATATTGATGAATAGCATAACTGTTTAAATTAGTGTTGGTTAACCCTTGTGGACATTTATGTCATGTGTTACAGAATAGGTCCATTGTAAATATTATGGAGACGAAGATTCATGCTTAAGATCTGCCCATGTTCTTATGGAAAGATGTGTCCAGTACAACCGTTATGCTCATATCAAGTGTCCTCACCAGATATTAGATGACAAGACTCCCGAGGAAGCATTCACAGGAGTGGATCCTTAGTTGCCCCGCATACACCCATGTGCCAAGGAAGAAGAGGGTGAAGACGATAGCCTTCAAAGGATCTAGAAGGTTTCATATGAAGTTTGATAGTGAGGAGCAGAAGGATGAGTGTCCCTCTAGTACAGTGATCATCCTTCTATCAGGACGAGACAGTAGAGCCAACATAACAAGTGGACCTGCCAAGAGATGAAGCAGTGATCAGGCAATAGGCCAGCAAGATGCCATGACGGAAGAATATTAGTCCATCATGAAGAATGATGTGTGTGTGAAAGTGTCGAGACCTGAAGGGAAAGGGAAGTCAATGGTGACTTCCAAGTATATCTATAAGATCTAGCATGTAGTCCATATTAGCATCTGAGATGGCACATTATATAGGTTATGGAGTTAGACATTTTTGCAGACCCTCAGAAAGTCTTAGATGGTATCCAATAGACCCACTTGATGGGAGGTGACACAAATGGATACACGGGGTCAAACAATCTTCCATGATCCTGAGCTATATGGTGTGAGGAGATTGGCCCAAAAGCAAAGTATCCAGATGCAGTGTTGCAGAATACTCAGATATAGAGAGATCAGAGTGTCCAGATGTAGAGGGAGTAGGATACTCAAGTATAGAGGGAGCAATATGCTCCCACACAGAGGGAGTAGCCACAACACAACCTATTGATGATAAAGAAGACTTTGTACAGACTCAAGCAGGAAGCCATGACATGGTATGGCAGAATAGACGTGTGCTTGATGAGCTTGGACTTCACCAAGAATGATGTGGATTCCAACCTTTACTACAAGGTTGGTGATGGTGACCATTTGATATTAGTACTATATGATTGATGATTTGTTCCTTTACGAAAAACGAAGAAGCTCAGTGTCGAGTGTAAAGAGGGATTTGGCCTCTGAGACCGAGATTATTGGGATTGGAGGTGTGATGAGATCTTCCTTAGGCAGAGGCAATGAACAGTCGAAATATTGCAAGATATGACATGGTGGACTGTATGTCCATGACCACACCTATGGTGACAGATATGGAGAAGCTGAGTGACTCTGCTTCAGATTCAGATCCAGTTGATCTCTTGATGTGCAGATCCAGAGAAGTTGAATGATTATACTTCAAATTAAGATTTGATGGAGAATTGACTAGGTCATAGGTATATCTAGTTAACACCAAACCAGGTGTTTGCTTTGCAGTGAACACCCTAAGCCAATTTATGGTTGAGCCAAGGGATGCACATTGGGTGACAACAAAATATGTGCTAAGGTACTTGCGTGGTATATGGTCTAAGAGATGTCTCAGGTGAAGTGAAGCTGCAAAAGATATACATATTCTGACTAAGACGATTGCAGTGGACAGAGAAATCATCTTGAGGTGTTGCTTCAGCTTAGATCAATATGATATCCTGGATTAGCGGGAAGCAGGCTTCCCTGGCACTCAGTATAGCAGAAGTAGAGCAAATTGCAACCAGTGTCACATGACTATTTGATCTAGAGATCAAATACCACCTCATTCGAGACATGGTGCAGAAAGGAGCAATGAAACTCCAAGACATATCCACGGACAAGCAGACATCCAACATTCTCACCAAGCATGTGTCCAAGGCAAAGTCTGTATACTTCAGGGACAAGCTTGGTGTGATGGAGAATGCCTCCCTGAGTGAAAGGGAGTGTTGATGGATGTGCAACATTGTGATGATGAGCAGGCACACATTCATATGAAAGATGAATGGCCCAGACAACGTGATAGTTTTACATATGAGCAGGCACACATTCATATGAGATGAGTGGCCCAGACATCGTGATGATTTGATAAATGAGTGGTAGACATTGACGAAAAGTGAATGGCCAAAATACCAAGGTATTAGTATAGAAGCAGTTGCAGTACAGATATAGTATAGATGCGGTTGCAGGTCAGATATAGTACAGATCCAATACAGATGCAATACAGATGCAGATGCAGTACATGTACCATACAGCTGCATATGTACATATGCAGATGGACATTCACACCAAGTATGTGGCTTGGCGTGATGCAGGATGTCTCCCTCGCTAAGAGGGAGTGTTGATGTTCTCCATGGTTCCAGCATCAAGCAAACATTCTGCAGATCATTCTCCCAGATGGGTCACAACCCAGGTAAATGATGGCCCCGTCGTAGCCCTAATTAGTCACGTGTATTGGCTGTGTCTTGAGGCTCGGATGCTTAGCCTTTGTCCAGTCATGTGGATTGATTGGAGTGATAGAAGGCTAGAGGTCTCATTGCATTCTCCGTAAAGGAGTACTCATGATGAGTGATCTATTTTTATAGAGTGAGATGACTTGTCTATGTTACATGGGGATCTTATCTCCTTGTATATTAGACAAATTTTAATCTAATGTTGAATTTGACATTGGCTCTAAGAAGTGTCCATGAATTCTTAAGAGTATGGTCAAATCAACATTAGAGCTCTATGGAAGAATTTGATCTACATGTGAGGAGATATCAACAAGGAGAATTTTTCTATGATGAAAAAATAACCAAGGAGTCAAGACAATCCATTGAAGAAGTCCCAAAGAAAGTGGAAGGCAAGAAAGAGAACAACTACCCCAGTAAAAGGGGTAAATTGACCCTAGAAGACAAAAGATAAATAAAAAATGAATATTAAACTAGCAAGTTGGCCCCAGTGGAGAAAAGACAAGTCGGTCCCATTAAGGAATCTTCTAGTCAACTGAAGAATATAATAGAAGTGTTCTCACACTGCATTTGACACATTCATCAAGCTCATCTACTCAATTGGTGCGCACTTCTCAACGAGGACAAGTGAAGATCACTAGAAGTAATTTTTAGGGTTATCTTATTATCTCCACAAGTTTTCTATCTCTCCCAAAAGGTTCGCTGGAGTTTCTTGTGGAAGAAGGGCACACTCCTGTGCTAGGGCTTAATCTTCATGATTGGTATTTATCTTGTATTGCATTAATTTCTTCTGAGAAAAGTTTCGTTTTGGGTTTCCCAAGATAAATATTTGTGTCTCTTGTGCATGGTTATCTTTCAGTGATCCTTGTTTTATTTTCTGCTACAAATGAATGATGCTATAATTGTGAGATGAAATAAATTATGAAATTAAAGTTGAAATAGATGAAAATTATACTGCTAAGTTAAAATTCAACATAAATGATCCTTCACCGTGTCCAAGATAATCCTCCTGGCCTTTATATCCTTCAAATTATGAACTATCAATTCATTATGATATGTCAGCGCAATCACCCCTGTCCTTGCAAACTCCCACATGGTGTTCTCCATGAGAACGAGTGTGACCCGCGGCTTCCAAGGGTTGTAGTTGGAGGATCCCTCCAACATATTTTCATATCAAATTCCTGCAGCAACCATTTTTAACTTGTTGTTGCTCGCTACCTGGACCTACTGCCCACTGCCCGGATCTGCAACTTACTATTGCCCGGACTTTTTCTTGGGCCTCTTTGGTTGCTACCTGAAATATGTCCTGGGATGCCCAACTTTTTTGGGCGTTGCCCAAAATTATATGGAATGCCCGTAGCTACCTGTATTTTTCAGTGGCTGCCAGGAAGTTTCCTACCCCTGCGTGGGTCAACTGCCCAATCTTCCCTAGGACCTACCCGAACCCTTCTAGGTTGCTCGACGATGCTGACTTGGTGGCAATTGGTCCACTGGCTTGTCAGTGACTGTTCCTGGCGGCTGGCGACTTCCTCAACCTACGGTTGTCCGCGTCACCACCTGTTGCCCCTTTCTAGCCCGATGCCTCCTCAGTCTATCTACTCTGCCACCGCTGCACTTTTCCTCCCCTTAGTCCTTTGTTGGATCTACCAGCTCTCTGCTCCTTTCAACGGCTATACATTCGTCTCAGCTCCCATGGCCACGTCCATTCCTTCTCTGCTACCCTGTTACTTCAGGCAACTTCCATCATCAGCCTCTTACGTAGTCTCCTTGCATCCACGCTCGAGCCCTAGCTTGCTCCTACCCCTGCGTCCCGCGAGCTCTTCTTTCCCCTGGCCCGACGATCTTCAACTCTGGCGGCCTGATTTCCTGCTAGTTCGCTGCATCACCATCGTGCTCTCGATCCGACTGATCCGCTTGTCCGTCGCTTGACCCTACTGTCGAGCTACCTCCACAGCTCACGTCCACACTGTTGTGGCTCTTTTCCTCTACACCATCGGACTCCCAGCTCCATGCGACTACTGGATCTTCCTTCCCGATGACTGTGTTGGCGCCCACTATTCTGCGGCTCACGTCCATGTTGTTGGCTCCCCTGTGTGTGCCTAACTCACGAGCTCCTCTACTCTACTAACGTTCGCTTTGCTCTCATGCGCCGACTTGGACCACGTGCGTTCGTACAACTATACGACGATAGTCGTACAATCTTTTCTGTTTTTTTTAATACTTCATAAACCTCCTCGTCAAATCACGATTTCCATATCATAGCAAGCCTGGCCTCGTCACCAGCTCTGATACCATGTTAGCTTTTCAGATCTAGATCCAATTTATAGTCCTAGATAATTTACTGCAATTATTAACTAATTTACACAACAGAAATACTCAATAAATCATCACCACATTTGACACATCGATTTACCCTAGAAAACCCCAACTCGGGAAAAACTAGCAAGTAGTTTGATTTTATTAAGATAAAATCATGGGCTCCCTTCCTGGGAAAATCGCCCACTGAGGAAAATACAATGACAAAATGCTATCCTTCAAACCTTAAGATCAATCCTTCTATCTTGTTGGTTGCTAACCCTCGGTTGCCACTTGCTCCGTTCCTTGGACCTCTGCCCCATGCACCTGCACACGTGGTTGAAATTCTTTCTCCAACTACTTCAATGAGATAGCACTCACTCTGTGCGACTAACTGATGTGTTTCCTCCTCTTACCTAGGTTGTCTTTTATAACACCACAATATGCAAATACCTTGGGCCAATACCATGGGCCCTCTACTTTACATAAAATAATTACAAAAGTACATTCACTTTAATAGTTCACTTTACTAAAGTGAATCTCATAAGTCTGAGAGTCAATAATGACGACTTCCACCTATAGACACTGTCTACGTGGAAGTACCTGTCCGATGCTACAAAAATCAACAGAAAGCTGCCTTGCAATCCGAGCTCCAATATTCACAATTTTTTGAGTTCTTCTTTAAAGGCTCTAAAAGCTGCCTTGCAATCCGAGCTCCAATGTTCACTGCTGAAAACTTTATGTAAAGCCCATAGTTCATTAGGCCTTGCTCTTTTGAATAAACTTCCGAGTATAGCAGAAACATTTTCACTTGACACCTGATTTGCTATGTTAGATTCCCCTTGCTTCTGTTTAATCAGACTTTATTCATCCTTACGATTAATGTGAGAAAGTGATTTTGACAATAGTAATGAGTTTGAATGCCTAACTATTTCAAAATCAAATCTTGTATCTTGTTGCTTAATATTTCCATCTCCACTAACATCTTGCACTTGACTTGCAGGAGGTCTTGTTCCCCAATATTCAGCAAATCGATGGCCAGGATCGAGGGTCTCTATTGCCTGCAGCAAGAAAGTTTCCTCTCAATACTAACAGAATTGGACACATGCATGCATGCATACATATAAACTCAATATAAAAGGAAGTAAAAATAGTCTCATAACAGCTTGCCTAATTCACTCCAATGGGTATAAAACTGACCTTGACAATCTGTGGTGACGTAAAACCACACATTTCAAGACCATCTAAACTTTCAGAAGGACGTAAAGGAGGAATGTTGTCTTTGCCGAGGCTTCATTGTTGTAAAATTTCTTTATTCAATCCCTCTTGCACTAGTTCCCAGCACTTATGAACAGATACATGCATGAACACTTCTGTTGGGTGACCCTCAACTGTAACCTGCAAAACTTTCTTACAATAAGAATCACAAACAGCAATTGACTAATAGATGTAATGGTTGATGTCCATCAATAACAATCTCTAGTAATGTTGTATACATCTCCACCGTAAATCTTCCATCTATTTCCTTCCACTCAGATATTTTAAACCTATTTGTTTAATCCCATTGCCAAAAGTAGTCCCTATTGTTGTTTCTCTGATAATATATTGCAACTAAGGAATGGGAGAAAAGTAAACAAAAGAGGCTGATAAATACAACTTCTTATGATTTGAAGACATTTTTATCAGGATTATGAAAGGAAACTTCGATGCATTTCAAAATTAAATATATTCTTAATCCTTGTTGGAGAATCTTCTGCCTCTTGTCAGAATGGCCCTCCTAAGTCCTAAGTAGTGGAGTATCACACAGACTACCCTCTAAATTTGTGTGCTATATATATATAGAGAGAGAGAGAGAGAGGATATCAAGAATAAATTACAGGGCTTATGTTTCTGACAACCAAGATTGGTTGTATAGATTATTCCATTAAAAGGTTTGGAGATGAAAATGAATAACAATCCAACAGACAAACATTGCCATCAGTAGAAACAGATTACCAACTTACCAATCTGTTTCTACTGATGGCATATAGAAGGGAAATATATAATAAGCAGCATATGTATATGTTTGTGGGGCAAAGAAACATTTTTGATATATAATGCTATAAAAAACTGGAAAATTATTTACTTGGAATAGACTAAAACAAATAACGACAGCTTGCAATACATAATACAATATTAACAAAACAAGATTGAAGAAACAGATAAAATATGGAACATGCAAAGATATTAAATGTCTGTAAAGCTTCAACGTTGACCAATCCAAGGTACCCTCCAAATCGACATTGTCTCTAACATATAGAAAGACTTCTTAGTGAGCCAAGAAAGCGTATGCTTTAACACAACCATATAAGCAAGAAGAACTGTAAATGTGTAGAACATATCAACTACACTCCATACCCTAACAAGGACAATAGGAAGATGAACTCATGATAAATTTCACAGTTTTCTCTGAAACCTGAACATAACAAATGTCTTGGTCTAGCAGTTGGCAAAGTCTCATAATAAGCTGTCTGTACTTACCTCTTGCTCTGTTACACAATCTTGTAGACATGTGAGATGCTTAATTTAGTCAGTATAAGATGGTTGAAATTCCACCATGGCGATGCATTTATCTCTAGAAAGGTTCATTCTATAGGTTAAATTCACCTTAACAAAGGTAAAACAGCAGGCATACGTTCAAATAGATTGCAATCTACTAAGGTGTGTTCACATGAATGCCATGCACAGCAACAGGTCCAGATGACTTTTCTTATAAGCTTCCTGATATTAAGTGAAAACCTTGATAAATCCCCATCACAAAGTATGTATCAGATGGTATAAAGCCACCCATAAACAAGTAGCACATCACTACTAAGATGCCCTTTCACAGAAATATGTATACAAGCTCCAGTCACAAACACCGGTAAGATAAAATATTAGGACTAGACAAAAATCAGGTCTGTGAGGAGAACATTTGGTAATATCAAATTTCAACTCATGATCTCTTGCTCACAGGATTATTATACTTGCCAACAAAAGAAATAAGAACGATTCATAAATTAGATTGCTGTTAGATACCAGCACATTTAAACATTGAAAGGTAAGGGAAGATCATTCAAACACATGTGAGATCTCTAGAGATTTTCTCCTAGTGATACAAGGCTTCTTGTGACAGATTTGCCTCCACTGGTGGAGGAGACCTATTACACTAGTCTTTGCTACCTCTGGCAGATTGGCCCACATTGTTGCAAGAATGGTATTGACAATATTTAGATTATGTAAAATGAGTTTCACAGCAAAGCATCAGAGCATACATGATGCATGTCTCTGATATTTAAGACATTATAGTTTTGATATTCTACTAAGCCAACATGAACATACTGCATAATGACAGGGAAGAATATTTCACCCACATCACATCTTGATAGGTTGGTAGGAAAAATAGCACATTATTAATTAGGTAATAGAAGATATCAAGTCCATGGAAAAAGCCACAAAAGAATCTCGACTCTCTATCATGTCAACCACTGTAGACAGAACTGGATAGAACATTTATTACCTTGAACAAAGGTTGCATCACTTCAGCATCCAGAACTTCTGAGATGTAACTACATGTCTGTGTTGGGTCTAAAACACTGTATAACCTTACACTGCTTTTATACCCTACAAAGAATTGGAGTCATATTCCAAATTTATACACTGCTTTTATACCCTACAAAAAACTTGTGCCACTGTCACTGGTGAAACCTAAAGCTTGTAAAAGATATTGATTTGGAAACTTGTGACAAACAAGAAAACTAGCAATGCACAGCACCCTCTGGGAAATATGGTCCGGTTGTCATACCAAGGCTTGCAGGGCTGGATAACCCCAATGTCCAAAAGATCAACATCATAACTAGCATTTCTTCACAGGAAGTATACTGGAAGTTAGAAGATTCCCATGAAAATCTTTAAACATATTTGGAAAGCCGGAATGAACCTTTCTTTTGCTGTCCAGGTGTGTTATACTAGAAACCTCTCTTCCTTGTTCACGCATTTTAATGTTGTTAAAAGCTGCACTGTAACGTGGCTCCTGAGGATTAGGACACTTCCCAAGTTCCCAGCCACATCTGCCTCTTCTAAGAAATTAGATTTGCAGGAATCTCTTGACCATAAAGAAGTTTCAGTTGGAGATAAGTTTTCTGATTCCTTTTTGTCATGCCTAATTGAATTTCCAAGATAGGAAAAAGGGTTTCCTGGGCACAGAGAATGGCATGTCTGCACTGCCATTTGAGTTTGCTTGGTTTGGCTTGATCTGGCTTTCATCTATTGTGCAATTTTTCATGGCTGCAGACGGTTGAAGTGGTTTTGTTTGTAATCCAAGGAAATGTCTCTGGTGTTTGTCAACTTTTGTATGTTCTGTTCAATTTTGCAATTGTGAACATGCTCCTCAGCAGATACAACACCAAATGCTGTTCTACCATTGCAATGATCTGCATCATCAAAACTTAAAAGCTTCTGTGGTAACAAGCTTTTGCACACTCTCTATCTTCTCTATTCTCCAAGACTCCCATTGTTATCCTCTTCATCATTACTAAGTACTTTAGTTTCCACACGATTTGTTGATTCTGAATTTTGTGCCCTGGCTGGAAGTTTACCATTTTGTCTTTCTTAAACATCTGCAGTTTCAGAAATCAAAGGCAAATCCTTCAAAGGATTTGTCTTTGATGTGAAAATAGATTTTGAGAGGAAACAAGATGAGGAATCTTGCATAAGACCTTTCTGTGTGTTCAATATAGTAACACATGAACTTGATACTAAGCCTAAATCATGTTTTGCCCATCTGTTGATAGAATTTTGTTTTCCTTCTAAAGCTTCAATGAGTATATCTAATTCAGTTACATCATATCTATAGAGGAAACATGCAAACGCTTCTGCAACATGAACAAAGTTGATTTGCATGCTCCAAACATGCAAACGCTTCTGCAGAACATGCACAACCTACTGCTGAAAGGTGCAGATCCTAGTAGCATAAAAAACACTCTCTTTCTTTCACTGCATCAAAGTTGCTATCCATTTTCTTTGCATTTAAAAAATTTCCAAGATAGGCTCTTATCACACATACCATTTCCCTTTCTAAGTGAGACTGAAAAAAAAGGGAATCGTTATATCTTGCAGTTTCAAAAGCAATGATGTCCATAGTGAGAGGACTCGATCCTCTGTTAATTAATGCTAAGATATTTTAGCAATGCATTCATCATCTTCATGTATAAGCACCAAGGGCATATATTTGATATTTCTACCTTAATTGCCTTTGTAAGTAATCCCTTTTGTCCACAGAATCCATGCCAACCTGCATTGATAGAGGTGCATCTTCTCAACACTGAAAACTCCCAGAGTATTTTTATGGCCTCCCTTGCAGTGCCTATCATGTGATACAGTTGTTTTGCTGCAAAGCTCTTGATACAGCTCCATTGCATTTTGCCTATGTGGTAAGCAGTCAACGGGTGCTACATTTACAGCTTCGGCACAGTTAAAACCACAGTTAAAGCCTCCATGATATGCTCCAAAGAAAAGTAACTACGAACTCCTCCACTTGCTGGACACACCTGTAAACTGGTACATCCTCACACTTCAAAACTGAAGGGGATAGTTGAGTGACGTCACCTGCTTCAAAATAAAACTTCAAAACATTAAAACAACACTCTTCCCTCTTTCTGTCAAAACCTTAACATCCTATCATTTTTCACTAGTATCCACCAGTATTCCATCCCATTTATATAATCTTAGCATCCTACTACATAATGATTATTATCCATGAACTTCTTTTTCTTATTCTAAAACATTCTTAAATAAGAAAGCAAACAACGCAAGCATATCTACTCCAATTATAAACTGTATTTAAGTATATTAATGTTGTTGTAGACAGTAGCATCTCCTACATTTACACTGTACAGCAAGTAAACATTGCAGATGAGGTACAAGTAACCAAAATGACACCCCTGATGGCATAAATATATCAGCAATGGCAATTGGTTTGGATGAACTATAAGTGACTAGACAAGTAATTAAAAGGTCATAAAAGTTCAACAGCATCCATATATTTGAATTGTTAAGATTTAATATGCTAAGACAGAGAATATCAGTATTACATTCCATTTCACAACAATAGCATATACAGGATCACTGAAAGAACAACAAGCACAACATAAACACAAGAGACACAGATTTATCCTGGGAAAACCTCATGGGGTAGAAAACCCAGCAAAGCTTCCTCAATATAGATGACCAACAAATACAAAAGATGTAATCCCAAACATGAGCCACGGGGGCTTCACTAGAAGGCAATATAATACCACGTTCATTCATATTGCGGTATTAAATATTCATGAAAACCTAAAAATTATATTGCTTATATATTAAGGGGAAAAGGGTTTTTTTATTTAATGTAACAATACAAAAATACTTTGGGGTCTTTTTTATATGGGCGGGCTGACAAATATCCTCCAAATGGAAATGGCGATATCACGGCCGGATGAGAAATCGGGTTGAGGAAAGGCTAGGGCTTACCAGTATGCAGGGAAATCGCGTCTTGAGGCATGCTTGAGGGCAGGGGGTTTCTTGGTGAAGTGGATTTCTAGTCTATCATAGTCGAGAGACAGTGGTCATTAACAACCAATTGTTACCAATAGTACTCCGCCAGTCGGTACCAATAGCCTTGGTTGGCTCTAAGCCTCCAGGGCTTGTTATAGGCCCTCGATAGGCCTTGGGGGCTTGAATACCCAACCCATCATGCCTATTACAGGCCTTGGGAGGTTTATTCAGCCTCCTAGAGCTTGCTACAGGCCCTGAGGGCTTGGATACCTGGCCCACAACAGGCTTAGTCAGCGATTGGGGAACTGTAACATGCAATCTGAATGTTGTACTATGTGCATTGGCTCTAGTGACATACAAAAAGTGATCTCCTATCTCTTCATTAGACCATTAGATGTTGCAAATCATAATGATATGTGGTTGAGTAATTGCATTGTGGGTGAAGTAATGTGCATCCACAATATACATCGAAAGAAGCAAGGTGAATTGTAGAATGCATGTGGGGTCATAAGAGGGGTATCATATCAATATACTAGATAGAAATATAAAGGGGTATAAAAAATGTTAATGAAAAATTCGATACATACAATATCTAGTGAAAATAGGGGTTTTTTAAATTGGAAAGGCATATTGGGAGGGGGTTAAAAAATTGATTTTGGAAGGTATTTTCCAATATTTAGTGAAATTAGGGGTATTGTTTCAAATCCCACGAACGAACGTGCTATGATAGAGGTTTATTGAGTGAAGCCCCCGTGACATGAGCTCCTTCTCCTTCATAGCAGATCTCTCTCTCACCTATGCGCCACTCACAAGTGAGTGAATGTATGTTAAATGAGGAACACACCTCTATTTATACACAACTCCGACTTGACCTTTACACTAACTAGGTCGGCCCCAACTTAACCATTTAACATAATGTGATAGGGCCGACCCCACTAAGGTGGTCTAATAACCCTTTAACTCACATGACTCATACTGGGCCGACACCCACTAGGGAAGTCTAATAACCCAAGTTACCACATTCTCCACGGAGGAATAAAACATCTCCGGATATACAATTGTAATGTCCCCAGTTTGACCCCATGGCATTAAATTGTAAATGATGTAATATTGTTATAAAATCATGGTGAGGAGCTCAAGTCCAAGGCCCCGCCATCGATTTATTGATGCATATGGTTCACGTGCTAGCCAGGCACATTGGAATTGTAAATATCATGTAAATATGCATTTTAATAAAATACCCACAACTAGCTATGCAATGCAACAAGAGATGGGGCATGATTTTACAAGGAATTGGGAGGGAAATATTCAAACCCTTGGAGCCAATCAAGTCAATCCAAGTGTCAATGAGAGAACCCATCAAACCCTCAACTACCCATGTTCACTTTTGTACCCAATCATTGATTTCTCCAAAGAGTTGGTTGAGGTAGTTAATGCCTTGGGGAATGAGAGGTATGGCTGTCCAAATTCGAGTATGGGCAAGCCACCCTGCATGGGAAATCGCGTTTTGCTTCTTGGGCAAGAAAAGAGCCATGAATTTCTCCCCCAAGCCATTATCCATGATCATTCTTGCTCCCTCACGAGTTTAGAGCTACCTGGGCGTTTTCCAGGCATGTTTGCTGTGTTTTCCTTCATTCTCCCAGTAGAGAAGGGCGTTTAAGTGTTGTATACCAATGGGGAAGAAGAGGAATGGAACTGGGGTTCCATAGAGACCGTTTCTGTTGTTAAATGCTTAGAGAGTTGGGGAGAAAACGTTTTTCCTCCCTGTGGATGCATTTCCCTTCCCACAGTTCGTTTTGGGTGAGCCACGATTTGGGGAAAATCTATGGCCATCTTGTTTGTGAATTCCATTGCTGAAAATGTGTATCCATGCCCAATGTTTGTGCTTGTTGTGTGAGAAATGAATATGTTGGGGTATGGGTATGGGTATCCATTGCTTTGGCTTGAGCTTGAGAGTAAGCATCCAGGGTTCAGATGTAGCCTGATAAACCCAGCTGTGGACTGGCTTGGCTGAGATGAAATGAGTAATTGGTTGTGAATGAGCTGGAATGTCCCCTTTTCCTTGTGGAAATCATGCCCAGCTCGGGGGTGGTCTCTGAGTGCTGAAAGAATACAAGCTGGGCAGAGACCTATGGTTGGGTGGAACGTTGCAGCGACATAGCTAGTTGTTTGGGACAATTTCACAATGAAGATAAGTGTTCTCTGTCTATGTATTTTACTTCTGCAATGTTTAATTGATGATTATATTGATATGTTGTATGCATATAAAATGTGTGCGGATGATTTGTTTATTTCCGCTGTGCATATTCAATGGAGTTGCATCTGCACACAATGGTTTTTAATTGTATCAACAAAACGAGTTGGCTGAGTTTTTATGAAAAGCCCCATATATTGGCAACATGTTCCCTTCCTTGCATTGGGTCCAAGGGTGGGTACATTACAACAATAAGGTCTTCACGGAGGAATGAAACATCTCCGGAATAATAAAGTACAAATATAATATTCTTAGAAGTTACAATATTTCAACACTCCCCCTTAACGAGAAGGATATTAATTATTATAACAACATCTGCAGGAGAAAGGAGTCATCGACTACATGATACATGATACATCTATAAATCATTGGAAGCTTTCTTTATACATCATCATCAGTAACTCATTCAGTTACTGGAACATCGGCATCGTCAGTATTGAGCCTTCATCTTCTGCAACACTCGATCAGCTACAGCATCATCATCTGGATCTACCGATCAACATATGGATCATCACGATCAACAACATCGTCATCTAGACCATCACGATCAACAGCATTGTCATCTAGACCATCACGATCAACATCTGGATCCTCTCGATCAACAACATCAACATCTAGACCATCACGATCAACAGCATCGTCATCTAGATCATCACGATCAACAGCATCGTAGCAGCATACCCTGCAATACACATGATCCATTTAAGACACCATAGCATGTCTAGGGACGATGCAGTCCACTCGTCAACTTAGACAAAGTCTAAGGACCCCTTTTCGAAGACATATGTCTACGGATCAATTCAGGGACCGAAGTCCGGAGATGATACAATCCCCTCTCGCCCACTAAGGACCACTTCTCGGAGGCATTTGTCTACGGATCAATTCAGGGACTGAAGTCCGGGGATGATACAATCCCCTCTCATCCACTAGGGACCACTTCTCGGAGACATTTGTCTACGGATCAATTCAGGGACCAAAGTTCGGGGGTGATACAATCCCCTCTCGTCCACTAGGGACCACTTCTCGGAGACATCTGTCTACGGATCAATTCAGGGACCGAAGTCCGGGGATGATACAATCCCCTCTCGTCCACTAGGGACCACTTCTCGGAGACATCTGTCTGCGGATCAATTCAGGGACCGAAGTCCGGGATGATACAATCCCCTCTCGTCCACTAGACAAAGTCTAAGGACCATGCATCGACCTCATCGTCGTAACCGGCAACCTCATCATCGATACAAGTATCCACATCAACGATACAGTATCCTCATCAATACAGTATCCATATCATCAACCTTACCGTCAATATAGGCAATCTCATCATCGATACAGGTATCTACATCGATACCAGTATCCAAAAAATATCATCATCGACCATATAACTCCCCCTTTCGAGGAGGGTCCTTCTGAACTACACCAAGCTTGTCTTAGAAATACTCAAACTCTTCTCGAGACAGAGGTTTGGTCAATACATCAGCAACTTGTTCGTCAGTGCTCACATACTCGAGCTTGATAGCTCCTTTCTGCACCATATCCCGTATATAGAAATATCGGATCTCTATGTGCTTTGACTTATCATGGAACATTGGATTCTCTGTCATCTTGATACCACTCTGGTTGTCACACAGGATCACAGTGGGGTCTATCTCTAAGTCAAACAATCCTGATAACAACTTCCGATTCCATACCGCTTCACAACTAGCAGAGCAAGCAGCTATATATTCTGCTTCAGCTGTGCTGAGAGCCACACTTGACGGCTTCCTGCTAAACCACGAGATCATGGCAGATCCTAGACAATAACATCCACCCGATGTACTCTTCATGTCTGATACACTTCCTGCCCAATCAGCATCTATGTAGCCATACAATATGAAGTCATGATCTCCACGATAACATAAACAAAGGTCTATCGTACCCTTTAGGTACCTCATCACATGCTTTGCAGCTATCAGGTGAAATCGTCTAGGTTCCACTAGATACTGACTCAAAGTGCTCACAACAAAGCATATATCTAGCCTGGTATTCGTCAAATACATTAATGACCCAATAATCTTTCTGTACAGAGTCACATCCACTAAGTCTGAGGAGTCATCAGCTAACAGCCATCAAATCTTCTCAAGATTTCCACAACATACTTTCCCTGGTTAAGAAAGATTCCTTTTGAGCCTTGCCATACTTCCAGACCTAGGAAGTAATGCATAAATCCGAGATCTTTCATCTCAAATTCTGTAGCTAGCTTCCTCTTGCTTTCCATGATATGTTTCTCATTCCCTGTCAGAAAGAGATCATCCACATACAATAATAGTAACAATATGACAGGTTCATCATCCATAACCTTGAGATAAAGATTAGGATCAGCTTTACTCTTGGTAAAGCCCAAGCTTGTCAAGAAACTATCAATTCTCCCTTTGTAACTGAACATCATTCACACTCTGCATTGAGTGATCTTCTGCATATCTATCCGTCCCATCTCTCGTCAGTTGGGTCTACTGATATGACCCTCAAGATCATTCGAACTCTGTGGTGAGTTCCTTCTTGCATCCATCTAAGAGAAGAACGTCATCTATATATAGACACCATCTTCAACCTTGTAGCAAAGGTTGAAATCCGCATCACCCATGGTGATCATTAAGCTCATCAAATGACTATCGATCCTGGTACCTGTACAAAGCTTTCTTCAATTACACCATTAAGAGAATGGTCTTTATCTAGCCACTTGAAGCAAACATCTCGTCATGATCCTCTTCCTCTTTCTAAGAGAATCTTCTAGCCACGAGCCTTCTATATTATGTTTGATTTGTAAGTCTTCTTGTTGAACATCCATCACTTGTTCGGTGTTCATCATTCTTCATGATCTTTCCTACAAATCAAAGTTAATTACATGATTAGTAGTACTTCATAATCATCAAATTATGTTGACATGATAAACTATTATGCATACAGATATGATTCACATAGTTATGCAACTATCTTGACCAATACTTTGGCACAACACTTTTCCATATCCTGTATGCATACAGTGGTTATCTAGATGCCTTCCATCTCTACCAGAACATACTATCGAGAGCGTGCACAGCTCTCAGCATGTCCGCAAAGAGGTTTCATTCTAGACAAGCAACAATGGAATGTTTGTCCAACTTACCCATCATATGCATATTAGTAGTATATTGTTCAATGCTATATGAATGCTTACACTATGCATGATATATTCTAGGAATACAAATATGCATATAAGTTTATAACTATTACAAGCAATATCATTGACTATTCAGTAATTCAAATAACAACTCAAATACTTATCTTTTATGTTTCTGTGGTTGCCTCCCGCTTGATCTCTATGATAGCATCATGATTATAAGTCTTTGAACTTCTATCCATCCTGGACCACTATGCATGCTTAAGTGTGCACTAGTGTCATCCTCATGATCTCATACATAAACATACATTCATTAGTATAATCTCAAAACTATCAAAGCATTATGTATGGTCATGATTATTTCATACACAGGTATACTTACCTAAGATCCTAACAAAGTAGGATTATAACTTGATATAGGAAAACATACCTGGATTATCAAGCTTGGTTATGTCTTAACATACCCAAACAATATCTTATTTGTTCTCTTCAATGATTTATAGACCTTGTGCTAGAACCTGCATATCTCATAAGTTAAGCATGGTAGAACAAAGTCATACATACCTCGTAAGTAGAGCTTCTATGTGGTCAAAGACTATGGATGAGTCTTTGTCTTTATGTCATCATGGTCATAGAACTTGATTTGGCTTTCTTGATGTACCTGTATCTTGTTAGCAGACAACATCATCCTCATACAACACCACAAGTGCATTAGTACAATCATAAGTGTCATAACCCTAATCAATGAATGTCTTCTATCATTCACATGCATTCATTATCAAACAATCATAATTGTACTAACGTCATGAAGACAAACATATGAAGAATCAGATTTCAAAACATACCTGTATTTCCTCAAGTCATACCTGTCAGGATTGCTTGTAGTCTTCTTATGTAAGGCCTTAGCCTCATCTCCTTCTGAAACTGGATCTGGAGCTGGATTAGGGTTTGTCAGAGAAACCCTAAAAATTCAAATTTTGAATTTCAAACTTCTTAATGGATGGAAAGATGTGACTTGTTGAGCTGATCAAGTTGGTATACTTCAATTTTGAAAACTGCAAAATTTGACCCCTCAAAATTGCCTTTGAAACTTCTGGATTCACTGGATAGGACCTCGAACTAGGGTTTGATAAAGCCCACCTTTCTACCCAATCCAATGCTCTAAACTTCGATTTTTCTGAAGAGCTTCCAGTCGTGGCCACAGACTTCAAAAATTCCAACTTTGCAGAAGCCCTAATTTTCCATCTTTTCGATCAAAATCCCAAACTAGGGTTTGATCAAGCCCGACCTTCTGCCCAACCAAAAAATTCGATCTTGGTCTCTAAATTTCGATTTTGATGAGGAGTATTCAACCGTGGTCTCCGACTCCAAAAATTCCAACTTTCTCCGAAGCCCTAAATTCCCGCAGCAGTGATAAGCCAAGAATGAAGGTGCTCAGAATCCAATTCTGTTTTGATAGAAATATGCACCTGATTGTTTCTGGAGCATCTCTGAAATTACGAATCCACAGGGTCTGAAACTTCGGCCTGTGGTAGCCCAACCTGTCATCTTTCCAACCCCACAGGTCTGACCTCAATTGGATTCTCTGAGAGAAAGTTATGCCAAGTGTCGCAACGTGACCTGTTTATGGGATAAAACAGGAGAGCGAACTTGTACGGTGTGCCACGTGTCACTGGTCCAACTTCGGCCTCTGAAAAAACCTACCTGAGAAACTGCAGTCCGTGCTCTACCTATCACTTTTTACGAAATTTCATTTGGAGCTTCCTAGCCCAAGTTGTGACCTTTTTTCCTAGGTCACCTGTTTATGACTGAGATCTGGAAGAGGCAGAAACCCTAACTTGTACTGATCATAACTCACAAAGTACAATGAATCTAAGGCTGTCCTTCGGACACAAGGTACAGGGGGATGTTATCTACGACCTGTAAAGGTTTCAGATCCTAAACCTTCTCCAAAATGGATTTATAGTGAAAGTTCCACGATGACTGGTTTTTGCTATATAAAACCCTAACCTTCAAATTGTCGCAAGTGAAGCAAGTGTCGTAAGTGCCACACATTGCCTTCCTTCAGGTTAGCTCTGATACCTTGCTAAGATTTAATATGCTAAGACAGAGAATATCAGTATTACATTCCATTTCACAACAATAGCATATACAAGATCACTGAAAGAACAACAAGCACAGCATAAACACAAGAGACACAGATTTATCCTGGGAAACCCCCATGGGGTAGAAAACCCAGCAAAGCTTCCTCAATATAGATGACCAGCAAATACAAAATATGTAATCCCAAACATGAGCTCCTTCTCCTTCATAGCAGATCTCTCTCTCACCTATGCACCACTCACAAGTGAGTGAATGTATGTTAAATGAGGAACACACCTCCTCTATTTATACACAACTCCGATTTGACCTTTACACTAACTAGGTCGGCCCCAACTTAACCATTTAACATAATGTGATAGGGCCGACCCCACTAGGGTGGTCTAATAACCCTTTAACCCACATAACTCATACAGGGCCGACCCCCACTAGAGAAGTCTAATAACCCAAGTTACCACATTCTCCACGGAGGAATAAAACATCTCCGGATATACAATAAGGTCTTCACGGAGGAATGAAACATCTCCGGAATAATAAAGTACAAATATAATATTCTTAGAAGTTACAATATTTCAACATAATCAAGTTAAAAATGTTCAGATCCATATAATATAAGTGATAGATATAGATTGCTTCTTGTGTTTGTTGAATGTCCATGTCTTTCAAGTTTCAATGGTAATTGGCAACTTCTTGCATCTACTAAATGTTCATGTAATTTCATGGTGATTGCTAATGGATAGATATATTACCCTTCTGTCTATGAATGCTTGCTGAGTATTGCATTATATGATCTGTCATGTGCCATGTCAACCAGATAGGAAGCCTGACTACAGTTCCTGTGGCCAGATTTAGACAGTACTAACCAGCCATGGAAGTTGTAGCATCCTTGTTTAATACATTCTAACCTAATAGGTTTTATTATTTACACCAATGGTATGATAAAATTATATGAAAAGTAAAAAATTGTACTTCGTAAGGAAATCCATGGGGAGACATAACATGAAAACACTTTAAAAATGTGTGCCTTTACTGAAAAGGGATGCTGCTCCAATCTAAGACAAAGAAAAAAGAAATCCATAAGCAGAGGTGGCCGACCCTAGGAGTCAGGTTCCTACAGTAGTATCTAGTTGGGATTTTCAATACTTCAGTATTTCCTACTGAGAATTGTGCTTGTTCATTGCTCTGCCTTGAGGCTATTACACTCTCTTTTCCGGTTTTGAGAAGACAAAGAAAGATTGGACATGTTCTACCCTTCTAGGCACTCTGCCTCACTCTAATACCATATGTCAATTTTCATACACTCGAAAACCTCAACCTGAGCCAGATGGTCATGGAATGAAGGTTCAGGAAAACCTTTCTCTTCAGCTCCCTCTTGACGGTGCCACTCCGCTGCAATCAGAAATTTCGAATATCAAAAACCTGCAATAAAAGATGTCCCTTCGGATGGTGCACCGGCGTTGTCCAGGTGGAGACGTATTATGTTTCGCATCACTACGACTTCTTTCGTGGAGATTAGCTTCCCGAGTGGTGTGATTTTAGTAAATTCGTTAATGCCGCGGTGGCTATTCCGATCAATTTGCAAGCCATGGCTTCGTGTGAGGCTAGGGTAAGATAGTCCGGGTCAAAGTCGGTACACTGAAGCATTATGTTCAGTTGTTTTGTTGCTCCGGGTTCGTCCTTTAATTGTAAGCAAATTTTAAACTGGAATGCGAGTAAATATATGAAGATTTATAGGGATATAAATGCACTTTAAAAGAATTGAACGAGTATGTATTTAAAGGAATTGGAATTTTTCGGGAAACGAACTTACATGTAGAAATATGCAAACCATACTCGGTTCAACCTGCAATCATGCGAACAAAGAAGAAAACTTTGAAAGTAAGCGTCTTAAAGAACGTATTTATCATTGTGTCCACAAATGTTTCGAGAATATTCTCTAGCACTTATAGACAAAGAACTGTGAACATGCAAAACAAAGCAATCAAACTTCAAAACAAGCGGATCAATTAACGAATTTGCTGTTTTCTTGACAGAAATCTCGGGAATTGGATCATTCTTTACTGTTTAAAGACAAAGATGTGTGAAGACAGGAAATCTTAATGAACAAAAACTGATTTCTGACACTCACCTTTGGGTCATCAACCTCCACTGCACATGCTCATCATCCGAAAACTATTCCAACGCATATCTTCCAAACCCTCTGATCGGCTAAGAAAATGGAAAGAAATCTTGATGAATTGCAACGCCTGCCTTTTTAACCCTATTCACCGACTCTTTCAAGGCCGACCAAGAGACACCCTGAAGGCGGTGACCAACTGTAATGGATTGTTGTTCACGAATAAACCCAGGGCTGCGAAACCTGGACTTTACAGCTGAATTGCTGAACCACGGTAACCCTGCATCCAATCCTCTTGTATAACGATATAGCCATGAACACTTGATGCCTGTTGAGACCGAGTCCTCACAAACCTTTGAATTATAACCGAATATGGCATCCTCAAACAGTATGTGCCACTGTAATTGCATAATTGCATAGCTCAGTTTATATGTTGGGGGTTAATCACTACAACTTCGATGGCAATGACAAGGACGGTAGGAGAAGTAGCTATGAAGCACAGGAAAACAACGAGCTCAGATTCCCTGGCATGGAAAGACATGTCCAATGGAATCACGCATCTCATCCCAGGTAACTCTCAGGACTCTCTGCTCATGACGTCAAGAATTTGAATTCTGCAGAGAAATGAGACACTGGAAGACAGAGCGGAATTGTATGTCTCTAGAAGTAGCACGTTGGGATAGTAGAACGTAACGGAAATTTAATGTCTCGTACAGCACTGTGTTCAAATTTGAATCCTTCTCGCCCCTTCCGGGTTACAGCGGTTCCTGTAAGTGTAAAATTAAAATTGCCTTCGAAAAAAATTCAAAAAAAAAAAATCTGAATTTTACTTTCCTTAGGACATAATTTATATCAACATTTGAAATCACTCATCCATTTAAATTTCAATTTCTATGTTGAAATTCCTATGCTATAAAATTTGACCAGTCTTTCAAAATTGGAAATATCATAAATTATAATCACTTACTCACTCACTCACGCATTCACTGATTAGCGATTAGCTATGCAAGATGACGAGTAATAACTGACGACTAGGAGGCATTGGCCACTGAGATTTTACTCTGGCTCCCGAGTCACTTTGGGTTGAGATCTAAGGTGTGACAATGTACCAGCTACTACGGTCGTAACAACAGAAAACCACTACTAGTCTACTACTAGGCCCAAAATGAGCCCGAAACTTTGTGCCTACTACTAGGCCCAAAATGAGCCCGAAACTTTGTGCCTGGCTACCAATGTTCACTCGTTTTTCGTCAAAATGAAATTCAAATGGTCGGTTTGATGAGTCCTCCTCTACAAAACTTCATTTATTGCATGAATGTCACGGACTAATGGCAACTCTAAATAACACTCAATGGCATGCAACTAGGACCAAAAACCGTGCAGACGGCGATTTATGCATTGATGTAGAGAGGTCGCACTGGGCACACAATATGGAGAAACAATGAGTTAGAAGAAACATTTGGACCAAAGCACCACAATGATTATTAATAAAATTAAAAAAAAAAAAAAAACATTTTTGACCCAAGAATTGTCTTCAATTTGATGGGTGACATGATCATGATGTAATCTCCCTCCATCCTTCCAAACATGGTTTCTCACCACATTTGTCTTCGGCGCTCGCCACCAAAATAAGTATAAAAAGTATCTGTATTTACATCATCTTCTCTTTAAATCCTCATTTCATAGTCAATACCAAGGATTATTATGCATGCACATCATCACCTTATAATATGTGGGCCATGGCGCAAAGACAACCATAAAATATCAAATGTGTCAAGATGCAAATAGTATGAGAAAACTATAAGTAAGTCTTATATTAAATTTACCATATAAGTCTTTAATTGACACTATCAACTAAGATTTGACACGTTGGATTGTTGTGATCTTCTAATTGAACTCCTTACCGATGTGATTGTAAGGCACTCTTTGAAGGTGAAGTCCATAATTTTAAGTTCTATTCCTCATTCTCATGCCTTTTTGTATGACAATAAGGAGGGTAGTGGCCCACATCAGCATTGAAAACGTTCGACATGGAGGTAGATACATTAATTATTTCATTAAATAACTTAAATTTCATGTCAGTGACTGCAAATTCACCAAATCATGGATTGGTACAAAAAAATCAAATTTTAGAGCTTCGAACTCTTAATTACTCACATGTAGAATTTTCTCAAATCGAGCCATTAACAAACTTCTTTTGGTATTCTAGTTCAATTTAAAAGGAAGATTGTTGAGACTCAAACATGCAACGAGTTGCAAGGCTCCAATTGACTTAGGCTTGATTTCATTTCCCCCCCACCCCATACCTGGATGTTGTCGCGACAAGTGTTGAACAACAAAACTTGATGCCCTGGCCCCTGTGATGCTTGCGTTGCTAACTTGCTTGGTATGGAGGATTTTTTTAATGTTTTCTATGGAGGATTTTTTCAATGTTTTCTAAGCTATGTATTATTTTTTATTAGGCGCCCAATGCCCATCATTCTTACATCTCTCAGGATTGAATGGGTGCCCTCTCTCTAGTTTGAATTAAGTCTTTGGTTGATTTTATATGTATTTTTTGGTTGTAGGTTTATTATAGCCTTGTTTTGCTTGGTGGCTTCCTTTTGTACATAATTAACTGTAAGTAATTTTCTCATGGTTCCTGTTTTATTTTAAGACTATATCTAGTTACAACGTCCTGCACTGTGCATAAGATCATGAAAATGCCCCAATATGGTTATTGCATAGTCTAAGTAGTTTTTCTATATAATGAAGTGTGCTCCAACCCGGAAAAATACAACATAATAGTTGTTATTTTAATGAACTGTAAAATTAATGTTACTGTGAAATTCTAAATCACAACAGATCTAAGAGTTGAGTATACCTCACAAAGAAATAATGAGCAGAAAAGATGAATTAGAGTGAAAACTGCAGTAAAAATGAGCAGACAATTAATCATGCATGAGAACTCATATAGGAGTAGTGTAACACCCTTCCTAAGACAGGGAGTTAGTCCTAGTTAATATAAGGCAACCGTAACTAAATGCAAGGTTTACTAGGTTTACTGATCTCCATACTCTAATATAAATTGAGTTCACTTTTACTTTTACATTTATTGTAATATGTTCATATCATAGAAAGCTTAAACACAAACACAAATGCAGAAGTTTATAATTTCATTTGGTTCTACCACAAAGCCTAAATAACATTTTCTTTATTTGATAACACAATTCACATACTATAAATTCACCATAAGTCTATGATTTACCTTCTTTTCCATGAGAACAAAATGACTAAGCTGAGAAAAGTAGAATACCTGGATTTCCGTAGGTTGTAGTAGTCTCCCTTAGAATTCCGTTTCTCCTCCTTTGCAAATCCTTAGTAACCAAAATGATAAACCACCCTGTCGACCAGCTCTTATCGTGCTGGCCCTAGGAAACCAACAAGTTTCCTAGCCCCCGAGCCCACAAACCAATAATCTCAAGAGCAGCTTCCTTCAATTCCTTAGATCCACCATTTATCCTTTACAAAACCAATTTCCTTCTGAGTTAACCCCTCCTCAGAATCCCTACTTTTCAAATTCACTAAGTCTAAAACAATCTTCTCCTTCTCCATCAAAAGAAACCCCCCCTTACCTTCCAACTTTCGTCCAACATAATCTCCCAAAAATCCCACCCCTTCTCCTCCCTTCACTCTTCCCTATATACCTTCCCTTCCTTGATAAGACTTTGGGCTTACTCCACCGTCCTAAACTCCCTCTCTCGAGCCCCTCAATCATTTAATCCCATGACTTTAACATTCATACAAGCTACAATATAATAAAATATTTCTTCACTTAATGTATCGACAATTAAATGTACTTACAATAAATTTATTGCACTTTAATTGTTCGATGGTAAGTATTTATTATGGTAGGAGATATTACTTAAGGGTTCTCTATTCGAGATCTATTTTAATAACGGTCAATTCATTCACCTTATTTGCACTTAGTGTTTTTAGAATAAAATAATACAACACTATATATTCTAGTTGACTTTTCAGTTTGGGAGAAGGTGTGTCTTAATGGTTTACCAATCCGACAAGATAACTTATCTTGTAACTTAAACTCTAAGACTCACATTGAATAAATAAATAATATTTAAAACCTCTTCCATCACATCACATCCATTCAAGAATTATTATCCTGTTATGTCTAACTTTTGAAATGGACATAATCACACATTAATAATTTATTAATTAATATTTTAAATCTTACTTATATTGTAATTGTTAGGATAGGGATATTAATATTGCTAGAATATTATTAATTAAGTAATAATAATAATTAGATCACCATTTATTAATTAATAATAATAATTAAATCATCATTTAACAATAATAAATGGTGAATTAATAACAATATTTTTAATTATTTGTTTATCACATGAGTACCCTAACATCAACATAGTATCCTTGTTCTTATAAACAAAGCACTCTTGAGGGCTTAAACAATTTTACTAATTAATTAGACAGTACCACTACCCTATTCACAACAGTTCTCGTATGACAATGCTAACTGACGACACTTGTCTTAATTGCTTGTTACAATGTTTTCATATAATGACTATTTCACTTATTTATACATTAAAAACCTAATCATCCATTGCCTAAGTTGATTGATGTATCATTAATTGAGTTATTTATGACATTTATACTACTATTCAAGTGTGACAAGTATGTTATACACCAGTACTATTGTACATGTACAAGGTGTGCATGCATGGACAGCGTATGCACATGTCGGATATGTACTATAAACAAACCCCATCCCTTCTATGCATATCTGCTAACTAATAATAGTATTTACCCCCATGTAGAAGAGCAAGCATAACATATAGTATAATTACTTTAACATCCTCGATTATTTAACAGTTAACCCTTTACGATTTCACATCATTGTCTTTATGTTTACATTAGTTTAATCAATCAAGTACAAGGAAGGGTATCTACTCCCACTAACTCAAGATCAAGGAATATCCAACCCTCAACAGTACTAACTAGCATATCCTCCCATCCTAACCTACATCCACATCCTCCCTATCCTTCCTCTGCTAGTACACAAGTGGATGTCGGATTCACCGACCTGACCACATAAGAACCTGAGAGCGATAGCATCGGCTGAACAGCGGACCTAACCTCTCCTAGCAGGTATTCGACCATCGTCATCACAACTTGGGGAGCGTGTCTCAGCATGGCCCTCCCACGACCCCGGTATCATAGAAACATAGGGTGGGAACACATCCATCCCTCTCAACATACTGGGTCTACACCCTTATCAACTCATACTTCGCTGCTATCGAGATTATCGGTTTGTGTCATCGTATCATCAATTTTGGTTGCTAAGGTTTAATGCATGGACAAGTTCTTACCTCATATATCAGATCATGTGTCCGGCTATCCCATAGCCCTTGTGTCCTGTAAGTTAGTATTTCGCAAAATACATATTTTATAACAAGCATTTCCATTCGATCACCAATTGATCCATATCATCAACATCATTTTATTTCACGTCACAATTTTAGCTCATCACAGGTATACATGACATATAACAATTCAATTAATTTCATCATAGGATTGCATCCACGTACAACATCATATATTTCACATTCTATCAATGAAAAACGTTAAAACATATAGTGTCATCATAAAAGCAATGAATGCCGTGATAATCATAACCTATTAACTGCATGAACATAGTAACATCATAATATCGTAACATCATAGTCATGGTGACAACATAGCATAGTAATGACATAAACATGGTAGCAACATATAATCGGGTCTATTGTGTCATAAGTATAGTTTACTCAGTCTAGTTGAGTCCAACAAATAATAAGAAAACAAAGTGCAATATGTCTCATAGATAAACCTGTCTAGTCGAAATATGGGACATTACATACACCCACCCTTCGGGTAACTTCGTCCCGAAGTTATGGTCAAAATAGTGAGGAAAAATCTCAACGCATAGTCTATGTGTCCTCCCAGGTAGCAGATCGTGGGCTATACTTGTCCCACTGGACCTAAAATTGACCAAACACATTGATGGCACCTTACAGTTTTACTTCTTTTATCCCATGATATGTATTCTAATAATTGAAGAAACATTTAGATTAATCTTTCTGTAGAATCTCAATACTATATCTAGAATGCCTAAAGGTTATAATCAGGTTCTATCCTCCTTGGCTTTGTTCTCCTTACCCTTATAAAAATATCCCTTTGGTTATACCATCAAGTGAGGTTTACTCGTCACACTACCAAGTTTTCATCACACACATGTATTTAGCATGAAGTAATCATTAAGGTTATCATATCTCTTGCAGGGAAAGAATATCCACATCAACAAATCCTAATGCCATACATTATTATTACCCTAGCGGAAATAAGCAATTTGTATCTATGATAACCAAAAGTAATATAACATTAATTAAATTAGGAGAACTATCATTGTTTACAAGGTTTTTGTGACTATATCTTATCAGAATGAAAATGTTACCAAGTTTGTTAATTGTTCTCTTCTTTTATATGTGATATAATTGGAAGGGGAACCATTACTTCCAATAAATTTATAGCTAATTTGTTCTCGTAATCTAAGTTTCCTATACATACGCTTATTAATCTACATGGATCTTATTGATACTTACACACATTATGCACTATGACTACTTCATATGATACTAATGTGAATCCAACCTATTTACGTGGCATCAAGCTTTGTTCCTATTTTGTGAGATGTTGATGTCAACGGAGACATATTTTCCTTTCTTCATAATGTTATAATTCTTACTTTGTTAACTCTCTGTAAAGAAATATTATTATTATTATTTATTTTTTCTTTTTTCTTTGAGGTGACGATCGATTTCCTCCATCCTATAATAGGGGTTTAAACATCGTAACTTTATTCATCGTGATGCACATTGGTTACTATTTTGCCTCCATCATTATTCCATTTATTATCATTACTTCTCTTAACCTCGCATATGCTTACTGAGGCTAACTTATTAGTTCCCCACCAATCTCCATACTTTTTATATTGTATCGCTTGTTCGCTTTGTAATTATTAAATCCTAGTTGTTTCCCAATAATATTTTCCTTCAAAACATGCCAATTTTGCATAAGCAAGACTAGCGACATATAGCCTCTACCCCTTTCGCACACCTACTTAGTTCCCACAAACTCTTTCCACTTACTATACTGTCACATGGTTATTTGCACACAATGTGGCAAAATACATCATACCCAAATCCCAATTCTTGGTAGTGTCTCATTGGGCAATATTAATTCATCATTGACCCTCATTTCTCTATCGCTCAAGTATCATCCTATAACAACCAATGATCTTTCAGGCCAATATGAAGTCTCTAGGACATACCAACTTCCTCATCAAGTTGTATTTAAGGTAGCAAGGAAATAACAACTTCGCTAATTTAATGTAATTTATAAACAATAGTATGGTATCAATTTATACTTATCAATATCATATTAACATTATATAATCAAAATAATATCAAATAATTTAATAATTAATTCACATCATTACTATATTATATTGTAAGATTTCTACGGGCAATTTTCCATATTTCAAAAGACTAATATTTCTCTATATTCATTGAATTAATCTTTGTAATTTCCATTTCTAATATGGTTATGTGTTACAAATTTCTTCCTCTACATCTATTTATATACATGCATAATTAAAATCTAGATATGCATACACTTATACTTATGTGTAAGGAATAACTTCATCATGAAACAACAGATTGTTAGGATTGGCGTGTTAAATTCTAAGGTCATTTTCATTAACAATTTTGTCATGTGGTGAATTCAACATCTTAGCTTTCAACTTATCATGCTTGTCCCAGTGCTGTCTAGTTTTCAAGATTTTGTGTGCGTCTCACCCCTTCGACTTTATGCCTAAGTTTCGGCTAGGAGCATTTTCTAAATTTTAAATCTTCATAAAGACAAATAATTTGAATAATCACTTAAGATTCGTTAATGTTTAAGTTAGTCTTTTTTTTTATAATACTAATGTTTCTAAAAATTCTAGCAATATTTCTAAATGTAATGAGTCATTCATAATTAAATTTAATCATAGGATTAAAATAACTAATATATATATATATATTGTTATTATTTTTAATAATCCAAACATGTATATATATGCAAAATAAACAAAAGAAAATTTATAATTAAAATTTTAAAGAGTGGAGGGCATTGCACTCTTTCTATAGAACGTTGAGCTTGATTTTGGTACATAGTTTAATCAGCCTTATCAAGGCGTACTTCCTTGTCTCTTTAGAACATTGAACATTGTACTATTTGCACTTTTAATATTGACCCTAAAATCTGCTGCAGAACTAAGCATATCGGCTAGGAGTTTGGTGCCCTTTTGTTGGACGTTGGCCCATTTTCTGCCATAAATAATACCCTTTAACTTGGGCGTGCCTTCTTAGATATTTATGCTTTTAAGTTATTCTTATTTTTTTCCAACCTTTTGCTCTCACACGTGTCCCTAGCCCCATGTGAATTCACCACTCACCCGTCATCCTGCTCTACCCTAGCCAGCCCACCTTCCTTCCGCCACGAGGCATGAAGTTACTCCTCCAAGGCCATCCACCCACTACCACCTGCTCCAACTATTAACTTCGACTGGGTTTCCACCTTTCCGCTAGGATCATCTACCCACTCCTGTTGTCTTTGCATGTGGCCTCCCACACTCCACGATGTCTCTCTTTCTCTACACATGTCTCTACCTCTCGCCAGTCCAACCGGCTCAAAGAAGCCATGAGGAGGCTTGGGATGCATGCCATCCACCTGGGCTGCATGCACCCCCCCTCCCCATTAACCACAGCGTGGTGCCTCCCCCTTCTAAGCGGTGCTTCGTCTCCCGCGCGCGAGCATGGTCTCCCATTCAGCGCGTGGGTCTGGTCGGTGAAAGTGGTGGCCGTGCATGGTGAAGGCGCTGGTTAAGGGTTGCAGAAGAATGAACATTGTTCAAATCCCAGCTTATGGGCTTCAGTCGGTTTGGGTATCCAGTCTGTTTGCTCATCTTTTGCTGTCGATTTCCCTTGACTTGTTGCATTCTCGTCGCCCACAGGTATTTCTAGCCTCTGGAAACTAACGTTTGAACACTATTTCAGCTTCTATTTATGCAGGATTGTCTGTACATATGAATATTCTCGAAATTATTTGAGCTTCTGTTTAACTTCAGATTGAGAACGTACCTGGCGTTTTGGTTGAGCACACCTTGCAACTCGTGAGTTGGATCCTCGGCACTTGATATGTTGGCGATTTGGTTTAGTTTAATGGTTTGTGGTGGATAAGTTGGGATTCAAAGCCCAAATATTATTTCCCCCACAATGAATCTGCTTATAGAAAACTTGCTGCTTGCCAAAGGAAGTGGGTCGATTTGGGATATACAAGGATAGACAAACAGATAGATGAGGTCTTCAGAATATCCAAGTTCGCTGCACTTACATGGCTAACGGATGGACGCTGGGGCGAGGAGGATGAATCAATGGATCAAAGTTTTGCCTCCTATCGTAGCTGCTGCTGCTAGAGCCGTATAAGCCCATGATGATGCACTACTTCTAGTTGAACCAAATAAATCATTTCCCATACGATATTGTTTTAAAGTTTTCACATACAATACTGTCTTTCACATAAAATACTATGGGCATATCTAACTAAGTGAAACCTGCCATGTGCTTGTGCTGAGGGCCGAGTTACGTTGGCTATCGTAGGATTTAAGGCTCAGCCAACTAATTGCTCTTTTTTAAATGGGATTTGTTTTCCTGTTTACAACTAAGTGGTATTCATTTTCTATCTTTTGCATTAAAATATTAGTGCATCTCAGAGAGGGAGAGCGCAACAACCCCCTTCCTAGCAGGTTCGCGACTTGTGCGTTATTGTGATTCGTTTTTCTCTCTTTCCCTATCGGCAAGTTCCAATCCTTGTTTGAAATTCATTCGATGGTATAATAAGATATTCAAGAAACAACGGAAGCTATTCATATTCCTAGAAATACAGTAGATAGATTTTTCCTGCTTCCTGCCACCAGGTGGAAATATTAGCCTGGAAATCAAGGTGATCGAGCCATAACTTTGATTTTTTTTTTTTTAAATTGTTTACTTACATTAACCATACCTTGTCCAGACCAATATACTGACCACGATAGTTTTTCCAGGGTAATTCCACGGTAAATCCAATATATTAATTTGTTGGGCGCTCTTTTGAAAGAGTTCACACCCCCCTTTCATTTATCAATTTGGAAGTTCTATTTCAGTTATGTTTGTCTATTTTTATGTGGTCAGATTTGTGTTTATTTGTTTGTATTTACACGTAACCTATATCTCTCTGCAAGAAGTTTTCTGTGGTACCTACTCAATTTGTTTGTTTAGATCTCTGTCCAAGTTTTGCATATTTTTGTATACTGTAAATTTCAGTTTAAATTTAGGAGAGTTCACTCTATCATACATATGTAATGAGTTTACAAATAATACATAGTAAACATATTCTTTTGCTTCTAATTTTTTTTAACTAAACCCATAACCTAATCTAAGTGTTAATTACCCTTTGTTTGTTTTCAAGAATATCTACTTCCTTACAATATGGAATATAAGTTTTATAATTGTTTCTTTATTTTATGCAGGCAGTATAGATGCTAGTTCCATTTACCTATTCTAATATATTTTCCCTTTAGCTTACTAATGTGATTTGTGTTTGTGTATTTGGCAGGTAATCCATAACTGAGTTTTGGATTCTCCGTGTTCAAATTTTCCAGGCAAGGTTTTGTCCTAAGTTACTTGTGTACAGGCCTCTTAAGGTCCGATTTTTTTAGCCAATGGCTCTGATACCATATGTAACACCCTTCCTAAGACAGGGAGTTAGTCCTAGTTAATATAAGGCAACCGTAACTAAATGCAAGGTTTACTAGGTTTACTGATCTCCATGCTCTAATATAAATTGAGTTCACTTTTACTTTTAATTTACTGTAATATGTTCATATCATAGAAAGCTTAAACATAAACACAAATGCATAAGTTTATAATTTCATTTGGTTCTCCCACAAAGCCAAAATAACATTTTCTTTATTTGATAACACAATTCACATACTATAAATTCACCGTAAGTCTATGATTTACCTTCTTTTCCATGAGAACAAAATGACTAAGCTGAGAAAAGTAGAATACCTGGATTTCCGAAGGTTGTAGTAGTCTCCCTTAGAATTTCGTTTCTCCTCCTTTGCAAATCCTTAGTAACCAAAATGATAAACCACCCTGTCGACCAGCTCTTATCGTGCTGGCCCTAGGAAACCAACAAGTTTCCTAGCCCCCGAGCCCACAAACCAATAATCTCGAGAGCAACTTCCTTCGATTCCTTAGATCCACCATTTATCCTTTACAAAACCAATTTCCTTCTGAGTTAACCCCCTCCTCAGAATCCCTCCTTTTCAAATTCACTAAGTCTAAAACAATCTTCTCCTTCTCCATCAAAAGAAACCCCCCCCTTACCTTCCAACTTTCTTCCAACATAATCTCCCAAAAATCCCACCCCTTCTCCTCCCTTCACTCTTCCCTATATACCTTCCCTTCCTCGAGAAGACTTTGGGCTTACTCCACCGCCCCAAACTCCCTCTCTCGAGCCCCTCAATCATTTAATCCCATGACTTTAACATTCATACAAGTTACAATATAATAAAATATGACTTCACTTAATGTACCGACAATTAAATGTACTTACAGTAAATTTATTGCACTTTAATTGTTCGATGGTAAGTATTTATTATGGTAGGAGATATTACTTAAGGGTTCTCTATTCGAGATCTATTTTAATAACTGTATGTTCATTCACCTTATTTGCACTTAGTGTTTTTAGAATAAAATAATACAACAATATATATTCTAGTTGACTTTTCAGTTTAGGAGAAGGTGTGTCTTAATGGTTTACCAATCCGACAAGATAACTTATCTTGTAACTTAAACTCTAAGACTCACATTTAATAAATAAATAATATTTAAAACCTCTTCCATCACATCACATCCATTCAAGAATTATTATCCTATTATGTCTAACTTTTGAAATGGACATAATCACACATTAATAATTTATTAATTAATATTTTAAATCTTAATTATATTGTAATTGTTAGGATAGGGATATTAATATTGCTAGAATATTATTAATTAAGTAATAATAATAATTAGATCACCATTTATTAATTAATAATAATAATTAAATAATCATTTAACAATAATAAATGGTGAATTAATAACAATATTTTTAATTATTTGTTTATCACATGAGTACCCTAACATCAACATAGTATCCTTGTTCTTATAAACAAAGCACTCTTGAGGGCTTAAACAATTTTACTAATTAATTAGACAGTACCATTACCCTATTCACAACAGTTCTCGTATGACAATGCTACTGACGACACTTGTCTTAATTGCTTGTTACAATGTTTTCATATAATGACTATTTCACTTATTTATACATTGACAACCTAACCATTTATTGCCTAAGTTGATTGATGTATCATTAACTGAGTTATTTATGACATTTATACTACTATTCAAGCGTGACAAGTATGTTATACACCAATACTATTGTACATGTACAAGGTGTGCATGCATGGCCAGTGTATGCACATGTTGGATATGTACTATAAACAAACCCCATCCCTTCTATGCATACCTGCTAACTAATAATAGTATTTACACCCATGCAGAAGAGCAAGCATAACATATAGTATAATTACTTTAACATCCTCGGTTATTTAACAGTTAACCCTTTACGATTTCACATCATTGTCTTTATGTTTACATTAGTTTAATCAATCAAGTACAAGGAAGGGTATCTACTCCCACTAACTCAAGATCAAGGAATATCCAACCCTCAACAGTACTAACTAGCATATCCTCCCATCCTAACCTACATCCACATCCTCCCTATCCTTCCTCTGCTAGTACACAAGTGGATGTCGGATTCACCGACCTGACCACATAAGAACCTGAGAGCGATAGCATCGGCTGAACAGCGGACCTAACCTCTCCTAGCAGGTATTCGACCATCGTCATCACAACTTGGGGAGCGTGTCTCAGCATGGCCCTCCCACGACCCCGGTATCATAGAAACATAGGGTGGGAACACATCCATCCCTCTCAACATACTGGGTCTACACCCTTATCAACTCATACTTCGCTGCTATCGAGATTATCGGTTTGTGTCATCGTATCATCAATTTTGGTTGCTAAGGTTTAATGCATGGACAAGTTCTTACCTCATATATCAGATCATGTGTCCGGCTATCCCATAGCCCTTGTGTCCTATAAGTTAGTATTTCGCAAAATACATATTTTATAACAAGCATTTCCATTCGATCACCAATTGATCCATATCATCAACATCATTTTATTTCACGTCACAATTTTAGCTCATCACAGGTATACATGACATATAACAATTCAATTAATTTCATCATAGGATTGCATCCACGTACAACATCATATATTTCACATTCTATCAATGAAAAACGTTAAAACATATAGTGTCATCATAAAAGCAATGAATCTCATGATAATCATAACCTATTAACTGCATGAACATAATAACATCATAATATCGTAACATCATAGTCATGGTGACAACACAGCATAGTAACGACATAAACATGGTAGCAACATATAATCGGGTCTATTGTGTCATAAGTATAGTTTACTCAGTCTAGTTGAGTCCAACAAATAATAAGAAAACAAAGTGCAATATGTCTCATAGATAAACCTGTCTAGTCGAAATATGGGGCATTACAAGCAGAATAATGTCACATGATCCAAAAATCAATATAATGAACAATGATGTTACAATGGAGAGAGTTCGAATCACCTAGGAGAATTCGAGTCTCGGTTGATCTAGCATAGTAATTGTCACCTATATCAGTGCTTCGGAGCTCCCAGACTCAGTTAAACTCAACCAAAACTCAGTTAACTGACCAAGGAGGGCGCATTAGTGAGTTTGACATGCAAATCACTCAGAAAAGGGTGTATGAGGCCACAATCAGTGTATTGTGCCCTTCCCTTCAACAGAGATATGAGAGTTATCTCCCATGTGAATAATCGGACCATCTTTGAGATCTAGAGAAGAAAATGATTCTATGGAAGCAACCATGTGGTTGGAGGCTCCTGAATCTACGAGGAGGGCTTGTGAATTTGAAAATCCAGCCTTCAGTGCATGGCATCGCTCATGACCATCAAACTCACTTCCAGAATCAGTCTCTCTTGCACCTTTTGGGAGGGAAATGTTGTGTTGTTCAAGAAGCTTGGTCATCCGATCCATCTTCTTCTGCTTGCAAGATCTCTCTGGGGTTTCCTTTCTTACAATAGGAACACTTGGATTTCTCAAATCCCTTTTATTTGTCCTTCTTGGAGCTGGAGGCTCCTTTTGATGAACTTGACTTGGCATCTGCTTGGGTTCAGATTGCCTCTTCTCTTTTCCCTTGTGCTTCCCCTTTCCATTCGCACTTTTTGCTTCTCCAGCCACAAGAGCTTGATATTTGGAGGCCTTCAAGGCGCCCATTTGGATCAATTCGTCTTGTTCTTGTATGAGAGATTCGGTGAAAAAATCTCAGGATGGCATCTTCCAACCAGGAATTGACATTTTCCCTAAATGGAAGGTAGAAACAAAGATGGAGAACTCATGACCTAGGTTACTCAGAATGGATATCACCAACTTCTCATCCTTCTTCTCAATGCCACACTGCTTGCATTGCATGACCAAAGATTTGAATTTGGAAAAGAATTGTTGGTTCAAGGTGGAAGAGTAGATCTCTGGAAATATGAATACACATGAAACCGAATGTTTCATCCAATCTATTCAGATACTTGGCCTTCTCAACAACTGGTTGAGGTTCAACCTCCTTCCCCATAGTTACCTTGTATAGTGACTTGTTGGGAAAGACCATCTGCATATCAACCCTCCAATCAAGGTAATTGAAGGGTGTTAGGATCCTAGGAGAGAGAGGAGAGTTCGAATTGTCCATGAGAACTGGTGGAGTTAATACAAGGTGAAACTGAAAAAAACTTTTGAATAACCTGCAAAACACTCTCAATTTTGGAGATAGACTACTAGTGAGCACTGCTTTAGGACAATAGGCACATTTTTCTGGATCCTTCACACCTGGCTAGACCTTAAAGGATTTCTCCAATGAATTCAATGCAATGGCACCAGGATTTGCTGTGGAAATCTAGAGGCTTCTAGTACACTACTGAAAGCAGTTGCCCAACCTCCGCTCAAATGGCTCTGATACCATGTGAAATTCTAAATTGCAACAAATCTAAGAGCTGAGTATACCTCACAGAGAAAGAATGAGCAGAAAATATGAACTAGAGTGAAAACTGCAGTAAAAATGAGCAGACAATTAATCATGCATGAGAAATCAAATAGGAGCAGAATAATGTCACATGATCCAATAATTAGTATAATGAACAATGATGCTACAATGGAGAGAATTCGAATCACCTAGGAGAATTCGAGTCTCAGTTGATCTAGCATAGTAATTTTCACCTCTATCAGTGCTCTGGAGCTCCCAAACTCAATTAAACTCAACCAAAACTCGGTTAACTGAAGACACAATCAGTTAACTGACCAAGGAGGGCGCATCAGTGAGTTTGACATGCAAATCAATTAGTTAACCCCCCACAAGAGTTAGCTAAATCAGGTGGACTAAACTAGAACACTGAGTTGGCTCCTAAAAAGTAGGGAACTGCCTCTAGTGGTCCTAAAATCATGCATGCAGAGCACATTAGGTGGGTGTTGAGTCCTAGATGACATCTGCACACCACTAGGGGGAAAATAACATCACTAAGTACTAGCAAATGGTAAATAAAGCAAGTAGGACAAGGATGGAGTATTAAAATATCCTAACAGTTACATATATGTCAAATTTGTTAGAATTTGTGCAACTTCGAAGTTATTCTTATCATATTTTATTGTAATTATTTGTACCTCCTACAAGAGATGGTCTTGATGTAATTAATTATGTAAACCCTTGAAAGAGTCCATGTAAACCTCGAGGATAAATTACCCAAAGAAAAGAATTAAATAAACATTATTTATTTGTCCTGAGGTCAAGTTGGCCCAGTCAAGTTAGACAAGTCGGCCCACTTAGGGAAAAGGCCAGTTTGGCAAGTGTATAAATAAGTGCTTATGTTCCTTATTTGACACACTCACTCAACCAAGAAAGTTCGCACCACTTGGATAGAGATTCACATCTGCATCTAGGAGAAGATATTTTGGGTTTCTCCTTGGAAAGTTCTTCCACTTTTCTCTCTCATCATTGTACTATGTTCTCATAATTGTTCATCTCTATACGAAGGTTGTTGGGTTTTCTCTCTATTGGGTTTCCTAGGATAAATTCTCGTGTTCTTTGTTTCTGTGCTTTGTCTTTCTTCTAGTTATCCTATTTATCTTATGCAATTGAATTAGAATGTTATAATTGTATGAAAAATTAACATGGTATCAGAGCAGTACTAGAAGAAGCCATTACTGGAACTAGGGTTTCATCCTTTAAGGCCTTCACTCATCATTTTGGCGGAAAAAAGTGCTTCGGTAATTTCTCTCTAGGAAGGGCGCATCTTTTGGTGAAAGCAAAATCCAATTCTGAAAAGTTTCATTTTTTGACCTAATTCTACAGCTGCAGTTACTGCGGAAATTAGAGTTTCAGGTTTTGACCTACTCCCTCCACAGATTTGGTTCGACCCTACCTTTCCTCAACTCGCCTTGCTAGGGCGCATCTTCCTGTGGAGTCATTTTTTCAAGAATCCAACTTTCAATTTTGAACTAGCTCCTGCTAGGGTTTGTGGTCCAAATTTGCAGTCAAGATGATTGGAATGAAGGTTGAAGATCGTTTGGAAGGGGCTTTCAACTTCATCTCTTGGAAGTCTAGGGTTCTTCTCTTACTGGAAGAAAATGACCTCTTGCAGATTGTCAATGAGAAGGTCCCATAACCAGAAGCCGAAGAAGACAAATCTCGTTGGAGGAAGAATGATGCCAGAGCAAGAAGGATTTTGGTGGAATTAGTTAGAGAACATTTGGTACCTCAAATATTAGGAAAGAAGAATGCTAGAAAGATTTTCAAAACCCTAAAGAAGTTGTTTGAACATGGTAGTATCAATGTAACCCTTACATTGAGGAACCGGTTATCAAACATGAAGATATCCAAGTCAGAATCCATTGCCTCATATTTCATGAGGATCACAGAACTAAGGGACAAGCTTAGTACCAGTGGAGACCCCATTGATGATAAGGAGATTGTCATTACTACTCTAAATGGTCTCCCACCATCTTGGGAGTCATTCATTCAAATCATAAGTGGTCAAACCAAGCTACCTAAATTTGACAAGTTATGAGAAGATTGCACTCAGGAAGAGACAAGGATAGCAACAAGGCAGAGACTCCATGGCACTCAACCTAAGGAGAATCAAGCATTCTTGTCCCATGCCAAGAAAGGCAAGGGAAGGGGAAGAAAGGCAAGGGAAGAATTTATCTCAGATACAATGCTACAGGTGCAAGACATATGGCCATTACGCCAGTGATTGTCGAAGTTCAGCAAAAGGAAGCATGAAGCCTCAACTATTGATGTAGAAGAAGACCACCATCACAAGAAACCAAGGAATGAAGATCGTACATAATTCTTCTTCATATCAGCATTATCTGGTACTGTTCCCACCACTAGTGATACATGGCTCATAGATAGTGGTGCTTCTAGACATATGACACGTTATAAACAAAATCTTTCAGAATTAGTTGAGAAAGAATCTCATCTCTATGTTTTACTTGGAGATGATGCTAACTACATTGTGAAGGGATTTAGGGCCACCTCCCTTCAGCTAGATTCTAGTGATACACTACACTTGAGTGATGTGCTTTATGTACCTGGTATGAAAAGAAATCTTGTCTCCATCTCAGCCTTGGAGGACAAGTGATATAAAGTTGCATTTTTAGATGGGAAAGTGCTTACTTGGCCCAAGAACTCAAGCATAGATATAGGCAAATTAATTGGCGTGAGAGAGGAGAGCTTGTACCGGTTGAGCACTCCACCAGCTCAAGCCCTAGTTCATGACTCTACTAGCATGGGTGAACTATGGCACAAAAGACTAGCTCATCTTAATTATAAAGCTCTCCCATCATTGAAGAATATAGTAACAGGTATACCAGTGCTTTAGGTAGACCATGTTGGAACATGTAGAGGATGTGCACTTGGAAAAAATGCCAAGAGATCTTTCCCAGATAGTGAAAGCAGATCTAATGGAATTTTGGATCTAGTGCACTCTGACTTGTGCGGTCCCATGATTGTTGCTTCATTGGGTGGCTATAATTATTATGTGACATTTATTGACGACTACTCATGGAAGACTTGGATATACTTTCTCAAGACCAAGGAATCCAAGGAAGTGCTCAGCAAATTCAAAGAGTTCAAAGCACAAGTCAAGAATCTGACAGGAAAGAGGATCAAGATCTTGAGATCCGATAATGGTGGAGAATATACCTCTACTGATTTCAATAATTTCTGCAAGGAATCAAGAATTAAGAGAGAGCAAACAGTTCCCTACAACCCTCAACAAAATGGGGTTGCGGAAAGAAAGAATAGAATAATTGTGGAGGCAACCAAAGCCATGATACATGACCAGAGCCTACTGATGTTCTTGTGGGAAGAAGCATCCAGAACAACTGTCTATGTACAAAATAGATGCCCACATAAGATTGTGAAGAACATGACTTCGGAAGAAGCTTTCAAATGAGTGAAACCATAAGTGGGCCACCTCCGGATCTTTGGCTGTCCAATCTACATACATGTGCCCAAGGAGAAGAGAACAAAGTTAGAACCTTCAGGCAAGAAGGGAAATTTCGTGGGATACAGTGAATCTTCAAAGGCCTACAGGATTTATATCCCAGGATCTAGACAGATCGAAGTCAGCAGGGATGTGTCCTTTGAAGAAGAGATGGCTGTCAGGAAAGGCAAAGGATTAGACATGGAGATTGATGATGAGGAGATGCTAGACCCAAAGGAAATGAGATCATCTCCCCCTCCGGTTCAGAGGGAGTTGGAAGAGAAGGATGAACCCATCGATCCCATTGATCCAGTTGAAACAGTTGATGTTCCCAGAGATATTGCAGTAGGTCGTAAAAGGCCTAAATGGGCACAACAGACTTTGCAGGATGCAGAGGGGCATGAAGCTCCACATGGTATTTTCCGAGAAAGTAAAAGACCTCAGAGGTTCTCCAGTTATGTAGCATTGATGAGTCACATCATTGACTCAGAACCTACCACTTATGAAGAAGTATCCAGACACCAAGTTTGGAAGGATGCCATGGTGGAGGAATAACAATCCATCAGGAAGAATGATGTGTGGGAGGTTGTGCTGAGACCTGAGGGAAAGTCAGTAATGACTTCCAAGTGGTTATACAAAATCAAGCATGGAGCAGATGGCAGTGTTGAAAAACACAAGGCTACATTTGTTTCCAGAGGATTCTCTCAGAAAGAGGGAGTCGATTATGATGACACTTTTGCTCCCGTGGCTTGATATACTTCCATCAGATCGATCATTGCTATTGCTTCAGCTATGGGATGGAAGTTGCATCAAATGGATGTCAAGACAACCTTTCTCAGGAAGAAGTATATGTTGAACAACCAGAAGGGTTTGTTGTCCATGGAAAGGAGTCTCACATCAGATCGATCATTGCTATTGCTTCAGCTATGGGATGGAAGTTGCATCAAATGGATGTCAAGACAACCTTTCTCAGGAAGAAGTATATGTTGAACAACCAGAAGGGTTTGTTGTCCATGGAAAGGAGTCTCACATATGCAGGCTGAAAAAGGCCATGTATGGACTCAAGCAAGCACCCCGTGCTTGGTATGGACGGATAGACGAATTTCTGGTGAGTCTGGGATTCACCAAGAGTGATGCAAATCCCAACCTTTACTACAAGGTTGTGGATGATGAGCCACTGATTTTGGTCTTTTATGTTGATGACCTATTTCTCACTGGAAATGAGAAACTTATCGTATGGTGTAAGAAGAAACTTCCCTCTGAGTTCGAAATAAAGGATCTTGGATTGATGCATTACTTATTGGGATTAGAAGTGTGGCAGAGGCAGAAGGATATTTTCCTAGGTCAAGGAAAATACAACATAGATATTTTGAAAAGATTCAGAATGTTGGACTGCAAGTCCATGGATAGTCTGATGGATGCAAATTTGAAGAAGCTGAGGGATTCTGCTTCAGATTCAAATTTGATTGATCCCACTTTGTATCGCTAGTTGATTGGATCCTTGATGTATCTGACAAACACCAAACCATATATATGTTTTGTTGTGAATGCTCTTAGTCATTTCATGTGTGAACCGAGGCAGATTCACTGGGTTGCTGCAAAACATGTGCTCAGATACTTGCGTGGAACTGTGGGATATGGCCTAAGATATGCTTTAGAGTGTGACTTGATATTGTAGGGCTTTTCAGACTCAGATTGGGCCGGATGTGCTGTAGATAGGAAGAGTAGTTCTGGATGTTACTTCAGTCTAGGTTTTGCAGTGATTTCCCGGTGTAGTAGGAAGCAGACCTTAGTAGCACTTAGTACTGCAGAGGCCGAGTATATGGCTGCTAGTACAACAGCTCGAGAAACAGTATGGCTTCGGAAACTCCTTGTAGGATTGTTTGGCCAGATTCCAGAGCCAACTGTGATTCACTGTGATAACCAGAGTTGTGTGCAAATCTCAGTGAATCCTGTATTCCATGACAAGTCGAAGCATATAGAGATTCGGTATCACTTCATTCGTGATATGGTGCAGAAAGGTGTGATCGAGTTACAGTATGTTCTGACAGATGACCAGACTGCAAATGTTCTCACCAAGCCTCTTCCCAGGATAAAGTTTGAATACTTTCGTGGAAGACTTGGATTAGAAGAGAACGTGTCCCTCCTTGAGAGGGAAAGATGACATAGAGATGTTTACCACGCTTTCACCCAGGCACCTCTACTTATGCAGGTTCTCAGCCAGGTATGGGAGTGATCCCATCGGCAGATGAGACATACATGAAGTAGATGGTCGGGTTCCACCCAGGTACCTTTACTCGTCGAGGTTCTTAGCCAGGTATGGGAGTAATCCCATCGGTAGATGAGACGAACAAGTAGTAGATGGTCGGGTTACACACAAGTACCTCTACTCGTTCAGTTTCTCAGCCAACTATGGGAGTAATCCCATCGGCAGATGAGACGAATAGGTAGTAGATGGTCGTGTGATGCTTGCATAGGTACCTCTACTCGTTCAGGTTCTCATCCAGGTATGGGAGTATCCCATCGACAGATGAGACGAACATGCAGTAGATGGTCGTGCACCTCTGCTCGTCCAGGTTCTCAGCCAGGTATGGGAGGATCCCATCGGCAGATGAGACAGACAGGTAGTAGATGGTAAAGCAGATGGTAAATCTTATCTCTCAGACATCCAGGTAGGATGGAGAGGCTACTCTTGGACTCACCGAATGACTGGAGGAGTTGATGCACGATGACACTTCTCGAAGGATTGGGACTGTGTTGAAAACCTTCAGTATGTATAGAGATGATCGAGACAGTATAGATGTACAGATGAAACCCAGATAATCATGATGTTGATGATGACCGAAGAATACCTTCCTTGTTGAGAGGGAGTGTTAGAATTTGTGCAACTTCAGAAGTTATTCTTATCATATTTTATTGTAATTATTTGTACCTCCTACAAAAGATGATCTTGATGTAATTAATTATGTAAACCCTTGAAAGAGTCAATGTAAACCTCGGGAATAAATTACCCAAAGAAAAGAATTAAATAAACATTATTTATTTGTCCTCGGGTCAAGTCGGCCCAGTCAAGTTCGACATGTCGGCCCAATTAGGGAAAAGGCCAATTTGGCAAGTGTATAAATAAAGTGGTTATGTTCCACATTTGACATACTCACTCAACCAAGCAAGTTCACACCACTTGGAGAGAGAATCGCATCTGCAACTAGGAGAAGATATTTTGGGGTTTCTACTTGGAAAGTTCTTCCACTTTTCTCTCTCATCATTGTACTCTATTCTCAGAATTGTTCATCTCTATACGAAGGTTGCTGGGTTTTCTCCCTATTGGGTTTCCCAGGATAAATTCTCGTGTTCTTTGTTTTTGTGCTTTTCCTTTCTTCTAGTGATCCTATTGATCTTATGCAATTGAATTAGAATGCTATAATTGTATGAAAAACTAACAAAATTAATGTATTCAAATTAGGTTTTAATTGAAAAGATACCATTTTTTCATGTAGATATTAAGTTCTCAATTGTCTAAGATTGTAAAAATTTTAGATGGGCAATATTTGTTTTTTGCATTTTTAGTGGGGAGTGGTTTAGTTAATTTATATTTGTCAACTAAAGTACAATTATTTATATTGCCCTTCATCTTTGAAAAGCTCCAAGAACAAATACCCTTCCAATTGAAATTAAGACCCACTCTTCAAATTTGATAACTAACAACACATCAGAGGAAATCTGCAAATATATCTCAACATAGATTTTGTAAGTACCAAATTTGACTTCCCAATCCATGAAACAAAGCTTACACGTAACTATGTTTAAACTTTTAAATTATATTTTATTTCAAATTAAATTTTCTTATTTTTTAAATTAATTTTTTTTATTTATTATAAAACTTGTTACATCATTAAAATCTTTTAAATTTGTTTTTTTAATCTTTAAAAAAATTATTATTTATCTAAACTATTAATGACAAAACTGGTCACATTATTAAAATCTCACCATCCAAATCAAAAATAAAATAAATTAAAAATTATTATTCTATTAAAAATAATAAAAATGACAAAATACTACTCATAAACTTTGATTAAAAAAAGAAGTTCCAAAACTTCGATAAAAAAAACAAAGTTTAAAAACTTTGATTTTTACACAACTACCTAAGTTTGAAAACTTTGATGTTTACTCTACTTGTGTTTCAGTGGAAAGTACGGCCCTGATATTCCTCCTTAGGGAATCAAGGGGCCGCCTCCCCTCACCATCTTACGGGTGTGCTAGACTTTGATTTTTACGCAGCTTATTAATACAAAAGGTGAAACATATAACAAAGTTTGAAAACTTTGATTTTTATTCCTGTCAAGGCCCGGAATCCGGATTTACTTTTCTATTGACAAGTCAAATTTTATTGACTTGTATTAATTGGCTTTTTAAATAAATTTGTTTACAATGCTTTTTAATATTTTCAGAAAAATAGCTTATTAAATTAAATATTTTGAAAATTAAAAATATATTTTCTATTTTCTGAAAATTTAAAATGGACTTTTTTATTGGTGAAGTACACCTGGAATTTGACATAAATTTCTGCAGAAAACTTTTAATTTTTAAAAACTAAAATTAATTTAAAAATAAAATTTACAACTCAACAGACCATTAAATATCATTCTAATCAAATTTGACTCTTGTACAATATATTAACTTGGACTCTTCTCTGTAGACTGTCTCTGTCAGAAAGTGAAAATGTTATAGGTTTTTTTTACGGAGCTGCAGTTGATTATAAATGCACCGCAGGTTTCATTATCATTTGTGGTCAGTCGCTTATTCTCGTTCTGTTTGAATGGTGGCTTGGGTACAACACAAAAAGCAGAACTTTTGGGTTTATGGGGTTTACTTAAGGTGGCATATCTGTGTGGATTGGATACTATTCGGATATTTGATGACTCATCTGTTATTATAAATTGGGCAAATAAAAAAGCCAATATGAAGAATGTCTCTCTACTCAACTGGTGCCACGGAACAACTGTTTTAATGGACAAGTTTCAAAATCTCACTTTTGCTCACACCTACAGAGTAAACAATGCAGTGGCGGATGCATTATCCAAGTTAGCTATTGATGGTGATCCAGGTGCTCTTCTCTGGGAAGAATGGGTGGACGAACAACTTGTCACTACTGGTCTCTGCTTAACTTTTTTTCTGAAAGCTTTTAAGGTTCTCCTTGTATTGTTGTTGCTATATAACCCTGTTTTTTTGTTAAAAAATTTTGTTGTATTGATCATGTAATTGACAATATTAATCTGATGTGGGACATGTATTGGATTTTTTAGTCATGTTTAGCTCCAGACGTGGAAGTTTTGACATGGAGGTATAAACCATACATATTTATGTACTTTTTTATTTTAATGAAATAACAAGAGTACGTTTTTTTTCTTCGGAAAAAAAAAAAACTTGGATTCTTCTCTCGGGTTCTCGGGTTGCTTCAACTTGTATTCTTCTCTCGGGTTGCTGGGAAGGAACATCTCGGGTTGCTGGGAAGGAACATCAAGGATGACCGTTCCCAATTGTTTGAAAGCGCACAAAGTTTAATGGCTTTTACGAAATCAAGCACCAGGTATGACATAATTGATATCGGATTTGAACTGATATCCACATCGACTGGTCGCTCCAAAGTTGTGCGAGACTAGAATTGATATCTGCTCGCCACAGCCAAAAACTATTACATTAAGACCAACTTCGGGGATCCTTTGGAATAGAACCTTTATTCGCGCCAAGAATCGATCGCACGACCTTTGAAAAGCTTTATGCTTGAAAATTTTGATAAGAAAGATTTCTAACTTCATACATCTCAAAAATATTTCGTGCCTAAAGACGTAAGATGGATTGGATGTTTACAACTGACAAGGAACATGTAAACGCATCACATTTCCAAAGTTGTTAAGTCCATTTACTTTCTTCATCGAATCGATGCCATAGAATCTTCGCAAGTCTTCCTTGAAATTTCTTCAAAGTAGATGGCATGTAAACGCATCACATTTCCAAAGTTGTTAAGTCCATTTACTTTCTTCATCGAATCGATGCCATAGAATCTTCGCAAGTCTTCCTTGAAATTTCTTCAAAGTAGATGGCACTATGCTTGCCTAATTTTATTTGGTCGGTTCGAACGTCTAGCGTACGAATTCATAACGTAATTGAATTGAATTTCCAGATCTTAGACGTGGGATTGGTTTACGTGTTGACCGTGGCCAGCGCATGGATGATTTCATTTTCAATCTCTTGCGAAAAGAGAAACGATTTCCTGTCAATTTGCAAAATTGTCAAACATCAATTTCGATTTTACAGTCCAGTATCTTTGCAACTGTTGATTTTTGGTGGAAATACGGTAAAGTTTGGTCGGTTTGAAAGAAATGAAGAAGCGGGGTTCCTTATTTTTGGTGGAAATGCGGGATATCTTGATTTTTTCAAGCTGTGCGTGTCGACCAAGATGATCGGATGAATGATTACAACTCTTTCTTCACTACCGCGTCTTGATCACGGCGAAGACACAGTCCAAGAATCATCACTATTTCTCCTTCCGTTTATAAATACTTGTGAAAATCCTATTGATGCCACTGCAAGAATTTCCCTCTGCATTTTCACCTCCTACTTATGATCTGCTCTGCTCCCCCTCTTTGGATTTCTCAGACACAATAACCAACTCCCCATCTCTCTCCATTTTAAAAACTTTTGAGAAGGCACAGAGCACTGCAATTCTCCTCCTTCCTCCTCTCTTCATTTCCATTTCCATTTCAAGCACCGTGCAGTCCCTCTGTTTTGATTTCCCTTTTCATTTCTTCCTTCTCCGGTTTTTCCTTTTCATTTCTTCTTTTTCCTGTTTCTCTGTTAATTCATTTCAGGATTGGGCATCAAGAAGCTCATCGCCAACGATCCTCATCATTGGATTCTCGCAATCCCTTTCTGCGGCCATCCTCAAGGGGTCACATCCGCAGCAATACAGCAGCAATACAGCAATACAGGAAGCCTGTTCTTCATCGTAGTTATCATCATCAAGTTTAGACAGCCTGTTCTTCTATCATCATCAAGTTTAGACAGGGTCGTTTGAATTTCGATATCAAATACGGAGTCAGCGCACGACAATTCCTCTGAATACACAAAACTTTGTCCAAAGTCCGGCTTCCAGGTTTTCTGTTGGTTTGGAGACTTGAAAGGCGAAATTCGTTGTTCTGAATAGACGAGTAAGGAATTATGTTTTCCACCTTCACGTCTGTTCCTGCACGAACACCAGAACACTAGAGTTGTATAGAAGTGGTAGGGCCGTCGCATAAAATTTTAAGCTCCAACGAGAGCAGCCAGGTTAAATAGACAAGCGCAGGCTGCATAAAATTTTAAGCTCTGGTTAAAAGCGGCGGAGGTTGAATAGATAAGCGTCGCTCCATAAAAGTTCAAGCTCCGAGTAAACGCAGTGGACCATGTTAAACCTCCAATCCTTCAGTCGGGCTGTTATTGGATAGGGCCGGGCGACTTATCTAGCTAAGCTTCGATGCTTTAGCCTCACACCTATTTGATAGTGCCCCAACGTATCTGCTTTGTCTTTCATTATTTTCGATCCTTATTAATACTTTTTTATATTTGTACTTTTAATATTTTTTAATAATCACGTTTTCATCGGAATGTTAATATTTTTTATAATTACTGAAAATTGAAAAGTAGATTTTGACATTTTTTTTATTGTTCTCATCTCAGTTAACATATAACATAATGTTCATCTCAGTTAACATATAACATAATGTAGAAGCTTTATTTCATAATGTCCTAATCATCAATGATGCATAGAGTCTTATCTTTTTTTCTTTTACATTTTTTTTGGCGGAGAGCTTTATTTCATAATGTCCTAATCACCAATGATGCATAGAGCCTTATCTTTTTTACTTTGACATTCTTTTGATAGAGATATGGTGCAGCCCAGCTTTCTCTTGTTACACTACCGCTTATTAATACAAAAAGATAGAACATATAATCATCTGCCTACAGCAGGGACTAAAAAGTGATGATACCTTTCTAGTATGATAAAGAGTATATTGTTGTCAGAGAGTATTAAGTGATGATACTTTCTGCTATAATAAGAGTATATTGTTGTCAGAGAGTATTGTTGTTTTTTACTTTGACATTCTTTTGATAGAGATATGGTGCAGCCCAGCTTTCTCTTGTTACACTACTGCTTATTAATAAAAAAGATAAAAAAAAATAAAACATATAATCATCTGCCTACAGCAGGGACTAAAAAGTGATGATACCTTTCTAGTATGATAAAGAGTATATTGTTGTTATTAAGTGATGATACTTTCTGCTATGATAAGAGTATATTGTTGTCAGAGAGTATTGTTGTTTTTTACTTTGACATTCTTTTGATAGAGATATGGTACAGCCCAGCTTTCTCTTGTTACACTACTGCTTATTAATACAAAAAGATAAAACATATAATCATCTGCCTACAGCAGGGACTAAAAAGTGATGATACCTTTCTAGTATGATAAAGAGTATATTGTTGTCAGAGAGTATTAAGCTAAGAGACAGGACACGTCCTAAGGGGTCCCCGTGTCTCGTGGGCCACGTTTGGGCGCGGACACGCTGGCCCCACGTGGGGGACATGCGATTTTTCGTGTCCCGAAATCGGGACACGCATGTCCTAAGTCTGTGCAACGTGGGGATTTTCCAGGACACGAAAATCGCGATAAAGGGTGCCTGCGGGCCCATAAAAACGAATTTTTGGTTTTTGTTTTGTCATTTGCTAACTGATGGGAGTGTGAGGGAGAGCTAGAGTGAGCCCAAAGTCATTTTTTTTGCAGGTGAAGGAGATTCAAGAGTGTTTTCTTGCAGGTGGAGGAGATTCAAGTGTGATTTCACCATCAAGATTGAAGGAAAATGTCTCAACCAGCTAGGGCAGCAGGTAGAGGGCAAAGGAAAGAGAAGAATGCCCCATCTATTCCCTCTCGTCCTATTCCTCCTCCAAGCACATCCCCTTCTGCTCCTAGTAGTGCTCCAACCGGTTCTAGTGAAGCTCATCCTCATTATAGCCATGCTTTGGCAAAACAACAAGCACAAGAGAGTAAATACCCTTTGTGGAAGTATGTGACAAGGAAAGAAGGTGTTGGAGCGAAGCTTGGTGGGGGAGGCAATGTGTGTTGGACTTGCAATTTCTGCAGGCATGAATTCAAGAGCACCCACCTATTACCGGGTTAAAGGCCATTTGTTGGCCCTCCCTTGTGGGATTTCTTCATGCAAAGCTGTGAAGTGTTAACCAAAGGAGGGAGATGGAAAGAGAAGACCATGTTGGGGTAGGGAAGGTGGCTGCAACAAGCAAGACATCTCATCGTGAGGATCCTCTTCCATTCTTGAGGAAACCCTCTAGCACTAGGAGTGGGGTTGATGCTATTGCTTATCCAACAAGAAAGAGGCCAAGTTCAAGAGGTCCAATGGATAGGATTTTCCAACATGAGGCACGAGAAGAGGTAGACCTCTCCATTGCATTTTTCTTCTACCTCAACTTCATCTCATTCAATGTTGCACGATCACCATTGTACTTTGAGATGTGTCGATCTATAATGGAACGAGCTCCAACTGGTTATGTGCCTCCTAGTTCAGAGAAGCTTAGAACCACATTGTTGGTTAAGGCAAAGAAGGAGGTGGATAAAATTATTGATCCAATTAAATCAAAATGGTCCACATGGGGTGTTAGTATTGTTTCTGATGGATGGACGGATCCAGCGCGCCATCCACTCATCAATTTCATGGTGTCTTCCACAAATGGACCGGTGTTCTTGAAAGCGGTGGATGCTCTTGGGAAATACAAGGATGCACAATATATGGGTGATTTGTTCATCAAAACCATTGAAGAAGTAGGTGTTGATTCTTGTGTACAAATCATCACGGACAATGCACCTGTTTGCAAGGCTGCTGGCATGATTGTGGAAGCTAAACATCCACAGGTATGTGATTGTTAATTTACTCATTTATTTGAAATTTTGAGCTGTTAGTAACTTAGTAGTTAGTTGTAGTCTTGTAGAGTCTAGGAGTCTAGACTCAATGACTCATTTATACTTTCTTTTATTGATCTTACAGGTATTTTGGACACCTTGCATTGTCCATTCTTTGAATTTAGCACTGAAATCTATTGCTTCAGATGTGCCATGGATTGGCAAACTTATTGAGGATGCACGCCATATCCGTAACTTTGTACAAAACCACACCAATGCCCTCACAATCTACAAAGAGTACACACATCTTTCATTGTTGAAGGTTGCAGATACTCGGTTTGCTTCCTCATTCATCATGCTCAAGAGATTGAGAGAGGTAAAAACCGCTCTTGGGTCCATGGTGATTTCAGAGTTTTGGGATTTTTGGAGAAAGTCGGATCAGAATGCTTCACAAAAGGTGAAGGACACAGTATTAGATGATGGTTGGTGGGATAGGGTAGTCCTTAGCATCAAGATCATGGAGCCAATCATTTCTTTGTTGCGGTTTGCAGACATGGACCAGCCCATCCTAGGAGATGTTTATGAGGGTTGGGATTCCATGATTGAGTCCATGAGGACCATTGTTATGGAGAATGAGTGTGCTGAGTATGAGACATCGGCAGAGAACTTATGGTCCATCATACAGGGCATTCTTATCTCCAAGTGGGATAAGAATTGCACACCTTTGCATTGCTTGGCCCACTCATTGAACCCTAGGTTCTACGCTCAGGATTGGCTCAGTGGTGGGTCGGGGCCCTCATCCAGAGTCCCTCCTCACATGGATGGAGAGAACTCAGAGGGGAGGAATATAGCATTTAGACGGCTACTTCAGGATAGAGACCACCTTGAGGTGGTGGAGGAGGAATTTTATGAGTTTTCTAGTGGCACCGGGAGATTTGGAGGATATGAGGTGATTAGAGACATGGGGGTTAAGAAACCCCTTGTTTGGTGGACAACTCATGGGGCAACATGCCCTATTCTACAAAAGATAGCCTTGAGGGTCCTCTCTCAAGTTACTTCATCCTCTTGTTGTGAGAGGAATTGGAGCACATATGGGAACTTGTACAGTGTAAAGAAGAGCAGACTTGAGCAGTCCAGGGCAGAGACGATGGTGTATGTGCACTCCAACCTTCGTCTTATTTACAGGAAGAGGGAGGAGTGGGTGAAGGGAAAGACACAGATGTGGGATGTCTTTCCTGATGAGATGGGTTTGGACAGCAGTACTGAGTTGGCATTAGCCAACATGGATCTTAATGATCCAGTGCTAGAGCCGGTCACTTTTGATGAGGGTGATCGTATGGAGGGGTCATCCTCCACACCAGCAGATGCAGTTAGTCAGATTGGCAGAGAGGAGGAGGAGGAGGAGGATCAGGGCAGTGATGAGTTTGTTGATTCAGGCATGGAGGAGGACTATTGAGTCATTGATAGATGGGATTCTTCCATCTTGATCCACCCCTTTTTTGTATTTACTATTAGACTATTAGTCTAGACTCTATTTGGCATTTGCCAGTGCCCAGTGGCATTCCGACATCTATGTAATACATTTTGATTTTGATGACTTAATGAGAAATATGGTTCCGAGTCTCTGACATGCATCTATGTGTCTCAATGTCTCATTGTGATTTGTGATTGTGAATGACAAATGTGTTGTGATTTGTGAATGATCTAATTTCTATTGAATATTTCATATTTGTAATTGTAAATGTAATTTCTATTGAATATTTGTAATTGTAAATGTTAAATTTTATTGGATCTATATGTCTATATTTTTAAATTGTAATATATTTAAAATATATATATATGTATATAAACCGTGTCCTACGTGTCCTGATTCCGGGGGTCACCGTGTCCCGTGGGGACACTCGTGTCCCGTGTCCTCGTGTCATGTGACTTAGGTATTAAGTGATGATACTTTCTGCTATGATAAGAGTATATTGTTGTCAGAGAGTATTGTTGTTGTGCAAGTTATTTTTCCTCTCGACGTAAAAGAATACAACTTACCTTGAGACGGAAAACTCCATCAGTTTCTTTCTGGCGACTGCTGCGCACAAACAGTGACGAAATTGACTTTGAAACCTATTCAATGAATTTGATTTTATATATTCCAAGTCCATTTTTCATTAAGAAACAGATAAGTTATAGACATTTGAAACTGGCCTCTTGAAGCTGGAATATGCTTGCAATTTTATGACGGAATTCCTGATGAGCACATTAATGGCCCTGTAATTGCAAATCTCCAACGCCGGTCAGTGTTATTATCTTTTAGTGGACAAAATAATGGCAGAGAGTTTTCAAGTTGCTGGGGTGCTGTAAAAGTTACTACCATTTGTAGTTCAGGTACATCAGAGTGTTGAAAAAAAATGGTATCAGAGAATATTGGTCCATTCCTATGAATATTGATTGGGCACGTCGAGCTGTCCCTCGATGACTAACGCATGGCAATGTGACTAAATATTGCAGCACATCTGAGAAGCCAAGTGCCCAAGGCATCTCTTGTCTAAATATGCTATAGTGAAGAAAACATATAAAAATGTGTAATGTTGTTTTCAAGCAGTGTAATAACTGACCAAGAATGAAAGGAAAACCTGCTATGCAACTCTGAGAATGAATGAACAAAGCTGGATGAAATCCAGACAGTAAAGATGAGCTATTCAAAATTTTAGCATAATAAATAGCCAAGATAACCAAGAATAAATCAGATAATTAACTGTTCCAATTAATAACAATAATAATTGCAATAAACAAAACCTGAAAATTGTTCATAGAAACCTCTGTAATAAAATAAACTAATGAAATGCTCCAATATAAGAAAAGGGTCTGACAGCCAAATGAATAACACACCAATGAAGACTTCGATAGCTTTGTACATGTAAGTAAACCCAACTCCAAGTAGCTTGTCCGAGTATGCAAATCTTGATGCCTCTAAAATGATTTGAAGACATACTCAAACTTGCTTTTTCTTCACAAAATTTTAACCTGCCTGAATAACACCTTACAAGCACGTCTAGAGAGATGAATTTCAAGGGACCATAGCTCTGTTTAATACATTGGTTCTAGCCCTAACTCTCCGATGCTAACCACATTCTCCTGTAAAAGGTCTTCAATTCCTTTCTTTCCTGAGCATGTTTATCTTCTGCCTGATTGCACTAATCACCCTTTATGAGGATTCACAATTCCTGTGCTCTCTCATGTCTACTATCATTAGCTCTCTCATGTCTACTATCATTATTTCTTAAAAAATGATCTATACAACATGTTGCATCTCCCCGAGTCTTTAATGTTGGAATAATGTAGAAATAGGATATTGTGAATCTTCTAGATTTGATGAGTTGTTTAAGATCCAAGTTTATAGGATCTAGATCTAGGTTTGTTTGAGATAGCATAAGCTATTTAATGTAATCATTTCTTCATTAATAATTGAATTGGTTTGATACCATTCCTTGTGTGTGCGAGCCTTTGGCTCTGCACATCCTCCTCTCCAATTCTTAATTTGGTATCAGAGCCCATTGTGGCCTGTGGAGTGAAGAGCCCATTGTGGCCTGTGGTGAAGAGCCCATTGTGGCCTGTGGAGTGAAGAGCCCATTGTGGCCTGTTGGTGTGAAGAGCCCTCTGCGGCCTGCTGATTGAGAAGCCCATTGTGGCCTACTGCTGTGAAAGCCCATTGAGGCTGTGTGAGTGCCTGATTGGCGTACTGGTGTGAAGAGCCTGCATGGCCTATTATGCGAGCCGCTGTTGAAATATATCCAGCCGCCAATTCGAATTGTTGCAGAGGTGAACTGTGAACCCGTTGAATAGAAAGAGGAGCCAGAAATCGCAGAGGAGCCCCCAAAGAGGATCGTGCATAGATCCACCAAGAGAAAGTGCAGATCTCAATTGCTGTGCAGATCTGTCAGATCGTGGAGGAGCCGAGTTCTGACTGTGTAAACTCCGAATTTAAATCTGATTGTGGTAGTCGTTGCTGCTAGGCCCGTAGGGCCACTGCTGAATCGTGAAGAGTGAACCGCTGTGAAAGAGATACGACATGCTGCTTCTGGAGATAAACATTTTGTGCCTTCCTTTGCTATGTTGGCGTTGTGTCTTCTGTGTTGGCATTACGGCCATTTTTTTAATTGATTGCTGAGAACTGTGGTTGCAGTTTGAGCCCATGTGTGAAGAAACCCAGAAGGAGGTCGATTTCAAAAGAGCCAATAAATCCGGTTGTGTTGCTGCAAGTTTGTGAAAGAGGTGGAGCTGAGATCCACTGTAGAAATCGATCTACACATTGATTTCTGCAGCGTGCAGAATAGGTGCCCGCGCTACCAGAAGAGGAGCCCATTCTGCTAGAAGAGACGTTGCCTTCCATTAGTACGAGCTTCTCATCGGAAGAATTGCAGAGGTCAGAAGATCTAGTGTTGGAAAAAGGAGAAGCCGCTGCTGTGTGTGAGCCGCTGCTGTGTATTGATGCCCCCATTTTGAAGACGCCCAAAATCTGTGTGAGATCTAGTGGTCGCAGCGGCGTGTTCTCTCTAAGAGGGCATGCGCCAAATCACTGCCCAGGAAATTGCAGAGCTGCTCTTGGAAAGCGATCGTGGTGAGATTGTTGCCAACAGAGAAGCTCGTGTGTGGATATTGCTGCTGTGTATAGCAGGAGGAGCCTGCGCTGCCTGCGTGAAGAGGAGGAACTTGCGTTGCCTGCTACGCATGAAGAAACCGACAAATTCCTTCTCCCCTCATCTAGAGTGGATATTACTGCCTGTATTCCGTTGTCATTTGAGCTGTCGTTGGAGATTGCTGCTGCGTTGAGATCAAGTGGACAGTAAAGAGAGGGCCAGGTCGCTGTGGCTGCTGGCTTGCCCAACTGCCTACGTAAATAAAATATCAATATGTCATCTGAAATGATTTATAAATGCAGCAGAATATAATGTGAATCTGTGCCTCTATATGACGAGGAATGTATTTCTGAAGAAGAAATTTTTTTAATTTAGCTAGAAGTGATGATGATAAACAATTTCTTAGCTGGAGTTGCAGCAGCTGAAGCAAATCAAATTGATTTTGATGCAGAACTGAACTTTCTTGAAGACTGGCTTGAAAAGCCAAAGAATGTTGACTATGTTTGTGATGCAGAATGTATCAGGTTTGCAGATGCTGAAGAGATTTTGTTGCAGATTTCCACTACACTGCACATAGCTGATTATAACCGAGCATGGAGGACAATTATCAGTGAAAAGTTCGCAGAATTTGCAGAAGCACAAGGAAGATTCAGGACAGCAGATGCTCAATCAAATTCCATAATGAACAGTGAAGACTTCAAGCTCTCAAACTGGAAGAGCAGGAAACGGGAAAACATAAACAAATATTATCTTACAGCAATTAAGGTCAAAATGAAGAAGATGGAGGATTGTAGAGTTCAAAGGTTGGAGTCCCAGAAGATTAAATTGTTAATTTACTTTGCTGATTTGTAAGCCTGAAACTACAGGCATATTTAGTATTTGATCCATTTCTACATTAAGGGAGGATGTTGGAATAATGTAGAAATAGGATATTGTGAATCTTCTAGATTTGATGAGTTGTTTAAGATCCAAGTTTATAGGATCTAGATCTAGGTTTGTTTGAGATAGCATAAGCTATTTAATGTAATCATTTCTTCATTAATAATTGAATTGGTTTGATACCATTCCTTGTGGTCGCAAACCATTCCTTGTGGTCGCAACCACAAGGAATGGTATCAAACCAATTCAATTATTAATGAAGAAATGATTACATTAAATAGCTTATGCTATCTCAAACAAACCTAGATCTAGATCCTATAAACTTGGATCTTAAACAACTAATCAAATCTAGAAGATTCACAATATCCTATTTCTACATTATTCCAACATCCTCCCTTAATGTAGAAATGGATCAAATACTAAATATGCCTGTAGTTTCAGGCTTACAAATCAGCAAAGTAAATTAACAATTTAATCTTCTAGGACTCCAACCTTTGAACTCTACAATCCTCCATCTTCTTCATTTTGACCTTAATTGCTGTAAGATAATATTTGTTTATGTTTTCCCGTTTCCTGCTCTTCCAGTTTGAGAGCTTGAAGTCTTCATTGTTCATTATGGAATTTGATTGAGCATCTGCTGTCCTGAATCTTCCTTGTGCTTCTGCAAATTCTGTGAACTTTTCACTGATAATTGTCCTCCATGCTCGGTTACAATCAGCTATGTGCAGTGTAGTGGAAATCTGCAACAAAATCTCTTCAGCATCTGCAAACCTGATACATTCTGCATCACAAACATAGTCAACATTCTTTGGATTTTCAAGCCAGTCTTCAAGAAAGTTCAGTTCTGCATCAAAATCAATTTGATTTGCTTCAGCTGCTGCAACTCCAGCTAAGAAATTGTTTATCATCATCACTTCTAGCTGAATTAAAAATTTTTCTTCTTCAGAAATACATTCCTCGTCATATAGAGGCACAGATTCACATTATATTCTGCTGCATTTATAAATCATTTCAGAAGACATATTGATATTTTATTTACGTAGGCAGTTGGGCAAGCCAGCAGCCACAGCGACCTGGCCCTCTCTTTACTGTCCACTTGATCTCAACGCAGCAGCAATCTCCAACGACAGCTCAAATGACAACGGAATACAGGCAGTAATATCCACTCTAGATGAGGGGAGAAGGAATTTGTCGGTTTCTTCATGCGTAGCAGGCAACGCAAGTTCCTCCTCTTCACGCAGGCAGCGCAGGCTCCTCCTGCTATACACAGCAGCAATATCCACACACGAGCTTCTCTGTTGGCAACAATCTCACCACGATCGCTTTCCAAGAGCAGCTCTGCAATTTCCTGGGCAGTGATTTGGCGCATGCCCTCTTAGAGAGAACACGCCGCTGCGACCACTAGATCTCACACAGATTTTGGGCGTCTTCAAAATGGGGGCATCAATACACAGCAGCGGCTCACACACAGCAGCGGCTTCTCCTTTTTCCAACACTAGATCTTCTGACCTCTGCAATTCTTCCGATGAGAAGCTCGTACTAATGGAAGGCAACGTCTCTTCTAGCAGAATGGGCTCCTCTTCTGGTAGCGCGGACACCTATTCTGCACGCTGCAGAAATCAATGTGTAGATCGATTTCTACAGTGGATCTCAGCTCCACCTCTTTCACAAACTTGCAGCAACACAGCCGGATTTATTGGCTCTTTCGAAATCGACCTCCTTCGGGGTTTCTTCACACGTGGGCTCAAACTGCAACCACAGTTCTCAGCAATCAATTAAAAAAATGGCCGTAATGCCAACACAGAAGACACAACGCCAACACAGCAAAGGAAGGCACAAAATGTTTATCTCCAGAAGCAGCATGTCGTATCTCTTTCACAGCGGTTCACTCTTCACGATTCAGCAGTGGCCCTACGGGCCTAGCAGCAACGACTACCACAATCAGATTTAAATTCGGAGTTTACACAGTCAGAACTCGGCTCCTCCACGATTTGACAGATCTGCACCGCAATTGAGATCTGCACTTTCTCTTGGTGGATCTATGCACGATCCTCTTTGGGGGCTCCTCTGCGATTTCTGGCTCCTCTTTCTATTCAACGGGTTCACAGTTCACCTCTGCAACAATTCGAATTGGCGGCTGGATAAATTTCAACAGCGGCTCGCATAATAGGCCACGCAAGCTCTTCACACCAGTAGGCCAATCAGGCACTCACACAGCCTCAATGGGCTTTCACAGCAGTAGGCCACAATGGGCTTCTCAATCAGCAGGCCGCAGAGGGCTCTTCACACCAACAGACCACTATGGGCTCCTTCACATGAACAAGCCACTATGGGCTCTTCACCACAGGCCACAATGGGCTCTTCACTCCACAGGCCACAATGGGTTTTGATACCAAATTAAGAATTGGAGAGGAGGATGTGCAGAGCCAAAAGCTCGCACACACAAGGAATGGTATCAAACCAATTCAATTATTAATGAAGAAATAATTACATTAAATAGCTTATGCTATCTCAAACAAACCTAGATCTAGATCCTATAAACTTGGATTTTAAACAACTCATCAAATCTAGAAGATTCACAATATCCTATTTCTACATTATTCCAACATTTAAGGCCACCATCATTCTAACATAAAGTACATATCAAACTTGTACTTGCAAAACATAAGGATTTTGACAAGCAGCCAATAAGACAAAATAAAACAAGAAACTGTAACCTTGGGGAAAGGTTATAGAAGTTATAAGCTTTAGATTCAAGTTATTAGTCTAGAAATTATGTCATTCTACAAGTTTTGGCCACTGGAACATCCTATGGACCATGGGCTTGCTTACATACTGCTAGCATGAATACATGGACTTCACCACATACCCTGAGTCCTTTTGTACACCCTATATCTTGTCATCCCTCCTTTGGCAATGCAGGGTAGAACCCAACCGTGCAGATTTGCAAGAGCAGAAAGGTAAATACAATAATCCTTTTAGGTGGAAGGGGATTTCACCACTGTTAGTTTCTGAGACTTTGTCTTACATCAATAGAAGGACAACAGTCAAACTCACCATGGTTTAAATTTTATCCTTGCAAGAATCTACTCAGACCACCATATGGTTGCTTGTGCCTGTAAAGTGCAAGCCCGCAATAGAGTTACAATGTAAACTTGATCGATGATTTGTTTTAAAAAAACTTGAATAAGATAACCCAGCTCCCTTTGTTGGCATACTGCCCTTACATCAAGCCATATCATCCTCTAAATCAAGGTTAAAATCTAGGATGACAGCTTCAAAATTTGGGACATGTACATCTTTTCTCTTTTGACAAACTTGATACATAACAAATATCTCGAACAAACAATTATTAAATAGAAAAAGGCACTCATATACAGCATCTTATGTCATCCTCAGCAGCTCTCCCTTGATGTCAGTTGTGCAGTAGTGCTAACACTTCACAAATATATTAGAACATCTGATCAGAAACACCATCACCTACCTCCATGTTTGAGTTATTTCTTGGCTCCTAACCCAAAGCTGTGATGGATTTTTGTCTGCTCTGCCGAATCCTATGCCCATCCTATGCGAGATATATGTCATGCAATAATCTTTTCTTTGGCAGAACACATACTGTACCCATAACCCAAGGATGAAAGCAGGCCAAATAAAAAAGCATAAAATTGTATGTCTACAGACTTAGTCTCATTTTACCAATAATCTTGACAAGAACACATTCCATCCTCGAAATGATGAAAACGGTAGCTGTCCCTCACAACAATATAACGCCCTTCAATCATGGAAATAAACTTGATGGCAGTATGACAATCCCCACAGACGCGAAGATTCTTAAATATGCGAATAGGTTTCCCACGAGGTATGCTAATCAGCCCAAAAGAAACAGCCAGCTTCTCACTGTGGTAGCTGAGGGTATGTTCCTTCTGCTCCTGCTCCACATCATGGAGCACAAAGTTTGTATCAGGGACATACCCAGCCTCCTTCATCCGTATATTCAATTCCTCCAACTTTGTGTAGATATTCACTATATGGTGGTCAAATCTGTCTTCTGCAAAAAATGTATGGACTCTGTTCTTGACCTCAACCCAGCTGCATCCTGGTTCCTTTTTCACCCCCTTATCTTTCATTGTGTTCCTCACCTTTTTCACTTCATCCCACCTGCCAGCTGCGGCATAAATGTTGGACAATAAAACATGTGCTGAATCGTTTTGTGGTTCCAATTCATGAAGCCATTCTGCTGCACGTTTTCCTATCTCTATGTTCCCATGAATTCTGCAGGCACCAAGCAAGGAACGCAAGACCACACCACTAGGTTTAAATGCCATTCCAACAATAAACCTCTCTGCCTCCGCAAGGCAACCAGCACGGCCAAAAAGGTCGACCATGCAGGCACAATGTTCCATTCGAGGTGCTATGCCATAGTCTCTACTCATTAATTCAAAATAACGCCGACCTTCATCTGCTAGGCCAACATGGCTGCATGCAGACAAAATGCCAACGAATGTTATATGGTTTGGCTCGATGCCTTCTCTTTGCATTTGCTCGAATAAATTCAAGGCTTCCTTGCCGTGACCATGCTGAGCATATCCAGTAATCATCACATTCCACGAAACAACATCTCCCTTATCTAGTTGGTCAAACAAATAATAAGCATCCTCTATACTCCCACATTTGACATACATATCAGCAAGAGAACAACTGACAAATGCATCTGACTCGAAGCCATCAATAACAACGCTACTGTGCACCTGCTTTCCAGGTTCCAAAGCTGCTATGCTAGAGCAAGCCCTGAGAATACTTGCATAAGTGATATTGTCCGGCTTCATGCCTGTGTGCTGCATCTGGGAAAAGAGTTTAAGGGCTTCTTCCCCGTGTTGATTGTCAGCATACCGGGCAATCAATGCATTCCACGAGACTAAATCACGTTTAGTCATTTTGTCAAACAGATTTCGTGCATCCTCTATGCTTCCACATTTTGCATACATGTTAAAAAGTGTTGTACCGACAGAAACATCAAACTCACATCCAATTTTGATAATGGAGCCATGGACCTGCTTACCTAAGTTCAAATCCTCTATACACGAAGAGGCCATGAGAACACTAGCCAAGGTGATGTGATCTGCCTTTAAACCCGTAGATTGCATTCGGTGGAAAAGTTTCAAGGCCTCCAACCCATGCTCCTGTTGGGCATATCCTGCAATCATTGCAGTCCATGAAACCAAATTTAGTTGAGGCATTCTGTCAAACACTTTATGTGCACTATCTATATTCCCGCATTTAGCATACATAGTGATCAGGGTATTCCCTACATAATTATCAAACTCAAATCCAGATTTAAGAACATTGGCAGGTACCTGCTTACACAAATCCAGTGCCACCGGGTTGCTGCAGGCCCGTAAAACACTGACAAGAGTGAACTGGTTGGACTTCATGCCTGTCCTTTGCATCTGGCGAAACAGCTTAAAAGCCTCCCTGCATTGTCCATGTTGTGCGTATGCTGCAATTATTGCATTCCATGAGACCACATCTCGTTCAGGCATTTTGTCAAACACCTGGCGTGCATCCTCTAAGCTTCCACATTTTGCATACATGTTGACAAAATTATTTCCTAAATATATGTCAGGTTGAAACCCAATTCTAATGATGCGTTGATGGACTTGCTTTCCCGCCTGCAGAGTTTTTCTGTCGATGCATTTCTGTAAGAGACGAGCATACATATCAGAATCCAGAGGATCAACTTGCTCCATAGCCTGCAAACTACCATGATTCTCTTTTACAAGAGAAGATTCGCTAAGCCCAACAGAAAATTGCAATCCATAACTTAAATCAAAGCTTCCGCGCCTGAAAACGGGCTTTTGTAGATGGTATTTCGGTAAGTGTGTTAATTTCTTCATGAGTGTCAATAGCTTGTGTTAAATCGTCTTTAGTTTGAATTGAATTCTTACGGTTGTGTAGTTTAAATGTTGGAAAATGAAAATTTGAACAGCGTGTAGTTTTCACCACGGCATTCTGATATACCAACTTCATTCGATTTCAATCAGGGGAATGTCATTGTCGAATTGAATAGTGTTCTTGCTTTTGGTTCACCATTCAACTTATTTGAATGGTGAATAAGAGGTCATATATGCTAGTTTATTTGTTTATTTTGAATTTGTATCGAACGAAACAAGGTGTATTTTATTTACAGCTAATGGATTAGATGTGGAGGGAATATTTAACATACATAAACAAGATATATTCTACAACGTAATGTGGATGAGATGCGATGAACGGGGTTGTAGAGATGATAAAGGTCACATACTAAGTAACTTTTGCTTTATTTCAAGGGTATGATATTAACAACTTGGTTATCATAAACGACACAAATTTAAGAAAGTCTTTAAATTGGTATATCTATGTTGGCCTCGAAGTTGTAGTAACCACTAGAATCTCATGTCAAAAGAGAAGCTAAATGTCTAGTTGATCAGTTAGCCACCAAAGGAATTCACAAGAAAATTAATGATTTTTACCTCAACTACACTAACTTGGAAGATGCAACCTCAAAAGGGATTATCTCAATATTGCCCTGGAGAATGTTGCACCTCAGATGGGGTGATAAGAAAGAGAGTCATTGATGCCCTTTTTGTTGTAGATGGAGTTAACAAATATGGCATTCATGCATGGAGGAGGTGATAAGACTTTAGGCATTCTAACATGTTCTTGCATATACTATCCCAGACAAGGTAAGACCACCGACAACGAAATGATGAAGATGGTACAAAGATAGACTTGGATGGTATCATGGAAACCCATGGCTTTGAGACATGGTCAGCAGATCATTACCTTACTTATTTCCATAAGGGCTGCAAATGACTATGTTGCTACTTTAATTACCACGCACCTTCGTAGTCAAATTACCTTAAGCAAGCATGTTGGATTTATAAAACTACAATGATATTTTTAGGTAGAGGGTCTCAAGTAGGAAAGAGAGGAGGCTAAAGAAGCCCCTCCTAGACCTTAGAGCAGAGGAAGATTGTTTAAGCCCAATAATCAAAGGGATAATGCAACCAACAAGCCACACACCATAGGTCATAATTCAAATTCTCTTCTAATTGTGAAGGGATGTTTTGCTACAATGCACAAAGATGCCACCATTCAAAAATTGGATAAGAAGGAGGATATGGTTCGTGTTAGGTGCAAACCCACCAACAACCAGATTATCAATAAAGAATTGAATAAGATTGTGTCAAACACTGCCTTCGCCTTTAGCAAAACCACCTATTATTCTCTCACGATTGTGTTGTATTGGCATACCAAGGAAGTGATTTCATGTTGCATGGATAAAGACTCAAGAAAAATACAACTCCATCTTAGATCTCGCCCTAGACAAGTTGCACCAACTTGATGACAAGTATGATACCTTTTAACACCTAAAAGTCACACACATGCGACATTTTGGCGATTCATCCAGTAAAGCGTCATCAACATAAAGACTGCATCTCACCACAGGAATCCTCAACAGATCCAAAACACAACATCAGTCCATAAGTGATAAGAAATAGTCAAAACAAAGGGTAGCGCGGGTATTACACAGTTTACCCGCGCGCTACTGTCAAAACGGTGGGACCATTCACTCCCAGCGGCTCATTAAAGGCTCAATCCTCCCCAAGGTTTTGAATTCAGATCCTCACACACTTGGTGGCATTAATTATCCCCCCTAGTGTACCTTGGAACTAGTTCATGAAGGAGGAGAGTTCACATTTGGATCTGGTTTTTTGATGGCCACCTCTTGGCCTATAAAAGGAAGCCATTGGCATGCATTTGGTAGAGAGAAGATAAGAGCAAGGTTATGCTGCTGGATTTGAGTTGGAGCTTCCTCATAGCTCACCATTTCCTACCATTGTAAGCATTCCTAAGCTCCCTTGCCACCTTCCATCCAGGGGCAAGTGTTTCTCTCCATTGTTCTTCCATCTACTTAGCATTTAGTTTGGACAAGAAAGGCCTCCCTAAGGGAGACTATTGGCTTCCCTTGAATCCCACACCTCCTAGGTGTTGTACAGTTATTACATTGGGCAATGCAAGGGTGGTTTAGCATAACTTGGCTGTTGTTGAAGTTTGCATTCTCCCCCCATCTCTTTCATTTTGTTTTTATCAATATTTTCATGTTTTGATGTGAACTGCACTAACAATCTCTTGTAGGATCACTTGGAAGAATACCAAAGCACATCAAAAGGGGCTCCAAGGACCGAGGCCTTATAACAACCTACAAGGCTTAGCTCCTTACCAAGTGGAAGAGTGCACTTGTGCAACTTTTTCCACAATAGTTATAATGGCAACCATACTTATTTTTGTTCATTTCTATTTAAACTAGGTTGTTTTATGCTAAGTTTCTAATTTTGGGTATTTATTACTTGCAAGAGAGCAGGTATTCCACCTCTTGCTTCCAGAAATTGCCCCCATTACTGCCACAATTTATTTTTTTACACAGTTGCGTGGTTCCTAGCATCTGTCGCACTGATAACGTGGAAATGACTCAGACAGACATGCGCACAACGCAGGTTACTAGTGTTATACCCGCACTACACCGCTCATTGCACCCGTGCGAATGGTTAGTGTATTACCCACGCTACAGCACGTCTGTTTTGTATTAATTCGTGTAGTTTGCGCGACAAAGTTTGGTTTAGACGCGCTACTATTGTTTATTTGTTTTTTATCTGCATAGCTTAGTTTGGCAATCCAAATACTGCTTACTAGTGAACTTAAATTAAATCTAATTCACATAATTACTTAATTTTTTAGTAATTAGTTCACCTAGACCAAGATTAGGAAGTAAAGAGTTCATCTCTCTTGAAACTTACCTAGGTAACCAACTTTGAGGCTTTCAATGGGCCCCAATGTTGTCACTAGTATTCAAGACCATTTCTTGTTTATGCATCAATCGACATGTTGTTTTTAGTAGTATTGCTAGTGTAGAAAACACTTTTTGCACACAAGTAAGGACCTAAAGTCACTTGTCGCCCGAAGTATGCTCTTCACCTCACACTTCATGCGAGCTTGGTGAATCGGAAAAAGGGTGAGAAGTGTGAAACACCTCCATTGCACATTTGTCTATTAGCTAGAATATTTGATTTTGCAAAGCACCATGAGCATCTCCCAGAGTTAAAAGTACGCATTACTTGATATACTATTTTAGTTAATTTTCCAATAAAATCATTTTTTTTGCTTTCATAACATGTGTTTGCACCACTAGCACACACTAAGCGACCTAGAGACTCTTAAAATCCAAGTATGCTCTTCACCTCGCACTTCATGTGAGCTTGGTGAATCAGAAAGGTAGGGATTGTGAAATACCTCTCTTACACTCCATAAGTGAACACTCAAACCCCTTAAAACAACATTGTAATTGTCTTAACCAATTAAAATTCTCCACGGGAGGTCAAAAACAATATTTTTGTTAGGTAGGATTGATTGGGCTAGGCATGCATTAATGCCCACCAATCTAGTTTCACTAACAATATTTTGAAACATAGCATTGTTGTCTCATAGGGTACTTACAAAATCTTGCTATAAACAAGTGTTAAAAGAAAACCTAGATCAGAAGTGCGTCGTGATCAAGGAGGTGAACATCGAGGTATAGCTTCCATGCTCTCCCTACAAGCCACTCAACTTGTTGTAGGGAGACAACACTATACCGTGCAGGTCGAACCACTGATCCACACTTGACGCAAGGTATCTTAGTGGCCCAACTTAGGACATCACCAAGGAGCAATTGTGAGTGCAATTGACTCCTGAAGTTAGCTATTGCCTTTGGGAGGTGTTGCCAAGTCTTCTTGATTGGAACATTGTCCCCATCGCCGATAGAACTAGCTCTTTGTTACCTCCACTAGTCGATTGTTGAGTGGATACCATTATCACCATCAATTGTGCTTTTGGGAGGCCCAGTTACATTTGAGAGGAAGGATGTTAGGCCTTCTAGGGAATTTACATTTATTTTATTTTTAACTACAAGTTCACTAAAACTCATAATAAAAAGAACCTACATGTGGGATCTCATGCACTAAAACCAACTTGCACATATCACTCACTTATCGCACCATTTTGCATCTGTTGTGGTTGGCATATTTTTTGCATTTGTTCAATTGTGTTTAAATTACATTATCACTCTCATCTGACACAAAGTCTTCACCATTGAGGAACAAAACAACATCCTAAGACAGTCTCCTAGACTGCAAGGCCTATCCCCTCTCTCGAGGGGTGTTATTATACCTTCTTCCCGTGTTTCACAAGGAAGGTATCCTAACCGGGGCCAATCTCAGGCTACATTGATAGGATCATTTGGTTGAGGCCAAGCCTTGCTAAGTGCATTTTCTCCTCTCGGAGAAACTATTAATTACACCACTTCTTCCACCATCGGAAGAGGTACCTCGATGGATTCTCCCCTTGGAGATCCCTCGGTCCCATTCAACCCATCCTCTCTCACATGAAAACAACCATTGTTTACAACACCACCTGGGTCTCCCCCTTGTGAAAATCACATCCCACATACAATGGAAAGACTAGTCGTCCCTATTTTACCATTCTTGGCTAGTTTAAATGTACCTGATTTGGCCCTGACTAATGATCCCATTGATCATGATGCGACATGGCCGGCTATGCCAGACAAGCTTCCTTTTGACATTCCCAAATTCGAAGGAAAGCAAGGGGACGATCTCGCCAACCATGTTATGTCTTTCCACTTATGGTGTGCATCTAACAACATAGTGGATGACCCCATGAGGCTTCGCCTCTTCTAGCATACCCTCCCCTGTACGACAACAAAATGGTATGTAAACCTAGAAAGTGGAACCCACTCCACATTTGTGACGTTGGCCACCGCATTTCTTACGTAATTTCAACTACCAATATGACATGATCTAGGCCTCGAAATTCTCACTGAGTTTCGGCAAAATACTTCCACCTACATCACAGACCACATCCATGAGTGGCGTAGATGTCGCATACTATGCAAGATCGAAATACAACCTCCCTTTTTGTTGGATTGGTTTATCAAATCTCTCCAACCCGCCATAGCTAAAGATGTTGCCGCCTTCATGCCGCAAAGCGAGGAAGAGGCTATTTTGAAAGCACAACATTTCGATCTCATATATGTGCAATCTGGCTACCTTTACACCATCCTCCCTGATGCCCCTCGACATCTGTCATTGGATCCTACACCTTCTGGCTCGTCACATTTGACAGATGGGCTTATTGGGTTCATGTCTCATCTAGGAAAGGAAAGGCTTCTCCTACCACATCGGTGCCATTCAATATGGTGTCATATTACCCATCCATGCCACCTGCGTCGGTACCCCCTACACTAGTACCAACACCATCAGTTGCTCAATTACAGTATGGACCGTATAGTCCTACATACCCAAATGTTAGCCAAGCAATGATGGTTCCTATACCGCCAGTGGCGCAAGTCGTTCCTACGTCCACCTCTTATGGAACGCAACTTGCATTTATCCTACCGTTGAGATATAACCCATACTATCCTTTCCCATGTCCAACTGGTCAACAACCTACCCCCTGCATGGGGGTCAACCTAGTTCAACCCTCTTATGTTCAAGAAGCTCAACAATATGAGCAATTGAATGCTGCAAACCCTCAGAATCCACATACTCGGGGGAAGAAGAAAGGTAAGAACAAACAGAATTAACAGCCGGGACAAGGGGCCAATTTCCCTCCCCAACAAAACCAGACTACAGGTGATCCAAATACAGGGACTAATAATCCCCCCAAACAAGGGAAGAATCCCACCCCAAGAACCAATTATTGTTGCTCCATTTGCGGCGATTATGGTCACTACACACATCATTGTCGTCTTATCCCCGACTGTCAACAATTAGTGGAAGCCAAAAAGAAGACAATGGAAACCCCCCCTCGGGTATAGAATCCCCCCTAACCACAAACCGTCGTGTTACAGCAACCCTTTTCCAATCAAGGGGTAGTCACACAACAACAAGACCCTCACTCGCCCGACGATGGTTCTTTCCAAAATATCTATACATTGGATGTAAACCTTCAAACACGATCTATAGGGTATGACAGGCCTCCCACCCCCCAAGTGGAAGACATTTCTATCCCCTTAAGGGGTCCTCTACAAATACCACGCCCGAGTAATGAACAAATTCCACAGGTTCCGAAATTTCCACTTCGGCGTACCCCTAATAACCCTCACATGAAAGCCACCCATAATTACAGTATTGTGGATGACTTGGCTCAATCCCCGACATCCATGTCCATGTTAGAAGTGTTACAGTATTTCCCAACACAACGAAAGGCATTACTCAATGCACTCGGCGTCGTCGATCCATTCGACTCGCACCTCATGTCCTTTGCTCTCGAAAAAGGTGATCTGCAACGATCGTCATCAGACACATTTCAAATTCCAGTTACAACAAAAAAATGTCATTATTCATCATTGTATCATCGATGAAGGCGCATCCACTTACGTTATGTCATCCAAAGTATGGAAACGATTACGGTCTCCTGAGTTCGTCCCCTCGGCTATCGCTCTTCGTGCATATGATGGGAGACCATCCCAACCTAGAGGATTGTACCAAAATGTCCCCATAGAGCTAGGGGGCAAGATGGTTATGATCGATATCAAAGTAGTCAATGTTGAACTCGACTACAACATCATCTTGGGGTGTAGTTACATGTATGCCATGAAGGCAGTCGCCTCCTCGATCTTTTGTATCATGATGTTTCCCTTAAATGGGAAAGTAGTTACTCTCGACTAGCTTAACTACTATGACCCCAATACCACAAGCAATCCCGACAATGTCCTACCGATTGTACTGGGCGATGATCAACCATATGTTGACATTGCCCCCGGTATGTACAAGAACTCCAATTTGTTAGGAGCATATTCGGGACCACCACCTAAGATCCCTATAACAACTGATGGCCTAATGTGCAGAATTTTCACCGCTGAAAATAGAGCCGCCTCCACCTCAACACCACCACTGAGTCATGGCATTGAACAAATGTTGAGTCCATCGGTACCACCAATCTTTCAGATCCCATTATGTAATTCCCCTATTTTGACCCTTAGGGTTTATTGGCTTCAATGTAAATATTGTATAAATGCAATGTGTGTTTTCCCTAGTGTGTATCTCAAGGCCAAGGCCCCACTAGTGGATGCTTAGGTTTAATTACATAGGCAAGTGTTTGACAGTTTGATTATACATGTGCTGTTAAGACATGAGATATTGCAAATGATGTAATTATTAATTATTGCAATAAAAATACCAAGAAACTGGCTAAGGAGGCAACCAATGAGAAGGGGCCATGTGTATCCACTAGGGAGAGGTGAGGGGGTTATGGGATTGGAACCCATGCTGCCACATGTCCATTTGTGAACCCATTTGACTCACATGCTGACATTAATGCTGTTGTAAGAGGGTGGTTGAGAAAACCAGTCCATGAATTCGATGGAGTATGGAGCAGCCCTACAATCCGTATGGCAGGGTATGGATCTATGTTTTATCTGTCCCTTAAGCCACTCTACACCTGGGAATTCACTCATCCTGATCCCTATCCCATTGTTGACCAACAACCAGAGTCATTCACGCATTGCATAGCCTAGCCGTGAAGAAAACAAGAGAAATCGTGATTCTGTGTATGTGCGAATTGCAGAGCCAAGAACACCCAAGAAAATTTGTGTAGGAAGTGAACCGATTGGGATAGCCATGGATCAGACCGTGGGGGTGAATTATAGAGCTTGAATAGATTAGAAAACCCATGAGGACACCTTGATCTGATAGCAGAAGAACCAAGTTGCGGGATTGAGTTTCGGTCGCAACCCTAAGAAGCTTCCAACTTGAATAACAGAGTAGAAGGTCAAACACAGGGTTAGATCTGCTTGATAAACCCAGTGAAGGCTGAAAGTCTTAGGAAAATAGCAGTTGGACCTTTCTATTCCCACTTTGAAGAGCACTGGAGGGAAGGGGCCTTGAGGGACTATGCAGCAGAGAAGAGGGCCTTCCTTGTGTTGGGTGAGGTAGGTAATGCGGGTGCCATGCTTGCTGAGTGATCTGAGATGCCTGTAGCTCTGTGGGTGAGTTCACTGGCTTAACAACATCCTCATTGTTCCCTTGTGTGCTTGATAAACCCAACTGTAGGTTGGCTTAGCATTGCGATGGAGCCTTGACTGTGTGAGAGATCCTAGTTATCCCTCCTTGGTGGATACACAACCCAACTCGGAGGTGGTCTCTCAGCTGAAAGAGTACAGGCTGGACATAGACCTAAGGTTGGGTGGAAAGTTGCTCTCACTTAGCCAATTGCTTGGGCAATGTCATTCCAAAGATAAATGCTCCTTGTGGTGTTTGAATGATGATACTTCATGTGTTATGTATGCTTATTATGTTCAAGTTATTGATTGAATGATTACATGAAAATTGATCAATAGGAAGCTATGTGCAAGCCTGAGTATGAGGTTGAGATTATGTTGAATGCTTCATCATTTGCATGAGTGTAATGTATGGCTAACCTTGCAGGTTGTAGGTGTGTTGACTAGTTCTAGTTTCATTATATGTGTTTATGTATGCATTGCATCCACCCTTAAGAGGGATTGCTTAGCTTCACCTGGACTTGGGGAAGAGAAGTGAACAACCCTCTGCTGTGTTTAATGCCCCTCTGTGGGCCAAGTGAAGGGAGAAGCCATGGCAGAGGTCAAACAGAGTTCCTTGCATAAGGTTAATGGAGTATTGAGGGATTTTGAGAAATATTTCAGTTGGAAAATTGACAGGTTTAGAGTGCTCAGATGTGGCGGGGCATCACACCATTGGATAGAGCTCTCCAAGAGCTTTCCAATGGTACTGACCTTGTTCAATTTGGCCTAAGGATGGAGGAGATATCACCCTCAAAAGTTGACAGGTGTAGAGGTCTGTGGTCTTGACCTTTCCGCATCCGCAATGTGGATTGCAAAGGTCGGGGACCAACCTTTGGATCGGCGTGGTTAGCCTTCCACCTTTCCGCATCCACAAAGCGGATTGCGGATTGCAAAGGTCAAAAGGGAAAAATCCGCGGAGATGACGTGTAGGATTTCCGGCTTTCCACATCCGCAAAGTGGAATGCAGATTGCAGATGTTGGGAGGTCGATTTCGAGTGGGTTGGCGCATCGGATTTCCGCCATTCCACACCCGCAAAGTGGATTGCAGATTGCGGGAGGTGATTTTTCTTGGGATGACGAAATAAGTTTCTGCTTTTCGACATCCGCAATGCGGGTTGCGTATTGCAGAATTGTGGAGGAGTAAATCTCTAGGATGGAGAATGGAGGACTCTGAGTTCTGCATGTGGATTGTGAAATTGCAGAAGTCAGACGGAAAATTTTCGAGGCCGCAAAATACTTTCAGCTTCTGACTTCCGCATTGCGGGTTGCGTAAGTCAGGAGCGCAATTTCATCGGTGTGGTGAATTTGGAAATTTGATTCACGAGTTCCACATGTGGATTGCGGATCTTGGAATGTGGATTGCGGATCGACGACCATTGCGGCTGTGTGTGAAATTCAGATTTAATTGTTGAAAAAAATGGTTTAGTGGTATCCCATCGCCTCTAAAGGCCACCAGGGGGTTTGGGAACATCACACATTCTTGTATCCCCCATGGGTGTACAAGGGACACCGGTTATGGCTCAATTAACTCTACCTGGGATAACTTTGGGAATACCGGTATGGTACCTCACACTATCCTACCTAGAGATGGATTCCAAACCTGTCACCCATTACGAGTTTGTCCTTGTTTCGGCTGCTACGACTATAAGGCCCGTGACACATTTCGTTACGACAACCAAACCTATGACATCCACAACTAAACCACAATTGGTCATCGCTAAGACCGCCAATGGGGGAACCAAACAACCGAAGTTGAAAGGTCCCCTATTTCCCAATCCGACATCTAATTCAATAGAAACAGCTAAGCCTAAATCAAGGGACATCAACCAGTAGGAGTTAAAAGCCCTAGTTATGACCAATACTCCCAATCAAAGGGTTACACTGCCGTGTTCTCTTTACGGGAAGCAAGGCCATGCAACAAACTTATGTCCTACTCTACTGGAGATAAGGAATTTTCTCAACACCCCCGTTATCATCACCCATGCTTCACCGACAGTATAAGGGGGCACACCTCCCTCGCCCACATCTAAGTCCAAAAAATTGCATACAAATCACGCATGTTCCATATGCGCTCAACATGGGCAATATACACACCATTGCACCACACTCCCTCAATATTGAGAGGCATTGGAAACCGTTCATCTTACTCAAGTAACAATTGAGCAACCCCCCTTCTTAACCCGAGAAACAACATCTATTAATGTGATCACCACATTAGCGACACCATCAGTCACTCCTCCCACAGAAGTTGCACCAGCTGCAGAAAACATGGTAGAACCTATCACATCGCAAGACCCATCTAAACTTACGACAACACCGCCACCCAATGAATGCTCTTCCTGCAGGCATTCGGCCCATATGCTCCCTCCTAGCGCCATCGCATGCATAATGGAGCAAATCAACATTCAAGAAGACCAAGAACACTTCCCTCCACACGTACCAAGACCTTTCCGATCTTATGGAGAGACCACCCATTTCTCCTTTCAATGCCCCATTTTGCGCGCCAAACGGCAAAATCGTATCGAACTAATGAGACTGCAAGGTCAATTACGATCGCTCTGTATAGCCCCACAAAGGTCACAAACCGAGGAGGCAACACCTACCTTACCAAATATCATCAATGTTGAATCCCCTTTGACCGGTGTCCTTAGTTGCAGTCATTCATCATCTTCCGACGAAGACTTGGATCCCCCACAACCATCGCATGTTGCCTAAACATCAGGGAAACGTGCACTATGTTTCTGGTTATTATTTATGCATTGCCAATACCTTGGTCACGTTCTTTACTACACTTGGGTATGTGCATCGTATGTGCAGGATTATGACCGATACATGCATGAGACTCTTGTTTTCGATTATAAGAATAAGACTCCATTCCTCAACAACGATGACAGACTTCTCTCATAGGTATCATTTTGAAACTGGCATATAGGAAATGTTTTCCCTTTGCTTACAATGCATTTACCAATATTCCCTCTGATAACCATCGGTCCCTCATTCCAAGTCTTGATGTGCCATCAACATCATCATAGTGAATAACATGTTCCCCCATGGGTGTGCACACCATTTCCATCCTAGTCATCAATTGACAGCCATGATGTCGATCCCCCACAAGTCCAAGGAATCTGACCCAGCTTGAAAATACCCTCCCTTAGAGTATCATTTTCCAATTACACACTTACTCCACCAAGTAGATCTCATTAGATCCCTTGGCACATGTTACGAGAATGATTCGCATAGCCCTCTCATGCCTCCATGAGCACTTTTCCCTTCCCAACCAGCCTCATATCATCACCCTTGCAAAGACACGTATGGGGCCCCCACCCTCAGAAGCAACCGATTCTATTTAGTTATCCCTCATGTATACACTGCATGGCATCATTTCATGGGGCACCCGTCTTTGTGTCTACAAGTTAGCCCTCACTTCATCATTGGAAAGTGTCCCCTGATCCACTCAAAACCATGGGAACTCCCATCCATCATAAAATCAGCCCCCCGACACACCCAAAACTTTGGGGACCCCACCAACATTCTTTATGTACAAACAATCCTCCCATCACCTCACATTGCGGGAACACCATATTATTTTGGCAGCAACCCATGGTCACCTTTGACTAATGTATTTGAGTCTCCATATGTTTGATAGTATTTGTTTTGTTGGTTACCATTACACTTTATTTTGTGTCTCCATCGAAGCCCTTTCATTTGTAGTTTGTCTCTATCTGTTTCAAACTATGTCGTTCTGAAAGAAAAGCTATCGTCATCCACTCCCCATATTGACATCGATCAAAGGAAGTTATGAGCCTCACGCTTATCAACCAGTCTTGTGTTAGGTCTGTCCGTCCACCAGTCGGTTACAATATCATCTCAATTCTTAGGATAAGACTCTTGTTTTATCATGTACTTCAACTCTCGTCGACGTCAAAACACTACATTCTGAGAGTTGCAGTAGTTGCAGTTGTACCTTGGGATCCCTTTCAATCATTATAAGGGATCACCTCGAACTTATTCAGGAGAGTCATTGGTGCTCCCTAACTAAGTGGTTTTCCTTATGCTCAACGTCAACACGTCATCGCATCAGGGGGAAACGTACTTTTGAAGGTAACAATGTTCACATTTGGAAATCATGGTAGCAGTCTATTTGGTATAGTGAAGCTCTCAGGAATATTTATATACCACTTTGGTCCCCCATCGCAGTGGATTTATCATGGTTACCAACAGTTCCTCTTCTTCAATATTTTGCAGTAGTTCCTGGGGAATTTAATCATACTTGGATTGAAGCCACCTTCATCCCGATCCCAATAGTATAGTAGAGTCGACACCTTGTTCATCTCTCATTGTAATCCCTTTGACATTATTTCATGAGCATGGGTATGCCCACCTCATTTGTATAAAAACTATTCTTTATTACGGCTCTAACGGTTGTCACCAACAATCTTCCCCCATGGGAGAACCTTATTTTGTCCACATATGCTTCGTCCTACAGAACATGATAGAAATAACAGAAAAACATGATGCATTATCGGCTCTACAGTACCCTATGATCCTCATACATCAGGGGGCATATGTGAACACCTAAAAGTCGCACACATGCGACATTTCGTCAATTCATCCATTAAATCGTCATCAACATAAAGAATGCATCTCACCACAAGCATCCTCAATAGATCTAAAACACAACATGAGTCCATAAGTGCCAAGAAACAATCAAAACAAAGGGTAGCGCAAGTATTACATAGTTTACCCGCGCTACAACCGCATGGATTTTCCTTTGATAGTCGCACCATTGTCAAAACGACGGGACCACTCACTCCCAGTGGTGCATTAAATGCTCAATCCTCCCCAAGGTTCCAAATTTGAATCCTCACACACTTAGAGGCATTTATTATCTCTCCTAGTATACCTTGGAACTAGTTCATGAAGGAGGATAGTTCACATTTGGATCTAGTTGTTTGATGACCACCTCTTGGCCTATAAAAGGAAGCCATTGGCATGCATTTAGTAGAGAGAAAATCAGAGCAAGGTTATGCTACTGGATTTGATTTGGAGCTTCCTCATAGCCCACCATTTACTACCATTGTAATCAATCACAAGCTTCCTTGCCACCTTCCATCTAGGGGCAAGTGTTTCTCTCTATTGTTCTTCCATCAACTTAGCATTTAGTTTGGACAAGAAAGGCCTCCCTAAGGGAGATTGTTGGCTTCCCTTGAATCCCACACCTCCTAGGTGTTGTACATCTATTCCATTGGGAAATACAAGAGTGGTTTAACATATCTTTGGTTGTTGTTGAAGTTTGCATTCTCCCCCCATCTCTTTCATTTTGTTTTTATCAATATTTTCATGTTTGGATGTGAACTGCATTAACAATATTTTGCAGGATCACTTGGAGGAATACCAAACCACATCAAAAGGGGCTCCGAGGACTGAGGCCTTGCAAAAACCTACAAGGTTTAGCCCCTCACCAAGTGGAAGAGTGCACTTGTGCAATTTTTTCCACCACAATACCCTTTCATATGTTATTCAAGGGTTGAAAAAAGGACTAGAGGACACCAAGGAAGCATGCAACCAAGAGGATTTTACAATGGTGGAGATGGAACCTAATCCCTAAGGGAGATTCAACACACAACACCTTATCTCTATAGAACATGATCATAACTAAACCCTAGTTCTACTTGCTCTTCTTTCTTGTTGGTTTATTGGTTTTGTGTATAATATGTTATGTTATGTTAGTTTAGTCTTTGGAGGACATAGACCTACCTAAGTCGATCACTCTTTAGGTACTTACAAGCAAGATTTATTACACTTTGGAACTATTCAAGTTATTTCCTTTCCAATCATCTTCGGACATGGCATTGCCATTATCCTTTTTGAATTAGGTCTTGCAACAGGGTTGCAAGAGATTATCAATCAATGTAAACTCTCAAATTTTGATTACATGTATTGGAGATTTCAAGTGGTGTTTGCTTGGTTGAGCTCTTAATGTGTTTGTAATGTTATTTATGCATATGAGTTGATAGACTCGCTCTTACTTACAAAAGTGTGTATGTAATTGTTAATATTAGTAATTAATTATAATTAATAATTAGTCCAACAAAAATTGTGATGGTGATTATAATTGGTAAGTAAGTATAATTTTTATTAATAATATTAATCTATTATTATTCATAATAATTATAATTGTTAATAATATTAATCAATTTTCTGGGTTGGCAGGTGCGGGAGGAGTCCTCTATGACTCTGAAGGAAACAAGTTGAATGACTTTGCATGGGGCATTGGCAGAAAGACCAACAATGGGGCCGAATGGCTCACCTTGATCAAAGGCCTGGAGTTAGTATGAAAGGTTGGAGTCGAAGATATGGTGGTCTTTGGCGATTCAATGCTGGTCATCAGGGAGGCCAGAAACTTGGCAAATGCTTGCAAAAAACCTACCTCACAGTATCATCATTTTCTGAAATACTTAGTCAAAGAATTCAATACTATAAACTTCATACACTTGTTGAGGTCCAATAATCAACATGCTAATGCAATGGCCAATGTTGGAGCTGGTTTGGATTGCGAAACTATGGTCACCAATCATTAGATGCATGGGAACATTTGGGTCCCCTAATTTCTTGTTCCTCCTATGACTTTGTAGGATCAATTTCACCACCTTAACACTAGGAAGTGTCATTTCCCTTTGGCTTGGAAATGCTTCAATTTAGGATCCACAATCCCCAAGGTGACCGACCCCCTCCCTTTGGATCCTCTGCGCGTTCCCTCGATGCATGCGGTCTCACATTTGCCACAGCTGGAACGCAGTCATAATTTATTATTGCCTAGGGCTTGGGGCAGATCCAACCCTTATACTGTTCGCAGGTGCCTCCTTTGCTGTCATTTGAATTGGGTTTCTCGCTGCTTAGACATAGATAGCCCTAATACCGCTCGCAGGTGCCCCCTTCGCTGTCATTTGAATTGGGTTTTTCGCTTCCTAGTTACAATGGATGATTCCGCTGGAATGATGGGTGATGTATCCGTCAACTCGTTGAAATGTCTTCGGTGCAAGAAGAACATATCTGAAGGAGATGGGGGGAAAGGCTACATGAAGCTTCCTTTTGCGAGGAAAGCAGGACAAGGAACGGAATTTGAAGGCACAATCAAGGTCCAACAAGCACTCCACGAGCACTGTAAGGCTACGGGGTTGGGGATGGGAAAGCATTGGAACCTCCCTGCTGAAAACTCTGGAAAGAATGGTCTGGCTCCAGAGTTGGGGTTCGCTTGTCTTCCTGGTGAAGTCCAAACATACCTGAAAGAATTGGAAATTCAGCTTCGTAAGCTCAAAGGGGAAAACTCTGAGCTAAAACGATCCCTCTCCCATCTCTACACCCTGGTTCAAGTCACAGTTTCGGAGGTCCGTGCCAATGGGAAGAAAATTGCAGAGTAGACAGTCTCTTCTTCAAATATGGACAATAGTGTCTCGGAATTGCTCGGAATAGCGAAGAGAATTGAACCCAAAATCGATAGCCTGAATTCAGACATCAAGAAGAGCAACGCGGAGCTCAATGACAATGTTAAAGGGTAGATGGATGCAACTGGAAGCGAAAAGATGGACCTTACTCAGCAGTAATCAGTTCAGTTGGTTCCTAGGTTTCTGGCTCTTTTCTTGGTTTCCCTTTTTTGTTAATGTCTCGGAATTTTGACATAATAGCCCTTTTGGATAGGTTTGTAGGAGAAACAGTTTGAACTCCTTTGTTTTAGGCCTTTCTTACTCAGCATATGACTTGCTTCTGTATTATGATCTTAGGACAATTTGTTAGGATCTATAGCTGTCTCTTTTTGAGCTCTTTTCATGTTCGGTACTGTTCGACAAATGATGTAAAAGAAGATCTGAAAATCCATATATCTCTGGATCAGTCTTCCCGAGTTGTAAACTCCTGTTTATTTTTATATAAAAGCTCATTATGCGTTCTTGTTAAAAATATATATATATATTAATCAATTTTTTTCATGTGGCTCACGACATTAGAGATCGGTGCTCACTACATCCATGGAAACCCCCTTTGTATTCAGTGAGGAATGTGGGAAGGCCGGATATTGTCACTAGAAAGGTGGCTCAACAAGAGCATCAAATATGCCCATTTAAGAGCTCAACATGTCACTTACAAGGATTGAACCTAGGTGGGGAGGGTAACAATCATTCCTCCCATCCACCAAAGCTACGCCCAATGGACTAATAATATTAATCAATTATTAATAATAATAATTACAATCATTTTATTAATTAATTGCTTTTAAAGTGCAATTATAAGTTAAAAAGACTAGCTTTTGTTAAAAAAATTTCAATGTTTAATTATTAATTAATTATCAAGTGTCAACCCCTAACTTAACTACACTAATAGGTGTTTATAATTTACAATTTGGGGTGGTGTATTATATATATATATATATAAGCCCAATGGGTTAGCTCAAGTGGTTGAGAGTTGTGAGTTGTAAACAAAAGGTCTCGGGGTCAAATCCCCGAGTGGCTATGCATAAATATATAAGGGTCTCACTTGATGTCTCCATCGGGTTAGGCTCCGTAATCATAGTATATATGATAGTTGGTAGCTCAGGCATGGGTAAGAGGTAGTTTGTGGCACTTAACTTGTGGCCTAATGGATAATACCATCGTCGTCCATCAACGTATGTAAATCATATTATTATTAATATGATTATATTAATTGACAACCGACTTTGGAGCAATAAAAGTATTATTCTAATAAAATTTAAATATAAATACAGAATTAAATAATAAAATAAAATTTATTAATTATATAAAAATATTGAAAAAAAATGTATTAAAAATTATGAAATTATTATTATTATGATTTAATAATAGTAATGTTGTTAAATATATTATTAATATGAATTTTAACATTAATCTTATTATTGGTATGAACTTAATGGTGATAATAATGTTGTGAATTCTATCACAATTATAGTTATTGGTGTTATTAATGATTAATATTTAATATAATTAAATATTATTAAAGGTTGTAAATGTAAAAAATGTTTAAAAAATATTAATATTTAATATCAATAATATTAAAATTTAATATTAGATGTATATATACTTATATTATTGTTTGTAATAAATTAATAATTTTAATGGTTAATTAATATGTTATAATTATTATTGAGATGCAAATTTGTTTACTAATATTAAATAGTGTTATTTATGATTGGGTACTTTGTATTGCTTATGGTTAATGTTGTTAATGATATTTTTTAATATTAATATTAATGTTAATATAAAATTAGCAATATATACGTGATTATGTCAATAATATAAAATTTGTATATTGATCAATGGTTATGTCCCATAGAGATGTTAAAGGCTTATGTTTCGTTTCAAAATTTTAGGTTATGTTAGTGGCAATGGTACCCAATGGATTTGTTGTACTATGCTATTAGTGTAAGTTGAGTTATGTAGGGTGGCTATGCTCCATAATAGTTATGTCACATTTCAAACATTGTAAAGGGTTAGGTTCCAATGTGACATAATTTAATATTATTAAAAATTAATTTAAATGTTAAAATGTCAATAATTAAAAATAATATGGTTGATTCTAGTTGAGTTTGGTTGATCAAAAGAGGCACATGTCTTGCCATGTTTGACTATGGATAATAATGTGGTCAAGCATGTTAGATTACAGTTGAGCTTGGTTCACTGGGCTTCAACATGGTTGAACATGTTTGAATTTTGTTGGCCAGGATTCAATACAACTAAATAAGGTTTTTGATGGTTGATTATGTTTAATCATGGATGGCCATGTTTGAGAACCACTGACTATGGGTGACCATGGTTCAATATGGTTTGGTCATGCTTGATAATGGTTGACAATGATTGGCCACATTTAAGAATTGTTTGAACACGGTCAAGACCATAGTTGGATTTGTTTGACTATGGTTGACTTTGTTTGGCCATAATTGACCATGGTTGACCAGGTTTGGAAATGCTTGGCATGGTTTACTATGGTTGAATTTTGACTATGGTTTCTATATGCCAACCATGGTTGACTATGGATGACTATTGGTTAACTTTTGATTATTGGTGGACTATGTCAGCCATGGTTGATAATGGTTGATAATGATTGGCCATGCTTAAGAATTATTTAGACATGGTTGACCACAATTGAATTTGTTAGACTGTTATTGAATTTGTTTGGCCATAATCAAGTATTGGTTGACCATGGTTGACTATGGTTCACCATGGTCTAATATGGTTGAGTATGGTTGACTTTAGTTGACTATGGTTGATTTTTGTTCATTATAGATGAATTTAGTTGACCTTGATTGACTATGGTTGACCATGATTGATTATGGTTGACTGTGGTTGACTTTGATCTACCATAATTAATTATTGGTTGACCTTATTTGACTTTTGACTATGGTATTATGGTTGACTTTGGTTGACTATAGTTTACTTTGGTGGACTATGGTTGACTTTGTATGACTATGGTTGAATTTTGTTGACTAATATACAATGGTTGACTTTGGTTGACCATGGTTTACTATGGTTCACTTTGTTTAGCCATAATTGATTATTGGTTGACCTTGTTTGAATTTTCAGTTTGCTTGAATTTTGTTGACATTGGTTGATTATGGTTGACATTGGTTGGTTATGGTTGACTTTGGTGTTTATGGTTGACATTGTTTGACTATGGTTGACAAGTTCACTATGGTCAATTGTGGTTGACCATGGTTGACTATGATTGACCATGGTTGACTATGGTTGGTCATGGTTGACCATGGTTGAATTTAGTTGACCATGGTTGACTATGGTTGATTTAATTCAGCGATAATTGACTATTGGTTGATGATGATTGATCATGGTTGACTATGGTTGACTTTGGTTGACCATGGTTTCCTATGGTTAACTATGGTTGACTTTGTTTGAATATCACTGAATTTGGTTGACTAATTAATTATGTTTGCGTATGGTTGAGCATGGTTGACTTTGGTTGGCCATAATGGACTTCAGTTGACTATGGTTGAATTTGGTTAACCATGGGTGGATATGATTGGCTATCAGTGAATTTGTTTGGTTGTAATTGACTATTGGTTGTTTAACTTTTGACTATGGTTGACTATGGTTGATTATGGTTGATTTTGCTTGGCCATAATTGACTATTGGTTGAACTTGCTTGAGCTTTTATATTGGTTGACTTAAGTTGACTATGGTTGTCTGTGCTTGACATTCATTAACTATGGTTGAGTTTAGTTGACTTTGGTTAATTATGGTTAACTATGGTTGACTATGGGTGACTTTGTTTGACTAAGATTAACTAATACACTATGCTTGACTATGATTGACCATGGTTAACCATGGTTGGCCATTGTTGACTTTTCTTGATTTTAATATCATATGGACCACTACGGTTGACTTGTTGGATTGATTATGGCGGACACAAGGGTTGACTTTAAAATCATATGGTTGATCATAATTCCATTATTATTTAACTATGGTGGACTTTTGTTAAATATGGTTGACTATGGTTAAATTTGTTTGATTGTGGTTGACTATGGTTAACCATGGTTGACTATATTTGACTATGGTTGACAGAAAAGTTGCTTTTATAGTCATAAGGTTGATTATAATTCCCCTATGGTTGAACATGGTTGACTTTGGTTGGATTTAGTTGACCATGGTTGGTTATGGTTGACTTTGTTTAACTATGGTTGACTCTTTTTTTTTACCTTAGTTGACTTTGGTTGTCTTGGTATAATAATATTAATATAAAAAGTCAAAGGAGAGTCAAAACAAAGTCAATACAAAGTCTTTGTATATTAATATTAATGTTGACTTCGGTTGTCTTTGTATATTAATATTAATGTTAAATGTTGACTTTGTTTTGAGATTGAATATGGTTTACTTTGGTTGAATTTGGTTGACCATGCTTGATTATGCTTGACTTTGTTTGACAATGGTTGACTTTAGGTGACCTTAGTTGACCATGGTTGACTTTGTTTTAACTGTGTATATTAATATTAATGTTAATGGTTGACTTTGTTTTGACTATGGTTTACTTTCTTTTGCGACAACCATGGTTGACTTTGTCTTGACCCTAGTTGACTTCGACTGTCTTTGTATCTTGATATTAATATACAAGTCAATACTAAGTCTTTGTATTAATATTAGTGTTGACTTTGGTTTTCTTTGTATATTAATATTAATGTTAATTGTTGACTTTGTTTTGACCTAGTTGACATTAGTTGACTTGGTATATTAAAGTCAATACAAAGTCTTTGTATATAAATATTAAAGTCAATATTAATGTTGACATCGATAATCTTTGTATATTAATATTAGTGTTAATGGTTGACTTTGTTTTGACTTTGAATATGGTTGACTATGCTTGAACATGGTTGAACCTGGTTGACCTTGGTTGACATTGGTAGGCTATGGTTGACTATGGTTGACTTTGGTGAACTTTGGTTAACCATAGTTGACCATGATTGACTATGTTAACTTTGTATGAATATTAATATTAATATTAATGGTTAACTATATTAACTTTGTATGAATATTAATATTAATGTTAATAGTTAACGTTTTTTACTACAATTTAATATATATTAGTCACATATTAATGTATATTAATGTACAAGTCCCACTAATATATTGATATATTAATATATAATTTTTTATTAAATTCAATTTATTAATAAAATTGAGTTTAAATTCCTATCATGTGAATTTAATGTATATTAATCACATATTAATGTATATTAATGTACAGGTCACATTAATATTAATGTATATTAGTCACATATTAATGTACAAATTACATTAATATATTAATGTATTAATATTAATATTAACGTATAAGTCACATTAATATAATAATGTATTAATATTAATATTAATGTTGATATTAATATTAATTTTAATATTAATATACAAGTGATATTAATATTAATATATATTAATGTATATCAATATATATATTTCACATAAACGTTAATAATAATGTTAATGTTAAATAATGAACTATATTATTTTTGTTTGAAATAGTGTAGCATTAATGTTTTTTTGAGAACCAATTGTAGCATTAATGTTATTCACATTATTTTGAATATTACAACATATTAATATTAACATATTCATATATATTTAATCTTTTGATAAAAAAATATATTAAAATATAAAATTATATATAAGTTTATTTTACATTTTATAAAATTTGATATTTAATTTTTTTTTATTAAATTCAATTTATTAATAAATTTGATATTAGACACCTATTATTTGAATTTAAATGTCTTGTCAAATAATTTCTATTAATGGAAAATCCAACCTACATATCTAACCTCCAAATTCTTATTCTTTGAATTATTTTTTACAACGGCATTGAAATTAGGACACAACTCCAACAATTCAAACTATGGCTTCCAAAGCCTTCTCTTAATTTATTAAGAGACATTTGATTCAACCACCATTTGCTTGATTAATTTTAATGATTATGGCGGACATGCATTTATATAACAAATAACTGCTTAATATTAATATATTATTTATTAATAAATAATCCTTAAAATTAATATATTATTTAAAAAAATGAATTTTTACACCATGCATTATATTAATATATTATTATTATCCGTCGACATGGAAATTAATATATTATTATTATCTGTCGACATGGAAAGTAATATAGCAATCAATTTAGTTTAAGTTTTTGTATTAATAATTTCAAAAACTATTATGTTTTCAAATATTTTTCAATAATTATATATTAAATTTAATATTTTGAAAATGAAAAATATATTTTAAAATAATTATATATTAAATTTAATATTTTGAAAATGAAAAATATATTTTAAATATTTTAAAATTAAATATTTTATTTATTGATTGGTTAAAACCATAATTTGACAATGAATTGATTAAATATTCCTTCTTGGATGTGAAATTTTGAAAAATAAAAAATAATTTTAAAATTTAAAATTCAAAAAAAGCATTTGCTTGCCATTTGGTTGGCCTCCAGTGTGTATGGAGCAGTACATCCTTTAGTACGAGCTAGCATTTAATGTTTCACTTTAACGACCAATATCAAACTCCTTTCCAAACCCTCAAACATCCATTCTGTCAACTCTCCTCTCGTTTCAATTCTCCAACGAAGTCCCTAAGGCTCCTCTCCCAATTAAATATGGCAATTAACAAGCATATTTCATTTCTGCTTATTGAGCTTTGAACTCCACCTTTCTACCAAGCTGGCAAGAGTACAGTTTGTAAATATTTCCAAATGAAATGCTGCCACTTGTAAATACACGTTCCCAATGCAACTCCATATTGTCACCTTTCAATTTTGAAAATAGCATCTCCTCTCTTCTGCTACTCCCATTTTGCACGGATATCTCTATTTCACATAATTGTTTTTTTTTCCTTATTAAATTATTATTTTTACCTTTTATTAATCATAATTAATTTTAATTCAGCTTCCCAAACAATCAAAGATAAACATGTTGAAATCAAATGTAAAAATGTTTAAATTAACTTATTACATATTTTTTTAATTTTATATAAATCTAGAGCATATATATTAAAATATAAATTTATATTAAATTTAAAAGTAGAATTAAATTTGGTATAAAATATTTGACATTATAAATAGATTTGGAAAAAAAAAGTGAAACAATAATAATTTGAGAAAAAAAATATCTTTTTTTTTCTTCCACTCCTAGATTATATTTTTATTTACTAATTTATTATTAATATAAATGATTTTTGGGTTAATGTAATTGATTTGTATACTAATTTTATCAGTATTTATTTTTTCATATTTGTGCTTATTGTCAATTTTAATTTATTATGACTAGAGTAAATTGTGTTTTCTATACAAGACTGAAAAATTGAAAATTGGGTCATATGTTAATCTCATGTATTTTGCAATATCTAAAGTGATTATTTATTTGCATGTTTTAATCGCTATAATAACAATTTATTAATAAATTACAAATAGCTATAATCTTGAGTTATATATCTTTTACCATACAACTAGCTAGTTTTTTTTAATAACTATTTTTATTATTAATGTAAATAATTTAATTTATTTGTAAGTTGATTTTATTCTTATTTTTTTCTTTTTTAGAGATAGGTAATAAATAGCTTTGCTACTAATTTCACTTGCTTATTAATAAATAATCCTTCAAATTAATATATTATTTAAAAAAAAGTTTTTTTACACCTCGAATTATATAACAATTGTGTTATCATTATTTCGTTTGGTTTAATCTTGCCATTTATTACGTTATCATTATTTCCTTTTGTTCAATAGTGTTATTACGATATTAATTATTTCCTTTTGTTCATTAACTTGGATACAATTTAAAAAAAAAAAAATACTTAAATGTGAAAATTATATTATTTCAACCAATACTATTTCGGTCCTTTAACTATTTTAGCAAATGACAAAAACCAATACTATTTCGGTCCTTTAACTATTTTAGCAAATGACAAAAACCAATACTATTTCGGTCCTTCATTATATATAACTGTCATTAGCTACTTTAACAAATGGCAAAGAGCATTACTTTAACAAGTAACAAACAACGGATGTCAAATAATTAAGTCTTTCACACAGAATATCAAAACCAGTTCAATTTTTTATAAAATGGTCTCACAGCTTCTTCTCACCCAAAGCCTTTTATCTCCATGACTTTCAAACTTGGATTAGTACACCAAAATACCAAATACTCAGCATTAATAATTGGAAAAACCCTTTCATCTTTCACCTTGACCTTGTTTTTCTTTAGTAGCATGCAAATAAAAAAGACACACACAATGAAATTGATGTATGCATTTTCTCGATTCTTGAGGGTAATATTAATCGTTTGTATAAAACAATTGAATTTTTTAAAGAAAAAATGATTTTCCTGGTAATACCTGATAGTAGTCAATAGGCGGACACCGCGTGAGCAAACGGTTTCATTAATTCTCCACGTAGCAAACCATTTACCAAACTCTTTCATTAATTTACCACTTGTCCATCGCATAGCAAGCACCTGTTACCATAATTTCCCATGCGTGGCAAAGTGTTGAGGATGCGGTATGTTAATTTGTTAATCAATCATTAAAAAATGATCGACATTTATCTCATTAAACCTCTGCCATAGATAGTTGTTAGACGCAGAAGGAGAATAAAAGATAGCCATTCATCCCTAATCTGAGATTAGATGTTGGAAAAGTTGAGATAGGGATGACTATCAGCGTAATTATTGTTATGATTTTTAATATTTTTTTTATATTATTTAATCTAATTATTATTACATTTGATATGTTTTTACTTCGTAGCTATTGTATTATATTTTTTATAACCAACATAAATTCATCTTAATTACATATTTATTGAATAACGAGAGGGATTAAAAAAACGTATTTGTAAATCTTTTGCAACTTAAATGGATAACGAAGACACTCAAATCAATGGTACTCAAGTATTATAATTTTTTTTATGTGACTAATGTCCCCCTTATCGACATTGAGTTTGCTTGTTGGTGCTTGTTAAGTTGTGATATTTGTTGTTTTTAAGTAAAAAAGAAAAATAAAAAAAATGAATTTTTTTGAGTGGTTTTATTTTTCCAATCACTTTACTTTTCAATACAACCAACCCGTGCACACATATCACACCCTAATCCACAATTGACCGGAATTCACTACCATATCCTCAATGTTGGCTATGTATTTCTATGATACAACAAACTTATAATGAGTCCATATAACATTCTAAAATGAACCAAGACTTGGGAATTTCATTTTTTGTTTGCTTACACAAATAGTCAGAATAAAATATGGCTTAGTGTTAGGTGTGATGAGTAAACAATACAAGTTACAAAGCATAGACTAGAAGTTGAATAATTGAGATAAATAGACTTTTAGTAACCAAGGGTGTTACCAAAAAAGCAGGTCTAACACATGCATGAAGCAATGGACCAAGTTGTGGAAGTGTGGGGAAACCCCCCTTAAACCAAACAATGGGTGCAATCATTTTAATAGGGACCTATGAAGAGATTTGACCTTATTCAAGTTATTGGTCATGGGATTTGACCCATTTTTCGACTCAAAGGAATAGACTTAACTAACCATTGTTTAGCTCAACCATGTTTTTTGTGAAGAGGCAATTTAGTGGTCAATCCTAGGACTTCTAGCTAAGGTGACTTGCAAAGGGATTAGCAAGTGGTACCTAAGATAAATAAGTCATATCCTTTGTTTCCCTCCTTGGATCTCATCACCATGGGAGGTTACCCTCTAGGGTGATTACAACTATACTCTTCCATACCATCACTTGTGTTGCACCCTAAGTGGATCTCGTGACCTCTTGTGAAGGAACATTTGGAAGGTTCGGTTTCTATTGATTCAGTGTGCTTCTAGCTTTCTTAGGGGTGTGTTGTTGATTTTTTTCATTTGCATGGCTTCATACTATGTTTAGATTCATTTATGATTAATTAGTATTAGAACTAAAATATCAATTGTTTAATTGATTCATTTTTTCAATAGAATAAAACTTTATACCCACATAAAGATTAATTAATCTTAGATTTAAAGCTTAATTTGATTAAATATAAAACATTTGGGAATTTATAGTTAGTTGCTCATAAGTTTAACCTTGCGTAGACCACCTTTTGGTCTAACAATATTAAGTAGCTTAATCCTAGACATTCAATTAGAAATCAAGCTCAACAACTTCAATTTGACAACCTTTCTTTGTGGCATAAACCATTAGTTCATAACCCCCTAACACTTATAACTACTACCCATGTACTTATATTTCCTAACCCCTTTAACCATTGTAATTCTTAAACCTAGACCAAAACCCCCACAAAGCATACTACCCAACCTAAACCTTATAACCAATGTCACCTTAATGCTCAACAATTGTAACTCTTCTCCCCTCTAACTTAAATAATCCCTTGTACCTAACACTTAGCACCTAAAATCAAAATAAACCCATATACTTCGATTTCCACTAAACGTTATAACTCTTAACGATGATCTCCCATAACCCCATTAAACCCAAAATCCCTAACCCATTAACCCCAATCCATGTTATCATTATCCCATACAACCTATTATGCCTACCAACATGAAAATTTATCCTTGGACACCACTAACCCTAACCCCTAACACCTATAATAATTTACTCCCTTAACACTTATAATATTTCACCCCTTAACATCTATAATCACTAACCTTAATCCTTAATTCTTATAAGCCTAATCCATCAGCATTGTAAACCCTAACCCATATAACCTCCAACACTTAAATATAATAATGTTTTATAGACTATATAACATAAACAACATGTTTGAACTTCAAATATAATAATGCTAAAAACAAATTAAAACATAAATCGCCCAATTTTTTGCTCAAACAATAAACATACAGAGATGTCAACACTAAAATTACACAAAACTATATGATAATAATAAAAAAAACTAAATAACTAAATTACACAAAAATGCATTTTATGCAAATTTTTTTTTGTAAATAAGTAAACCTTTATATAAACAAAGTATACAAAAATATAGCAATGGTGCTTCCACTTGTCTATCACTCAGTCTAAACTAGAGCATAAATAGTTTGAGAATTCTACAAAGCTTAAATCCTAGTACCCCTCCCCTGAAGGAGAAAACATGAAATACAATCTTTCATCTACTACCCAAAATCCTGAGAACATAATCAAAACTAAACAAATACTATAGGTTGAGCATGGTTATTCGCCGCTATGCCGATGAGCTGATACTAGACCCCCCCGTTCCATATAAAACATGACTCATCCCTGAATACATATCTATATTACCAAAAAACATGAAGCAAAGGCCTACTAGAGCCCAAGAGTTACAATTGATAATTCTTGGAAGACAGAGGGTCGCCCACCTCGTCAGCTGCACCACCGCCATTGCCATCATCCTGCACATCCAGCGCCGGACCAGAAGCAAAAATCCCCATCTTTGGAATATATGGGACCCCTAGTTCCTTCCCAATAGCATCAATTTTCATGTGTAAAAGGTGAGTATCTACATACAGTTCCTTCAAGAAGGCCAGAGGGATGTCATCCCCTCCCAATTTCTCCTCATGCTCTAACAAAACCCAACCCATAAGACCTTTGATAACCCAGTAAAGAGTCATTGTTTTCTTGTAAACACCCTGGCGCGCCCTCGAAAAACCTGGATCCTAGATCCATCTTTCCAACACCGCCTCGTGCAACGTTAGCGAATTCTCTGAGACCTCGCGCTAGACCCCATTCTCCATCATTTCCAAATCAACCTTGATGGATGGAGGGATTGACGCTCGATAATGCCAAGTAGCCTGCGCAGCCCAAGTCTTCTCACGACTGGCTATTCTTCTCTTTTGGTTCTCCGGGTTCCTTGACATCCCCCCTAGTTCTGTGGTGAAAGCAACGAACACGCAGAGAAATCTGTCACCCAACCCTCCACCACCTTGCGACGTAGTATCGCCCAGACTCATGCCTTCACTCACAGAGTCAATTGATCTCCCACTTATATTGTTAAGATCAAGCTCACACCAACACACAGAAATAACAAGAACACGGGATGAACTTACCATAATTGGAGACAAGACCTTATGATTGGGAAGGATTTTAATAAGCTACGCCAAATGGTGGATGCAGCTCCACTGCAAGGAAAAGAGTCTCGAAACAGATATGATACGGGAAACCTATTCAAGTATTTCATATGAATGATCCTGCCCCACAAACCCCCATAGAAAAGTGACCTATAAAGACTTTTATCACATAGTGCACGGTTAAAAAGAACCAGATCCTTAATGCCCCAACCACCAAGGGCCTTCGGAAGAGAGATAGTGCCCTGAGCAGTCAAATGAAATTTTGATGAACCATTCATACCAGCCCAAAGAAAATTAAAAAATAACTGCCGTAGGACCGCCACAATGCCCAACGGAATGGCAAAAAGTGTGAACCAATACACGGGAATCCATTGGAGAATTGAGTTGAGGAGAGTAAGTCGCCCCCCCAAAGAGAGCCACCGAAAATCCCAAGAGTTTAACCTTTGATGCACCTTGGAAATAAGCCATTTCCAATCAGAGATATGATAACCATTAGGTTTCAATAGGAAACCGAGATACCTGAAGCCCGAATTAAGTTCCACCCACTTGTAAGGTAATAGTTGTTGCAGAGAGGAAAGAAGAACCAGATCCAAAACCTGGTGAATGATGGCAGACTTTGGGAGGCAGACTTCCATCCCAGAAGCATTGCAAAAAGTGTCAACCATCTCATTATAGCAACGCAATTCCCCCAGAGATGCCTTCTCGAACATGAGTACATCGTCCACATACAAAGAGTGGGTAACGTGACACACATTAGCCACCTTAACCCCACACACAAGCCCCTTGGGACTTGGCCTCTTTGATAAGAAGGCTAAGTCCCTCAATGGAAAGAATGAATAGGTAGGGCGAAATCCGGGCAACCCTGCCTGATGCCCCTGTTTCCTTCAAAAAAACTGAATGGCGAACCATTAATGAGGACAACGTAATTGGCAGAAGTAATGCAGGCCATAATCCAGCTAGTAATTTCAACAAATAACCCAATCTGGATAAGAATGAACCGCAAGTAGTTCCAGTGCACGCGGTTGTAATCTTTTACCAGTTCCAACTTTAAAATGAGGGCTTCAATCTTTTTTGTCTTAATGGAATGCAGTCCTTCCTGTGCCAAATCGACCGCATCCAGGATCTTCCTTCCAGGCAGAAAACCAAACTGTTCGTCGGATATGAGCTTACCAAGATGCAGATTGAGATGCAAAGCAATCACCTTTGCAATAATATTATACAGGAGGTTGCACAAAGAGATAGGACAAAAGTCATTAAAGGCCAGAGGCTGGTCCTTCTTAGGGATTAGAGTAATATAGTTCGAGTTCATAGAGGAAGGAACCCAGTTCCGCGACCTTGTTTCATCCACCACCGTCGTTAACTCATCCCCTAAAAGGTCAAAAAAATGAAGGTAGAATTCCACAGTAAGGCCATCCGGCCCAGGTCTTTTGTCACGAGCGAAACACTTAAGAACCTCCAAAATATCCTTCTTCTCAACAGCATGACCAATCACTGCACAGTCATCATTACAAAAATAACGGGGGAATTTCATCATAGTATGAAGTTGATTCAAGAGACAGAGGGTTCCTCCTGAGAAAATATACCTTTGAAAAGAGCTGCCGCAGCCAGCTTGAGAGCAGGTTGATCAAAGATACCCAAACTGTCAACCGATAATTCCCAGATCAAATTATTTAAACGCCTCCGATTGGTATATCTATGGAAAAATATAGTATTCTTATCCCCTGCCTTTATCCATACAGCTCGGCTCTTTTGCTTCCATGTTTCTTCCCAGAAGTGAAGTATCTTTGAGCATTACGACTCCAACATGGCCAGTTCCAGATTACGACTATTAGAGAAGATATTTCCATCCAACAGACGCGAGAGAGTTTGAATCCTACTCTCAAGGATAACAAGATCACCAAGCAATTGCTTCTTCTTATCTTTATCCCAGGTACGCATAGTCTTGGTGAGCTGCTCCAGTTTATGCCAGAAAAGTAATAATGGGGACCTGTTATCAGCTACAAAAAGACTATGCCAAGTTGTATGAACTAGAGAGAAAAATTACAAATCCTCCAACCATGCCAAGTTGAACTTGAAAGGGTAGAAGAAATAGGAGCAATCAAAGTCCAACTGAAGTATGACAGCACGGTGATAAGAAAAACCCACATAATAGGACCAAGGGCGAAATCTGTTCACAATAGTACAAAGAGATTTCGACATGTAACATCGGTCCAGATGCTTAGCAATGCCATCCACTCCAGACCGATTATTAGACCAAGTAGGCGACAGAAGCCCCGGCTTGATGTCCACCGGATTCACACCCTCAAATAGGGATAGGAAGTACTCAGCAAGAGGATATGTGGTTATTCCACACCCCCAAAATTCCTCCAAGGCCGTAGTGAAATTTAAATCCCCAGCAACAATAGTGTGCCCACCACTCAGAATACTAGAAGCCAACACACAGTCCCAAAAGACCTTTCAACCACAGTAAGGAGCGTAAATATTGATAATCCGGACAGGATGCCCGAAACCCTTCAGTGCACCCTCAATCATGATACCTGCAACAGTATGGAACACCTTCATGTTAGCATAGGTAGGGTTCCATGCAACCAAGGTGCCACCCGAAAGTCCATCCGAATCAAGTCCGGACGCAAGCCATCCAGGCTTCAACTTGAGAAAAGTATTGACAGTAGATAATGCGGAAGTCATAGTTTCTTGTAGTAGGATGACATGTGGATTTAGAGTAGAAAGAAAACATTTTAAGGCCGCATTTTTAGGATCGCAACCCAGTCCACGGACATTGAGGGTCAGAATTTTCATGGAGTAACCCTTGAGAAGGCTGAATAATCTCTAAGAGCCCCAGTATACGGTGAAATAGCCGGCGAGGGTGACGGAAGTCCTCGATAGAACAAAGAAGAAATCGAAGGATTAATAGGAGACCTCCTAGCCACCCGTTTGACCTTAGGGCCCCGACGAGCCTTACGAACGGTGGTGTTGCCCCTATAGATAGAATTGATGGGAATAATGTCTAGATCAGATTGCAAGGAGGAGGAGTAAACAGGTAGTGAGCCAACATGACTAGGGGAGGAAGTGCACAATGGCTGGGAATCCTCCAGATCGCCGAGGGGGTAGGAGACAAAGTAATGTCTAAGGGCGACGAGCGAGGAGCAAGAAGGGGAGGAAAGGTGGTCAGGGAGTCCAGCTCCAGATCAGACACATGTGGGGAGGCATGAAGGGCAGATGGCTCAGAGGAGGAAATGGGGTGAGGGCACATCTGATTAGGTATAGAAACCCCAAAAGATGTGGAAGCCAAATGAAGGGGAGCAGGAGTTGGCAGTGGAGTAGAAACAAAATCGGCCGATCGAGGTGAAGACAAAGAAGGAGCCGTGTCACCGTCCAAAAGAGACCCAAACGAAAGAGCAGACCGTAACTCCTACAAAGGGAAGAATTTAAGAATAGTAGGAATAGTTGAAACAAACTTACCGACGAGGTCCGAAGCAGAAGTGTGGTCCAGCGGTAAGAAAATGTCCAGAGGATCTTCCGCAGGGTGACCTCCCGACCCAGCCGAGGCACCAGTAGCCCCAACAGGAGCAAAATCACGCATGGGGAAGTGCCGTTTAGAGTGTCCTGGTTCATGGCATGCATGACAACGGAATAATACCTTCCAATAATCTAAAGCCTGAATAAATGTGCCCCCTTCCCAAATGACTTCCAGTTCACACAACAACCCATCAGACGTATCAATTTCCACCAAAACACGCAGTGTTCGCCGGTCCGACCCACATAGAAGGTCCTCTTCAATCATGATAAACTTGCCAATAGAGTTAGCAATGGCTCTGAAACCCTTGAGAGTCCAGCACTGGAGCGGAAGGCCGGTGAGGAGAACCCAAAGGTGGCAGACCTTTAATTTTTCTTTACCGGGGTCGAACCTGGCATACCAACGCGAGAGTACCAGATAACCATGCTCGATAATCCAAAAACGTCGCTCAATATTCTCCCAGTCTTCCACCGAAAGGAAGTGAAATAATATCCACCCATTCGAGAGCATAAAGACACGGGGAATGTTCTTAATAAACGACTTCCACTACCGACGAAATCTAGTCCAAGAGTGCAGGCCGACCGAGGGAAAGGTACTCAAACTTGCCCACCAGAGCTCTTTCCATCAGTGCCAAAACCATATCATATGTAACATCTTTTCCCAGAACACATAGGGAACGACCTTTCTTAACCGACTCGAATGGAGGCATATGTGCCCGCCGCCCGGGGATTTTAGGGGTTTTGGCGCGATTGACACCGCCAGGTGCTGACACAGCAGACACATCAGAGCTAGAGTCAGGGTTTTGCAGGTCCTGGGAACCGACCGAAGGCGATACCACAGATAAGTCAATGCTACGTCCCCCCAAGCACTCGAATACCACCTCCATGGGAAGGGTTAGTAATGACCCACATAGGTTCCACCCCAGAACGTTACAATAAAACCATAGTCACAAGTGCAATGATACAACCCCCCAAAATAGTAAAGGATGACAGAAGGTACCAACAAGAGTGCCCACCACAAGGACATAAGGTTATCGGTAACAAGAGATAAGAACGAATACAAAAAACAAAGACCCAAAAAAACCATCGTGCCCACACAAAGGAGGTCGAACAAGAAGATGTAAACCACGGAAAAAAACGAAGACCCAGAACAAACCGTCAAGTGGCCCAAAACCCAAACAGTGATAAGTCAAAAGACAAATAATAAAATAATGACAATGTTCCCACTTTTTTAATCTGGCTGGTATTAGGCCTGCTACCAGGTAGCAGGCTTAAATCCAATAAAAATAAATGAAAAACAGATACTGACACCGAATCCCAGAGCGAAGAAAACAGGCCAAAAAAACGCGACCAAAAATGCCGAAAAAGACCAAAGGATGAGAAAGGAGGCAGTACACCAACTTACCATCGTGGCCAACGTTAGGGAGTCAGGACAGGGCATGAAACAGAGAATGCCAGACCCAGGAATCCCCAAGGAGCGACGCCCATGGCGATTCCATCCCAACCCTAAAATCTCTCATATCATTTCCCTACAGGCCATCCCTTATTTTGATCAATTATGGAATGAGTATTGAAATCTGGATAGACCAACTCAGCAAAATGACTTTTGCATGCAAAAGCATAGAATGTGACGCATGTTAATGTAAATGGTGATTTCACCCTAATGTTGCCCTCAAATGAATTGGTTACGGAGATCGGGAGAGGATTGAATAAACTATTTTTTCCATATATATGTTATCTTCAAGTTCTCTTATGCTTCCCTTTTATTGATTTCATTTACTCTAGTGTTTACCCTTACTCCATATCAGACTTTTATCCAAAAGTCAAAGTCATGATGATGATATTGTTGTAATGTTCTTTTCTCACTTTTTTTTATTATCAAAGTCTAATCATCAAGATATTCAATGACTAGGTAATTGTTTATATATATATCATGGAATAATTATGATAAGTTGCATAGATTGGGATAATTGTCTTTTAGGTGTTACATGAGACAAATAAACTTACTACTAAATTTTATATTTTTTAATATAATATTAAATTAGATTTTTTTAATTTATTATTTCTTATTATTATTGTAGCCTAAGTTAATAGATAAATCTAATCATACATGTCCACACAATCTTTTTATTGTTCAATCTTCCGTTCATATTGAAGAAATTTCTAACACATGATACACAAATTCTGCAATCTCTAAATTGTTTCTACATGAAACTAAAAAAGTTTGAAATAAATGCTACTCAAAACAACAATCTGTAAATTATGTTAGAATCTATGAACACGTATAATTAGAGAATATAACTATAACTCAATTAGGTCATTGTCAACTCCTGCCACGACTTTTATTAATTCCGAACATGAAAAAAATATTTTCTACAGGAAAATGCCCCTAAACTTCTAGTTGCTAGACTCAAGGCTCAATGAATGAGTCCATGCCTTTTCCCTCTCTCTTATAGATATGAGAATGGTGTACTAGGATTTACAAAATAGGTTTGCATGTGACTCAAACTCAGAAATAGAATTTGTTTTGTCCTAAGTTAGACTCATAAATAGAATTTACTAAAAAATAAAACCAAATAGAATCCTTAACTAGTGGTGGTGCATGCCTTATCTAAGGCTCACTAGTAAGCACATGGATGCATGCACCCTCTCCCTCTATAAAGCAAGAGTGATGCACCCTCTCTATCTTCTATAGTGGCGTTGAACAAGTGCCTCGATCTATTGTTGTAGAAGATTGTCCAAGGTACACTCACTAACACTCCCTCTTACCAAGGGAAGTGTTCTCCACCACACCAAGATGCTCTTTGAAATTCTCAAATTTCCCTCTTGAAAGTGGCTTAGTCAAGATATCAGTGACTTGTTGATCTATTGGAATGTATTGCATAACCACAACTCCCTTCTAAACCTTGTCTCTTATGAAGTTGTACACAATCTCAATATGCTTGGATCGATCATGAAATATTGGATTTGCAAACAGTTTGATACAAATTTGATTTTCATAGTAAATCATGGTAGCATCCAAAGTCTAATCGATCAACTGTACTAGTAATTTTTGAAGCTAGATGGATTCATAATTAGCAAAATTGGTTTCCATACATTCTACATCTACTGCATTGAATGGCACATAAGTTGTTTTCTTGTTGAACTAGGAAACCATACTTGAGCCTAAATTGAAGCAACACCTTGAATCGATCCTCCTATCACTAGCACTACCTACCTAATCAGGATCTAAAAAGGTCTACAACACCACCTCTCCATCACCAACATACCTTAGTCCAAAATGCATTATGCCCTTCAAATATCAGAGCATATATATTATCACAACCCATTGAATCTACCTGGGTTACACCATATATTGACTCAAGGTGTTGATTGCAAACAATTTTTCAGGTCTAATGTTTACCAAATACATGAGGGAACCTTTCAATTGTCTCTATACAAATGGATCAATCAAGTGAGAACCAAAATCAACAAATGAGTTCAAATTTGCTACCATAGGAGTGACCATAGACTTGCATTCCATATCTAAAATCCCTTCAGAATCTTGACTGCATACTTACCCTATCCAAGGAAAACTCATTTGGATTTAGACACACCTCTATACCTAGAAAGTAGTGCATCAAGTTGATGTCCTTCATGTCAAATTCTCTCACCAATTCTATCTTGCACTAGTCTATGAGTTTATTTGAACTTCCTATAAGTATGAGATCGCTTACATGCAAGAGTAAAACAATCAGATTAGAATGATAAACAAAATAGTAAAGATTGGAATCTGCATCTATCTTAGTGAATCCCAAACCCAGAAAATATCGATCTTGGAGTACCATGGACCTGGTGCTTTTTTCAAACCATAAAGGGCCTTCTTCAACTTGCGAACTTAGATCTAACACCCATGCACCTTAAATCCCTCTTGGTTGGTTTATGTATAACTCCTCCTCTATTAATCCATTAATAAATGTTGTATTTACATCCATTTGATATTAAAATTTCAATCAAACATTGCTCCTAAATACACAATGAATTTGATAGAGATATACTTTCCAAGAGGAGAAAATCCTCCTCATAGTCAAATCCCTTTTTTGTGATAAACCTCTAGCCATAAATCGAGCTTTTATTGTTTCTATGTTAGTACCTATTGCATGCTTGACCTTTTACAATCACTTAGAGTCAATCAATGACTTCCCTTTTAGTCTAAACATTATCTCCCATGCAACATTCTTCATGATGGATTTGTACTCCTCGAGCATGGTATCTTACCAATCTTATTGACTCATTGCCTCCTTAAAACTATAGGCTTTGCATTAATGATGGAATATATTAGTGGGCCACATAATTTGGAAATTTCTTAGGAGGATGAATTACTTGAAAGTAAGTTATAGGAACTTCAACTTGCTCTTGCACCTCTTGTAGTGTCTAGGTGAACCACTTAGGCTTTATGGCTGAACTAGATGGTTAAGATGCACCCCTACACCTATGGAAGCTTGTTGATTTGAATCAGATTTTTCTAATTTATACAAATTAGCCTTTGGTATACCAAGCTCTTATACCTTCTAAGCCACTATTGTAGAATCCAAAGACTTGCAGGACCATGCATTCTTGTTAAAATTGACATCTCTTCTCACAACTAACTTCCATCAAGATGGAATTTAGACACTATAAGCTTATGAGGTCTCACTATAACCCATAAAGATACCCATCAAACTAGAGGGTCATTACTTGGTACTCTTTTCATTAAGGATATGAATGCAAATAGAACAACCAAAAACATGAATATGTACTACTTGAGGCTTCTCACTTGTGACTACCTCCTCATGTGTATCATCCTTCAACATTTTGTGAGGAAACCTATTAATAATATAGGAAGTTGTAAGAAATTATTTGCCTAGATACATATGTGTAGATTTAGATCATGGATCATATATTTGGCTATCTCTATGATGGAATATTTATTCGTCTCTACAACCCCAATCTACTAAGTGTTGTAGGGCACTACCAACTTATTATTGATTCTTGCTTCCCTACAAATGGTATCAATCTCCTTGGGAGGTATACTCCCCTTATTTGTTAGACCTTAATACCTCAATATTCTTTCCTATCTAATTTTATACAAGATCCTTAAACTCTTGAAACTTCTTGAAGACCTCATCCTTGGTCTTCATGAAGTAAATATAAGGCTTCCTAGAGGAATCATCAATAAAATATACATGATAAATTTTACATGAAAAGGAAGTTGAATTCATGGGTCCACATGCATCTAAGTGGATTTCTCTTAACCTATGCTCGCTACTAGGAAAAGTAGCTTTCATAGGCTTGGAGAGTGCCAACTCCTTTGTTCTTCGAACCTTGAATTCTAGCAATCATTACACCATATCCTTTAATAGTGACAATGTTGCATAGTGCAAGTGACCGAAGCTCTTGTGCCAAAACTTAGGCAAGTTGTCACTGTCATGCACCAAAGTTGTCACAATATCCCCCTAAAACCTATATAGACCACCATCTCAAACAAGTATGGCCAACACTCGACTAGGATCTAGGCATATATTTTGAATGAGGACTTGTTAATCATCAAACTTAGCCATATATTTGAGATTTGTCATCACTGAAACTAAAAGAAGATTTTTAGTTAAGCTAGGTACATACAAAACACCAATAAGTTCAAGGATATCACTCGGTGGTATTTGGAATGAGATAGGTCCCATCCCATAACTAGATATGTAACATAAACACCAAGTTCCACTTACATGCTTACCTCCTCCTCTTGAAGTTTGTTGAAATCCCTATTGTTAGAGTTCATAAGTTCAGAGGCTCCATTGTCCACATACCAGTTGAGACCAAACATGATATTAGTTAATTGGCATGGGACCATAAGTGTGTCTCAATCTTGGATGAAAGCTCATCCACTCTGGTTGATGCTTTTACACTACCTACACTACAAGGAAAAGGCCCTCTAGTGAAGGTTATAACGGAAGCCCATAAAAAAAGAGGAGGTTGAAAATCCGTTTATAGCGGAGGTTTCTAGCAGAGGCGAGCGGGCAGAGGTTTTAGTGGATGTTTTTTTTTGGTGCGTTTACCACCAAAATGCATCGATGCATTTATAAACATAACACACCGGTGCGGCATGAAATTCTACCGCACCATGACAGAGAAAAACTATCGATTAAAAAAAAATTAATTAAAAAACTCGTATTATTTTAATACCCGTTTAGCGATGCATTAATAGATACTACACACACAGGGGCATTATACGATAAAATCCCCGATGCATTTAATAGATGATAACGCACTGCATTATCAATATATATTTTTAATATCAAATCTAGTAAACGATGCGCTAGATAACCATAAACGCATTGGTGCGTGTTTAATTACAAAACGCATCGCTTGTTACTATAAAGAAATTCATTGCAAAATTCGTTAAATTTTTATTAAAAAACCCTACTTGACGGTGTGTCGGTTTACTATGCGCATCGATGCGCTTTATTGTAGTCCGCGCCGTGACAAAAAAACACGACTTATTTTAATACCCTTAAAGCAGTGCGCTACTAGATACTACATGCACTAGTGCATTTTACAATAAACGACCCGGTGCGTTTAATAGGCGATAATGCACCGCATTATCGATATATTTTTAATATCAAATGTCGTAAACGATGCACTAGATAGTAGTAACGCACCAGTGCGTGTCTATATAACAAACGCACCGGTTGCTATTATAAAAAAATTCAATGCAAAACCCATTAATTTTTTATTAAAAAACCATACTCTTCGATGCGTCAAGTTTATTGTGCGCACCAGTCCACTTTACTGTCGGCCGCACTAGAACATGGTTTAATAAAAAAACAAACCGCGGGGTAAAAATCAATTTTACCCCTCTCAGTGCATTTTTATCCCAAGTGCACCGATGCTTTACCTTACCCACTTGGACGCCCTGACATCTGTGTTCCACGTGGACACATTCTTCATCTGTATTGGTTGCTGCTGCTAGTTTGAATTTTGACAAATGATGGTCATAATTCAAATTTTCCATACATCGTCAGGATGCCTCCCTGACGGGCTGTTCAATAGGTAAATTGATTCTTACTTCATAATTTATTTTTTTAACGGATTAATTTTTATAATTCAGTCTTAATTTGTTTTATTTTTGAAAAAAAATTAAAAATTCTGCGCGATGCGTTTGAACTGTTCGGCTTGCACCAGTCTGCGGTTCGCCCTGTAAATTGTTACAGGTTGCACCACATACGGTGTGAGCCGAATGAATCAAATGCACCAGGCCACCGTAAAATTTATATAAAACATAAAATTTGCAAACGGTGCATTCGATATTTGGGAGCACCGGTTATCTGGTGCACTTAAATATATCAAACGCACCGGTTAACAATTCCTTATAAACGAACAATTAATTTATACGGTGCGCCTAGGTAATGTCACGTCATCGGTCCTGATGCTCTAATGTGGCATAGGCGCACTGAGAATAAACACACCACTACACCATAAAATTCATATAGAACGTAAAAATGGTAATAAGTGCGTTCAATATTTTAGAGCACCGGTTAGCCAGTGCACTTGAATATAATGAATGCAACGATTAACATTACCTTATAAGTGATCAATTAAATTGTACAGTGCGCTTAGGGCATGTAACTGCATCGGTACCGGTGCTCTCACATGCCATAGGCGCACCAGAAATATATTTTAATTCCACATTGACAATTGTTAATCAATGGTGCATTGGTTGACGTAAACACACAGTTAACGTTGTGCTTACTTGAACTGAACACATCGACACCGTTTGATTTGATGATTTTAGAAAAATCTAATGACGGCGCTCCCATGTCATGTTAGTACACCGGTGTCAATTCTCTGACGTGACATGGGCGCACTTTCATTAGATTTTTCTAAAATTATTAACAGTGTGTTTAGGTCATTAGAAGCACTGGAGCGCTAATGTGATTTAGGTGCATCATTAATTACATTTTATAAATTGTTTTGGTGCGTCGGGTATTTGGCACACTGTTTAAATAAATTTTAAACATATTAAAATATAGTAGCAGTGCGATAGGATTATTATAGCGCACCATTAGCGATGCATTTGGTTAACTTAAGCACTGTATGCAGTGCACATATGTTATTTAGGCGTACCAGTGGTAATAATTTATTTTTTTGTAGAAAAAATTATTATTGATGTTATTAAATAGGATTTTAATTGTATGAAATATGTGAAAGAGAGACGTGAGCAACGACAAGTTGTTCAACAGGAGCGTGCATAGTTGGAACAGTATAACATGGTCAAACAGTGGGAGGCTAGGGAGAGGCAGAGGGATTTGCACCCTCTCCCCATTATCGCTCAGACTAGAGAGCTCTTGAGGATTGTTGGCCTCCTGAAATTCTATCAGGAGGCTACATCCCTTAAGGGTAACTCTTCATTGTTATGTTAGTTCATCTGACGTTGGAATCATCATAGGCAGGCATTTCGTGTTGGTGTCGGTCAGTTGTTCCAGCCCACTAAGGGGGATATTTATTTCACCATTGGGCTATCTAGGAGAGGGGAGGATTTATCTCAGTTCCCCGATGTCCCAGTTGGTGCTACAACAGAGTCAACTAGCTTACTCTCTGAGATATATCAGTGATGCAGTCATCCATCTGTTTAATTTTTAGGTGAGTGGTGGGAAGCTTAGGATCTTTTCTTTTGGTGGAGAGGAGGTTAGGTGTCTCTCTCTTTTTCTCACGATGCTGGCGCACTCCACTAGTGATGGGAATCACATTAGTTTCCCTCTAATGCATTATGTTGACTCTTTAGTGTAGAGACCTAGATGCATTAGGTGGTCTGCCATTTTTTTGCGACAATTTTGTTATGCTTTGGATAGATGTCGTGCAGACATTGATGGGAGGTCCAACTTCCCTTTCAGTTCATATATTTTTTGTTTATTTTTTTTAGAGGTTTCTAGCCACCAGCCCATCATTTGAGCACCTCTCTCCTAGGCAGATGACTGAGGTGCATATGCACATGTGGGGGAAGATGATGCCCAAGAGGGGGTGGCCTAAGTTCCCAACCAGGGTCACCTAGATGTGATGGATATGTTGGTAAGTGAGGAGGATCATGCATTAGTGATGGCGCCATATCCATATGTCGGCTTGGACTGGAGAGGATGCTCCGAGATCTTCTTCACACCGGATGAGCCACCTGATGAGAGAGGTAATATTATCATTATGTTTAAATTAATCTAGTTTCATTTTATTCTCTTTATACTTAATGCAAATGAAATATCTTATAAATATTCAAAAATTTAATGAAATTGTCTAATTATTATTGTGTACTATATATTTTGCAGACATTGGCACATTTGATGCTGAGGTCGGTCCTCCTCCTCCCACTCATGAGGATGAGGATATGGAGGATGCGCACGATCAGGTCAGGCCATAGTTGGCTGGTAGACATCCTGGTCACCGTCCACGTAGGCCTCAGGATAGGTATCAGTAGGATGTGGCATACATGTTGGCCACATTGTTGGCAGATGTGGGTGTTCAACATGTGTGGGTGCATGATATTCTTCATCAACCTCTGCTTGCGGAGATATGGATGATTCTTCCTTGTCATGTGAGGTTGTTGATGCAACATGTTTTTGGTGCACACATTCAGTTGGCTGCTAGGAGGGATGATCATCCTCCTCCTCCTCCACCTCCACCCCCTCTTCCATCAGCTTCGACATCTACCAATCCACCTTCTCCTTTGACTGTTGACATAGCCTCCACATCCCGTGCACCTCCTCCTTGGCCTCCACCTCCTCCTCCACCTCTGACATCTCATCCACCTCCTCCTGATCCTCCTTTATCATATCAGACATCTCCTCCACCTCCTCCTCCTCCACTTCCCCCTCCTTTGACCGATCAAGCTTATGATCCGTTATAACTATCCAACCGACCATCCTCTATAGATCCATCAGCTCCTCATGATCCTCATCCACTAGTCCCCTCAGCTTTGGAGAGGATGCTCAGATCGGGTGAGATGATCTAGATTCCTAGATATATATTTTTTATTTATCTACATGCTAGTTTATTTCCTAGCAGAGGTACTGATCATGCCTCTGGCTCTACTGCTTGAGGTGCTGATACATCTAGTGGGTCGACAGATAGTGACGATGATATGGTTCCAGGGGTGGACTAGACATGTATATTTGACATTTATCATACGTTTGATGTTATATATATCTACGCCATTTTCCATTTTGTAGATGTTGATGTTGATGATTATGTTGATGTTTAATTATATGTTGATGGTCATGATGTGTATGTTAGGTCAAGTCTATGTTGTTCATTAGATGTTTGTGTTTTCCATTTTGCAAATGTTGATGTTGATGTTTATGATGTGTATGTTAGGTCAGGTTCGATGATGTTCATTAGATGTTTATGTTTTCCATTTTGCAAATGTTGATGATTAAGTTGATGTTATTTATATGTTGATGGTCATGTTGTGTATGTTAGGTCAGGTTCGATGATGGTCATTAGATGTTTCTGATGGTTATGTTAGAAAATGGAACTTGTGTTTTGTTACATGTTATTGTTAGATCATATGTGTGGTATATGATGTTTAAATCTGTAAGATGTATACGTTAGATGAATATGTAATGTAATGTTTATGATGGTACGTTCATGCTTATTTTTATTAGTTTTATGTTAATGATGGTATGATGGTGTTTATTTTTATGTTTGTTAGACGGTGACAATGATAATGATTGTATGTTTATGTTAGATGGTGACAATGTGAATGATGGTATGTTTATGTTAGATGGTGATAATAATAATGATGGTGTTTAAAATTACCATACGCATTGTTCCTTTGCATGTTTTTAAATGTTATGAAATATTTGAGTTATTTTCTATTGTAAAATATATATTATAACTAATTGATTAATGAAGGGGAAGACACATGTTACATTTCCAACTATTTGTTTATCATATTAACATTTAAGTCGTCAAAATCAATTTTTATATTGAAGAGTAAATTTATATAAATTAGATGAAGTATTAATATATATTAATCAAATTTATTATATATAAATGAATGTAAATTTATATTAATTCAATTAATTATTGATGTTTTATTACTGTGTTAATGTTATTATATTTAAATGATTGTTTTATTACTTTGCTAATATTATTATTTCTAATTTTGTATTTAATAACATTAAAATATTTTTGTATTAAATAATAATTTCAAAACTATTCAAGATTTAGGATATCAAATATTCATGTTTGAGTTTGTCAATGAATATATCTAATTTCTAAAATAGTATAGATTCATATTAGTTATATAAATTAGATTAACATAGAATTATGTTATTGTAAATTTACATTGATAAAATCTAAATCAATGATTACATAGTTATACATATATGAAATATTTTTAGTTAAATATACAACCATAATTTTAATATACAAATTAAAACTACGTACTTATTTACAAACCATAAAATATGGTGAATAAATATTAAGCATATATACATCTTTGTTAACTGCTTCATCTAAATCATTATTGTCTCAACCAATTCTAAGATGGATTTTAACCTCCAATAAATAGAGAAATGAAGAAATTCAAGCCAACTTAATTAATATAACATATTTAATTATTTTATTACAAAGTGAAAATAATGTTCTCTTAAAACTGATCAATCGCTGATATGTGACTTGTAATGATTGTCAGGGTTTTGCAGGGTTAGGGATGGCGTCGAGATTGGGGTTTCAGTAGCTTGGAGTCAAGCCGGTCCGTACTAGACTGGTCTAGTACCACCCAAGTAAAAAGATTGGGAATAGGTGGTGTGAGGGATTCGAACCCTGAGTTTGTTGATGTAGTTTGTGTGTGTCTTATTCTGTTGTAGGGTTTTTGCAGGATTGTGGGGCCAAGTGTGGTGGTTGGTGACCACGTGAAGTGCTGAAGGTTGACAGATGTGGGTACTGCCACCAATCCTACCGGTTCTCTCCTTCTTATTGTTTTTTGGTTTGTTCTTTCTCATTATGTTTGCTCCTTCGCCGTTTGGAAACCCTATCCATGATGCGAAGGGTTCTCATGGCTCGCCTTACGTTTTCCAAAATCAAAACCCTAACTTGACTGGTTGTAGAGCTCGGTTGAGGCATAAGGCAAAAACCCTCAAGGCGAGGGAGCTTGTGGATAGTTATGCGATTGCCCCGGATGCGAACCTAGAGAGGATTGAGATGCTGGTTGAGAGGGCCTTGGTTTGTAGGTTCGAATTCACCTCTGGGACTAAAGAGGAGATTGTAGATTGGGTGAAAAAATTCTGGGTTCCAATCACGGGGATTGTGCCTCGTATTAACCGGTTATTGAACCGGTGGATACTGTTTACATTTTCGAACCAGGATGTTAGGGAGGAAATCCTTGCGGGTACTTGGCTCTTTAAAGAGGGTTCTCTGTTCCTCAAACGGTGGCATATTTCATTCGACCCATTACGTGAAAAACAAGGTATCAGACACCTTTGGATATTGATTCCCGGATGGCCTATTGAGTTATGGATGGAGGAAATCATCATTGGTCTTGCAAATTCAGTGGGGAGGTTTGTTAGAATCGACAGGAAAACACTCTTTGGCATGGACAGGAGGTTCGCAAAAGTGATGGTGGAATTTGATTTAAGATTGGGGCTGCCGGCGGATGTGGAAATTGTATGGGGTGACCGAAAGTGGAAACAACGCCTGGACTACTTCATATTTCCGTTCAGATGTTTCGGCTGTCATTCTGTGGGTCATGTTATGGAAAATTGCACAAAGTCTCTGGCTTATGGGAAAGGTGTCCGGTCTGGGAAAGTGCATTCCTCCAGGACTCCATTTTTGGGAGATTCGACCCCGGTGCCTGCAAAAAATGGTAAGTCCATACCTTTACCTGAATCTGCATATTCGGAGATTTCAAAGGATGATGTGGCTTTAATTGAAAACTGGGAAAAGGATTTAGACAGGCATATCTCATTAGGGGAGGTTGTTTTGAGACATGGCATTACCTGTTCCGCCGCTGGGGATGGGGTGAGTAATAGGGCAGGAAATTAGCCCTCAGTGGTCCGAAACTTGGATTGTGAATTGGAAAAGGTGGGGGGTTCGATGTCTAAGGTTCTCGATTTAGAATCAAACCCTAAGACCTTGTTGACTAGTCCTGTTGGGGAGGGTTTTGAGTCACATGATGCCCCTGTCCCTGATTGTGCAGCTTCTGTAGATTGTATCCCAAATGTATTGAATTCTACTGGTTTGGTGGGGAAGGGCCTGAATAATGATGTTTCTGGTTGTGGGGTGGGGGGTCAGGTTTTGTCGGAGTGCATGCCCCTTGCAGTATATTCAAAGAACCCCTCTGGGAACTTCGATGCATTTCCCATTAGTTCCATAAAATTTCAAAATGTAACAATACGTAAAAAAAGGAAGGGGAAGAAGGAATTGACAAAGATTGAGACGGTTGAAGATTACCTGACTATGGCAGATAGATAGAAAGCAGAAGGGAAAGATTTTCTTTCAGAACGGGGTCTTAGAGCAGAGAAACCCCTGGGTGAGGGTTTGTGATGTCTCTGCTTTCACTAAATATCCATGGGTTGGGAAAAGCTACCAGGGCTAGGGCGTTGGCCAACCTTCTCCATGTTACTAGCTCGGGGGTTATTTTGTTACAGGAAACTATGTGCTCGAGTTTAGATGCTATTTCAAAGATTGGGGGGGTGGTTCCAAATTGGGAGGTATCGGCTATTTGTTCGAATGGATTCTCTGGGGGGTTAGCAGTTGCATGGGATCCAAATTTGTATTCTTTTGGGGTTTTTAAAACTCCATGGAGCATTCTGCTGAAAGGTCTCTGTCCGGGTTTAAATTTTCGGTTGTCAGTTTTTAACTATTATGCTCCATATTCTAGCTGGAAGAATTTTTGGGATTCACAGGAAAGATCAGGAATCCTGAATATCGAAAGTCTCTTTTTTGTAGGAGATTTAAATTTTACAAAGTATTCTTCTGAAATTTGGGGTCAAAAATCTAGGATGGACCCATTGGCAGACTACTTCTTGTCATTCCTGGATAGGAATGCCCTTATTGATGTTGCACCGGTAAAATAATGTCCCTCCTGGAAAAATGGTAGATGTGGCAGCGAGGGCATCCATAAGCGTCTCGACCGATTTCTGGTAAAGGAGTCTTTGCTCTGTCAACTTCAGAAATACCGTACCTGGGTTCATGATGTGAAATTTTTGGACCATTGGCCAGTAATTTTTCAGTTTGAATATTACGGTGCAAAGTCTCATCGTCCCTTTAAATTTGACAGTTCCTGGTTAGGTCAAGGGGATTTTTGCAAAATGGTGAGAGAGTTCTAGATCTCAGAGATTGTTGAGGGACGTGATTCAATTGACTTTTTCTGTAAAAAGATGAGAAGGCTAAAGTATGTGGTAAGTAAATGGATATATGATAAAAAACTTGTTGACAAGGAGGAACTGATGCAGTTGGAATTGGCTATTCGGAATTATTATGAAAAGAATGTGTCTGGGAATTCGGATGTGGATGGAATCGATGCTGTTAAGATTTTTGAGAAAAAAAGAGAAGAGGTATTGCTACAAGAAGAAAAAGAATGGAGGTTAAAGAGCAGAGCATTGTGGTTTCAACATGGGGACAAAAACACAAAGTTTTTCCACTCATTTGCGTCAGGCAGGCGAAACATGAATACTATATGGGACTTGAAGGATTCTTTGGGCAATAAAATTACTGGGAGGCTCCATTAAAGACTGAAGCTATAAAAGTGTTTAGCAATACTTATAAAGATGAGGGGAATGGTGTGCTTTTGGACCAAATTAGAGTTGCTAGAATCTTCCCTAGATTTTTTAATGATCAAAAAGATGCTAAGCTAGGGAAGATGGTAACTCTAGAGGAGATTGAACAAAATCTAAAAAAATTTAAGAAGGAAAAAAGCCCGGGGTCTGATGGTTGGCCGGTAGAAGTGTATATCCACTTTTTTGACCTTATGGGTGAGGATTTACTTAAAATGGTTGAATATTCCAGAGTGGCAGGTATTTCTTCTGGTACCCTGAACTCTACTTTTTAAACTTTGATTCCTAAATGTGATATGCCATCATCTTTTGGGGAATTTAGACCCATTGCTCTATGTAATTTGGCTTACAAGCTAATTACAAAGATCATTGCACAACAGATAAAGTTTGCCTTGTCTGAGCACATCACAGAAGAACAATTTGGTTTTTTACATGACAGGCAAATTCATGATGCCATTGGGGTCTCTCAGGAGCTCATGCATTCTATTAAGGTCAGGAAGCAACAATCTTTGCTTTTAAAAATGGATTTGGAGAAGGCATACGGCCGAGTGAATTGGTCCTTTTTGATACTTGTGATGATACAGATTGGTATTCCTCCACTGGTACTAAACAGGATTATGAGCTGTGTATCTACGGCAAGTATTGCTGTACTGGTAAATGGTACTCCTACTGAGTTCTTCACATGTTCGAGAGGACTGCGTCAGGGGTTCCCATTGTCACCATTACTGTTCATTTTAGTTATGGATGCTTTAAGCAGACTCCTGAAAGTGGCAAAGGAGGAAGGTTTCATCAAAGGTATTGAAGTGATCAGTGGGTGTGTGCTCACACATTTGATTTTTGTTGATGATGTGCTATTGGCAGGCGTGGCCACGGTTGGGGAATGGATGGTGCTCCGAAACATTATCAAAACTTTTTGCAATGTTACAGGTATGAAAGTCAGCTCCTCAAAGTCAAATTTTTATCAATAAAATGTGAGTCCGGTTCAAAGATTGGAGATTGAGAGGTTTTTGCCATACAAATGTGGCAATCTTGAGGACGGATTTAAATATCTAGGGTTTTATTTAAAACCTAATCATTATCAAACATGTGATTAGAGGTGGCTAATTCAAAGGGTGGAAGCCCGGATCTCTCATTGGGCATACAAGTTTCTATCGATGGGGGGTAAGCTTATTCTGGTTAAAGCTGTACTGACAGGTCTGCCAGTATACTGGATGTCCCTACTGGAAATTCCGAGTTCAATCTTAAATGAATTTAGGAAATTTTTATTTAATTTCCTGTGGTCTGGTAGCGCAGAGCGTGCAAAGCTCACTATAACAGGATGGGAGGTCATTTCAAGGCCTGTAAAGAGTGGTGGATGGGGTATAAAGGATCTAAAGAGTTTTAGTAAAGCTTTAAGATTGAAAAATATTTGGCGTGGGGTATTCGGGTGTTCTCTTTGGTATCGTGTTATTCATCTTAAATATATTAAGATTGAGGTATACGATTAGCTTTGGAAACCAAAGAAGATGAGCGGATGTATTTCACCGATTTGGAGAGGTATGATGAAAGTATTTTTCTGGTTGGCAGAGGATATGAGATGGCAGGTGGGCACCGGTGACCGAATTATGGTGGGGATGTCACCTATTTTAGGTATGGAGGGATCTTGTATACTCTCTGCTAGATTGAGGGATTATTTAAAAGTCTATGGTTTATCTACATTATTCAGGGTGAAAAATGGGAATCACATTTGTGGTGTTGGAAAATATTGGCTTTGTTCGAGGGATCTGGGCCTGCAGGGTGACGATGCTCATGAATGGGATAACTATGTCCATGGCCTAGAAGAAGCAGGTGTCAGACTTAATGGAGAAGTGGATAAAATTGTTTGGTTAGGAGATGAAAAGTTTGGATCCGTGAAAACAAAAACAGCTTACAACAAAATTATCCAAGATCGATGTATTTATCCACAAAATTGGTGGTATAAAAATATCTGGAAGTGGGAATATCCGCTGAAGATTAAGTATTTTTTATGGCAAGCATTACAGGGTAATTTAAAAACTTGGGACATTCTAATCCGTCGAGGCTGGAGTGGGCCAAACTGGTGTATCCTTTGCAAACAGAATATGGAATCTGTGAGACACCTTTTTGTTGACTGTCAGTTTGGTAGGGACATCTGGAAACTGGTATGCGTTGATCTGCATATTGATGATATCTGGGAAGTTGGTGAATTTGGGACTGTCCTCTATAATTGGCGCAGGCATGAAAAATCATTTCAATTCTTACCAATTTTTGTGTCATGGGTGATTTGGTATGCTAGAAATTGTGCAACATTTCAAGGGAGAATGCTTGAGGTAAAGTCATGTGGGATCACAGTCTTAAATATGGCCCAAACTTATAACAATGATAAAGTGAAGCAGGGATCAATGAGATGTGGTCTATTCTCCTTCTTGGTAAACCAGCTGGTATTGTTCTTTGATGGGGCTGCACAGCATGGAATGTTTGCAGCTGGTGGCGTGATATATTTAAATGAAAACCACTATTTCACTATCCGACTTAACTGCGGTACTAGTACAAACATGAAGGTGGAGTTAATGGCATTGTGGTGTGGCTTGAAGATGGCAAATATCTTTGGACTTGTGGCCTTGAAGGTATATGGGGATTCTAGGGTTACAATTAAATGGGCCACTGGTGATTACAGTTTGAAGGTCCTGAATCCACGTCATTGGGTTTTGCGCACTATAGCAAAAATAGAAAAGTGTAAGCCTATTACTTTTGAACATATATTTAGGGAGCATAATGAACTAGCTGACAGGTTGTCCAAACAAGCTTTTGATGGTGATATTGGTATTCTCTTATGGGAAGAATGGTATGATCAAAATGTCTTGGAAAAGGGTGATCTGTACTTTTTTGGTGATCACTGAGGAGGAACATCCATATGTGATAGGAGAAGTAGTAAATGTATATAGGTTGTATCTGATCATTTTGATATTTTGTAAGAGCCTGTGTGCTTGATCATTTTGATATTTTATAAGAGCCCATGTGCTCAAGATATGCTTTGTAAAGTCTTGAGACTATGAGACTGTGACATATCATTGTACAATTTGATTCAATGAATGAATAGCAATAGTACGTTTTTTTCCTCGAAAAAAAAAAGGTTCTCTTAAAACCATTTTTTTCCTAATAAAGAATATTCTAGCATACCTACACCTTCATCCTTAAAGCCGTTTTTTCTCTCTTATTTCCCTTCAAAAAACATTTGCAAACATTATAACAAAACTGTCATAAATTAATGTAATTATAATTCTTAGCATTATTTATAACGAAAACATTATGAAATTTAAACATTCAAATATTGATGGAGAAATTAGAGAGCACCATAAATTTTGTTGTAAATTTCATTGTTATCAAGGCCATAAATTAAGTCATTGTAGAGATCAACACTAGTAAACAAAATTGTTGAATTTTCAATCTCCATTAAGGTTATAAATGTGTCATTTTCTATGTTGGATTTAACATTATAAATAAAATTAAGAAATTAAAAAAAAACATTACATTATAAAAAAAAATCAATTTAATCGTATCATATAATAAAAAACATTACATTCTAAGAGAAATGTCATAAATTGATGCAATTATAATTCTTAACAATATTTATAACAAAAACATCATAAAATACAAGCATTGAAATATGAATATAGAAATTTTAGACCACCTTCAAGTCAGGAAGAATATGTTAATAGTCTTTACATTCACAAAAATAAAATTGAATCATGTAAGTTGTTTTCATGGTGTATTTATTGTATACACAAAACAAAATATGAGTAATTTGGACAATGACATATAATCATAAAATACTTCGTACACATTAACCCATATATATTTCGCATCATATTGGTTTTTAAACAACTAAAATTGTTTAAACACTGCATCCAGTAATCAACTTTTCATTTCCACTGTCATAATATGAAAAATAAACAATATAATTAGATAGTCAAAGATAACAATAAAAAAATGATATCTCAATCTGTAAATGATGGAATAAAACATGTACATATCACTCTTTGTTTCCATCACCCTCATTATCTTCCTTGGTTGGCATGATATAATTGTTCTTCTCAAAAAAATGTTTAGATCTAGGGTCATGTCTTAATATGAACCACCAATATCTATTTAACACATCATGGTAAAATAACACTTGGTTGCAGTGTTTTGGGAAAACATAAGGCTCCTTACTTTCATCCCACATCTTTCTAGAGTTGATACATATCAACCCACTATCACGATATTCCTTTACATTATTCCTATCGAATGTGTCCTACCATCTGCACCTAAAAATAACACATTGGAAAGATGAGAAGTCCACTTCAATGATCTCTTGTATCTTTCCAGCATAACCCAACATCCCTCCTATAAGGTTTCGATCTCGGTGGCTAGCACGACTAGGTTGGTCAAACTCGACTTCCACTCCACAATATTGTGTAACACACCCATCATCAGCATCCTTGGTGTGAAAATGATGTCCATAAGCCCACATAGATGGGAACGAATGCACATGTAATAAAAGTTAACAAATGATGGTGTCATATGTTTAATAACCCAACCATTAATATATTAAACATAGATGTTATAATTCAAAGTTACATTATAAAGTTATAAATGTACAAAAACATTTTATTACCGAGTTGTTGCACCCGATCCCAATGTTTAGCACATCCTCCTCTTCAGGAGGGTAATGACCGGATGCACCATATTTGTCTTTGACTTGGTCTGCAACCCAACTGTTGGGACAGAGCATTAGCATATTTTCTTTTAAATGACATTGAAAAGGCATGCTTCTACTATGCAACCACCTGAATTATTTTTTGTCAGTGTCCCATTTCCTCCTCTTCTCTTCATACAATGAGACCCATGGTTGTGTTTCCTTCGCGTTGCAAATAATGATTTTATTGATTGCATCAATTTCTGAATTTGTTGTTGTATTCACGGAAACAAAATCACATGAAGTACATATGGGATCAAATATATTAGATTTTGAAGTTTGTTGTGAATAGTTACTATGTGGAAATGTGAAGATCGAAAGATAAGTGACTTACTCTTTATCAAGCACCTTTTTTCGTTCGTTTCAAGTACCCCCCCTTCCATTTTGTCCTCATCATGTTCATCATCCCAAATCAATGCGCCTGGTGTGTGTTCAATTTGCTTGATGTACTCACTGACATAATAGAACGATTCATATACTATGTACCCCTCTGTCATAGACCCCTTGAGTTTTTCCCTTTCTCGAACAAATCCCTTCACTTTTTTCATGAACCTCTCCAAGAAGAAAATCCAGCGACATGAGACCAACCTGACTAATTCAACCTCATCACCTAGGTGAATTAGAGGATGAACCTGCAAGTCCATGAAACTCGACGACAGTTCCTTTTAAACATACAAACAATCTCAACTATCTCTTCATGCCACCATGGAATGCTAGCGATGTCAATCTCCTTTGATATGATCCACCGTACAAATGCAGATAGTTTAGATATGGCAGGTCATTGGGAAAGTCGTGGTTCACACACCCACACACGAACAATAGATATTGACACTACCAAGTAGACACAAAAAGTGAACTGCATTTCAACTTGTGTGGTAAAAGATATAAATAAAAAGTAAAAACAATTTTTTGACATTATACATACCCTTAATAGGTTGAGATGGTCATGTGATTTCAAACCCGACAACTCATCTTCTGCAGTGAAGAAGCGTCATAGAGTAGAACCATAAAAAGAAGGCGCCTTCACACCCAATATAACTTCCTTTGTGATTTTAAGATCATCTTTCTTCAAAATCCATGAGACATCCACTTTTTTAAATGAAAAAGAGGGGCCAACCTTTCCTCTATTTTCTTATCTTGGCCAATGCTTCTTTTTAGTATTTGAAGAAATAAGATCTTTCTTGATATCAACTTGTCACTTTTTTTGGATGATATGTGACGCCACAAAGAACATGAAGCATTTTTAAATATATGCATGGGATCTAGTAAGTGGGCAATCTTAAGATGCTCCCAATATGGCAGCTCATAAAATATCGATTTTCTTTTCATCCCTTTGGGCATTTTCTCAACATAGATGTTCAAGAATTCAAGATCATCGATCACAGGTTGCACATTTGAATCGAACATCTCTGCGTATTCCTTCTCCTTCTCTCTATCATATTTCCTAAGCTAGTCAGTCGGTGTCATTATTTCAGGCCTTTGGGTTCTCTCTCGTTTACCATTGAAAGCAGATCTTGCTCTTCTATAAGAGTGGTTTTCTGGGAGGAATACCCTAGAGAAGTCATACACTGTCTTTCGTAGGTATTTGGACCACCTAGCCTTTATAGAAGGTCCACAACATTTAAATCCATAATAACCTTTTGTTACAAGACCTGCGATGTTATAGTAAAGAGAGCATGTTAGTGTTGAAGATCAAGACAGTCGCACCGAATTAAATATGCCAAAAATTAGTGCTTTGAATATAAACAAATCAAACAACATATTTACCTGAGAAAATTCCTAACCCCGGATAATCATGTGTGGTGTAAGCACATATTCCATACAATGTAAAACTCCTCTCTAATGGGATGGGTCTCGACACATCATATACCTATATCACTTCCCATAATTCCTTGAATTCATCGATCAATGGTTGTAGGTAAACATCCATATTCTCCACTTGTCTTATACCAAGGACTACAAGATCCAACATAAGATATTCATTCTTCACGGACAACCATGGGGGGGAATTATTACTGATCACTACTACAGGCCAAACAATATAGATGTTGTTTGGTTACCAATATGGGTTGACGCCATCAATGGCTATGCTCAATCGGAGGCTATGTACTTCATCCTTGAATTTATCGGGCCATGTATCCTCTATATGCTTCATGGAGATTGAATCTATTGGTATTCACATAACTCCTTTCACACTTCGGTTCAATGCATTCCATCCCTGCAACATAGCTAATTCTTTGCAATGAAAGAGCCTTTGAATCCTTGGAATTATAGTCATGTGCCTCAATATCTTATGAGTAGGACCATGTGCTTTAGCCTTCTTTTTTGATTCTTTGTATCTGTCATGCCCACATTTTGGACATATCTCTTTGTATGCATATTCGCCTCTATATAGAATACAATCATTGGGACACACATGATATGATATGTACTCTACACCCAAAATTTTCAACATTTGCTTTGCCTCTTCCTAGTTGTCGGGCAAGACATTATCATTCGAAAGTACCTTATCTTTGAATAATTTACAGTTAGTGGGAAATGCAAATGTCATTTAACGTTTCGAAAATCGGCCATTTGCAATGATTATTGTGTCACAAGATTTCTCAAAATATAATGTAGTTAATGGTCAGTTACCTCAACATTGTCGAGAAACATGCATCTGACATGCCATACTTTGCTTTCTAGTTGTACAATAACATTGTTGTCCCCATTTGTGTAGAATTTGACCAGCTAGGTCTAAAGAGAGGTGTGGTGGAAGCCGATTTAAGGCTTTCAAAAAAGGATTCAGTGATATGAGTGTCATACCCTAGCTCATTGACCTGGAATGTATGTAACAACATTTCATCCATGGAACTCCTATGTCATAATAACTCATCCATACCGACCTCTACTTCATTTCCTCCATTGCCAACATGTGAAGAACTATTATTACTGTAGGCATTCCTAATTGATGAGGATGGACGCAGTGGAAATTGAATAGGTGGTTGATTCAACCATGCTTGGTATGCTTTCTCTCCAAGTTAGGCTCTTTTTTCATCCTTCTCTCGATTTAACATTGTATTGGGTGCAATGAAAGATGGTAGGCAGGTCACTCATCATCAGAATCCTGATTTCAAAATATTGAGCATTACATCAATGATGTTAATAAGCACAATGCAATTGGTTTGATCTAGCATTATAGAAAAGATTTATTACAGAAACACGAGAATCACTTCCAATAGAAAATGTTAAGTTGCAAACAATTTATAAAGCAAACCTTCAGATTGAGCGATAAATTAACATTAATTCCACATTAAATATAAAAATTTAAAATTGAGCAACACAATTTCAAATTGAATTTATAAATTAAATTAACAATTTATAAAACATAATTTCAAACCGAGCAATACATTAACATGAATCCCATTGAAAATTAACAAATACAATTAATCAATGTTTTTTTGCCTTATGCCCCAAGGGAATGTCTAAAGGTAATCCCAATGCAAGACGTCTCTGATGAGCAGTTGGTGGTCTACAGAAGTTATAGTTGATTAACAACTCATCACTAGGAGACAAACTATGTATTGCATATACAACAACAAATCTAGATGCTTTCCTTTTCATAAATAACTTCTGGTTATTTAAGTGTCCCTCAAATGAACAATTTGGAGAAAATAAAGAGCACCTAGAACTATTTATGAACCCTACAATGATCCCATGAGTGCATGGACAACCATCTATATACAATAGGTTCTTCCCGTTAAAGTTTCCATAAACATAACCATTCATGCACATACTATACATGGAAATGATGTGCTTGTATTTAACAATATTCAAGTAATTAGACCGACAATATATAGGACCACAAAATGGCATAAGTGCTACTGACTGTTTGGGAGGAACGAGTACATGTGAAAGGATAAACAACCCAAGATTTACAACATCTATATTAGACTTGGTAATCATAAAACGATTACCACAAAAGGAGAATTCGATTCCAACATTAGGCACAGGTAGAGAAGACATACAAAGCGCGGTTGTAAGAAGTTTGATATTTACTTTGCAAATTCATATGAAGGGAGAAATCATCGCTAACCTCCAAGAATTGGACGGACCTCGGTGTGTACTTGGACAATTTTTCTCTCAAATCATGCAAATTTTTGGATCTTCTAGTAGAGTTGGGTTGGGTGGCATTCATATCTTACTTTGGATCACTAGAACTTTTAGTTGACCGAACATAAACATAGGGGTTCATCCATTTAGGATGAGACATAGTTGTTTTGGCTTCCAATTTTTTCAAAAATGAGCATAGGGAAGTGTTCATGTGTGTCTTTTCTATATCACATATTGGATTTTTTACTACATTAGGAGGTATTAGACCATCGACATTGGGTAATCTATCATTGGTGTAATGTGTGAGTGTGACACACCGAGGGTTCTCCTTCAACCCTTGACATTTTGAACAACCACAAACTACTGGGGTGTCATAAAATAGTTCCAACTCATGACGAATTACCATCAATGAACCATGATGATAGCTTGAAGACGACATGTTACAATTAGAAGGGTAAAGCGGTTTCCCATTTTCATCCATGAACTGCTTGCGGTATCTTGCTCCTAATAAGACCTTACGACATTTTGAAACCAGTGGAATGTATTGTGCATTCAAACTCGAACCTGAATCAAGATCCCGAAATAAAGAATAAATCGATATTCATATTCACATGGATAAGTAACATAAATTCAAATAAGTAGTCAAAATATAAATAAAACCTGAACTTACTCAGGATGGAAAGGGAGAACTCATTGAACTTTGAACAAGATGGAATGAGATGGAATCTGAAGAATTGGCCATTTGATACTAGAAACTTTTCTCCCTTCATTTGAGCCAAATCAACAATCAAAATATGTCTCTACGGTCCTAAAATATTTTCAAGAACTATATCACAATCTAACTTCCAATATAGTTTGGAAAACATTTTGTAAGAATAAGGCAAGTTTAAGCAACATATATATACTATGAATATTGTAATTGGTGTGGTTAAATACTAAAAGAACATTTGGGATGAATATATAATTTTAAGTGGACACATAAAACCAAAGGATTTTCAAATTAAACCGGTGCGTCTATTCATATATGCACGCACCATTGCACTCACATATACCAACACTAGTACAAAATGAGAGATAAGTGACCAGGTGACCAAAATATTTGGTCACCACAACTTTTTCAAGGGATAACTGACGAAAATTGAGAAATTTTAAGTGAATTGACTAAAAATGACCAATTTGGTCATGGGATAAGAACTAAACTAAAAATGACCAAGATAAATGACCAATTTGGTCACGAGATAAGAACTAAAATAAAAATGACCACATAACAATTGGTCATTTATGCAGTCATTTTTAGTTGTGTCATTTCGGCAGTGGAAAATTATAATTTTGATAATGAATTTGTACAATTTACTAAATTTTAACATGCAGTGTTAAAATTTAGTAAATTGTAACATTAATAGTATACAACTTGGATTATTTTTCAATACATGTCTTCTAAGGGATCATTTATTTGAGGCCATCCCGATACCTATTGTGTTAGATGATAGGAGAATCATTGAGATTCTCATTTAGGGGTTTCTCTACTAATTAGTTCCTTGGGTGTGGTGAGTTGATATCTAGATAATGCATCATGTCCTGCATATAGTTTATCAAATTATATATGAGTTCTTCTACATGTGGTTGAGTTGAGTCTTAGATATTTGTCATCTTTCCCTTAATTTGGAATTTTCATGTCCTGAAGTTAGTGTCACTCCGTTCATCTTGTTGTACTGGTTGTGTTCATATTTTTTTTGAACAAAACCATCGTCGTTTGACCATCTCGGCGGTTTGTTAAAGTTTCGACAAGTTCATGTATTTTGTGTCATGTTAGCTAAAAATTATCAATTTCACAACCTCCATTAATTCTCCATATGCATTCATTCACCATGGTTCTCTTTGCACCTAAGTTTGAAAATATTTAAAGTATCCCTTGGTCACTCCCTTACAAGAAATAGCCAATATCCTCCATTTTAAAGAAAAACTAATTCCTCCCTTTTTGTAAAAATCCCTTTGTTCCCATCTCCTTGAATAATAATATAATAATAATAATAAAAATAATAAAACCCCCATAATCCCTAGCCCCTTCTCCTTTCACAAATAAAATAAATGAATTATCAAAAATACCCCCATAATCTTCTGCCTTGTTTGGAGTTGCAAAATATAAGTACTGGAGCTAACAATGCAGGAATAAGTGTGATAAATGACGACAGATAGAGGGCAACGACAGCTCTAGTCTACTAGGAACAAGACCATTTCTAGAACAAGCATGTTCTCTCTGATTCGATGCTAGCAGATCACGAAGGCTTTAGAGAAAGTTTAATACTTCTGCGGAAGCACATAGCTTCCTTACCTTTATGGTTCATATTTTTTGCAAGATCAAGGACTTGAAATTTGTTACTACTTTGTCGACTCTTGATCTTAGTGTTAGTGTGGATCTGCATTTTGTTTTCCTAACTTGTGTTGATGGTAAGCATGCATAGCATTAATTTTTCAGTGAAAACTACGGAATGTGATTGCTTTTCATATTTATACTTAGTATCTTTATAAACTTACCCCCCCCAAAAAATGCTTGAAAATATATATATAGTTTTTATATTACAATATATAACTCAACATACAATGTATATTTTTTTTGACAGAAATGGTTAATATCATTGATAATATATAAAAAGAAGGTTACATCTGAGTGAGATTGATCAAATTGCTTCTCCGTGAAAGAAACAACAATCAAGCCTACTTCCTCATGATTCTGTAGATAGATTACATATTCCCTTCCAGTTCCAAACATACTGTAACTTCTAATAAACTGACCCAATATTAATAAGCAGAAGAAGAGCATTTCTAGTAGTCTTACTTTTACAAAAATTGGACATTAAGCCCAACTTGAGATCCATAAAAAAACTAGAGCCTATACAGTAAACCGCAGAGTGTCTATGACTGGTTCTAAAGAGAAAATAAGTCAATAAAATACCACTAACTAGGACCAGCGTCCAAGGCTGCTCCCACAAAATTTGCAGCCGGGTTCTGTTCATTGCAGAGGTCCACATAATTTCCAGCAGTCTCCACATATTTCTTGAGTTTTTCCATCTCTTTGTTAATAACCTCCATCTCACTGTCAGTCACTTTGGGCTTCTTTTTCTTGCGAGGGTAAGCCAATTCCAGAGTTTCCTTCTTGTCTTCAATTTTTTTTACGAAGCTGTTGTACTGAGCCCTAAGCTCATTGTGTGCAGTGAAGGAAAAGTTGTACATCTGAGAAGTCACTTTCCTAAACTCCATGTTCTCACCCCTAACCAGATGCACCTGCAAATCCAGGTCTTGAATACTATCCAAGAGATCCACTTCAAAGTTCGAAAGAGTGTGATTTTCCTCACACCTGATCACATTCCCCACCCCTGCGTGCCTTCCATGTGAACCTTGATCAGGGTCGTGCTCAACAACCCTACCATGCATCTGATTCCATTCTTGCTCCCTCGTGCAATGCCAACCTTGGGAGCAACTTTCGTTTCCATGAGTGCACCCAGATCCATGACAAAAATGCTCCCCCCACAACAAGAACCGTGTTTCACCATTTCAGAGCCAGAACATAGGAAGAATAAAAAAAGACCTGAGCTAATTCTTGCATTAGGACACAACCCCAATCCAAGCGAAGTGCAAGAATGAACTGGAGGACGGGGATTTAAGAGATTGAGACGACCGTATGTCGGCCAGTTGGCGGAACTGCAGGAATCCATAACTTCAAGCATGTGATGGCACTGTTCGAGGCTTGGAGAATCCATCAAATCTCCACGGGATATTTCCCAGAAGTTTTCAATTAATCTGCTTATTAATTTGCTTCCATCCGTCATGATGAGATGCTTATTGAGATTGACAAGAGGCTTAATCCATAATCCTGCTCTTGGACTATGGAATCCAAGTAGCTTTGATGTGATCATTTCCATGCCTAAGCAAGCCATAATCAAGCCCCACTCCTAAATTTTCCATATCGTCAGCTTTCTCATTCAACCCCGCAGGATATGGAAGAAATTGAGTTCATGAAATTCAGTGCTGATGCATTGGAGGAGAAATGCATTTTGGATGACAGATCCTTTCTTTTTGCAATGATGCACCTAGCTTCTCGAATTATGATTAAGGAGTCTCCGAGGATAGTGAGTTTCTTGACTCCTAGACTAACTGCTATCTCCAATCCTTTGACAAGTCCCAACCATTCTGTTGCGTTGTTGGTTTTCTTCCCGATGCCCCAGGTGAAGTCCTTCTTCTTGTTCCTCTGAGAGTCTAGAATTACTCTCCCCGCACCTTCCAACCCTGGAACTCAACATACAATATATTACTACATACAATTCCTATATATAAAAACATAAAAACTATATTATTAAAACATTTAACATACAAGACATACAAATTAAACAATATGTAATATAGTATAACAATATATAATAATAACAATGTATAAATATTAATAACAATGTATAAATAATAATAACATATTATAACTAAATATTATAGTATATGTAATATTAACAAATAAAAAAAATAAAAAGCAAAACAAACACAATAAAACGGGAATGGATGGACAAAAAATTAAAAAGCAAAACAAACACAATGAAACGGGAATGGATGGACATTAGAGGGAGGGGTATATCAATGAAAAATTTGGTTGGGGTTCTCCTAAACGAGTTGAAGACGCAGAGTTTGAAATTAATTAGAAGCTAAGCATACGAGCTGATCGGAGAGAAGCATTGGAGAATGGATCATGATCTGCTCATCAAGGTTTTCAATCCTTGACCCAATTTCACCATTTTTTCTTTCGACATTTGCAGAGTTTTCTTAGGGTTTTCAGTTTTTAGTTGAAGAGGGTTTTTGTATTTTACAGGGTTATGGAAAGATGGGTTTGATTTTTTTAATTACTGGATTATACCACAGAAGAGTTGTTATGTCAGTATTTACAGAGTTTTCTTAGGGTTTTCATTTTTTGGTTGAAGAGGTTTTTCTCTCATTCCCCAATCCCTTCAATACGCAGTTCGATTTTTGTTTCGCTTTCAATACGCAGTTCGCTTTCTCTCATTCCCCAAACCCTTCAATACGTAGTTCGCTTTTTCTTTTTGGTTCGCTTTCAGCATTGTAACCATGAATGGCATCAATATGAGCTAGGGAATGGCGTCAATGTGCCCCTCGAAGCCTAGAGTTGTTTCTCACCGACTTTTATGAGACTATGGACAAAAATAATCACATCTCACATCTAGCTTACTATCTTTGTATCTAGCTTTCTAGTTCAGTTGCGATAAATTTCCTTTTGTTTATGGTGGAGATCTGTCCATCGTCCAATCCTATTGTAGCATTATTCATTTCTTGTATTGTTGTTTTTTCATTTTTGCATAAAATCCTTGCCAATCTTTTTGTGTAATATAGATATTTTTTGTGATGCATAGGCCAGCCTCGCCATCAGAAGGGAGTTCAAAGCCTAAGGTCATAGAGAAAGAACATGCTGAAATAGTTTTTGTTAACAAGGAATTCAGCATGAGGACTTTGAAGGGCTTGGAAATAGTTTCAGGAAGCTGGGTTTTTTCATGGTATATGTATTGTCTCTACTGTGTGATCGAGCTATTGGTGGTATAGATATGGAGAAGAAAATATTGGAATCTTTCAAAGGAAAGGATCGTATCATCCACTATTATTCACTCAGGGAAAGAACTTTGTTGATGAACTCTGCAGATATAGCAAGAACAAATAAAAACATTCAGTTAAGGATGCTGGATTTTAGTTGGGATGTGCACATTCAAGAAATTGTTTGTCGATGAGTTTCACCGAACTTTCGAGGAGAAAGGTCACCATGCTGTGCTTGAAAAAAATGCTGTACTCGCCTTTCAGATTCCTATTATAAATATTGGAAATGGTTCTATTGTAACGAATCAAGATGCACAATAGTGTTTCTCTCCCGATGGTCACACATATTTGAAGATCCTCAACATTGTTAAAGTAAAGGTAATGTTTACAAGTGCCCCTTTAGGTAGTCTGATCATCCAAGTTGGAGAGGCAGCACAAATTTTGTCAGGTGGGAAGCTACGTGCCACAGCTCATTGTGTTTGCAGACCTTCTAAAAGGCCATATGTAATCCGAGAAACGTTTGTGGTTTTATTCCAACCATCATGGAATAAGTTTCTTTCTTGTTTTCTTTACATCTATTCCATTATGAGTTATCCTATTTTTTTTATATCCTTTTATATAAGGCGCTCTACACACTTTTTAGCTCTTGTAATTATATATGCGATTATGCAAAATTACTCTATGTATTTGTAGCTCTACGTGTTAGCAGTAGGAGTGTGCTCTCCTTGTGATTAGGTCCCTCCCTGTGTCAACCTACATATTCGAATAAGGGGCTCCCGAGTATCGTCAACGGGTGGCTATCTATTGGCCTATCGATCGGGACGTCTTGTAGCTGGCTCCAGCTGGCTCGTTGCTCCGGCAACCCTTGCTATTCTTGAGTCCAACTCATCTCATTGATCATGCTCATATTTTATAGTGAAATCTATAAAATTTGCATCCTCCAAGAAATTGTCATTTTTATGCTCGGAAAGTTAAAAATTTCCCCCTTGGTGCCCATGGTTATGAAAATGCTAATGTCTCCTTTTTTAACAACAAAATAATCCTCCCTCCCATTTTAATGTTCTCTTGAAATTTTTAAATTAAAAAATAAAAATAAAAAAGATTATTATAATGATAATAATAATCCACTTTGCACCTTTTTATCTAATTCAATATGGTTTTACTATATAATAGTTCTCTTGCAATTTTTAAATTAAAAAAAATAAAAATAAAAAGATAATAATAATAATAATAATAATCGGCTTTTCGACTTTTTACCAAATTTAATATGTTTTTAGTATATAATAATTAATATAATATGTTTTTCATATATAAATATATTATAGTTAAACATTATATAATATATTAATATTAAACAATTAAATTTACATGGAGAGAAAGGATTTGGGTGAAATAAAAATTAGGAATGGAGGGAAAGGATTTGGGTGAAATAAAAATTAGGAATGGAGGAAAAATAATTGAGAAAAAATAAAAGTTTTAGAAAGAAATTGGAGAGTTTCAAAAATAAGATATATATTATATTCCATGTGAGCTAACAAGGCCTACTTATGTACTTTCTCTATTTCTTTTGTCTGAATTTTTGAATGCTAAGAAGAGGTTTCTACTGCATTGTGGCTTGGTTACTTTACTTCGAATATATCATATAAAAATCAAATATTTACTGCATTTAATTCCTTAGTTTCTCTTAGTGCCAAACTATTTGTGAAAATCTTGTAGCTAACAAATTTATTTAACTGACATACATAGCAACTTCAAGCTCTGATGGAGACTCTGAGCTTAACAGAACCACATTATGTTCGATGTGTGAAACCGAATTCGGATAATAGGACTGGAAACTTTGAGAACTTAAGTGTGCTTCACCAACTACGCTGCGGTGTAGGTTTTCTACCCAATTTGAGGCGTTTGTTTATTAAGCTCTGAGATTGGTTTCTGTTAATACATTTTTGAAGAGTCTCCTTTCCTATTGCTGATTCTCCTTTGTATCCCAATTTGAGGCCATCAGCCGTCGGATGTTTACTCCGATGATTGCAATAAGTTTATCCGTCCATTGAAGGTTACATGTTCCATGTCTTTCGAGTACATGCCAGGTCGATTGAATTTGGTTATGTGCCTCAACCGGTTCGAGGTAGTTCTGGAAGCTTCCACCAATAACATCTTATGTCCCTGCATTATAAAGAGAGCATTTACATTCAATCTGAGAACGATAATTCAATTCGAATTTCGGTTTTATATTCTCGTCTCGAATCTACGAGTGGGTTCACCTCTATAATAAAATTAAGTGATGACAAAGTCGTATGTCTTCCCCGCTGCCACCGAAAGAACGAATGCCGTGCACTATTCATTTGTCTTATTAAAACTGGCGCTGCCATCTCCGGCTTGAGTAGACATCAGTGAGCAATTTTATTGTCCATGCCCTGCGATTAGAAATGACTGTAGACACCCACAATTTAGTTCAGTTAGATCACGGCAGAAATTACATGGACATTCAGTGTGAAACACGAGGTGCCTATCTTCAACATAATGGGAATAGGTAATAGATAGTAGAGATAAATTGGAAGTGGTTTCAACGTGGTGTTGGAAATTGCCATGGTTGAGCTTCATTTGACTTCCAACTACATTGGTAAATACAACATGGAATTACGGTGAAGAGAGGTTATACAACGTAAAACACTACATGCTATTAAAATATGAATTGAAGAGGAAGCAATTAATTGCAAAATTCATTGTTGCTACTGGTGTGGACCAAGAAGACTCAATGAATAACCACGAGACTGTGGAAATGGGTAATGGTCTTGTCGACTTAGGTCTCGTCTGGCCTAGAGATCCATGGATTCTGAAGCCCGATGGATTGATATCATGAAAACGTTAAACCGCCTGGGATTCAATGTTGTACAGAACCATACTTTGTTGTCAATGTCGTACACAGAAAGCGTTTCCACCTGCATATTTTAGCTATTCATCTCTTTAATGCTACAATCGCATTTGGAATTTTTCACTTTATAGGTTCTCCTTTGTATCCCTGTCAAATAAAGTGATTAAGTATGGTGTTTTATTGGTTTAAGCTTCTAATGGTATGGTGGTAATTAAATCCCTTTTGTTCAGGGTGTTCTGGAAGCTGTGCAGGCTATCCAATACGAGGATCGTTTTCGTCTACTAGCACCAAAATTTGTTGATACACAGTATGCACATTATATCTGTATTGATTTGAGAAAACACTTTTAGCAATTACATCTTGAAGTTCAAATGGAAAAGTGTTTGGTTTAATTGGTAGAATATACAGAGCGCTGGCATTTTTATATGGTCTGTGTAAAACTATATTGAACCTGAATTCTTACATTTTATGGTAGAATTCAGTGAAGCAAGATGTCTGGTGAAGCTAAGTGGAGATCCATTCTCCATATTTAGTTGCATTGGCACACATTCTACTTTATTGGAATAATATATTGTTTCCCTGAAGTCTAAAATATTATTAGTGTTTTCAAATTCCATTAAGAACGGGTGTTATCTAGTGATTACTGAAGTTACTTTATCTATGTCTTTAATGTTTTTCCAATTGTTTATGGTTTGACTACATAAATAATGAGAGAGCATCTATGGAAGAGTTGCTCCTCTGCAATTACCAAGTATGCATATTATCTTAAATCAATTAAAACCTAATAGTTTGTTAAATTTCTTTATTTAGTTAGCTCTTACCAAATGTATTATGCTAGAAATGGCAATTTCATGTGGATTTGGTCTGCATTGAATCATGCTTTTGTGGAGTCATTACTGTACTGAAATTTTGATTGTATACATTTTTCATTGTTATATTTTGGATTCTGTTTATTTTATGTCAGTATTGGAAGTTTGATTCCCTTGATGTTTTTCTATTGGGTGTGAAAATGATTATTCTCCTTTAAAATTTCTTGTGTTAAATGTTTGCAGCAGGGGGCAAGTCAGATGGCTGAGTTGGATGCCTGAAGATTAGAGGCTGTGAATAATGCAACTAAATTTATTCAACGGCTCGGAAAGAATTTAATAGAAAACATAGGGCTGCTTTGAAAATCCAATGTTACTAGAGAGGTAATCTGGTTTCTTTTGATAAACATTTAGTTGACCATTAGCACTTCAGTCAACTGCTTTGGAAGACATGTTCACCATGTGACACATGACTAACATAGATTTACTCAGAATATAGGATGTGAACTTATTTATGAAGTTGCCCTAGAATTATCTTGAAGTCAAATTGAAATTTAAACATTTGTCAAAGAGTATGATCAAAATCTTCAGATACAATTTTTAAAATCATGGATACATTCTTAAACCGTGTCCATCTTAAATGTGGTGGTTATGCATGCCTTTAGCCTTGAATAGGATTTCTCATGCATGATGAATAAATAATATAAGGAAAAAAAGAATCTTGCAAGTGTATACATAAGATAATTAAATGAAGAAATAATACAAGGAAAAACAAAATCTTGCAAGTGTATACATAACAAAATTAAAGATAACAAGAAGGAAGGATGGGTGTTCTTGGAAGGCATAGCTCTAAAGCCGGGTAGCACCTCACTTCTTTTGTCCATCCCTTGAAAGTAGCAAATTTCAATACAGGTAGGATTGTTTCCATTACAATCACAAATAGTTATCATTTAGAAACCCACTTATTGTGGTGTGAAAGCTAACATGTTTTTGGCCATGTGATGGAGGAAGAATGGTAAAAAATAGTAGTCCTCGGTCTCTTGAAGTAGTTGAGTTCAACACTTTTTATTCTTCAAATTTTAAATGAAACCACGATTCCTTTTGTTAGTTGGTAATTAGTGCTTCATGTTGCTTACAATGATGCCAAGAGATCCACAAAAGAGAAGTGAAAGATAAGGGGAAGAAAAAATACCATGCTGAAATGGCCCAACGAAAAATTATATATTGTTTCTGTTTGAAGCCCCAAACCATTTGATTTTTCTAGTACCATGGTGTCTTGTTACAATTTATGCATGCATGCATGTAATCTAACTCTAGAGAAGATGTCATTCTGGTTTGGCAATATGTTTGAATTCTGTGTTAGGAGGCCTGCGACTAATTGGCCCTGTGATCCTCCAAGCACCCAGCGAGGCCCTTTCAACCCAAGGCACTCCTGAGTCCCCATAATACATTATCAGGTGTTCCACTTTAAATTCCATTGTTGCTTACAAGGAGAAATGCAATAGTTTGTGATTTGTTCTATGATACCTTTATTAGATTCTACCTTTGAAATATTTATGCATCACCTTCAACTTTGCCATTCTCGCTATGTACAACGGAAGGGGTTTTGTATTAGGTTGTCGTTTTCCTACTTGCAATAGCATATTCCTTCCGCTGTTATGCTGCCATGACTTCTTAACCATTTTCCCAACGTAGAGAACATAATGTGAAGGTTCTTGAAGTTAGTGAGTTGTGCTTGAATTACTGACCGATTTCTTTCAATAGAATTTACCTATTGGGAGTTGTGTTTCTTTTTGTATGATGTGGTTCCTCAAGAAGAATTTACATTCAACCCAGATGAAGTTGACCAAAAAGCAGATGAATTCATTGTCAAATTTCATGAGCAAATAAGACTTGACAAGATGCATTCCTATCAAGAGAGGCTTGGAGAGGCCATCTAATTCTATATGTTTCCATGTATTTGAATTTAAAAGATTTTACATATTTGTTTTTCTCATCTTGATTGATTGTTTGTGAGTTTTCTTGGGCAAGTTCAATGTAGTTTATAATACTTTGTTATTAAGGAGATCAGGTTCAATCAACACAGAGAGAATCTATCTGCATTAGGGGAAAGAATCTTGATCATTCACAATGCTAAATTGAAATAAAAATAAAGTAGACTACAAACTGTTGAGAAGCTTAGTTGTGAGCTAGATGTCCTTTTGAATTAGTTATGGTGTAAAGTTTGAAGATAAGTGTGCTTATTTACCAGGTACATGTTTTGGTGGAGGTTTGGAACAGTGATATCATTTTGTTTGAACTAGAGAGAAACTGTATGGGATTCTTTATTTACAAATATTTGTTTATCAGAAAGTTGCTAATTTTCCTATGCTTGAATTACTGACTAATTTCTTTCAATAAAATTTAGTTACTCGGAATTGTGTTTCCTTTCGTATTGAAGGTGACTGAGTCTATGGAAATATATAATTCTGAAAATATCATATTAGAAGGATTCGGTGTATATAAATTTGTTGTATTAGAGTTGTCCTTGCTATCATGCATTTTATGAAATATTAACTGAGTTATTGAAACAATTAAATAAGCGGTTTGCCATAACTTAGAAGGTTAAATACTTATCTATTGCTTTAAGCCATTTGCAACTAAATTGGACTACAAATCCATTTGAGGCAGCCATTTTTTGTATGCGAGGTTTGTCAAACATCATATTTTGTATACCTTATATTCGACTTGCACGAGCTGTTAGTTCAATGCTCTATTTGAATATTAGTTCTTTATGCTTCTTGATGCCTTCATTAATTTAAGTTCCACCAAGGTTTGTGGACAAGGGATGAGATATAGGTATGGTGCAGAGGACTGCATCATTTAAAACCGCATACATTTGTACATATATAGTGAAAATTACATTCATAAGTCAGTTAGTAGATAATGATTCAATAAAATTGAAATAGGTGAAACATTGATTTTCTCATCAAAGGTTACTGGAATTCAATTACGCCAAAGAAGGTAGACATACCAGTACTTGAATTCATAGGTATGGTGCAGAGGACTGCATCATTTAAAACCGCATACATTTGTACATATATAGTGAAAATTACATTCATAAGTGAGTTAGTAGGTAATGATTCAATAAAATTGAAATAGGTGAAACATTGATTTTCTCATCAAAGGTTACTGTAATTCAATTACGCCAAAGAAGGTAGACACACCAACACCTGAACTGCCCTTTGAGGGTACTTCCATGAAGAGGGTTCGATTCAAACTCGTGCATTTGTCCTATTCTGACAAGTGCTTAAAAAAGTCTTATCAATGTTTATAGCATGAATCCGACACACTTTCTGATCGTTTCTTATTCAGTGAAGCTAAGGTATATCTTGTTTAATAGTGTTTTTCAAACATTGGACTGCATTGTTTTGACATATTGCTAATCTTCCACTTGTCACAAGACTACATTCTGAAATGCCTAGACTGTTCCTTCACTAAAAAAATATGACTTGTAAAAATTTAAGTTATTCATAACTTTGTATTTACATGTAGACTCTGGCTTGGTGTGTCCAATGTTAATATCCCACTCCTTACATTTTATTCTCATATCAATCCATAAGGAATTCTATTTAAGGGTGCTAGCTCAATGGTAGAGCATCTGCCTTATAGGTAGGAGGTTGGTGGTTCGATTCCACCGTGCCCAATTTATATTCTGAAATCACTAAAAAGGGATAAATGACTAAAAAATAACCAAAATTTGCATATAAACGACCACCATTACAACATGAGAGATAAGTGACCAAAAAAATGACCAAAATATGCATATAAATTACCACTTTTGAGTTGGCGATCGCTGGTAGCAAATTAGCGGTCATTTATCACATGACCATTAATGACCAAATATTTTACCAAATTAATGACTAAATATATGACCACAAGAGAAGCTACAAATGACCAAGCTAAATATGACCACATTTTTGGTCGCGTGATATATGGCCACTAATTTGCTACCAGTGGTCACCAACTCAAAAGTGGTCATTTATATGTGGATTTTGGTCATTTTTTTGGTCACTTATCTCTCATTTTGTACTAGTGCAAACGCATCGGTGTGCTCACATATACAAAACACATCATAAAAGAACATCTTAAAAATCCCCCGCGGTGGAAAATATCCGTTGCGTGTGGTAGCGGATATTTCTACATGCATTTTTACAACACAATTCGTATTGGTGTGTTTCCTACATAAAAGAGCACCAAGGCGTTCGAAATATACACACACCGCAGCATGAGTTTTTAAGTTGTTGGTTGGTCGGTGCGTTTTACTTAAGTTCTCACCGGTGCGACTTGACGACATGCGCACCGAAATGTCGAAAATCAAAATTTTAGAAAATCGCACAAACTCTTTTTGCCCTAAATTAAAAAAAGGGCGGCAATTTTAAGTTTGAAAGTAATTTTAAATAGTGTTTAAAAGCAAAAAAATTAAACATTAATTCATTCTTTTGTTGAAAATTTCAGGGAAGAGTTTTGGAAGAGAGACTTACATGGAAGGAGTTTGGAGCAACTGGAAGGAGTTCTGAGAGTTGAAATTTGTTAGCTATGGTGAATCAAACAAAACCCTGCATAATAGAAATTTCAAGTATGTAAATATTATTGTTGATCTTATTATCTTATTTAGAGTTTAACTAGATTTAGAAAAAAAATAACTTCATACTTGTTGATGTATTTGTAACTTCGGAAGATATTCTTATATGTATTACACTTGTACTTTGTTATATGTATGATGTAGATGTATTATTCCTTCAATTAGAAGTGTTGTCATTTGTATTTGTAAGTGTCGCAACTTATATTTGATGGGTTATTAGACCACTAGTGTGGGGTCGGCCCTAATTATATTATGTGAGTGGGTTATTAGACTTCCTTAGGAGGTCGGCCCAGTTAGTTTATTGGCAGGTCAAGTTAGTGTATAAATAGATAGGTTGTGTCTCTCATTCTATTCATTTATTCACTCATCCAACTCGCATAGTTGAAAGAGAGAGTTGCGCACAAGTGGAGGAGGAGGAGTATCTGCTAGAGACATCTCTTTGGGTTTGATCATTGTGATCTTGTATTGTGGCTTATTCTATCTCTGAGGAAGCTATGGGTTTTTTCACCTTCTTAGTTTTCCCTGAGAAAAATATGTGTCTATTGTCTCTTGTGTTTTTTATTGATATGTTGTACATGTTATTCTCTTAGTGATCCTAGATAATATTGAATGGAATTATCGAAAAATTAACATGGAATTAGAGCTGACCTAAGAAGAAGGCACTATGTAGCTGCGGAAGCTAGGGCTTCTTAATTTTTGGGTTTCTCTCCACAAATCATCAAAGGTATGAGGCTAGTTTGACTCTACTACCAAGGGTGCATCTTTCTATCGAGACAGAATTCAATTCTGAGCATTTTCAGTTTTTGGCCCGTCACTACTGCAGGAAATTAGGGTTTCGAGGAAAGTTGGAATTTTTGGAATTTGAATCCATGGATGGATACTCCTCAAGAAAATCAAAGTTTAGAGCACTAGATCGAACTTTTTGGTTGGGCAGAAGACCAAGTTTGATCAAACCCTAATTTGGGATCCTGTCTAGTAGATCTGGAAGTTTCAAAGGCAATTTTGAAGGGTCAAATTTTGCAGATCTCAAAATCAAAGTATACCAGCTTGACCAGCTCAGAAAGGAACATCTTTCTATCCTTTCAGAAGTTTGAAATTCAAAGTTTGAGTTTTTAGGGTTTCTCTGACAAACCCTAATCCAGCTCCAGATCCAGTTTTCAGCAAATCAAGTGGTAAGACCTAAAACTTTCTATTTCTATTTGAAGTACTCTTTAAGATGTCTCACCACACCAAGCTTGAGGATAAGCTTGAAGGGGCTGATCATTTTCAAGCCTGGAAGTATAGGATTGGGTTAATCCTAGAAGAGAATGAGTTGGACACTTACATAAGTGAAGAGGTTCCAGTCCCAGAGGGAGAAAAGGCTAAGGCCTTACAAAAGAAGAATTTGGTCAAAGCTAAGAGAATCATTGTTGATTATATTAAGGACCATCTCATACCCCATGTGTCTTCCCTAAAGACACCTAAGGAGATATTTGACTCTTTGACTAAGTTGTTTGAAGGAAAGAACATAAATCAGAATATGACTCTACGGAACCAATTGAAAGGGGTAAAGATCCAAAATGGAGAGACCATCCAATCTTGCTTTTTCAAGGTCTCTCAAATCAAGGAACAACTTGAAGTTGTGGATGAAGTGGTGGAGAATGGAGAAATTGTAATGACCACATTGAATGGCCTACCTAGGTCATGGGACTCCTTCATCCAAGGAATCTATGCAAGAAAGAAATTGATCTCTTTCAATAGACTATGGGCCAAGGAATGTTCACAAGAATAAGCTAGGCTTGTGTCCCAAGAAGAAAAGATGGGAAGTGAAGATCAAACTCTCACAGCTCACACCAAGAAAAGCAAGTTCAAGAGGGAGCCATCTCACCACAAGAAATCTTCTCACCCCTATCACAGAGAGAAGAAAGATCTGAGATGCTTCAATTGTAATGTGAAGGGACACTTTGCCTCAGAATGTCCCAAGAAAAGAATGTTCGGGTACACAGGGTACTCCTAGAAGACTGAACACCTAGAGCAACCACTTCACACAAACAAATCACAGATCGATACACTGATGTTTTGACATGGTTTAAAGCCTCGTGAGGGAAACACTCCACGGCCCCAGCCAAATAACTTCTACGGGACAATTTATTATGCAAAGAAAGAAAGTTACAAATGAGCTTCTCATAATCGATCAACTTTTCAATGACCCTCTATGCTCTTTAAATAGAGATCATGGACCAATCGGGTGTTAAGCCACGGATCAAGGGTAGGTATGATCTAAGAGAAGTTGAGCTGTTGGATCACTCTATGTCGGGAACATATTGTGACCGTCAGATTAAGTATATACAAATGCATACTAATGCATACTAAAGAAACACACTTTACCTAACAGATCTATTACACAAGTTGATTTTAACTAAATCCTAAGTGTCTAAATATCCTAACATCCCCCCTTAAGAACAACTTGGGATAGGATTGAAAGATTTACAAAAGTGACACTATTAGGAGAAGGAAGGAGGCATTAGAGCCTATCCCCCCTTAATGACAAGTTCCTGAACTCCTAACATAGATCAAAGTTTAGAAAAATTCGTTTATGTAAGAGACTTGGTGAAGATGTCTGCAACTTGGTCATCTGTAGGGCAAAATAGCACTTCAAGAACACGATCATGAACAAGATTTCTGATGAAGTGCATATGTAGCTCAATTTGTTTGCTGCGTTGATGTAGAACTGGATCTTTGGCATGCTTGATGGCACTTTGATTGTCGCATCAAAGTGGAGTAGGTTGCTGCTGTTCGAATCCAAACTCTGAAAGGATCTGTCGAAGCCATAAAGCTTCTTGACTGGCATTAACTGCGGCTCGATATTCTACCTCTACTGAAAAAAGAGCAAGAGCTTGTTGTTTATTACAAGCCCAAGTAATAGGTCCAGATCCCAGACTGAAAACATCACCTGCAGTAGACTATCGATCATCAGGATCGCCGACCCAATCTGAATCAGTGAAACCAATCAACAAAGGTTTCCCCCCTGTACTGTAATGAATCCCAAACTGAATTGTACCTCGAATATATCGAAGTATTCTTTTAGCTACTTTCCAGTGACTTTCATGAGGTGTCTGCATATAACGGGCAACATGACCAACGACAAAGGAGAGGTCAGGATGGGAATGAGTCAAGTATAAGAGACTACCAACAAGCTGACAATACAAGGTGGCATCGACTTCAGGAAAAGTACAAGTGGCAGAAAGTTTGACTCCAGACTGGAAGGGAGAAGGGGCTGGTGTACAATCTTCCATGTGAAAGTGACGAAGAAGGTCACAAGCATACTTAGACTGAGAAAGAAAGATTCCTTCTTTGGTTTGCAGGACTTGGAGACCAAGAAAATAATGCAAATGTCCTAAGTCTGACATTTCAAAATTTTGTTTAAGATTGGATTTCACATGGGTTATAAGCTTAGGGTCACTACCAGAAGAATAAGGTCATCAACATATAGAACAAGTATGATGAGATGGTTTACTATTTTCTTGGTATAGACATTGGAGTTAGAATGGCATCTAGAAAAATCAGTGTCAAGGAGAAAGTTATCCATTTTGGCATACCAAGCTCCAGGAGCTTGCTTAAGGCCATATAAGGATTTCTTAAGGTGGCAGACAAGGCTAGAGTTATTCTGAACATATCCAGGAGGTTGTTCCATGTAAATTTTCTCCTGTAAATCACCATGTAAGAAGGTAGATTTGACATCTATTTGATGGACTTCCCAGTTGTGTAAGGCTGCAAGGGAAAGAACAAGGCGGATGGAGTTCATTTTTGCAACAGGAGCAAAGGTTTCATTGTAGTCAATCCCTTCAACTTGGGAAAAACCTTTGGCAACTAACCTTGCCTTAAGTTTTTCAACACTTCCATATGATGCATACTTAGTTATGTAAACCCATTTACATCTGACAAGTTTTCTTCCTTTTGGAAGAGGTACAAGATCCCAAGTATCGTTCGCCATTAAGGAATGATATTCTTCATCCATAGCTGCATCCCAATCTGGATTTCCTAAAGCTTCTGCAAAGGTTTCTGTATCATGATTCTCGGAAACTTGGGCCAAAAGAGAAGAGGATCGCTGAAACTGAGAACGTGTTTGACGTTGATCTCTAGGATCACCGAAAATATCACCAGCTGCTTCACATGTTGAATGGACCCATCGAGGAAGCACTTGTGCTGGTGCAACTGGAGGAACATGAGCAGGCGGAGGTGGATTTTCATCCTCACTATCATCATCAGAAACTGGAGTTGGAAACCTGTTAAGGAAGGTGGAAGAAGAAGAAGAAGGCATAATCGCCGAATCAAGCTTGCAGGCCAAAGATGGCACAATCGTCGAGTTAGGCTCGCAGGCCAAAGATGGCACAATCGTCGAGTTAGGCTCGCAGGCCAAGAGATTTTCATCAAATTTAACATCTCTTCTAATGATTATATCATGAGAATGTGGTCGAATAAGTCTATAACCTTTTACATCTTCAGAATATCCAAAAAATATGCACTTTTCACTTTTAGGCTGCAATGTTTTCCATTTTTTATTCGGAATGTGAGCCCATGCTTCACTACCAAACACACGGAAGTGACTTACATCAGGTTTAGTTTTACTCCATGCTTCTTTTAGTGTGATACCTTGTAATGATTTAGTGGGGGTGCGATTAACTATGTAATTTGCATAATTTATGGTTTCAGCCCAAAATTGAAGACTTAGTCCCTTAGATTGGATCATACAATTAGCCATTTCTTTTAAAGTGCGGTTATTCCTTTCAGCTACACCATTTTTTTGTGGTGTATATGGAACAGTGTGTTGTTGTTGGATTCCTTGTCCAGTGCAGAAAGTAGTGAACTTTTTGTTAACATATTCTCCTCCATTGTCAGATCTTAACTTAATAATTTGATGACCAGATTGTTTTTCAACAAGGGCCTTGTAGGCCAAGAACATGTTAAATACTTCACTCTTAAGTTTTAGGAAATAAACTCAAGTGTGTCTGGTGTAATCATCAATGAAAGTTAAGAAATATTTGAAACCAGAAAAGGAAGCAAATGGAAGAGGACCACACAAGTCACTATGCACAAGCTCCAAGGGAACTGAGGCGTGCCAAGAGGCACGTTTGTCAAAACTATCCTGATGATGTTTTCCGAGTATACAACCGGAACAAACACCATCCCTGCAAGATACCATCAGAAGACCTGTCACCATATTGTCTTTACATAGTTGTTGCAATGAGCGATAATTTAAGTGACCAAATCGCTCATGCCAAAGTTTGCTCAAGTTATCACTATGAGCAACAAAAAGTGAAGGAAAATGTGATGACCCAAAGTTGTTAAATTTGTACAACCTGGTAATATCATCAACAATTTCGGTAGCTAGGACCTATTGAGGATCTTTAAAATCCTTGATTACAACTTGGTGAGGTGTAAACGTCACAGTTTTACCTTCACTAGAATGAGTGATCTGATAGATTGATAACAAATTGTAGGAAATTCTTCGAACACATAGTACATCACTAAAATGACCATTATCTACTGGAACTGTTCCAGCTCCTACAACACTTAGAGATCTATCATCACCAACAAATATTTGTTTGGTGTTACATTCATGCATAGTAGAAAAGATGGCTTGATATTTAGCCATATGATAAGATGCTCCAGAATCAATGAGCCATTCATTTGAAGTAGAAGAAGAAGATGCATTATAAGAATAACCAGAAGCACAAAGTGCATGTCCATGAGAGGTAGATTCTGAAGGCGAATCTAGGCTGATGTGGTGCTTCTTCATTGCTGCTTCCAAGGCTGCCATCTTCTTGAAACACTTAGATTCATCATGATTACCTTTTCCGCAATAGTTGAAATGACGCTCAGTCTTCTTGCCTTTTGGCTTGGATCCTTTGTCATTTTTTAAAGAAGGAGCTGACTGAGAGGGTTTGGGACCCTTGTTTGACTTATTATTGCGAAAATTTTGTTTCTTGGGAGGCTTGGACTTTTCTTTCTATTGGGACAATAAGGCTTTCCTAGATGTATCTGCATTGTTGATTATTCCAAGATGGATGAGTTTATCTTTCTCTCTAATCAAGGAATCACAAAATGATTCAAGACTAGGCTCTTGATAGTTAGTTGCATTCAAGGATTCTTTCATGGAGTAAAATGTAGATACAAAAACAGAATATGCAGGTCCAAGTTTTGAAAGAATATGATAAATGCATTGTTTGTCTTCCCTCTTAATTTTACATTCCGCACATAAGAGTTTAAGATTTTTGTACTTAGATAAATAATCTTGAATGCATGAAAAATCACTTGGATTTAAAGAAATCAACTCATTTTCAAGTTGGCGACCTCGAATTTCATTGTGTTTACCAAATACAGATTCCAACTTGTCCCAAGCAGCATCAGGTTCATCAATTCCAGATATGTGGAATCGCAAATTAGTAGAGATTGACATTCCAATCAATCCATGAGCTTCGTCACATCTATTTTCCCATTTTATTTTCTTATCATCATCAGTAGGTTCTGTTTCTTTCCCTGAGGTAATTCTGAAAAGTCCCCTACTTTGTAGAACATCCTCCATACGAGATTTCCATGATAAATAGTTGGAACTAGTAAGTAGAATATCACAAGGGGCGGACATATTTGTAAATTAATGGCTGTAAACGCAGAAATCAATAGTTTGGATGCGAAGAGCTCGAAAAAATAGGCGGTTTAAAAAAAATCGGCACTGAAAACTGACTTCAATGATGAAGTTATGCTTGAACAAAGAAACTGTTGAAGATGTCTCAAATAGTGACGTGGCAGATATAGAATGTCCAGCTAAAAAAAAAGAACCCCCCCTTCCCAAGATGAACCTTTTGACAATCACTTTACAAGAAAGTTGCTTTAAGTGATTCACTTTTGTGAAATAAGTGATTTCACTTTTACAATGATATTACTTTTAAATAGTGCAACAATAAAAAGGAACTTAATAACTCACTTTTTATTTTTATTATTTAAGTGAGATGCACTTTTACAATAAAGTAACTTGAAAATAGAAATTGCATGCACTTTTTCTTTTAAAAGTAACTTCCTAAGACTTCAAGATCTATTAAGAAATAAAGCAACTTTGAACCAAGTGAGCTAGATTAAAAGGTATGTAATAAATGGAATGAGGAAGGGTTTTTTTTTTTTTTAACTCTTCTTGCTCGGTTTCCGTGCTTGTCTTTTTTCCTGCAAATCACACCACAAATCAAAACAAATTTTTTTTTCCACAATATGGGGTTAGATCTCGTTAGCTTGCCCGAAAAGTCTATGGTTTCTCTCTGTTTCTGATTTGCCGAGATTACGCAAAGTGCACGGCAAAGAGCATATGCAGCCGAGAAAAACCCTTTCCCTTTATGTTTTTGATTTGCCGAGATCGCACAAGCTACACGACAAAGAGCATACGCAGACAAGGAAAGCAACAATCCGAAACAAAACAAAACAAAAATCTAACAATAAAAACTGATATATTTTTAAAACAAATAAAATGCGTCACTATAACATTATACCTTCATATCTGATGAAATACGTGTTTCTGAAGCAACCGAAAACCGTTTTCGATCAAACGAAAACTATTTCCTAATGGAAACAGCACTCCGGATGCAATGGAACACCTCCCACAGCCCAAAAATGCATAGAAATACCAGAACCATAAACCCTTTCAAGTTTCGGCAACAACAGTTCAAGATCTAGATCATAACCTGAAGCGGCTCTTCATAAAAGCTTTGATACCATGTTCGGGTACACAGGGTACTCCCAGAAGACCAAACACCTAGAGCAACCACTTCACACAAATAGATCATAGATCGATACACTGATGTTTTGACGTGGTTCAAACCCTTGTGAGGGAAACACTCCACAGCACCGACCAAATATCTTCTACGGGACAATTTATTATGCAAAGAAAGAAAGTTACAAATGAGCTTCTCATAATCGATTAACTTTCCAATGGCCCTCCATGCTCTTTAAATAGAGATCATGGACCAATCGGGTGTTAAGTCACGGATCAAGGGTAGGTATGATTTAAGAGAAGTTGAGCTGTCAGATCACTCTATGTCGGGAACATATTATGACCGTCGGATTAAGTATTTACAAATGCATACTAATGCATATTAAAGAAACACACTTTACCTAACGGATCTATTACACAAGTTGATATTAACTAACTCCTAAATGTCTAAATATCCTAACAAAGAAAAGAAGGTACTAACAACAAAAATAAGAACATCAAGAAGATGCATCATGCTCATGCTGTTGAGGATGATGAACCTCCCAAGAAGAAGAATAGGGCAGAAAGTGAAGACTCGTCAAGTGAGGAAGAATATGTGATGATCTCTCTTCTCACAGGTACTATCTCACATGGGTGTGATGATTGGCTTATTGATAGTGGGGATTCCAAACACACGACGAGATTTAAAGAATCCTTTATAGACCTATCTGAACATGAGTCACCCCATAAGGTGAAACTTGGGGATGACTATCAATATCCTATAAAAGGAAGTGGTGAATCCTCCTACAAGTTAGACTCTGGGAAGTCTTTGAAGATGAAAGATGTTCTATACGTACTTGGACTCAAGAAGAATCTTCTCTCCATATCATCTTTGGATGCAAAGGGAATGAGAGGTTCATTTATAGATGGCCAAGTACTCATGTGGCCAAAGGGTAAGACAATAGATGATGCAGTGGTGATTGGAGAGAAAGAAGGAGGATTGTACAAACTGAAGGGACAACCTGAACATGCCATGGTACATGAATCCAAGGAGCCAAGTGAACTTTAGCATAGAAGGATTTCTCATGTGCACTCTAGGGCACTACCAATTGCAAGCAAAGCAGTAGAAGGTCTTCCTGAAATCCAGTCAAAGCATGAAGGTATTCGCAAAGGGTGTGCAAAAGGAAAGAACACAAAGAAGGCATTTCCAAGTAGTGAAAGCAAAGCAAAAGGAATCTTGGAAATTATCCACTCCGATGTATGCGGTCCAATATCATTTAGTTGTCTAAGTGGGTATGTATACTATGCTTCCTTCATTGATGATTTATCTAGGAAGACTTGGGTTTACTTCTTGAAGAATAAAGATGAAGTGTTTGATAAGTTCAAGGAATTCAAAGCCTTGATAGAAAATGAAACTGATAAGAAAATCAAGACCTTCAGATCCGACAATGGCGGAGAATTCACTTCAGGAGACTTCAAGAAGTTATGCAGTGATTCAGGGATTAAGAGGGAGTTGACTACTCCCTACAATACAAAACATAATGCAGTTGCAGAAAGGAAGAATAGAACTATCATGGAAGCAGCACGGGCAATGCTGCATGATCAGGATTTGCCTATGCACCTATGGGAAGAAGCAGCAAGGACTGTTGTATATGTGCAGAACAAAACACCTCACAAGATACTTGACAACAAAACACTCGAAGAAGTTTTCTCTGGTAAGAAACTAGAAGTTAGCCATCTAAGAATATTTGGTTGTCCAGTATACACACACATTCCAAAGGAAAAGAGGACAAAGCTAGATCCTTCAGGAAAGAAGGGCATCTTTGTGGGTTACAGTGAAAGCTCAAAGGCTTACAGAATCTACTTTCCAGGGTTCAAGAAGATTGACATCAGCAGGGATGTGACTTTTGATGAAGACTCAGCATACATCAAATCCAGGAAGACACCTGTTGAAGACAATGAAGAACCAAGGGTAACCAGAATTCAAGACACCACTATGAATGAAGCAATTCTAGAATAAGATCGTGAAATTGAAGATCCACAAGAACCTGTAGATCCACCCTATGAGAAGAACTCTCACAAGAGGAAACCTGCATGGGCTAGAGAGATCATCCAAGAAGCAGAAAGGTATGGTATTCCAGAAGAGGAACACAGAGAAAGGAAAAGGACAAGGTCACACACTAGCTATGTTGCCTTGCTTTGTGACATTATGAACAAAGAACCTTCCAGTTATGAAGAAGCAACAGAAAAGAAAGAATGGAAGGATGCCATGGTCGAGGAATACCAGTCGATCATGAAGAATGATGTTTGGGATGTGGTCCCAAGACCTGAAGGGAAGTCTGTTGTGACTTCCAGGTGGATCTATAAGATCAAGCATGCTGCAGATGGTAGCATAGAGAAATACAAGGAGAGGTTTGTAGCTCGTGGCTTCTCCCAGAAAGAGGGAATAGATTATGAAGAGACTTTTGCTCCTGTAGCCAGATACACTTCCATCAGAATGGTACTTTTTCTGGATATAGTGATGAAGTGGAAGATACACCAGATGGATGTCAAGACAGCTTTCTTGAATGGTGTAGTTGAAGAGGAAGTGTATGTGGAGCAGCCACTCGGTTTTGAGACACATGACAGGGAGTCATATGTGTGCAGGTTGAAGAAATCCTTGTATGGCTTGAAGCAAGCTCCTAGGACTTGGTATGGTAGGATAGACAGTTTCCTATCCAGTTTGGGATTTACTGAGAATAAAGTAGATTCCAACCTTTACTACAAGGTTGAGGAAGGCAATCCAGTGATACTACTACTGTATGTGGATGACCTGTTTGTTACAGGTGAGGATGGGTCGATTTTCGACATGAAGAGGAAGCTTGCTGCCGAGTTCAAGATGAAGGACTTGGGGATGATGCATTACTTTCTAGGCATGGAGGTGTGGTAGAGTGCAGATGGAATCTTCTTTGGACAAGGGAAGTATGTAGTAGAGATCCTGAAGTGGTTCGGGATGATGGACTGCAAGGCCATGGCCACACCTATGGCATCAAACCTAAAGCTATTGTGTGATGCTTCATCTAAGCCAGTTGATGTTACGGTGTATCGTCAGATGATTGGGTCCTTGATGTACCTAACAAACATGAGACCAGATATTTTCTTTTGCGGTGAACACCTTGATCCAGTTTCTGACAGATCCTAGACATGTTCACCTGATTGCTGTAAAGCATATTCTGAGGTACCTGAAGGGTACGGTTGATTATGGGCTCAAGTATGATGCGAATCAAAAGTTTAACATGGAGGGTTATGTTGATTCTGATTGGGTAGGAAGTGCTGCAGATAGGAAGAGCACTTCGGGGTGCTGCTTCAGTATGGGATCAGGTGTGATCTCTTGGTTTAACAGGAAGCAGTCCCGCGTAGCACTAAGTGCAGCCGAAGCAGAGTATGTCGCAGCTTGTTCAGCCATTTGTGAGGTAGTATGGCTTAGGAAGCTACTGTCTGAGTTATTTGATCTCCCGTTGGATGCTACCTGTATCTATTGTGACAACCAGAGTTGTGTGAATTTGTCTGAGAACCCAGTGTTCCATGACAGGTCAAAGCACATCGAGATCAAATATCACTATATCAAGGATATGGTGTAGAGAGGAGCAGTGAAGCTCCTGTATGTTGCGATGAATGAGCATATTGCAGATGTGTTGACCAAACCACTATCCATAGTGAAGTTTGAGTACTTCAAAGAGAGGCTTGGTGTTCTTCAGATAGAAGATAATTCGAGGAAGAAGTGATGGGACACATTTGTAGGAGCCATTCCAAGCATGGTGGTAGGAGGATCCTCCCATGGCTATGGATGTAAGCGTTGTGTGATGAGAATTAGGATGATGCTTTAGATGATATACATCAGGATGATGTTGTGTCGATGATCAGGATGATCATGTGTGATGAGTATCAGGATGATGCTCTGGATGATATGCATCGGGATGATGCTATGATGATGATCAGGATGATCATGTGATGATGATGTGCATCAAGTTGATGCACCGTGCGATGATGATCATTTGGATCATGAGTATCAAGATGATACTTCGAGGTCATGGATGATATGTGGTAGGTTGTGCAGTAGCATGTAAAAGATCATGGGAGATCCGATAGGTTGAGCTGTGTGCTCGTAATTAGTCCTGGGATGCTCTTTCGAGGTTTTGCTAGGGAGGCATGTAATCAGTCCTGGAGATCCGATAGGTTGAGCTGTGTGCTCGTAATAAGTCCTGGGATGCTCTTTAGATATCTTTCTGATCGTGCTTAGGCACGTAAAATTTTCCTGGGATAATCTTTTAAGGTATTGCCTATTCACATGTAATCAGTCCTCGAGATCCGATATGCTGAGCTGTGTGCTCGTAATAAGTCCTGGGATTCTCTTTAGAGACCTTGCCGGTCGTGCTGCGACACATAAACTAATCCTGAGATGCTCTTTAAAGGTATTGTGAAGGGATGCATGTAATCAATCCTGTGAGATCTTGCCGGTCGTGCTTAGGCACATAAAATGTTTCTGGGATGCTCTTGTCAGGTATTGCATCAGCACATAATTAGTCCTAAAAATTCACCTTTATCAGACCATTCACACAGATGATGAATACCTACAGGAGGCTAGGCCTACACCAAGCATGAAAAAGGGATGGCTCTGTAGAACTTCTTATGACGAGAAGAATTCAGAGATAGCCTAGTGATCAAGATGTCGGGTACAACAACAGTGATGATGATGATGCTCCGTGATCTAGTGACGATGATCCAGCTCCAAAATTGAAGACTTGTGCCGATATGTATTGATGACCTATGTCTAGAGAATACCTTCCTAGCTAAGAGGGAGTGTTGATGTATTTGTAACTTCGGAAGATATTCTTATATGTATTACACTTGTACTTTGTTATATGTATGATGGAGATGTATTATTCCTCCAATCAGAAGTGTCGTCATTTGTATTTGTAATTGTTGCAAGTGTTGCAAGTGTCGCAACTTATATTTGATGGGTTATTAGACCACTAGTGTGGGGTCGGCCCTGATTATATTATGTGAGTTGGTTATTAGAATTCCTTAGGAGGTTGGCCCACTTAGTTTATTGGCAGGTCAAGTCAGTGTATAAATAGAGAGGTTGTGTCTCTCATTCTATTCATTCATTCACTCATCCAACTCGCATAGTTGAGAGAGAGAGTTGCGCACAAGTGGAGGAGGAGGAGTATCTGCTAGAGACATATCTTTGGGTTTTATCATTGTGATCTTGTATTGTGGCTTATTCTATCTCTGAGGAAGTTGCGGGGTTTTTCACCTTCTTGGTTTTTCCCGAGGAAACTCTGTGTCTATTGTCTCTTGTGTTTTTGATTGATATGTTGTACATGTTATTCTCTTAGTGATCCTAGATAATATTGAATGAAATTATCGAAAAATTAACAATACTTACCTTCAATGTTGCAACCCTTATTTTATCAGTGCTTCTTTTCGTTTTATGTGGCTGCAAAGTTTTACATTAGGGTTTAAATCCCTCTATTCTTATATAGAATTACATTTTCACCTTTTAGGGATTTTGGATTTACTGACCTTGTGATTATAAATAGAAAGCGTAGGGTGATATGGGGCCACTTTCTTGGTCAAATCTGTAACCATGTCGACCCTGTTAAGTTTTTTTTTCAATAAAAAAATGCATGCGTCAATATTAGTGAGTTTGTATTACGGGAACACACTGGTGCGTTCATGAACATAGCACACCGACTATGGCCCGCGCACATCATTTTTTATTTTATAAAAACGCAAAAGTTGATTTTTCTTATCTCGGTTCTATGTTCACAGTGTGTCTGATTTCTGGGGCGTTTCACATATATAAGCGCACCCATGCCATATTTTTTTTTTTTGGTCATATTTTGAAGGTCTATAATTTATTTGTATTATATATTGATAGCTTCTGTATTTAATGGTACATGTTGTTTATTGATAGAAAATGCATGGTATGAGTTCAAGGAACAACGACTTTACAACATGATGGGAGCGCATCCATAATTAAGAAGGAAAGTGCTTTTAATTAATTTATGTATTTAAATTAATTTGTTTGAATTATTTGTAAATTTAACTAATATGTATTGGTTAATATGTTACATGCAGAGCCAAAAAATGAGGAAGCTCGATAAGATTCTTACCAAACTAAGTCCAGAATAACATAAAATGTTGATGGAAACGTTGCAGAGGGATGAATCAGGTGAATAAAAAATAAGTCAATATGAATTATTTTTTCAAATTCGAGTAATAATCTACTTAAGAATATTCACTAATATGTTTCAAATAATGTAATTCACATATGTTGAATGTTATGCAGGGACTGCTAGCAACAAAATTCAATGTCATCATAAGAATTTTTTTTTATGGAAGATGCAAATGATGATCAAATGGTCCTTGGCTCATCTGGAGTGGTGTTGGAAGTTAATAGAAGGGGCACATAATTTTATAATACTACGAGGGATTTAGTGGAAAGAACATACAAACCTACTTTTCACTTACAATACAGAAACCAATCAAATGATTTGAAATATCAGGTCATATGTAAACTACAAGAGGTGTTCCCAAGGCAATGGTCAACGAGACCCGTCAAGCTTACAATAGAAAAAACATACAACAATTAAAAATAATCATTCAAAAGTAATATTCCTAAACATGTTTATGTAGAATATGTATCTATAACTATTATAAAGCATCATTCATTCAATAATTTTAATTCTCCTATATTTAATTTTCATATCAACAGAAAAGTAGTTTAATTTCACTTTACATTTTCAGGAAGATTATGAGAATCGCAAAGTATGAATGAAATGATATGAGAAATGTGCCAGTAGGGATGTCCAAAAAAGTGTACAAGGAGATGGTTAAGGAAATGGACATAATTGCATCGTAGGAGGAGCCATCTCAAAAACAACGTGCTTCAGATGTATGAACTCATTGGTTTTTAGGTTTATGTTATACATCTAATTAATTAATTCAACATGAAATATTAATTTTCAATTGTTTTGTTGCATAAAAGAAGACAAAATGGAAGTCAGTCAACACACAAGACAAGACGACAAGGAAAAAAGGGGTTGTTAGAAAATTTTGTAAGTATTTGTGATTTCCTTGTAGGAAATTAAGATTTCGTAGTGGTTTCGATTTATATATTTCGATTTTTTTTTCTTTTCACTGGAAATCCTTGGATGTCTTCAAACAGGTGTTAACATACAAAGAGGAGCCATCAGAAGAATCGATTGACATTGGGTTAAGCAAGGGTTGTGAATATATGTTGGCGTATCAAAAATTAATTGTGGATTTTGTAAGTCTCTATGTTGTTTTACTTCTCTCATTTTATAATTAATAAAACAACAAAAATCATTTATATTAAATCTATGATTTGTGACGGGGCATAAAACTTGTAGGAAAAAAAGTATGGAGTGGATCCAACATAAGACTTGTTGATAAAAGGCATGAGATTTCGTTTTGAGAGAATGTGTATCATTCATGAGTCAATTATTTCTATGGTACATCGTTTTTGAATTTACATTCATGTATACTATATATTTATTTTTCATTATTCACGCTGGCAATGTAGATACACTCAATACACTTTATTTTTATGTTTGCAGATGGAAGCTGAAGAAGAGGAAAACAATCGAGCCAATCAATAAAACATTCGACCAAATAACTCAATTGATGCAAGTGGATCGAGCACCGATAATAGTTCCGGCGAAGAATGATGCTCCATATTTAATTTTGATGTTAATGCAAGCTGCTATAGCTTGTTGTATATTTTGAATTAATTGTCTGTGAAAATCAGACATTTTGTATAACAATGTAATTGACATAGTGTTTGAATTAAAAAACAACGAGTTACCAATAAGTGAACAATAATTACATGCATGTTGACATTTTGATTATTGTTGTCTCTATGTTGTCGTATTTTGTATGACAAATGCACTCTTATTGATATATAATAAAATAAACTTTTTTATTCTATTGCATTCTTCAATATTATTGTCAAATTTTACATGTGAAATGGTACACTAGTAATTAAATGTATGGATGATTAAATATTACAACAGACTCTTGAATCTATGATATAAGAAATTAATCCAAACAAACGCAATAATTAAAATTGAAATGAATTGTACTATGAACAAATATTTCAATTTCAGATGAATAATGGAATTAAAAATATATATATTTGATTGAAATGTCAGTAGCCATTGTTCAAAGAATCCTATGCGGTGCTTTTAATAATATATGTCACCCCGGTGAGCCTATACTAACATTACACACCGGTGCGTGTATACGAACATTACGCACCGGTGCGCCTATACAAACATTATTTATCGGTGCGTATACAGAACATTACACACCGGTGTGTTTTCTTCTTTGAATCGCACTGGTTCATGTAGATGGATTATGCGCACTAAGAACAATCAAAACTTATGCCCATCATTTTTTTAAGCCTGATGGTGTGTTTGATGTGCTAAAATGCACCAGGGTGTTTGAATATTAAATGCACCGATGCACTCTGATAAATGGACAACATCGGTAAAATTAAAAAATATTAAAAACTGTATGGTGCATATGGTTTAAAATATCGTACCGGTGCATTTATATTGTAAATAAGCACCAATGCGTATATTCTATATGCAAGCACTGGTGCAGTGTTGAAATTTGATTCTTTTTGGTGCTTGTTTTATTTGAGTGCTTTGGTGCAACTATTTTAATCGTATAGCACCAGTGTGTCCTAGTAAGACATGCACCGGAGCACGTAATTCAAATTAAGCGCACCGATGAAAAAAAACATCCTCTAAAACCTACGGCCACCGAGTATTTTTTAGTTATAAAATATATCTGTTATGACCTCCATAAAAAAATTTGCTACCATTGGCGGAGGTCGTAGCGGAGGTTTTTTTGACAATTTTTGCCAATCTTGTAACACTAAAAACCTCCGCTATGACCTCTGCTACAAGGCCTTTTCCTTATTGTGCTACAAATTGTTTCTACTAGTATCTCTTTCCCTTCTCTCTCTTCCCATGACAATAAGAAGCAAAGTACCAAAAATTGTGACACTTTAAGCACTTGATGTGGCTCAAGTCCTTATTTCTTGCTTATAGGGACCTAAATCCTCTTTCTTCCCTTTTTGGCCTTTCTTGGGTCTTCCTTTCTTGTTTCCCTTCTTCATCTTGCAGACGAGGGAAAGATTTTGCTCCTTCTATTCTAGACATGAAACAATATTCAATTTGATATTCTCCTAGATGAATTAATTTCATAGCCTCTCAAAAGTGGGAAGATTTTTCCAATCATAGACCCCATATACAAAAGGTCCCCAAAAAGAAGAGAACCCATTAAATGTGATGGGTACTAACTTTTCACCCTTGACCTCCTCTCCATTTTCCACAAGCTAATCATAAAGTTCAGTAATCTTCAGCAAGTAGGTAGTTATGCCATCCTTCTTGCTCATTTGGATGGATTTAAGCTTATTCCTCAACATCTTATGACTGATGTTCTCACTTTGATATAGAATGACTAAATAATCAAACATGTCGTCTCCCATGGTCTTCTCGATAATGTCAAGGATCAAATGATCCTTCATAGAGTCAAGGATGAATTGCTTGATCTTGGCCATATTATTTTTTATGTTCTGCCAACAACACATGATCAATAGGATTTACAACTACTTTCTTAACAAAGCCCCATAGATCCTCCTCCAACAACAACATCTTTACTTTACACTTCCATAAAGTTAAATGGACCTTTCAATCTCTCTTCTTATTTGAGACTGAATGTAGTCATGCTACTAGACTAGAATATTATGCTAAACAAAACATATCGACCACCTAACAAAAACAGAAACAACCTTATCACAGGTCCATTATTCTTTTCTCAAGCACAAATCATGGGCATCTCACCCTTGAAACCTCATGACAACTCCCTCTCACAGCCAATATATTTACTATTGGTTCAAGAATTCCTAGAATGTTTCAACAAAGTACTTTGATACCATGAAGAAATTTTCTAACACATGGTACATTTATTCTACACTATGTAAATTGCTTCTACATGAATTAAAATAGTACAAAATAAACACTACTGAAAACAACAATTTGTAAATTATGCTAGAATCTATGAACACACATAGTTACATAATATAAAGATAACTCATTTAGCTCACTATAAATCAACACATATCATTTAGTTTATTAGTTCTAAACATGAAAAAATATTCTATAGGAAAATAACCTAAAATTTCTAGCTGCTAGACTCAAGACACGATGAATGAATTCATACCTATGCTCTCTCTCTTATAGATGTGAAAAGGGCATACTATGGTTTACAAAATAGGTTTGCAAGTGACTCAAACTCGGAAATATAATTTTATTTATCCTAAGTGCTTGGTATGATATTTGTCGTGCTTGGTATGTTTTGTATCTGTTAATTCTTCCTTCCCGACTTTAGTGTTTACCTATGGTTCATGTGGTTTTTTGATTTAGCATCTTCGTGATGATATTGTTGCATTAGATTTCTTTTGCAATAAGCTTGTTGTAGGTGACTCATCATCATATTATTTTAGTCAACATAATAATTACAAGTGATGTTATTTTGTGACTCTAGCGACAATTTTCTACTTGTGATTGGGGAATGCTAGCTACATTTTTTATTTCATTAAATACAAGAGTTTCTAAAAGCATATTGCCACGTCCCCATTTTGACCCCCTTTGTAAATGATGTAAATATTGTAACTTAATCATGGTGAGGAGCTCAAGGCCAAGGCCCCACCATTGATTTAGCGTTTATGTATCGGCAATTAAAATAGATGCCTATGGTTCTTGTGCGAGATGGGCACAATGTATATAAGACATCATGTAATTACGAATTTTTAATGAAAAACCCACAACCGGCTATGCAATGCAACAAAAGAGATGGGGCATGACTCTACAAGGAAAAGGGAGGGAAATTATTCAAACCCTTGAGCCAATAGTATTAATCCATGTGTCAATGGGGAAACCCATAAACCACCAACTACCCATTTTGTCTCATGTACCCAATAATTTAATTTTTCCAAGAAATTGGTTAAGGCAGTTAATGCCTTGGGAATGAAAGAGTATGGGCAAGCCATTTTCGTGCATGGGCAAGCCATCAACCTGGAAATTCGTGTTTTGCCTCCTTTTGCAAGAAATCACCCACGAAATGGTGCCCAAAGCCATGGGGAATGGGCAGTCTTCATTCATTCACACAGTGGGAGCTATCTGGGTCATTTCCTTCACGTTTTTCAGCAAAAGCTTGCATTTTTCCATGCCTGGGAGTTCGTTTTTGCATATGCAGTAGCCTGGGAGGGAAGGGCCACGTTTTGGGGACTGTAGGGAGGTCGTTTTTGCCCCTGAATGTCCAGGGACGTTTTTCTAAAAACGGATTTGGCTTCCTGGGTCATTTCCCAACTTCCCATTTTCGTTTTTGTGGGTTCCCACGTTTTTCTAAGTCAGCTGAAACCCCCTCTCATGCATCCCACTGTGGAAAACGTTTTCTTCATGCCCAGCAATTGTGGTTGTTGTTAAGTGCATCATGTTTTGGATTTGAAACTGTAAGCAAGAAACTGGAATGGTAGTGGACAGAATTAGCTTGATAAACCTAGTGTAGGGGATATCCTCTCAAGAAGATCAAGAGGGCTGGCTACTTTTCTATGCACACCCTGAGAGCACTAGAAAGGAAGGTATGGCTTGAGGGACTGTGTGGCAGTGAAGAGAATACTTCCTGGTGTTGGGTGTGTAGGCATTGTGAGTGCCAAGCTGAACAGATCTGGGAAGGGTACCCATAGCTCTGTGGTTGAGCTCACTAGCTTAGCAATTCTTCCTCCCCATCTCCTAGCAGCCTGATAAACCCAATTGTAGATTGGCTTGGCTCATTTTGGTGTATGCTTGGCTATGTGTGAGTCTGTTGTTCCCTGGTCCCTTGTAGAGATCATGCCCAGCTCGGGGGTGGCAGTGGTGCTGAGAGATTGAGGAGCACACTGGCCTACGGTTGGGTGGAACGTTGCAGTTGTATAGCCAGTTGCGTGGGACTGCCTTATTGAGATAAGTATTCTCTTGTGTAAATTGGCAATTATCATTTGATGAATGTTATGAATGTATGATGGATGTGAAATTCTTAATATTCCGCTGTGATCTTCTTAAAAACCATACATTTCCATCTATCTCTGTTATATTATGTTCATGCTTATGATTAAACGTTTCATAGGGCTAGATGCCCAGTTTAATATCGCATCTGTTATGCATTTGTATATGTATATATATTCTTGTTTATTTGAATGCTTGCTGAATGAGAATGGGGCTGGATGCCCGGTTTAACCGTCACGATCCTCTCCATTTAGCTGGTTGGATGGGAGGGGACGTGACAGAATGGTATCAGAGCTGCGTTGCAGCATTGGGCCTCTATGGGCCAAATCTGATAGCAATTACAATAAAATTGTTGTCTTATGAGTTTTTGGAAAATTTTTGGTTTAAGTCTGTTTTTGAAAAAAAAAAAAAAATTGTTTTAAGCCGTTTCGGGAAGTCGTTCCGAAATTTCGGAAAGGTTTCGCGAACCTTCCCGCAATTGCGGAAGAGTTCGGCGAACCTTCCCGAAATTGCGGAAGGATTCCGTGAACCTTCCCGAAACGCGGAAGAATTCAGCCAATGGCTCCGAAACAGCGGAGAAAAAATGTTTTTAAGTGAAAATTTTTTCTAAGTGACGGAATTTTTTCGGAAAGAATTCTCTTCCGAAATTGCGGAAGGAATTCTCTTCCGAAATTTCGGAAGGATTCCGCGAATCATTCCGAAACGCGGAAGAGTTCGGCGAGTCCTTCCGAAGTTGCGGAAGACTTCGGTGAATCGTTCCGCAACTGCGGAAGACTTCGCTGAATCGTTCCGCAACTGCGGAAGACTTCGGCGAATCGTTCCGCAACTGCGGAAGACTTCGCTGAATCGTTCCGCAACTGCGGAAGACTTCGGCGAATCGTTCCGCCACTGCGGAAGACTTCGCCGAATCGTTCCGCAACTGCGGAAGACTTCGGCGAATCGTTCCGCAACTGCGGAAGACTTCGCTGAATCGTTCCGCAACTGCGGAAGACTTCGGCGAATCGTTCCGCAACTGCGGAAGACTTCGGCGAATCGTTCCGCAACTGCGGAAGACTTCGCCAAATCATTCCGAAAAATCACCCGAAATCAGGGAAGCATTCCGGCGGAAGCATTCCGCGAATGGCTCCGCAACTGCGGAAGCCTTCGCCGAATGGCTCCGCTCGGCAAATCGCCCCGCCATTGCGGAAGCGTTCGGCGAACTGCTCCGCAATTGCGGAAGCGTTCGGCGAACTGCTCCGCAATTGCGGAAGCCGTCGCCGAATCGCCCCGCAGTTGCGGGAGCATTCAGTGAAGCGCCCCGCAACGGAGGCAAGCCGTGAACCGTCCCGCCCATTGCGGAAGGCTACCGTGAACCGCCCCGCAGTTGCGGGAGCAATCCGTGAACCGCCCATCGCGGAAGGGTTCAGCGAACTGCCCGTTGCGGCAGGATTTCGCAAACCGCCCGATGGGGCGTGATTCCTAAAAAAAAAAAAAAAAACAAAAAAAAAAAAAAAAAAAAACGAGGGCGCTGCCCTCGACCCGCCCTGTTGTGGCGCAAGGAAGCCACAAGGGGGCAAGCCCCCTTGACCCCCTTTTTCTTTTTCCCCTCATAGTTCGTTGTTGTGATTTGATGAATTGTTAGTATGGTATTTTTCCCACATGCATGAAGTAATTGTGAATTCTAAGAATGTAATGCAGCTAACAATTGTGCTGATGAACACATTTCAGAGAGCCACGGTTACAATAGGATAACACTGTAGTTAATACAGTTGGAAAATTTTGGATCTTGGTTGGGCCAAGAAAATGAACATCATGAATGATGCACAGGATCCCTATGAGCCTGAGACAGATGCCATGGGGGAGAACATACAGGTTGAGAATGCTGAAACAGAATCTAATGGGAGAAGAAATCAAGAAACCCCTCCAGATGTTGCAGCCACCATGAGAAGCCTAAGGGTGGAGTTGCAAAGCTGTAGGGAAGATAATGAAAGGATGATTAAAGCTCAGGAAGAGCAAAATCAGCTGAATGCAGCTATGCTACAGAGTTTGACAGACATCCAAAGACAAATAAACTCTGGGCATCAGATATCAAGTCCAGAAAAGGGTGGAAGTAGCTCTAGAAGAAATTCCCGTAAGAGGGCCAGTAGCCCAAGAAGAATTTCTACAAACAACACATATAGTCCAGAAATCTCTTCTAATGAATCATCTGACTCTGAAGAATCCATTGAGGGTTCAAGCTCTTCATCTCACAAGAGCAAGAGGAAGAAGCACTACAAGAACAGTTCACATGGGGAATTTAAGAAGGCAAAACCTCCTACATTTGACGGAGAGGTAAAATCTGGTCAAGAAGCTGAAGCTTGGCTTCTTGGGATGAGAAAATACTTCCAAGTCCAAGACTACTCGGGGAATATGAAGGAAAGGGTAGCCATCTTCAACTTGAATGGAAGAGCATCTATATGGTGGGAACCCACCAGGCAAGTGAAGAAGATCAACGAAAGGAAGATCGTGTGGAAGCAGTTCAAGAAATACTTCAAGCAGAAGTACCTCTCGGATAGGTACTATGATGATAAGATCAAAGAGTTCCATGAGCTGAGATTGGGACAATTGACCATGGAAGAATATGCAAACAAGTTCTTGGAGCTGCTGAGGTATGTCAGGTACATCCGAGATGATAAGGTGAAAATTCAACGTTTCCTAAGTGGACTACCACAGTCATATAAAGACAGAATTGAGTTCGATGAACCTCGAACCCTAGAGGAGGCCATAAGAAAGGCCAAGTACTGCTTTGATCAAAACAGAAGCAAACCGGAATTCCATAAGGCATGGAAGGATAGGAAAAATGAGAAGTTTGATCAAAGGAAGAAGGGGTTCAAGCCTCCTCAATTCCGAAATCAACAAAGGCAACCATCACAGGTTGTGACTAAGCCAACTAGGATGATGGGAGACAAGCCAAGAGATCCAAAGGAGCCAAGAGAACCACTTCAATGTTGGGGTTGTGGAGGAGACCACATGCTTAGGAACTGTCCACATCGGAGTGGGAATGCAAATCAAGTTCACAACATCCAAGGAGCTGGAACTGTGGGTCAAGTGGCGAGGACAATCCCTAGAATCTATGCAGCAGTAGATGACCGCCAAGCAGATCATCAGTCAACTGTGGTTGAAGTTGAAGGTAAGATTGCTAAGCAGTCTGTTTCTATTTTGATTGATCCTGGATCTACTCACAGTTATGTCACTCCTAGAATTGTTGAGGTTTGCACTTTCAAGAAAGTAAAGCATACTAAATCATGGTTAGTTCAACTAGCCACTGGAACCAAGAGGAAAGTTAGTGAAATAGTAAAGAAATGTCCATTAGAGATGGATGGGCTATTCACTTATGCGGATTTGAATATTTTGCCACTTGGTTCCTATGATATTCTCATTGGAATGGATTGGTTAGAAGCACACAGGGTTAAACTTGACTGCTACAATAAGACATTTGAATGCATGGATGAAGAAGGAAACTCGAGGGTTGTAAAAGGCATTCCAAAGGTGACTTCTGTTAGACAGGTTTCAGCCATGCAACTAAAGAAGTTCTGTAGGAAGGGATGTCAACTGTATGCAGCTCACATTTTAGAGGCAGCAGAGAATGAAACTCTTAAATTGGAGGACTATCGTGTATTGCAAGAATTCAGGGATGTTTTTCCTGATGAGATTCCAGGACTCCCTCCAAAGAGAGACATTGACTTTACAATTGAGCTTGTGCCAGGAGCGGCACCAGTGTCCAAGACACCCTACAGGATGAGTACACCGGAATTGCTAGAATTGAAGATGCAATTGCAAGAGTTGTTGGAAAAGAAATATATTAGGCCAAGTGTATCCCCGTGGGGAGCGCCCGTTCTATTTGTGAAAAAGAAAGATGGAACACTCAGGTTATGTATCGACTACAGGCAGTTGAACAAAGTCACTGTGAAGAACAAATACCCATTGCCTCGAATTGATGACCTTTTTGATCAAATGCGAGGAGCAAAGGTATTTTCAAAGATTGACTTGAGGTCTGGTAACCATCAGGTAAGAATCAAAGAAGAAGATATTCATAAGACAGCCTTTAGAACGAGGTATGGGCACTATGAGTTTGTAGTGGTACCATTCGGTCTCACAAATGCACCAGCTACATTCATGTGTCTCATGAATAATGTTTTTAGCAAATATTTGGACAAGTTTGTTCTTGTATTCCTAGATGATATTCTCATCTATTCCAAGAATGAAGAGGAGCATGAAGAACATTTGAGGATGACAATGCAGTTACTAAGGGAGCATAAGCTGTATGCAAAGTTGAGCAAATGTGACTTTTATAAAGATAGAATTCATTATTTGGGTCACATCATCTCTGACGAAGGGATATCTGTAGACCCTGAGAAGATTGAAGCCATTATGAATTGGCCAACTCCAAGGAATGTGACTGATGTGAGATCTTTTATGGGCCTTGCTGGTTACTACAGGAGGTTTATCGAAGGATTCTCCAAGGTTGCAAACCCAATCACTTCTTTGCAAAAGAAGGGGATAAAGTTTGAATGGTCACCAAGATGTGAGGAAAGTTTTCAACGGTTGAAGAATCTTCTTACAAGTGCACCTATTCTGAAGATTGCAGACCCGGAAAAGGACTTTGTGGTGTGTACCGATGCATGCAATCAAGGACTTGGAGGAGTTCTTATGCAAGACAACCACGTGATATGCTATGAGTCAAGAAAGTTGAAGGAGCATGAGAAGAACTATGCTACTCATGATATAGAACTTGCAGCCATAGTACATGCTTTGAAGATGTGGAGGCATTACTTAATAGGAAGAAAATTCGAGTTAAGGACAGACCATTGTGGGCTGAAATACTTGTTTGATCAGCCAATGTTAAATGCTAGGCAAGCTAGATGGTTGGAATTTTTATGTGAATTTGATTTTGAAATCAAACACATAAAAGGGAAAGAAAACAAGGTGGCTGATGCACTTAGCAGGAAGGTACATGAAATGTATGCGGCAGCGCTTAGTACTTGCCAGCCAGACTTGAAGCAACAGATTGTTAACCATATGGTTGAGGATGAAGTGTATGAGCAGATAAAGGACAAATTGCAGCAGCAAGACCTTGGAAAGAAGAATGAAGGCTATCACTTGGAAGAAGGCGGACTTCTTACTTATAAAAATAGAGTCTATATTCCAAATGCAGCAGATTTAAGGAGAATGGTTATGGATGAGATCCATAAAGCTCCATACTCTGGTCACCCAGGATATCAGAAAACAATTGCTACAGCAAGGAAATATTATTTCTGGCCAGGTATGAAGAAGGACATCGCTGAATACATCTCTAAGTGCATGGAATGTCAGCAGGTGAAGGTTGAACACCAACACCCAGCAGGTTTATTGCACCCAGTGCAAATTCCAGAATGGAAATGGGAAATAATTTCCATGGATTTTATTACAGGATTGCCAATGACTAAGAAACAACATGATTCCATCATGGTTGTGGTGGACAAGTTAACAAAGGCAGCACATTTTATACCGGTTAAGTCCACACATAAAGCCGATGCCATTGCAGATATTTTCATGAAGGAAATTTTCAGATTACATGGGTTGCCTAAGGCAATAATTTCTGACAGGGATACCAAGTTCACTTCTAATTTTTGGAAAGCTCTCTTTGCAGATTTGGGTACACAGTTGAACTTTAGCACCGCGTACCATCCTCAAACAGACGGGCAAACAGAAAGAGTAAATCAGGTACTTGAAGACATGCTCCGCATGTATGTAATGGACAAGCCATCCAAGTGGGAGAATTATCTACACCTGGTAGAGTTTGCATATAATAATGGGCATCAAGAATCATTGGGAATGAGTCCATATGAGGCTTTGTACGGCAGAAGGTGTAGGACACCAGTGACTTGGGACAATCCAGTGAACAGAATTGTACTTGGGCCAGAATTGCTTAAGGAAATGGAACAAGAGGTTGCAAAGATCCGGCAAAATTTAAAAGCAGCCCAGGATAGACACAAAAGCTATGCAGATAAACACAGAATGCATAGGGAATTCAATGTTGGGGATCATGTGTATCTTAGAGTAAGATCAAGGAAGAGTTCCTTGAAGCTTGGGAGTTGTGCCAAGCTATCACCTAGATATTGTGGGCCATTTGAAGTGCTTGAAAGAATAGGGCCAGTTGCATATAGACTTGCCTTGCCTGCTAGCACTAAAGCTCATAATGTTTTTCATGTCTCTTTGCTTAAGAAATATGTACATGATCCTAACCATGTGATTAATTGGGATGTGATCCAGGTGGAACCCGAGGGAGAATTCCAAACCGATCCATTGCGCATCCTAGACAAGAAAGTAACATTGCTCCGGAACCGAGCCATCGGACAGGTAAAGGTGCAATGGAAGCACTACGGTCCCGATGAGGCTACATGGGAGCTGGAGGATGCCATGAGGGTGGCATATCCATTTTTGTTCAATTTTGATGAGCACTGAGGACAGTGCTAATGTAAGGGGAGGGGTATGTCACGTCCCCATTTTGACCCCCTTTGTAAATGATGTAAATATTGTAACTTAATCATGGTGAGGAGCTCAAGGCCAAGGCCCCACCATTGATTTAGCGTTTATGTATCGGCAATTAAAATAGATGCCTATGGTTCTTGTGCGAGATGGGCACAATGTATATAAGACATCATGTAATTACGAATTTTTAATGAAAAACCCACAACCGGCTATGCAATGCAACAAAAGAGATGGGGCATGACTCTACAAGGAAAAGGGAGGGAAATTATTCAAACCCTTGAGCCAATAGTATTAATCCATGTGTCAATGGGGAAACCCATAAACCACCAACTACCCATTTTGTCTCATGTACCCAATAATTTAATTTTTCCAAGAAATTGGTTAAGGCAGTTAATGCCTTGGGAATGAAAGAGTATGGGCAAGCCATTTTCGTGCATGGGCAAGCCATCAACCTGGAAATTCGTGTTTTGCCTCCTTTTGCAAGAAATCACCCACGAAATGGTGCCCAAAGCCATGGGGAATGGGCAGTCTTCATTCATTCACACAGTGGGAGCTATCTGGGTCATTTCCTTCACGTTTTTCAGCAAAAGCTTGCATTTTTCCATGCCTGGGAGTTCGTTTTTGCATATGCAGTAGCCTGGGAGGGAAGGGCCACGTTTTGGGGACTGTAGGGAGGTCGTTTTTGCCCCTGAATGTCCAGGGACGTTTTTCTAAAAACGGATTTGGCTTCCTGGGTCATTTCCCAACTTCCCATTTTCGTTTTTGTGGGTTCCCACGTTTTTCTAAGTCAGCTGAAACCCCCTCTCATGCATCCCACTGTGGAAAACGTTTTCTTCATGCCCAGCAATTGTGGTTGTTGTTAAGTGCATCATGTTTTGGATTTGAATCTGTAAGCAAGAAACTGGAATGGTAGTGGACAGAATTAGCTTGATAAACCTAGTGTAGGGGATATCCTCTCAAGAAGATCAAGAGGGCTGGCTACTTTTCTATGCACACCCTGAGAGCACTAGAAAGGAAGGTATGGCTTGAGGGACTGTGTGGCAGTGAAGAGAATACTTCCTGGTGTTGGGTGTGTAGGCATTGTGAGTGCCAAGCTGAACAGATCTGGGAAGGGTACCCATAGCTCTGTGGTTGAGCTCACTAGCTTAGCAATTCTTCCTCCCCATCTCCTAGCAGCCTGATAAACCCAATTGTAGATTGGCTTGGCTCATTTTGGTGTATGCTTGGCTATGTGTGAGTCTGTTGTTCCCTGGTCCCTTGTAGAGATCATGCCCAGCTCGGGGGTGGCAGTGGTGCTGAGAGATTGAGGAGCACACTGGCCTACGGTTGGGTGGAACGTTGCAGTTGTATAGCCAGTTGCGTGGGACTGCCTTATTGAGATAAGTATTCTCTTGTGTAAATTGGCAATTATCATTTGATGAATGTTATGAATGTATGATGGATGTGAAATTCTTAATATTCCGCTGTGATCTTCTTAAAAACCATACATTTCCATCTATCTCTGTTATATTATGTTCATGCTTATGATTAAACGTTTCATAGGGCTAGATGCCCAGTTTAATATCGCATCTGTTATGCATTTGTATATGTATATATATTCTTGTTTATTTGAATGCTTGCTGAATGAGAATGGGGCTGGATGCCCGGTTTAACCGTCACGATCCTCTCCATTTAGCTGGTTGGATGGGAGGGGACGTGACACATATCATGTCACCACTAGATTCCTTTTTCAATGGGATTTTGAATATTTATGTCAATAGATTCCAGTTACCAATTTGTGTTTTGCGTGTTTTTCTACAAATCTTCCTAAGTTAGATATCACTTCGCTATAGTGTGCTTGTTGGGTTGTTTGTTTAAGGTGGGAAATAGGGGTTTCAGGTTTGTATGCCTACAATGGATAGGAAATTAACGATATAACAATTTACTCTTTGGAAACCATCTCCAAAATTTTTAGGTCAAATACAATTTATTTATTTGTATCCCTCCAATGGTTTAGGTCAAATACAACCCATTGGAAACCATCCCCATAAGTGTATTAATAGCGTTTTTTATAAAATCACCCCCATAAATATCTTAAGGGTGGTTTTTACAAGGCTGCTACTAAAATTACTTGCGATTTGGACATTTAAGGTTTGTACACTTATAGAGGTTTGTAAGAAACAACCTTTAAAAGTATTGTTCATGTAATTTATAACAATGATTTATAAAAAAACACCGCCAAAACATATTTTTTTAATAAACAGTTAGGATAGTTGTTGGAAATACGCTAATGAAGGATTTAGGTGATTAAATACAAATGTATTGAAGTGTTGTTAAAATATCAACATCTCACATCGAACATAACCAATAGCCAACAGACGACTAACGATGTTAAACACTGTTTTTCTAAGGAAAAAAACCACATCTTCTATTCTTTAGATAAAAAAAACACTCTTAAGGTGCATATGGCACTTTATAAAAATATGGATGGATCTAATAAATACCAGAAAGTACTATCCCCATCATACAATATCTACCGCATATTTATTCCTCTATCATTATAATTTAATTATCAATTCAGCTAAAAACAACTATAGATACTAATTGTCCAAAATCAAGCCGATGCAATAATACAAAAAGAAAGTAGAAGTTACCAACGGTCTAATAAAATTAAACCTATAGCATCAACAATTCTTGTCTAAAATCATAGATTCAACCATCCTGAATTTCCCCCATTATAAAATATCCCAAGGGAAGAGACAGAGCATCTTTTTGTAAGTGCCTTTGCTTTAACATTCAATTCTTAATAAACATGAGTAAATGTAACATGTCGAAACATTTGCGTATTATATTTGATCTGTTGAACAAGTGGAAGTAAGGATATATTCTATATATGAAGCTTACTCTTCATATAAGATATAACAAGCATCGAGTCACTGGATACTTGAAGTTGTAGAATCCATTTATCCAAAGTTGTCTTTAATTAAAAATTTAGAGCCTTAAATTCTCCAAAGTTGTTAGACCCTCTACATAAATTACCTATGAGATGAAAATAATGTGTATTTGAAGTATAAAGTGTACAACCTAGTTTGAAAATGTATTCCTAGCCCTATCATTCCCCATCAAAATACCCCCAAGCTTTAGCCTTGTCCACCAAGACCTCACCCACTTGTCTAGTATTAATAGTCTTCTGAGGATATTTACAAAATTAAAAGATAGCACATAGTTGAGATGAAAACTGGAAAGTAACATAAGGTATATCTTTAAAAATCACATTATTTAGGGAAATCCAAATCCCCCAAAATACTGGAAAGGGTATGCTTCTATAAATTTTCAATATTATTTGAACAATCTTCGATTGTGGCCTCTCCCTTTTTTTTTGAGCCATTGTTCTATGTCCTTCTAGATTTGTTGCGTGAAAGAGAACTCAATAAAAAGGTGTATATTGGATTCAACACCTTTCGAACAAAGAATACAAATGTTAATCCCTGACATACTCCTTTTTTGTATCACATTGCACATATAAACCTTATTGTTTACAACTAACCACATAGGCAATTTTGTTTTCACCAGAGCTTTGTTCTTCCACATTTTGGACCACCACCACTTTATTTCTTGTTGCTCATTGGAAAACAAAGAAATGTATCCCATCCTTGCAATGTAGTAGCTTCCAACCTTGTTCAAGGCCCAAATAAGCTCATCGTGTTCATCCTTCAATCAAATATGTGCTCTAAGCATCTAAAATAAATAAAAACCCCAGAATTGTAAGTAGGAATTTGCCAGATATAAGTCATGTGTCGATAACCACCCCTGCTTCCAAGCATCAATAGTGTTAGGATTTGCTAGTTGGTTCATAGTACACTTTCTAATTTCTTGTAGGTGTTGTATCAAGTATCCAAGAAGGAAAGTGCCTTGACCATACCCCATAATTATGTCTACACCAACCATGACCTGGTTCCATTACCTATTTTATAGGCCAAGTGTGGACCAATAGTAGGAAAATCCAAAGTCAATGATTCCCATTGCTTGGAAACATTGTGTATGCTCTTCCTTTCCTTCCTGATCGAAACCAACATAGCCTTAGGACCAATGTATTTTTGTAATATTATTTTCTTCCAAAGTTTGTCTTTAGTAATTAGGTTCCAAAGAGATTTGGTATCCAGAGAAGTTCCAAAAACATGAATTTATTGATCCCCCAACACCCCTCAGCCTTGGGCTTGGAAATAGATTACCATTTGACTAAATGTATGCCCGATTTATCATTATTCCACCTCCACAAAAAAATTGAAGTAATTTTTCCTAATTTTTTCAAGAACACCCTTAGGAATATGTGCTAGTAAGTGCCAAGACATTGTAATAACCTCTAGCAGTGATTTGACCAATACTAATCTCCTACCTCTGCACATCCATCGGTTGGACCATAAATTAATTAGTTTCTCAATCTAAGTTAGGAGACAACCCCAATAATTCTTTCCATATCCTGTAAGCTTGAGGATGAAACCCAAGTATTTAATCCCTTCCTAAAAGTTAGTATGCCTGAAAGGAAATAAGTCTATCAAATTTTGGATCAACATTTCATCAATATTATTGAAAATCATAGATGATTTTGTTGTTAAATTCCATTCATATAGTGGTGATATATAATTGTAATATCTCGCTAAAAAATTAGCCTTCTTACACCAAGCCATAATAGAAAATAAGTACATCAACAAGATAACAGGTGAGAAAATGTGACATTTCCCACAATTTTTGTAGCTAGAATTTTCCTCATCCTTTTAGCCTCAGCAAGAGCCCTACTTAAACCTTCATCCACTAATATGAATAAGGTGACAATTGGCATTGCTATCTGAAGCCCCAGGTGGGCTTAATGAATTTTGAGGTCGATCCATTAATGAGGAAAGTGAAATTAGTAGAGGTCGTGCACTCCATGATCCATTTTACAATTGGTAAGCAAAATCTAATATGTATTGGAAGCATCCTCAAATAGATCCAACTCACCCTCTCATATGCTTTCAAGAGGTCCAACTTGATCACCCATACTGTAATATGATAGGTTTTTATGGAATGAAGACCTCTTATGTTGAACCTATAGCTTCATGGATATCTTGACCCTCTAAAAATCCAAATTGCTAAAGAGAAATTAATTGAGAAAACAATTTCTTCAATATAACTGCCAAAAAAATCCAAACTGCTAAGGAAAAATGAAACAAGACAACACTTTATTTAATCTAACTTCCAGCAAGGAGAAATGACACAGATGCACAAGGCAATGGGTCTAAATCCCTTAAAGGTCTCATGAACCAAATTTTAGGTATGAGAGCATTAGAAATAACAACAAATGATGCTAATATTTTTTTTGTAGTTCAAACCTCTTCAACAACCCTAAGAAGGTCATCACCAAGCATCTCAAAAAACCCTAAATAAAACTCCACAATCCACCCATCAGGGCCCGAACTCTTGTCTTTGTGAAAGGAAGATAAAGCACCTGATAATTCCTCTTTAGTGACCGTCTCAAGCATCCAATGGTTATCCTCCTCGTTGACTAAGTTATAAAAACATAAATTTATTTTTATTATCTTAGCAATATTGGCTCTTGGAGGTTCTTTGTAAATATTTTTAAAATATATTACCCCCATCTCAACCAAGCAATGGAAATGCCTTACTAATACTCATTCCTCATGATCTTTAATTTCCCAAATGATATTTATACTCTTCCTATGATTAGCAAATTGATGAAAATATTTTGTGGTGAGATCACCCAAGTAAAACCAAATGACCTTGCTTTTCATTTTCCAATCCAACTCTCTATCCCTCAGCAACTTAACCTTCATTTATTCTAAATATTTTAACCTCTTCATCTCTTCTTCATTTAAATTTCACCCATATTACCATAAAATAGTTCAAAGTTATCCTTTTCAATCTCCACAAGTTGACTATCCCTATTCTTTTATCTTTCAACCACCTTTTCTCTCAATAGCTTGAGTGTAGAAACAATTTGTTCACATGCAGAAGTACCAATATTTGGATCAAAGTTCATCCAAACCCCTTTACCATTGACTAAAATATAGGCTCCTCAAGCTATCAGAGGTTGAATTTTAATGGAGTTCCTAGGTTAGCATGACCTAAGTAACATAATGGATTATGTTCGGAGCATTAATTAGAAATATTCTACGACAAAAATGCAACCACTCTTTGTAAGATGATGTCAAAGATCTAAAATATATGAATTATTTTTGAGATGGCTATTGGGACTTCCCTATTGTTTTTCCAAGTAGGCCCCATCGAAATAGTTTTGATATCCACTAATCTAGAACCTTCAAAATGAAAATGGAAAAAAATAGCTAGTATATCAACCCTAGCAGATTCACGCCACACCTCCCTTTAGTTATATGTAAAATTTAAATACCCCCCAAAATCAAATTATGTCCATTTACACATTGAAGATAAAATAACCTTTTCCAGAGTTTGTTTGTTTGCACAAGGTCCCTACACATTCAGTATGGTAATGGGAAAGTCTAGACTACTACTGAAAAAGACCATGCACATGCTTGACAAAAATTAAAAACAATTAGTTAAATTTGATCTCTAATTCCAACTAGTGATGATTCCTACTAATAAACCCTCTAAATCAAGTGCTAAAAATACCAACCCCCAAATGATATTTTCAGATCACCCACCAAGATATCACCTCTCCTCATCAATTCCTATAACAATACAACATTTAGTTTGTCAACCTCCACTAAATGTCCAAGGGGAAATTTCTTCTACTAACCCCCCAAAATCTGAATGTTCAAAGGGAAATTTTCATCTTAGAATAGAAGTATGGGGGTCATCTTCTCTAAGAACGCCGCTAATATGATTTCAACAGTCTTGCTTAATTTATCTAGATGCTTTCTCCTTAGAATGTTGAATAGAAGATTTTATGCCCACATAAATTGTATACGGAGCTTGTATGTAGTCCACCCTCAAGCCACCAAAGGGTAAATATACCATCTTATCTTTTCTTTTCAGAGGTATTAAATAATAATTCCCTCTAGCCCAAGTTGTGGTGGCAAAGATTTGTTGTTCTAGTCCCTTGCCACTCTTTAAAAAATCAGAATATTTATCAGGGTCAATAGATGGGGGTTCCATTCTCCCTTCCTTGTCAGGCTGAGGGGATTTAAAGTTTTTGTTATGAGATGGAGAGTTTCCTAAACTATATTGTCTATCCCAAATTTTACTAAGAATGGGTAAGGAATTCCTAATATAGAGTGGAAGAGTATTAGGGGTTTGATGACTTGTTAAGGAGGGATCACATGCTTTACCACTCATAATGCCTCCAACATGTGTTGAAGTGTCCTCATTTTGATGTAGAGAGAAGAGTACCTTGGACAATGTTGGAGTTGTAACAATGTTATATGAGATCTTCAAATGTAGGAAAATATCATGAAGTGGAACCTAGATGGATCCCACCACCATCTTGATTCCCACATTTTGATCTCAATCCTCCATAGCTTCAAACCTAGGGATATTGTTGTCCTCACATTCAACTTTTGTTTACCCAAACTAAGTTCCCCCAGCTTCCTTTTCCATGGTAAAACTATGTGCATCCTTCTATGCTACATAACCTTTCTTTCTTTTCCAAATGTGTTTGATAAAACGTTGTTCACAATCCAAGTATATATGGATGTAACTGTGACAACCTGCACAATGAAAGGACACATTCACATAGTCTATGGTTTTATTGGAAAATTTATTTCTAACAACCACTTCTACATAATCATATAAGACTTTGTGCACATTGATCTCCACAAATATTTTGGCCACCGTGCAATATATATTCTTTTATAAGACCCATATACCAATCAAACTTTACCCAAAATATTACTAATTGCCTCAAGAATAGGGTTTGTCCATAGCTCCATTGGGAGGCAAGGAAGCTTGACCTAGATGGGGATATTCATAGTTACGTGCATTTGAGAATCAAAACATGGATGCCAAGGTTTTAAGACCAAGTAGGGAAGATCCTTCAAATCGCCCCCCCAAAAAAAATATATAAGTCGTCCTCCTTAGAGTGAAATATGAAGCCTACCCAACCCTAGGAGAGAATATGATAGGTCGATCCATATCCAATAATGGGTGTCTAGTGGAATTGTAATAATCCATTCAATTTTTTTCTTTTAAGATCGATGAGTCTTCAATTTTCCAATGAGGGTTTTACCACAAATTGAAGGAATTGATCAACCTTTAGATCATCACATGCTACTAACCTCACACTAGGGTCTTTACTCTTCAAAACCTTCCCCCTCTTCTTGAATCCCATCGATAACTTCTTTATTGCTTCCAAGCAACCTCTGAAACAAGAAACATCTAGTTTCCCACCCATGAACTCTACACCACACACCTTAGAATTTTCATGAGGAGTCTATGGAATGGAAAAATTTATGATATTTTCTATTGGTGGAGTTGCTAGAAATAAACCAACAATATTAAAAGGCATAATTTTTGTTCTCTTACCCCTCAAGGAAGCTGCAGTGTTGAGGTGTTCAATTACTTCTCCACTTCCAATCGAGCAATTACAATCTGAAGAGAAATTTCCCACCTATACAACTAGGAGTGAATTGATAACTTGTACCTAGATATCTGACAAGATATCAGGATTCCCATTAGACCCATTGACTATAGTTTCGTTAGGCATGATAAAACGACCCAATAAGGTACTATTGTAGTAATCTCCAACCTCTTCACTAGGGTTGTGATATTAAGATAATGAACAATGATCTGATCCTCAAAGAGCATTTCCTTTGAGTAATTGACCAATTTTTGGTCGAATTCCTTAGCCTTTAGGCATTTACCATCAAAATTAATGATGTTAAACAATTGTGCAAGTTAAGATAGTATTAGAGAGTGTTTAGTAGTCAATGTTTAATTTTGGTTTGTGGGATGCGAGTTAATGATTTAATGGTCATTTATAGGATAGAGTAAAACATTAGAGGGTTATTAGCATCATGATTCTTACTAAATATTTGACACTTAATCTAACCTAACCCATGCACCTAACATAGAAACATAACCTATGCATCAAACCCACGCATTGACTAATCAATACAATTAATCCATTTAGCTAGACCACACACATAACCCATGCAAATAACCTACATACATAACCTAAGTACATAATCGATATAGGATGTAACCTATTCTATTAATGAATACATGTAACCCATCCACCAAACCCACACAATGATTCCTCTTGTCCCATTCTATTGAACTTTGTTTCAATCAACACTGACCCAATGGAGTGGCATCTTGACCCCTCTTTTTTATTGATGCATAAAATATCCTTTTACTCAAGAGGGAAATGGTCACATATAAGATGTAAGGGTTAGGTATGCCACTTATCTACATCGCTTATATTAGTTAGGTACATCGCTTATGTGCACGTGTTAGGTGCATATGTTAGTTGTGTTGCTTACATGTGTTAAACTAATGAATGTCCTACATGTGTGTGGTTTATGTATGCATACCTTTGGAATTATGTGATCTCTCTAATTCAACTTTCTTCTTGGAATCAATGTATGATAAGCATCTCTATGACATGATTTACTTAGGAAATAAACTCATTGTTGTGACCATGCTTGAGGTTGAGTGTTTAGGGAGTTATGGGTCATTAAGTGAGTGATTGTATTTGGATGTTATGGGTTGTAGGGCAATGCGTTGGTGTTTTTGGGTTAGGGGATTATGAATTTTGGTCCCTTGGTTAGGAGGTCACTAATATATTAATGCTAACCCCTAGGACCTATCCGTCTTGACTAATGTGCATGACAACCTTTTACTCAAGAGGAGAATGGTTACCAATGAAATCCATGGGTTAGATTGTGGGTATCTGTATTGTCACTTATATTTATAAATGTGTTGTTGCTTATGTATCTAGTTGTGTCATCTAGGTGTGTAGGTATCACAAACCACCACATAAGACTCACACTGAGAGTTTTTAGTCTACGAGTGAGACATGCCCACCATTTTGACCAATAGCAGGCCAAAGGAGTCTTATGGAATAACATTTTTCTTTGAGGTTCATGTTTCATATGTGTGGTCATTGACCACCACATAGTAATTGTACATGGAATATTTTCCCTTTATATGGGCTATCGTGGCAATTTCAAGATTTAGAACAATAGGGATGGTTCTTTGGGCCTAGTCCAGGGTGCAAGGCCATATCAATTGTCTCTAGAGATATCAAATACTTTCCTAGACCACCACACAAACCATCTATAGTATTTGTGCACTAGGGATGGTTTTTGGGTCTCATGCAATGATTTTAGGCCCATTTATGATTTTGGTTTATCTAGTACTGATTATCTCTCTCACCTCATTTTGGTTGGCTTGTTTCACCTTTTAACATCTTAACACATTGCTTATCTCATGAAGCCCAAAGTTTTGAGATGTTTTAGGTGGAAACAATGCCATATCTTCTTGTCTCACTTGGTTATGGATTTTACCTTTAGACTAGTCTTGTATCACCTCATAACTCATGAACACAATCTCTCCTTATCTAATCATCTACTTGTCTTTTGAAAAAAATGTTTTATAAGGGTCTTTATGCACCCATCCTATCTCATTTTGAGCTTGACATTCTAAAAGATAGGGTCTATTTGGTTGGGTGATCCATTTGAGTTGGTAGTGCAAAAACTTTGGGTTTTGTAAACACCATGATAGGAGCTAGTATTGTTGGTTTTGCAATTGTCTAGGTCAACAAAGGATGAAATGAACAAATGCAAAGGGGGGGGTGCACCTACCCCATCTATGTATGCAAGCACCAGAGCAAAAACAAGCATGCATACAAGATTGAAGCGTGTCATTAGAGGTACTTGAACTTGTTGAGATATTGTAACTTCAAAGAATATTATATTTGTACTTTATTATTCCGGAGATGTTTCATTCCTCCGTGAAGATCTTATTGTATATCCAGAGATGTTTATTCCTCCGTTGGAATGTGGTAACTCGGGTTATTAGACTTCCCTAGTAGGGGTTGGCCCTGTATGTGTTATGTGGGTCAAAGGGTTATTAGACCACCCTAGAGGGGTCGGACCAGTTAGTTGTAGTGGGGTATTTAACCTATTGGTTAAATACGAGCCTACGTGTACTTGTGTAAAATACATATCAGAGTAGTGTATAAATAGAGGAGGTGTGTTCCTCATTATACTCACTCACTCACTTGAAAAAGGCGCATTTGTGGAGGAGAGGTCTGCTATGGAGGAGAAGGAGCTTATGCTCAGGGTTTGCATCTTTTTATATTGCTGGTCATCTATATTGAGGAAGCTTTGCTGGGTTTTCTACCCCATGAGGGTTTCCCAGGATAAATCTCTGTCTCTTGTGTTTATGCTATGCTTGTTGTTTCTTCAGTGATCCTGTATATGCTATTATTGTGAAATGGAATGTAATGCTGCTATTTTCTGTCTTAGCATATTGAATGTTAACATGGTATCAGAGCTAACCTGAAGGAAGACAAGGTATGGCACTAAAGACACTTGCTTTACTTACGACAATTTGAAGGTTAGGGTTTTACATAGCAAAAACCAGTCATCGTAGCACTTTAGCTATAAATCCGTTTTGGCGAACTTTTCGGATCTGAAATTGTTACAGGACGAAGCTAAGATCTCCAGGTACCTTGTGTCCAAAGGAAAACCTCTAATTCGTTGTACTTTGTGATTTATGATCTGTACAATATAGGGTTTCTGCCTCTTCCAGATCTGAGTCAAAATCAGGTGACCTTGGGAAAAAGGTCATAACTTGGACTAGGAAGCTCCAAATGAAATTTCGTGAAAAGTGACAGGTAGTACACAGACTTTACTATCTCAGAAAACTTTTTCAGAGGCCGAAGTTGAACCAGTGACACGTGGCACGCCGTACAAGTTCGCTCTCCTGTATTATCCCATAAACAGGTCACGTTGCGACACTTGGAATAACTCTCTCTCAGAGAATCCAATTGAGGTCAGACCTGTCAGGATGGAAAGATAACAGGCCGAGATATCTCAGAAAACTTTTTCAGAGGCCGAAGGTCAAACAGTGACACGTGGAACGCCGTGCAAGTTCGCTCTCCTGTTTTTTCCCAAAACAGGTCACGTTGCGACATTTGGCATAACTCTCTCTCAGAACATCCAATTGAGGTCAGACCTGTCAGGATGGAAAGCTAACAGGTCAGGCTATCTCAGAAAACTTTTTCAGACCCTGTGGATCAAAAATTTCGGAGTTACACCAGAAACAATCAGGTACATATTTCTGTCAAAACAGAATTATTTTTTGGTACCTTCATTCATGGCTTCCGAAATTTAGGGCTTTGAAGAAAGTTGGAATTTTTGTAATCGGAGACCACGGCTGGATGCTACTCATCAAAATAGAAATTTAGAGACCAAGATCAGAATTTTTGGTTGGGCAGAAGTCCGGGCTTGATTAGACCCTAGTTCGGGACTTTGATCAGAAAAGTGAAAAATTAGGGCTTCTGTAAAAATGGGAATTTTTTGAAATCTGTGACCACGGCTGGAAACTCCTCAGAAAAATAGAAGCTTAGAGCTTTGGATCAAACTTTTTGATGGGGAAAAAGAGTGGGCTTCATCAAACCCCAGTTCAGGGTCACGTCCAGTGAATCCGAAAGTTTCAAAGGCAAAATTGAGGAGTAAAACTTTGCAGTTTTCAAATTCTAAATATATCAGTTTGATCAGCTCATCAAGGCGCATATTTCTATCCTTTCGGAAGTCTGAAATTCAAAGTTTGAATTTTTGGGGTTTCTCTGACAAACCCATATCCAGCTCCAGGTCCAGTTCTTGCAAATCAAGTGGATAGGGTTAATCCTAGAATAAGATGGATTGGTCACCTACATAAATGAAGGAGTTCATGTTTCAGAGGGAGATGAGGCTAAGGCTTTACATAAGGAGATTACAAGCGATCTCGATAGGTATGACTCATCGAGGTATGTTTTGAGATTTGTTCATGATTAAGTTTATGGTATGTTTGTCTTCATGTTATTACAGTTAGTACAATCCTGATTTTAGATTTGTTGTATCACCTTAACAAAATTATGAATGCATGATAGAAGATATTCATTGGTTAGGGTGTTGACACTTATGATTGTACTAATGCATTATGGTGTTGTGTGAGGTTGAGGTTGTCTGCTAACAAGATATAGGTACATCACAAAAGACAAATCAGGCTCCATGACCATGAAAACATGAAGACAAAGACTCATCCATAATCTTTGTTCTACTTACGAGGTATGTATGACTTTGTTATATTATGCTTAACCTATGAGACATGCAGGTTCTAGCTCAGGATCTCTAAATCATTGAAGAGATTGTTTAGGTATGTTGTACATAACCAAGTAGGTATACTAATCCAGGTATGTTTCCCATGAATCTTACCTTGTGTTAGGATCCCTTATATAAGTATATTTGGAATGATTGGTTATGCTTATTCATAAAGTTAGTAATCAAGGGATTATGCATATTATATCTTTTATCAATGATATGCATGAATAAAAGAAGACTTCCCTGAAATCTTGAATACTAATGTTTATTAACTATAATCATGACTATACGTTTTCAAGATTATTTAGTACTATAATGTTTTGATAGCATTTAGAATATACTAATGAGTGTATGTTTGTGTATGAGATCATGAGGATGACTCTTGAGCATGCACAGTGGTACAGAATGAATAGAAGTTCAAAAGACATACAGAAGATCAAGCGGGAGGCAGCCACACAAACATAAAAGATAAGTATTTGAGTTGCTATTTGAAATAGTAATGATATTGCCTGCATGCATATTTGTATTCCTAGAATATATAATGCTGAGTGTAAACATTCATAGAGCATTGAACAGTATACAACTAATGTGCATATGTTTGGACAAACATTCCATTGTTGCTTGTCTAGAATGAAACCTCTTTGCTGACATGCTGAGAGTTGTGCACACTCTCGATAGTATGTTCTGGTAGAGATGGAAGGCATCTAGATAACCACTGTATGCATACAGGATATGGGAAAGTGTTGTGCCAAAGTATTGGTCAAAATAGTTGCATCACTATGTAAATGATATCTGTATGCATAATGGGTTATCTTTTGATGATTATGAAGTATTACTAATCATGTACTTAATTTTGATTTGTAGGAAAGGTCATGAAGAATGATGGACACCGTACAAGTGGTGGATGTTCAAACAAGAAGATTTACAAATCAAACAAAATATAGAAGGCTCATGGCTAGAAGATTCTCTTAGAAAGGGGAAGAGAATCACGACAAGATGTTTGCTCCAAGTATGGTGTAATTAAAGAAGAAGTATGAATCAGGTTCTGTATAGGTACCTAGGATCGATAATAATTTGATAAGCTTAATGATCACCATGGGTGATGTGGATCTCAACCTTTGCTACAAGGTTGAATATGATACACATATGACATGGATGCAAGAAGGAACTCACCACAGAGTTCGAATGATATTGAGGCTCATATCAGTAGACCCATCTAACGAGAGATGGCACAGATAGATATGCAGAAGATCATTCAATGCAGAAATGAAAATGAAAGATCTCAAATTGATGCTTTACTTCCTAGGTCTGGAAGTATGGCAAGGCTCAGAAGAAATATTTCTCAACCAGGGAAAGTATGATGAGAAATATGACTTGAGGTGTTGGAATGGCCACTCTTATGGATTCCAACTTGAAGCTGTTAGGGGATAACTCATCAGAGTTAGTGGATATAACTCTGTACAGTCAAATTATTGGGTCATTGATGTATCTAACATATACTAGATTATATATATGCTTTGTAATGAACACCTTGAGTTAGTATCTAGTGGAAACTAGATGTGTTTACCTGATAGTTGCAAAGCATGTGATGAGGCACATAAAGGACACGATAGAATTTGATCTATGCTATCTTGAAGATCATGACTTCAGATGGCTATTCAGATTCTGTTTGGGCAGGAAGTGTATCAGACAAGAAGAACACATCGAGAGGATGTTATTGTCTGGAATTAGCCATGATCTCGTGGTTTAGCTGGAAGCAGTCTAGTGTGGCTCTCAGCACAAGCGGATTATATGGCTGCTTGCTCTGCTAGTTGTGAAGAAGTTTGGCTTTAGGATTGTTTGACTTAGAGATAGAACCAACTGAGATCCTATGTGATAATTAGAGTTGTATCAAGATGACATAGAATCTAGTGTTCCATGATAAGTCAAAGAACATAGGGAACTAACAAGATATGACACAGAAAGGAACTCTAAAAGTTTGAATTTGTAACAGGTTACCGTTGTACTAACCAAGCCTCTACGTCAAGTGAAGAAGTTACCAACCAAACCTCTGTCTCGAGTGAAGTTTGAATACTTCCGAGACAAGCTTGGTGTAGTTCAAAAGGACCCTCCTCGAAAGGGGGAGTAGTATAGTCACTGCTGATGAGATTGTCTCATCAAACAACAAGGTCGTTGATGAGGTAACCTGTTCTCTACACCCAGTCACTTAGAAATAGTTAGATTTAGGACTATTTTATTTCTGTTTAGTTTTACTCATACATGATTTTTGATGTTAGATGTATTGGTGAGAATACATGCTAGAGGTATACATGCTTTTGATGTTAGATGTATACATGATGTTAGATGTATTAGTGAGAATACATGCTAGATGTATACATACTTTTGATGTTAGATGTATACATGATTTTGATGATAGATGTATTAGTGAGAATACATGCTAGATGTATACATGCTTTTGATGTTAGATGTATACATGATTTTGATGTTAGATGTATACATGATTTTGATGCTAGATGTATACATGATTTGATGATAGATGTATTAGTGAGAATACATGCTAGATGTATACATGCTTTTGATGTTAGATGTATACATGATTTTGATGCTAGATGTATACATGCTTTTGATGTTAGATGTATACATGATTTGATGATAGATGTATTAGTGAGAATACATGCTAGATGTATACATGCTTTTGATGTTAGATGTATACATGACTTGATGATAGATGTATTAGTAAGAATACATGCTTTTGATGACAGATGTATACATGATTTTAGATGTATTAGTAAGAATACATGCTTTTGATGTATGATGTATACATGCTGCTGATGCTAGATATTGATTATGTACTTGCATGGATGAGGATACTTGTACTTGTATTGATGAGAATACAGATTGAGGGGATTGGATCATCCCTGGACTTCCAGTCCTAAAGAGAGCCGTAGACGTGAAGTCTCCGAGAATGAAGTCCTTAGTGGACAGTTGAGGGGATTGGATCATCCTTGGACTTTCAGTCCTAAAGAGAGCCGTAGACGTGAAGTCTCCGAGAATAAAGTCCTTAGTGGACAGTTGAGGGGATTGGATCATCCCTGGACTTCCAGTCCTAAAGAGAGCCGTAGACGTGAAGTCTCCGAGAATGAAGTCCTTAGTGGACAGTTGAGGGGATTGGATCATCCCTGGACTTCCAGTCCTAAAGAGAGCCGTAGACGTGAAGTCTCCGAGAATGAAGTCCTTAGTGGACAGTTGAGGGGATTGGATCATCCCTGGACTTTCAGTCCTAAAGAGAGCCGTAGACATGAGGTCTCCGAGAATGAAGTCCTTAGTGGACAGTTGAGGGGATTGGATCATCCCTGGACTTTCAGTCCTAAAGAGAGCCGTAGACATGAGGTCTCCGAGAATGAAGTCCTTAGTGGACAGTTGAGGGGATTGGATCATCCCTGGACTTTCAGTCCTAAAGAGAGCCGAAGATGTGAGGTATTCGATAATGAAGTCCCGAATGAACAGGCAGGGGATTGCATCGTCCCCGGACTGAGGTCCCAGAATAGAACCGTAGACTGGGTCTCCGATAATGAAGTACTGAATGAACAGGCAGGGGATTGCATCGTCCCCGGACTGAGGTCCCAGAATAGAACCGTAGACTGGGTCTTCGATAATGAAGTCCTGAATGAACAGGCAGGGGATTGCATCGTCCCCGGACTGAGGTCCCAGAATAGAACCGTAGACTGGGTCTTCGATAATGAAGTCCTGAATGAACAGGCAGGGGATTGCATCGTCCCCGGACTGAGGTCCCAGAATAGAACCGTAGACTGGGTCTCCGATAATGAAGTCCTGAATGAACAGGCAGGGGATTGCATCGTCCCCGGACTGAGGTCCCAGAATAGAACCGTAGACTGGGTCTCCGATAATGAAGTCCTGAATGAACAGGCAGGGGATTGCATCGTCCCCGGACTGAGGTCCCAGAATAGAACCGTAGACTGGGTCTCCGATAATGAAGTCCTGAATGAACAGGCAGGGGATTGCATCGTCCCCGGACTGAGGTCCCAGAATTGATCCGTAGACTGAAGTCTCCGAGAACTGAAGATTGGATTGTATCATCCATGGACCTATGTCCTAAAAGGAGCAGGATTGATCATCCTAGGAATATGATCATGTGATGACGATGCTGATGATCGTATGATGACGATGCTGATGATCGTGTGATGACGATGTTGATGACGATACTGATGATCGTATGATGACGATGCTGATGATCGTGTGATGACGATGCTGATGATCGTGTGATGACGATGCTGATGATCGTATGATGACGATGCTGATGATCGTGTGATGACGATGCTGATGACGATACTGATGATCGTATGATGACGATGCTGATGATCGTGTGATGACGATGCTGATGATCGTGTGATGACGATGCTGATGATCGTGTGATGACGATGCTGATGATCGTATGATGACGATGCTGATCGTGCTGCTGTTGATAGTGTGATGATGATGCTGCTGATCGTGTGATGACGATGCTGATGATCGTATGATGACGATGCTGATGATCGTGTGATGACGATGCTGATGACGATACTGATGATCGTATGATGACGATGCTGATGATCGTGTGATGACGATGCTGATGATCGTGTGATGACGATGCTGATGATCGTGTGATGATGATGCTGATGATCGTATGATGACGATGCTGATCGTGCTGCTGTTGATAGTGTGATGATGATGCTGCTGATCGTGTGATTACGATGCTGATGATCGTAATGCTGATATTGATGTTGACATTGATGTACCAGTAACTGTTTGAGTTACTGATGAAGACAAATTGAAGAAAGCTTCCAATGATTTATAGATGTATCATGTATGATGTTGATGACTCCTTGCTCGTGCAGATGTTGTTATAATATCCTTCTCGTTAAGGGGGAGTGTTGAGATATTGTAACTTCAAAGAATATTATATTTGTACTTTATTATTCCGGAGATGTTTCATTCCTCCGTGAAGATCTTATTGTATATCCGGAGATGTTTATTCCTCCGTTGGAATGTGGTAACTCGGGTTATTAGACTTCCCTAGTAGGGGTCGGCCCTGTATGTGTTATGTGGGTCAAAGGGTTATTAGACCACCCTAGAGGGGTCGGCCCAGTTAGTTGTAGTGGGGTATTTAACCTATTGGTTAAATACGAGCCTACGTGTACTTGTGTAAAATACATATCAGAGTAGTGTATAAATAGAGGAGGTGTGTTCCTCATTATACTCACTCACTCACTTGAAAAAGGCGCATTTGTGGAGGAGAGGTCTGCTATGGAGGAGAAGGAGCTTATGCTCAGGGTTTGCATCTTTGTATATTGCTGGTCATCTATATTGAGGAAGCTTTGCTGGGTTTTCTACCCCAAGAGGGTTTCCCAGGATAAATATCTGTCTCTTGTGTTTATGCTATGCTTGTTGTTTCTTCAGTGATCCTGTATATGCTATTATTGTGAAATGGAATGTAATGCTGCTATTTTCTGTCTTAGCATATTGAATGTTAACAGAACTCCAGTGGGAGAAATATCATTTCCCTAATTTTACTGACCCGATAAACTCCTATTGACAACATCAATTTTTTTGTTGTGAGTTATACCTTGTAGAACAACGATGTGTCACCATTGCATAATTTACTATTGAACACACGTTGATATTAATAGGGGGGGTGAATCAATATAATACAACATTTTTATTTATTTAAACATTCATTGACCATGAGAAAGCAATCGTGCATAAGATCAACCACAATATACATAATTTATATGGAAACCCTTTTGGGAGAAAACCACAAAAAACCTTTATAATTTCATAGGCACCAACCTACTGTTACAAAAATTTGTAGGCACCTACCTATTGTTACAAAATTTGTAGGCACACACCTACTAGAGACACCAATCCCCAATGCTAAGCACCAAACTTAGTAAGTGACACCAATATTTGTTTGAATAACACCAACCTTCAATTACAATATACTTCTTCAATAGACAATGAACATTTGCATTGTCTTGACTATGTCTGCTTGCTACTTATGCTTTTACAATCTATGCTTGATATTTCTTCCTTCTCCACATTTGCTCACTACTTCTTCCTTTACCAGATCTTGAATTGTTCGTTATTTTTTCCTTTACCAGATTTGCTCACTATATCGTCACATATATATTCTTCTTCGTCGCTCTCACCTTTTGGATTGATATTCAATTTTTTACTCATATCATATTCACCTCTTCAAATATTACATTGCACACATTTCTCTTCAAGTATAACATTGATTTATATACATGATCATGAACCATATCGAAGAGACGTGTTGATTAATTAACTATATAATTAATTCTTTTTATTTCAGCTTGGAAAATACCATGGGTGTTCAAAACCATGGGATTGAAACCCATAATGTAAAACCATTTTTAATATACTTTTTACATGCACTTTTACTTTTGAAACCATGAACTTGAAACCAATGGCTTGTAAAATATTTCTTTAACTTCTTTTTGTGCATTTTAAAATATACTAGTAAAATTCACTTGTTACTTTTTCACGTGCACCCCCTTTTTTATACTTGTAAGCACACACACACACACAATCTAGAGATGATCCCCCTTACTTGCAAATGCCTTAGCATAATATCAATGATAACATGTTCAATGCAATGCCTTAATAATGACATCAAAAGAAACATGTTCAACAATCTCTGCCTTTGTCATTGATGGCAATTTTGTGACAAAATACATAATCCACTGGGAATATAAAGAATTATCCCCCTATTTGCAACTCCCTCCCTTGCTGCAACACTCCCCCTGTCTGCAACTCTCCCCCTTTGACATCAATGGAAAGGGGATGCTCCCCATGAAATTGTTCGTCTCCTTAAGCAATTAGCGACTATATGAGATGGATATTACTGCCAATTTCTGTCTAAGATACTCAAATGCGTCTTTGGGAAGTGGTTTTGTGAAAATATTTGCAATCTATTCTTTGGTGGCAATATATTCCAACTTGAAATTCTATGCATCTACTTGTTATCTTAAGAAGTGATACTTGATTGTAATATGCTTTGTTTTCGAGTGCATAACATGATTCTTTGAAATATTTATTGCACTTATGTTGTCAAAAAGTATTTAGATTGGATGATCATATTTTACCTTGATATCTTTAAATGTCCGCTTCATCCAAAGAACTTGTGTGCAACATGATGTTGTTTCTATATACTCGGCATCTACTATGGATAGAGAAATTGAAAGCAATTTCTTGCTCAACCAAGACACTAGATTGTTGTCCACAAAGTATGTTCCTCCACTTGTACTTTTCCTATCATCGACATTGCCTACACAATCTAGATTACTATATGTTGTTAGAGTAAAATTTTTAGATCTTGAGTAGCACAATTCGAATTTCAAAGTACCCTTTAGATATTTGAATATTCTTTTCACTGGTTGCACATGAGTTTTTTGGGTGGCTTGAAACCGTGCAACCAATCCTACTTCTTGCATAATGTTCAACTTTGATGTCATCACATATAATAGGCTTCCAATCATTGACATCTACAATGCTTTATTTTCTTTTGGAGATTCATAATCGTTGCTCAATTTATAACCTGTGACAATGGGTGTGCTGACTAGTGCACAATATTCCATTATGAATTTCTTCAACATTTCCTTGATATACTTGGTTTGTGAAATGAACATGCCTTTGTTGGATTGAAAAATCTGTAAACCATGAAAGAATGATAGTTCACCAAGCATAGACATCTCAAATTCCTTATGCATTTCTATTGCAAACTCGTGGCACATTTTGTTCATGCTGCCTCCAATAAAAATCCATCCACATAAACCACAACAATCAACTAGTTTTAATTTTATGTCTTGATGTATAGCTTGTTGTCCGCAATTCCTTTTTTGAAGCCTTGTTGTTGTAGATATTTATCAAGTCTTGAATACCAGGCTCTAGGGGCTTGCTTTAATCCATAAAGTGATTTCTTCAACTTGCACACATGATTCTTACTTTCTTATAATAAGAACCCTTTTGGTTGTTCAATGTATACTTATTCCTCTATATTTCCATTGAGAAAGGTTGACTTGACATCCATTTGAATTAGACTTTAAATTTCTTAAAGCACACAAATGCCAAAAAAAAATTGATAGATTCTATTCTTGCAACGGGGGAAAAGGTTTCTTTGAATTCAATAGTGTTAAAGTTACAATGGCATGAGTCATTCTCCAAGTCAATCTTGTGTGTCAAGAATGAGTCTTGTGTGTCGAGGTAGTGCCTTATAGGAGTCCGAGTTGGACTCAAGAAACTTGGATAAGAATATTGAGTTGGACTCAAGAATGGTTAAGCTTCATGTGGTGAGACAATTGATTTTTGTCAAAGTGATGATGTTGTACAGTCTTTCTAGTCAAGGCTAAGGTCTTTTGTGTCAATATAGATCCTCATGTGTTGAGGTGATGCTTTGCATGTCGAAGCATGTATGGTGTGTGATGTACTACTAACCATGGTTGAGTTATTAAGTCTCCTCTAGAGACTGGCCACCTCCAAAGTGAATTACTTTAGCATATAACCACTTGGAACGATAGTAGGACAACATGATCACATCATTGGTAAAATATCCTTAGTATATTTGACATGATAATTAAGCCGACGCATGTGGATCGTGCAGATAAGACAAGAGATAAAGATAAGATGTGATACGATATGAGAGAATTCAAATTGCACATAAGAGAATTAATTAAGAGAGAATTTGAATTGTTAAACTTAAGTGAAGACTTCAGTAAATCAAAGGAGAACTCGAATTGATCACTACAATTATGTTAACAAGAAAGAATCAATTAAAGAAAGTTAACTAAGTGATAACAAAGAAGATCTAGTTAACTAAGTGTTATTGCATGACGACACTTGTGTGAAACTAAAAGACAACACTTATGTTAAACTAAAAAATGACACTTGAGTTGTGACACTTACATGACAACACTTAAGTTAGCCACCTAACTAAGTGGGAAAGATTTCAGTTAAGGGGAGAGTTCATCCTAAGACTCAGTTCCATGAGTTAATGGACTGCATGAGAATTGGGGTGCTCTTCTTCATGCAATATTGATACATCTAGATGGAGGGCAATTTCATCATGAAGCCAAAATATTAAAATAGAAGCTGATGCATGTGAAGAATATATAAATATGTTATACAGGATTGATGAATTCAATGTGAAGCGAATTCTCTTCTTCCTTGAAGGCAAGGCACTTCTATTTGTGCAAGATATTATTCTGAGTCTCTCTTCTTTATCTTTTTCTTTCTCTGTAATTTCACCGAGGGTTCTTGATGTAAAATACATTCTCTGCTATCTATCAATATACTAAGGAAGGTGTTGTGGAAAAAATTGCACAAGTGAACTCTTCCACTTGGTAGGGGGCTAAGGCTTGTAGGTTGCTACAAGGCCTCAGTCCTTGGAGCCCCTTTTGATCTAGTTTGGTATTCCTCCAAGGGATCCTAGAAGAGATTGTTAGTATAGTTCACGTCCAAACGTGAAAATATTGATTAAAAAAAATGAAATAGATTGGGGGAGAATGCAAACTTCAACAACAACCAAAGATACACTAAACCACTCTTGTATTTCCCAATGGAATAACTATACAACACCTAGGAGGTGTGGGATTCAAGGGAAGCCAATAATATCCCTTAGGCACGCCTTTCTTATCCAAACTAAATGCTAATTAGATGGAAGAACAATGGAGAGAACACTTGCCCCTAGATGGAAGGTGGCAAGGGAGCTTGGGAATGCTTACAATGGTAGGAAATGGTGGACTATGAGGAAGCTCCAACTCAAATACAGCAGCATAACCTTGATCTGATTTTTTCTCTACCAAATGAATTCCAATGGCTTCCTTTTATAGGCCAAGAGGTGGCCATAAAAAAACTAGATCCAAATGTGAACTCTCCTCCTTCATGAACTAGTTCCAAGGTACACTAGGGGGCTAATTAATGCCACCAAGTGTGTGAGGATTCGAATTCAGATCCTTGCGGACGATTGAGCCTTTAATGCGCCACTGGGAGTGAGTGGTCCCGTCATTTTGATAGTAGCGTGGCTATCGAAGGAAAAGTTGCACTAGTGTATCACAGACATTTTTATGTTAACATGTGCTATAGCGTAGGTAAATTGTGTAATACCCGCGCTACCCTTTGTTTTGACTGTTTCTTGGCACTTATGGACTCATGCTGTTTTTTGGATCTGTTGAGGATTCCCATGGTGAGATTCATTCTTTATTTTGATGACTATTTACTAGATGAATCACCGAAATTTCACATGTGTGCAACTTTTAGGTGTTTACAGATGCCCCCTAATGTATGAGGTTCGGAGGGTACTGTAGAGCCAATAATGCATCATGTTTTTCTGTTGTTTCTCTCCTGTTTTGTAATACGAAGCATATGTGGAAAAAATAAGGTTATCCCACGGGGGAATATTTGTGATGAACCTACAACAATAATTAATGAGAATACATGGGACAACAAAAATAACAAAACTCAGAATCACTTTTATATTGATCGCAGGCCAGTTCGAGGGGGAAACCTCCTTTGAGCAAGCTCAATACAAATAACTTCACGGTGCCTTCATAGGCCTCAACACACACTTATATACTAAGTCTAGGCACCAATACTATGGTTCAAAACCATGGGCCAATACAAACTATGGATCAACAATACTACGGGTGAATTACAAAGCATATGCGCCAAACAACAATAACACAAACTATGGATCAACAAATACTACGGGACGACTTACAAAGCATATGCATACAACAACAATACACTAATAAAGTAAAGACATGGGTTCCTAACATCCCCTCCCCCTTAGAAAAAGTTTTGTCCTCAAAGCTTGAGATGTGGAAATTGATGCAGAATCTGAAGGAGTGGTTCCCCTGTAGCATCCTCGGGTTGCATGCCGGGCCACTGACGCCTTTTGAGTTTTAGAGAGGATTGCATGGAAGGTTGTAGATGAAGAAGAACCATATCACCTGCGTGAAAAGTGTGCTCAGAACAGTGCTGATCGACTTGTTGTTTCAGTCGAATTCTTGCCATGTGAAGATTGTCCTGCAGAATGAGAAGAATCTGATCACAGTTTCAAAGAATCGAGTCAATTTCCTGAACTGGGGAGCTATTGAAGGTGTATGGAAGAAGAACTGGCGGTGCATGTCCAAATATTGCTTCATATGGTGTCCTTTTATATGTGGTACTGTACCACTAGAGCACTTCTAGGAAATCCATAGAAATAGTTGTCCAAATCTATGTAGGGATGGGCAAGGGTTCGAGCAGTCCCGAAAGGAGTGTCGTTTCACCCTTGTTGACCTGGAAAGTATCACAGTCAGCCACCATCCATTGAATTGTCATTTTAAGTCCCTGCCAAAAGAAGTTACATTGGTCCCAATCATACGTTTGGAGGAACCCAGAGTACCCTGCCGATGAAGAAGCATGGAGTTCATAGAAGAGATAGCCTCGTTGAACAGATTGCAACCAATTTGGAACAAGCAGAGAAATAGTTGTAAGAGAAACTGGGTCATCAAATGTGCGAGAAGGAACATCTGCCACCATATTGTCCTTACCCTTCTAGCAAGTTATCGCATAGTCATAACCCATGAGTTGGATAACCCATTTCAGGTGTGCTGTGGAGGAGACCTGTTGTTCCAGGAAATTTTCCAAACTCGGGAGATCAGTCTTGATGCAGAAATAATTCCCCAAAAGGGATGGCTGCCACTTCTGTACTTCATGCAAAATAGCCATCATGTCCTGCTGAGATGTAGATGCGGCTAAATTCTTACTGGAAAGGTCTCGTGAAGGCGACAAGCCCACTGGTGCAGCAAAGACACCCGCATATCTATCTAAGGAAGTAGTGGAGGCCGTTGGTGGGTGCATCTGAATGGAATGGAGCTAAGCGATGACACCATGTGAATTCCTCTTAAGGATATTTTCTAGGCCATGTGAACTGATGATGCGGAGAGACCTTGGTTGTAAGCCCATAAATTTGTGTTATGTCCCATTGATGGAAAACTGCATCCAAAGTTCAGCAAAATTCCATAAGATGGGGCCAAGTGTGCGTAACCATTGAACACCCAAAACCACATCACATCCACCTAAAAACAAGGCAAACATGTTAGAGTGCAGGTTATAATCTTCCAGAGAGGTACGCACATTGTGACACTTTCCCCTGCAAGGTAAGGTGCCCCCATTGGAAACCATGACTTCAAAGTTGGAGCAAGGATGGATAAAACAATCATCATGTTTGGCGATCTGAGGGTCAATGAAGTTATGTGTGCTACCAGAATCAATGAGTATTGTAAGAGGAAGCTTCTTGAAGTAACCCCTGACCCGCATTGTTTGGGGGGTGGTGACGCCGGATAAAGCATTGAGAGATATCTCTGGTTGGTTGTCTTGAGATGGGGGGTCAATAGGAAACTCTTGAATGTCGACCTGATCATCCATTGTATTTGAAGCTTCTTCACCAATTTTAGAGGCAGGCGAAGAATCCATATCCAAGAGATAGAGCTTTTGTTGAACACATTTATGTCCCTTAGTGAATTTCTCATCACAATTATAACAGATCCCTTTTTCTCTGCGTGCCTGCATCTCTGTGTCAGACAAATGCTTGATAGGAGTTGGTCGAGGAGCTGGCGGAATGGGAGGTCATTGAGAACCCATATTTTGGAAAGGAACAAAAGAGGGTTTGGAGCATTGTTGGGCTACAAGCTTGTCTTCTGCCAACTTAGACAACCCTAGGACTTCCATCATTGTGTTGGGACAGAACATTTTAACCTCTGACCGGATTTCATCCTTAAGACCACTGATAAAACAACTCCTGTAGAATTCATCAAACAATCCTTCTGTGTGATTGGCTAGTTTCTCAAATTCTGTCTGATACTCTCTCACAGTGCCACTTTGACGAAGTTTAGTGAGTGCTCCGGTGAATTCATCAAAAGCACTAGGACCAAATCGTTGCAAAATGAGTAGGCAAAAATCTATCCATTTTGGCTCATCATGAGCCTTGATGTACCAACGGTACCATTGAAGGGCTTCTTGTTCCAAATGAAAGGATGCAAGTGGAACTTTCTGGACATCAAAAGTATAATGCAAACTGAAATACTGATCTGCACGATAGATCCATCCAGTCGGATCATTACCATTGAAGCAAGGAATTCAAGCTTCGGACCATGAAAATTGTTGGAAGGAGAGAACCCATTGGCTGCTCTTACACCCAAAATATACTCATCATTAGATTCAATGTATACATCCCTGAAGTCACCTGGACTAAGTACTTTAATTTGGGAGGATTTGCACTCAATCCTGTAAACTTTTGAGAGGTCATCGCAGGTTGCACACTAGCAACATGTGACGTCGCAGCTTGCTCCACTGCAGGGTGCGACGAGGTTTTTTAATGGGAAAAAATAGCCTATTCGAGATCCTTCTTGAAACTTACCTATTTAGGGGCTTATCCCTGACCTCTAGGGGATTTGGTACTCGACCCCTAACTCTTTTGGAAGATCCCCCATCTCTCAACCTATCCTATCCATACCCTATCCACTTAGTCCTATATAAGTGAGGCTCACTCCCATTCCAAAGGGAGGAAGGCTATGGTATCTACATGATGGTGAAATCTCTCTTAAGACACCTCCATTCACCTATTGGAGAGCTCATACTTCCTTGGAAGGATATGGCAATTGGCTTGGTTGGAGAAGGGCTACTGCGTTAAGTCTTTGGTTGTAGTTCTATATCTCTATCATGTATTGCTCTATTTACAATAATGCAAATGCTTTCCACCAATATTGTTCTTATGTGTAATGATATTGTGTGGTTTACCTGCTTAACTCTTTACTTAGATCGCTTATTGTATAGATGATCTTTACTCGTTTCTCTTGTTTCTGTGTCTTGATAGGTCTTGCAGCTCTGATCTGACGATCGTGGGACATGGAGTAACATTCAGGAGAAAGGATTGTGTAATAGAAAGGTAAGACATCTAGTACTTGGTCCTTAAGTAGATCTAGGAAATGCATTTGTAGTCTGTTTTATTTGTTCTAGACTCACATTGAACTAGGGCGATCCTACTCGCGTCCGCTCGAGTGGATTGTCCGGTAACAAATCTGGAGACCATACTGGGGAGTAGTGTTTGTTTTGTTTAGTAATCATTAATCTGAGGGTCATTTTTCAGTTGATTACTTGACACGAGTCTCTTTTATCATTTTTTTCCATTTACTTCTTAGGATTGATTTCACTATCAGATCTTCACATTGAAGACTCTGATTTGCTTCCTCTGAGTTTATACAACTCATTTTCAAGCTTGTTTTTGGTTCATTATTGAGAGATCTGGTTCATTTTTGAATCTAGACCTCGCCTATTGCACCTAGGAAGTGGAAACAGAGCGACACTGTGTCATTCCGAGCTTCTATTCTTCACCTACTAGTAACCCGTTGTATCCTTTACATTGGTATACTACAACATCATCGCACCTCCCGTGAAGGCAAACTTCGACATCGCACTATGTGTGAAGACAAAGTGTGCCGATCTGTCAAAAGTTGGCATACTGGCATCCCTTCCCTCATCAGGCAGTTTGAACCTTGGTCTGATGTATGAACTCCCTCTGTGCTGTAATATCCATCCAGAGACCCCATTTATGATTTGTGTGTTGAGAGTTTGGTTTTATTTGGATTGACTTTGGGTTCCGTCTTGGACAAGTTTGAAATCGGTAGTGGTGGATACTCTTGTCTCCTCCACCTTCATCCATTCACTCTTGCATTCCCTTCCTTCCATCCTTGATCTGATCATTGCATTGGATCAACATCTAGACCTCAGTTACATTTGTTTTGAGCTTTGCTTGCTTAGTTTGCTTGTTGTTGCTTGATTTTGAGTTAAGTGTGTTTTTCAGCTTGGTTGAGTGCTTGTCTTTTCTTGAGCTTTCTGAATGTATGAGTGCTGCAAGCAGTGTTTTCTTTTCAGTCATTTAGATATGAGAACAAAGTTGTTATCAATTTTATTCTTTGATGCATCCATCGAAAAGATTTAAAAGTGCTTCTTTCCCATTGTTTCTCAAAAAATTATTGAAGAAAGATTGTTGTGCATTGGAAAATTCTTGTTTATATTTTGGAAAAATTGAATGAATGTGTGATCTATTGTGTTTTTCTCGAATTATGAATCACTCATTTTCTTGAAAGGCTCAAAGCACGCTTCGATTTTTGCAAAATCAATTCCATGCTAAGGAAAGACAGATGAATTTTTAATTCTTGTTGCTCTTAGATCATTGAAATTGAAATTGAAAAGCTTGCATTTCTCATTTCAAAATCCTCTCTTTTCATCACTTAGTGTCATTTTACTTTGAAAAGAAGAAGAAAAGAAAAAAGTTGTTTTGATTTGGTTTAGTTGTGTTGTGTGCTCTTGTGTTTCGTTGAAAAAGAAAAGAATACTTTCATTGTCAAATTTGTTTGCATTGGGAATTGTGTTGCATTGAGTTTGTTTTGGCAATACCATTTGGAAAAAGCTTTCTCCTTGGCATAGGTAGAATTCATTAAAAGAAAAGAATATTTCATGCATGTAGTCAGGGCTTGCATTATACTTCCAATTATGTACTCACCTCATGCATTCACCTAACCGTCCAAGATAAAATTAATGGTAGAACTAGGTAAATTTTTTAGAAACTTGTGTGTAAGTTAGAGACGTGTTCCGGCGTCGTTAAGCGTGGCAGCTGTCGTTATTTGCCAGCACTGTAGTCCGGGGGTATTGTAGTCTTCCACGTATATCGGTATATCGAGCTCCTTCACGTACCCACCAAGTACCATAATCCGTACTTGGCGTATATCGAAGGGTGTATCATGTACTCGACACGTATATCGGAAGGTCTCATGCCAACGGCTGTGCATTAGATAGCACCACTACGAATTTGAGATCCCACATACCTTGCATATATCAGGAGACACCATCAGGATTCCTAAAACCAACCGAGTTAACCATTTGGCCATCTTGGCAAAGCAATATACCGAGAACAGCACTCGGAGAGATTAGCACACACGTATTGTCCAGGTAATCGGGTATGCAGGCAAGGGTATGGTCTCAATCCTCCTTGTCACGTCATATTGTTGGACCTTGCAGTATATCATGGTTTGAAATGCCTTGATAATCTTGTGAGGTTCCAGACTTTTGAATCCACTCTGTCACATAAGTTTGCTTGTTGCCTTAGTTTGAGTAGGTTTTTTCTGGACTGCTTTTCTTTTAGCATACCCTTAGGAGAAACGCTGTTTCATCCTTTTAGGATGATTTTCCTAATACTCTGGCGGATTTTCCCTAGAGAAGGTCCCGTAGGATCTTGAACTTACCACCCAAATATCCCTTAATCTGGAGGTTATTATGAGGGTAAGAATGGATCAGCGCGACACGGTCGTAGTTACTGAAGTAGGGAACCCCACTTTGAATGTTGGCAGACTTTTGTTTCCACCAGATTCACCTGCCTCTCATCCCCCGCAGGATGAAGGAGCACAAACCCCCACTTCACAAAGCATTTCTCCGGTCATTTCAGGAGAACCTGGATCATTGGAATGGATAAACCGACCCCAAGGAGACCCTACGGTAGCTGATGGTCCTTCAGTAGCTTATTGTACATCTTCTACAGACCACCTAGTGGCTCATTTTTCCATCTCATCCCCACCTAACTGGACTACTCTAGAGTTCTCTAAGCCTTACTATAGGCCTAACCTTGCCGATATTTTCGGCCCCATCCATGAACGTTTGGAACAGTTACGTGTTAAAGGTGATGAGCTTCGAAGACAAAGTCTCGAATGACACTTTGAAGAGTTCCATAATCGCCATTTCCAAATAAGATTTGATGACAGAAACATCCCAGTTCGCACAATATATTTCGGATCACCTGAAACACCCCACCACATGACCACTAATGAGACTGGTCAGCCCTCGCAAGTGTCCAGTCCTGCAGCTCAAGTGAACCAACTGGTGGAAGGACAACAGTCCCACACATCCGTCACTACCACAGTTACTTTACCAGTTCCTCCCCCACCTCAAAATTCGAGGGGAGGGTATTCCATTCCCCCGGGTTACCTTATTGGTAATGTTATTACTATGGTAGCTAGTCAACAACCTACGTTGGTTCACCCTTTGAACAGTGGTCAGCCTGCTGTGGCTGGGGGGAAACCCCCGTTTCCTAACGAGAGCATGGGTGGAGGAAACCCCAACGGGCCTTCCGTTGGACCATCCCAACCCGCTAGACCGTCCACCACGGGATTATCTCATGTTGGAGGTCCGTCAAATGTAACTCAACCCTCATGGAGTCAAGCGTATCTAGGTTCTGTTAACCCTGTGTCGGGCCAACCTAATCCCGAAAATGCGCCATACGGGGTACCTTATCCCGGGACTCCATACACTCTATGGGGGCAACAACCTGTGTTGCAACATGGACCCCAACCGATCATCCATCAAGTACCACCACCCCCAATCGGCCCTCCCCCACCTCCTGCTGGAGGCGGCGAGCCCCCACCTAACATTGGTGGAGGACCACCTCATTTTACTTACGACATCCCTCACCCCTCAAGAGGTGGCAGGAATGGTCCACCTCCCCCTCCCAGAGGAGGCAATGGGGGACCACCTTATCATGGTGGAGGAGGACATTTCCATTTGGGAGGCGGAGGTGGTCCACCACCCCCTCCAAGCAGCGGAGGCGGTGGGGGCCCCCATCCTTCTGGCGGTGGAAGTGGTCCACCACCTCCCCCAGGTAGAGGCGGTGGTGGGCCACCTTATTATGGTTATGGACCCCCACCTCCTCTCGTTGGTGGCGGCGGACCTTCGCCCCCCTCTCGGTGGTGGAGGTGGACCCCTGCCTTATTGGAATGGACCACCTTATGGTGGTGGACCTCCTTATGGTCCGGGAGGCACACCCCCCTATGGTCAGTTTCATCCTGGTACACCTTACGGTCAGTCTAATCCTTACACACCTTATCCGTATTATCAATACACGCAGCCTAATCCACATCTCCCTTTCTTGGCTACTTTGGACTTACGCGACCTATCCCGGTTAACCAACAATCCTATTTATCATGGATCTAACTGGCCACCAATTCCGGTGAAACTTCCATCTGATATCCCCATGTTTGACGTCAAGCCGGGTGAAGACCCCAAGAACCACGTGATGACATACCACTTATGGTGTTCATCTAATTCCTTAATGGATGATTCAATTCATCTTAGATTGTTTCAAAGGACCCTCACCGGTTCGGCTGTCAAGTGGTACATTGAGTTGACACTGCACTCTTTTCCTAATTTTGGCTCTTGCTATGAACTTTTTGACGCACTTCCAGCTGCCTATACGGTATGAGACTGGTACTAAGCTTTTAACCTCGCTCCGTCAGAATATCGCCACTCACATTTCGGATCATCTCCACGAGTGGTGAAGGAGACGACGTCTCATTAAAGCTCCTATTCCAAATCAGCTCCTAGCATACTGGTTTACAAAATCGCTCATTCCCACCATAGCAAAAGATGTTTCCATGAGAGGTGCTGTCACCGAAGAACAGGCCATCGCGAGTGCCCATCTGCTAGACCTGGTCTACATTCAATTTGGCACTTTGTTTAATATTCTACCTGACGCACCCCGTGATGTTAATGACCCCACGAAACCACATAAGGGACCCCGAACTGATGGAATCATTGGTTCCCTTAACACCCAGCTTGCTGCTAGCACTGTTGGATCATCCAAACCAACTCAGGTTGGACACAGCACCACCACGTCAACCACTCCTGCTGTAACCAAAGAGGTGAATTCTGTTCAATCAGCTTCATCTTAGAAGTTTAACGACAAAAAGAAGAACAAGGGGAAACCCAAAAAGTCTTCTGCCTAGCAGGAACCAAAGAGCACTCCTGACGATACCAAGAAGAAAGGGAAACTTAAATATCCTTGCTTACTGTGTGGAGAAGACCATTTCTCCAAAGAGTGTCCCCATAGAGATGAAGTGCAAAATTTTCTTAGGGGTAAAACGACTCCCGCAGTCCTCAACGATCCGTTTCCTACTCAAAACCAAAAAATGATTTCTCAACCCCCCCATCCCAGGGAGGACCATCCAATACCACGCATGTTCTCATGTTGCGTAATGAGACGATCAATTTGAATACTCGCTCGCGATCTTAGGAACCGGTCCCTTCGAAGGAACCCGCCGGAAGTAATACTGAAAAAGCTTCCGACTCCTTAACTGATGTCATTGTACCGTCGACTTCTCTCACCATTGAGAAGCCCTCCTTAGACTCGATATTGCGTCCGCCCAAGAGTACAATTCGAAAAGTTGTTTTCAATCCTATTGCTCGAGCAGCACAGAATTACAATATCGTAGAGGACTTGGCCCAAGCTCCTTGCACCATGTGTACCCTAGAAGTTTTGCAGAATTGTCCCAACCAATGCAAAACTCTCCTTGCAGCCATTGGTGCAGTAGACCTGGATTCCTCGAACACCATCATGTTCTGACTTGACAACTTTAAGTCGAGGCTCTCACACCAGCTCGCATTCCAAGTTTCTGTGAACATCGCTGGGAATATTGTCCATTGTACCCTTCTAGACGAAGGTGCTTCCACTTCTGTCATGTTGATCACCTGTTGGAGAGCCATTGGCTCCCCCGAATTGAATTGTTCTCCTACCACGTTGAAAGCATTCGACGGGTGTGGCTTTCAGCCTCATGGGCTCTTACAAGCTTTTGCAGTTGAGTTGGGCGGAAAGACCGTAACCATTAACGTGGAAGTGGTCTCGGCCCCGTTAGATTATAATCTCTTGCTTGGTTGCAATTGGTTTTACACCATGCAAGCTGTAGTCTCTTCAGTCTTCCGCATAGTACAATTCCCCCACCAAGGACGAATTATTACTATCGACCAATTAGATTTTTGTACACCAGATGCCACTACTCACCCTGGTGACCATATTCCTTCCATTGGACAGATGTCAAAACAGTATGAGAGTGTAGGGGTTGGCCTTTTGAAAGATTCATCTCTCATGGGAATTTTTCTAGCCGTGAACCCCCCTAATCATGTTGCTACGATGAACATGATCTCCACAGAGATTTTATCTCACTCAAACGATGCTTGGCTTGTACCGGACGAAGCCACAACACACCTGTTTGGAGACATAATGCCTCTTTCACCCGCTGAACGTATTTATGAGGCTATCCAATCAGCACTGGAGGACCATTTAACCATGTCCTCCCCATCTTGTTCTCTACGACGGACGTCATCTCTACCTGATCCCTTACTTCGGACTTTTCATTCAAACGAGTCCATCATGGAAGTAATTAATGTTGATGACAGCCCGTGGGATGATCTCCATCATAGGTCATCTTTTCTTCCTCCTTTGGAATACATAGAGAACAACATCCATACCCTCTTTTCACCAGATATCTACCCATCCCCTCATTCCCCCATTCTTACATGTCTTACGGACATAGAGGGAAACATGGCCAACATTGATCCAACCAACTCGGTAGACATTTCGGTGAAACCAGGTATAGTGGAACACATTCATATAGGCCAGAAGTGTTCCCCTGAAGAAATCGTTGTTAGCACGGCCTTGTTCAAGCAATTTCGAAACATATTTACTTGGTCCTATGAGGAGATGCCTAGGATAGACCCCGCGATTGTTTCTCATGAAATAAAAACCTATCTCGACATCAAACCTGTATGCAAAAAGTTGCGACCGGTACACCCCAGGAAGACTGCAGCAATAAAGGCAGAAATTGAAAAGCTCTTAAAGGCTAGTTTTATTTTGTTGTCCCATTGACAGATTGGGTCTCAAACGTCGTTCCTGTGAACAAAAAGCAGGGCACCATTCGCATCTATGTCGATTATCGGGACCTTAATCGGGCTTGTCCAAAAGACAACTACCCGACCCCCTTCATCGACCAGATCATCGACAACTGTGCCAGAAGCATCATCTTCTCATTCATGGATGTATTTTCTAGTTACAACCAAATTGAGATCAACCCAACCAACCAACATAAGACGGCTTTCATCTACCCATGGGGTACATTTGCATACCGCAAACTCCCATTTGGCCTTAAAAATGTTGGTGCCATGTTTCAGTGGGCTATGTCGTATGCCTTCCACAATATTAAGGACTTTGTGGAACCCTACTTGGACGATCTCCCTGCTCATTCAAAGCAGTGCGAGTTCCACATTGATCGTCTGACGACCATTTTCCTCATATGCAAATGATACAATATCCGTCTGAATCCTCATAAGTGTATCTTTTGCGTTGAGTCCGGACGCCTCTTAGGATTTATCGTTTCGAAGGATGGGATCCGCATTGATCCCTTAAAGGTGGAGGCCATCATCAACCTACCACCCCCGGCTGATGTGACGGAACTTCAAAGTCTCTAAGGGAAGGTGACTTATTTACAACATTTTGTTTGTAATTTCGCAGAGAAGACTCAGGGGTATATGAGACTACTCAAGAAGGATGTCCCATTCATTTGGGACGACCAAGCTCAAAACTCCTTCAACAGTATCAAACATGCCATCATGCATACCCCCGTGCTCCAACTGCCTAATTATTATTGAGATTACATCCTATATCTCGCCGGTTTTGATACCACTATCACCATGGTTTTGGTGCAGGAGGACCAAAACGCCCAAGAACATGTAATATACTATGCAAGTAAGGGTCTGGCTGACGCTGAAATTAGATATTCACATGTTGAAAAACTTGCTTTCGCGGTAGTCATTGCCATCCAAAAGTTCCGTCACTACATCTTGCTCCGCACCACCACTATCATTGCTGACTCGAGCCCCATGTACCACGTACTGACACGTCAGGTGCTTGGGGGCAAGTATTCACGCTGGATCGTGATACTGCAAGAATTTAATCTTCTTTTCGAGAAATCCAAGTCTAAGAAGTCTTTGGTGTTTATCGAGCTCATTTGCGACCTTCCCTGTCCCGATGCAGAAATTGAGCACAATGACTCCTTTTCGGATGAATCATTGTTTCTCATCGGCACGACTGATCCGTGGTATGGAAATATCTTGTTGTATCTTCAAACCCAATGCTTCAATCCTCAATTTTCTCGCGATGACCGTCGTAAGATTCGTCACCATGCAAAGTATTATTTAATCATCAATGATACTTTGTATCATCGTGGCGTCGATTCACTTCTTCGACGTTGTCTCACTCACGATGAGGCTGAACGCGTTCTGAATGACTGTCACATTGGGGCATGTGGCGGTCACCTCTCTGGGATGGCTACAGCCCAGAATATTTTTCGCGCAGGATATTTCTGGCCTACTATCTTCAAAGATTGTATTGAGGCCATAAAAAAATGTCCTCATTGCCAACACTTCCATACGAAGAAGCACACTCATCCCGCCCCGTTACATCCAGTTGTTGCCATTGGCCCATTTTCAAAATGGGGCATTGATTTTATGCATGGTAAGCCTACCTCGGCCAGGGGGCATAGTTACATCATCGTAGCTGTGGATTACTTCACAAAGTGGGCCGAAGCTATGCGTACATACTAGAATGACGGCAAAACCACCGCACTCTTCATGTTCAATCATGTAATAGCGCGGTTTGGAGTTCCTCAAGCAATTGTTACTGATCATGGTTCTCATTTTCAGAACCATATGGTTGATGAATTGAGCGACAGGTTGAGTTTTTTCCATGAAAATTCAACACCCTACTACCCGCAATCCAATGGACAGGTCGAGGCCATTAACAAGGTCTTGAAAACTATGGTCCAAAGGATGGTAGGGACACATAAGTCAAATTGGCACAACATGCTCTTTTCAGCGTTATGGGCCTACCGAACTTCCGTCAAAACCACCACAGGCTTCACTCCTTTCCAATTGGTATATGGATTGGAGGTTTTCCTACCGATAGAGTGCGAAATTCCGTCTCTACAACTCGCTATCGAACTTCTTCCTAACACTACCGCTGAGGAAGAACGTCTCTTGCACTTAGCAAAACTTGACGAGTCTCGCCGAGATGCCGCTCTCGCTAATGAAGTGCACAAGAAACGCATCAAGGCCCAATACGATAAGTCAGTTGAACCTCGTATCTTTAACAAGGGTGACCTGGTCCTCACTTATGACCAGAAGCACGACAAACTAGGAGCATGGAAGTTCAAGTCCATGTGGCATGGACCTTACGTTATAAAATGTGTGTTGGAAAAAGGCACTTACGAGCTTGAAGATTATGACGGAATCTCTTTGGGTGAACCCCACAATGGACTTTACCTGAAGAGATACTACGCTTGATCTCTCATGCATAGATTTGCTTGTATATACTGTACATGGCGTGTTTTTGTGTTTTTGTGTGGTGTGATGCATTTCTTTTCGAGTGTCTTTTGATCTTGTTTCCACTTCTTATACCATGTTCTGTCTGCATGTGCAGATGGCAATGTGCTATGGATTCGCGGATGGCGCCAGTCGGCATACCCGTAACCTTGCTTTGGCAGCCTGGGTACTATATTCCCCAACAGGTGAGCTCATTAGCTCAGGAGGAAGTTGCCTAGGGTTTGCAACCAACAATGTCGTAGAATATCAGGCAGTAATTGGAACCCTAGCTAACGCCATTTCCTTGGGTATGGACCACATTGTCATCCACATGGATTCTCAATTAGTGGTTTCCCATCTTAACCGGGTCTACGCCATCCGTGATCCCACCTTAATCCGTCTCTTCAGACGAGTACATCTCCTGGAAAGGTCATTTGAATCCGTTCAATACCTGCACATTTCCACGGGAGTTAAACACAGTTACTGACTCAATGGCCAACTTCATTTTGAATTGGTACATCACACACACATAATACTCATAATATGTAAAAGCATTCACAACATGTAAATACAATGTATAAAAGCAAACATATAAACAATATCACATCACTAATCATTTTAAAAACACATAATGTATAAATCACCAATAAATTATGTATATATATAAATCGCTCAAAAAGTAGTGCGAGTACAAAATCTGAAGCACGATGGCTTTCAGAGAGTCTCTACAAAAATCTGAAGCATCATAGCTTTCAGTAGTACAAAATCTGAGGCCTCTAAGCTCTCAGTGCAAGTATAGTAGTGTCATTAAGCCTGACGCCTGACCTGTACACCCCTAGCTCGAATGGCCTGCTGTTGCTGGGTGAGAAAGCAATCCACAGTCCGAGCCACCTTGCAGAGCAAGGCGTTGAAGCGCACAGACGCTCCAACCCCAAATCTCTGCATGGGACTCAGTAAGTCATCGATAGCTGGCTCCGGTACCTCCACAGTCAACTCAGATAGGTTCCTGTACACCTCCTCCATCTCCTCAATGGCAGCATGAGAACCTACAGGAACGACTACCTCCCTGCCTCTGTCTCTCCTTGCCAGAAGGGATAGACCTACTAGTCGTGCGGGGCCCACATCTGCACACACATATTACATACTTGTCAGCAGTACATAAAAAAAATTGATATAATATACAAAACTAAAAAATACAAGGGTTTTGTTCTCACCTATATCACCCCATGCTGCACCCTCTGGCATCGCCAAGTCAGAATCCTCTCAAAAGTCCGTGCCGCTATATGGAAAGTCCTCGACCATAAGTAACTGGCCCTCTAGCCAGCTAAAAAACTCGGGACCAAAGCTAATGATGGGCCCGCCACCATGACGGGTCATGACCTCAGCCCATCTGAGCATATAGGGATCCCTGGACTCCCTGTCATCAAGTACCAACTGCATACGTAGAAGAGGAATCCACTCCAAGAGGAACGATACCATGATCAATCCATATCCAAACTGCTTGAGCTCCCCGCGTCGACACTTGGTCAGCTGAGCTCGGATGTTGGCAAGGAGACCCTTGCACCAGTTGAAAACTCTGGGAGACATACAATCTTCCGCATACAACATTTGGGTCCGAGTAGCCGTGTGTGGGGCTTGGCTACCCGCCACCATAGTAATGGTAACCAATATGGTCCGCAATGGAAGGCTCACCACATCCTTAATGAGTATCTTCCCACTGGAAGGACGAGAAGTAGCAACACAGTGCTGTGACACCATGTCCTCAATTGTACGGTCACTGGCCCATGTCCCAGTAAGTTGTACAACGTCCCCTCTTCAGGACAAACTAGTCAGAAAGTAGATATCCTCAATGTCAATCATGAGGATATGCTCACCTATCACAAAGTATTGTTGCATTGCATCCCAACTCTGGAGCATGTGTGTCAGTAGCGAGATCTGGGCTCTCATCCCCTGTATCTCGAAGAATTTGAGCAAACCGTAGTTTCTCAAAGCATCCACGCATTATGGATCATTTGCAGCTTGTTCATCCTCAACTTCATGTTCTCTCTCTTGCCACTCCAATACCATTTTTGCTTGCTAGTAACCTACCAAAAGGGACATTTAAACCTGTTAGGTCCTTCCTCAACTTTCACAAACTCATTTTTTGGATTATTTTTTATGTTTGGGATTTGGGTTTCCGTCGTCGCACCGTACATTTAGTTACAGCATGACGTCGTCGCAGGTCTCGTTTTCGAGGCTTGCGACGACTTGGTCTCGTCGCAAGTCCCGAAAGGGCCACTTGCGACGAGCTGAGGGCATAATGGCCCTTCCCCAAATCACCAAAAAAACCCAAAAAATGGACAAGAAATAAAAAACTAAACCACTGGAAAGTTGCAGGATGAGATTTAGGCCTACCTGGTCCAGACGGCTGGAGAAATGGCGGATCATAGCTCCCGAAATCGGCAAAGGAAGTTTTGGCTCCAAATTGGTACTTCTCCACCCAAATTGGCAATTTGAACAATGTTTCTATTTTTGGCCCATATTTCTATTTATAAATAGAATAGAGTATTCTTTTTCAAAAAAATTTGATGCTTTTTGGGACATTTACTATAGTTTCAACCGTTTGTCATTATATTTGGGGCTATTTGACACTTTCTCTAGTGTACAGGAGTCGTAAAGTGGTCTTTTGTGCCATTTCTTGCGTTACCAATGGTAACTACAGGTATGAACACCCCTTTCAATGTTTTCTCATTATTATTTTTGGTTAGTCGTAATTATTGCATGAGGATGAGTTCACTCTTCGTTTGTTCTCGTACTCACCCAACCATGAGAACAAGTACCGAGTTATGATTTATCACTTTTCCGGGCTCGTTAAACTTCCACGGAAAAGGACACCCCCCGGAGTCTACCGTTAAGCTCTTTTCAGGCTCTCGAAAAACAAAAAGATTGCCAAGTGAACTTGTCACGTTCACGCTTGTTAAAATATTTGAATGGTCGTCTTCTTGGTGATAGTTTACCCCTTTTTCGAACAAGGAGGCACTAATTACGAAAAAGGAATACTCCAGCCAATCATGACTGGAAGAGTCCTCTCCCGCGTTGTTTTACCCTTTTTCGGGAAATGAGGCTAACTTTATGAAAAAGGACCATTGGAGTCTTCTTTAGTTCTTTTCAGACTCTCTCAACATGAAATGACGACCGAGTTTACCTTCTATGGACTCATTAAATTTTCACATTGAAGGACCCGTCATGGGACGAACCCCTCCTATCCTAGGTTCGGAAAATATTTGGGATTGGACTCATCTATGAGATGAGCTATACCGAGCATCTGGTTACCCTCATCAAGCTCGTAAAAAACACATGAGGCACTCATCATTCATGATGGGGAAAAAGGAAAGTGTTTGTGTTACATACCTTAGTGGTAGTATATAGTCGTTCTTGAACATGGCACTCATCTGCATTTGCATACAGTACTTGGGTCATCTGTTTGTCTATGATTCCGCACTTACTTTCTGAGTCTCGTTACTCCTCTAAGTCATTCAGAGAAAGATTCCATCATCAGTTTCATTAGAATCTTGCGTCATTCTCATTGTGTCAATACTACCAAGTCATGCCTTCCCATGTTCAAGAACATGTCCACTATCTTTCATCTACAGTCAGTACACACGTCGTCATGCCGTTGTTACTTTGAGCCAGTCTTACATGTTACTGTACCATCCGGTCCGCTCTACACATCTTTTGTCGTGTCTCGTGTCGATTGATGGGGGATTCATCATGGCCCTCCTTCGACGGATTCATCCTTGTCGACTTCAACTCATCATCCGAGGATTGAATCTAGAAACCAACCAAGTACCTTGGCCTTGCATGCCTCAATGGTAGGTTACCTTGCTTTTGTCATGAGTTTACATCATTGACTCTTCATTGAAATATTTCATCTTTCATTTGACTTCAAATCATTTATTCACGCTTGATGATATGTACTATGATACCTTGGGAATCATTGACATCAATGGTGATCTCCCTCGCACTTGTTGACGGTTTACATCAATGACCGGTAATCAAGTGGTGTCTACCATGTTCGACGTCAAGACATTTGTAATCACATGGATAGATTCGTATCATTGCGGGTTCAGCTTGAAGACCCTGGAGAGTCATGTTTTACCCAGGTTGCGATGGAGTTTGTATTGAGTCATATTACACGTATCCACTTTTGTATTGGTCGTGGCTGTGTTATCATCTCATCATGGATCTACGCTTGTGTCTAGTAGCCATGATTGTGTTCAGTCGGTCATTACTACCATGGATCTGCAATGTATTGGTCGGAAGCCATGTTGTACTTCATGTGAGATTGTCCGTTCAGAGTTAGTTGTACTACATCAGTGTCCTTTTCCCATCAAGCCTATTGCCATTATTCTTTCAAATCACTTCACCTGTACATCCTTAACACCTTAATGCTTTGGGGGGAATTCTATTACAACCAAAATCTACTCATCATTAGATTCAATGTATACATACCTGAAGTCACTTGGACTAAGCACTTTCATTTGGGAGGATTTGCACTCAATCCTGCAAACTTTTGAGAGGTCGTCGTAGGTTTCACACTAGCAACATGCGACGTCGCAGCTTGCTCCATTGCAGGGTGCGACGAGGTCTGTTAATGGGAAAAAATACCCTATTCGAGATCCTTCTCGAAACTTACCTATTTAGGGGATTATCCCCGACCTCCAAGGGATCTGGTACTCGACCCCTAACTCTTTGGGAAGATCCCCCATCTCTCTCCTACCATTTCTCACCCTATCCTATCCATACCCTATCCACTTAGTCCTATATAAGTGAGGCTCACTGCCATTCCAAAGGGAGGAAGGCTATGGTATCTACATGCTGGTGAAATCTCTCTTAAGACACCTCCATTCACCTATTGGAGAGCTCATACTTCCTTGGAAGGATATGGCAATCGGCTTGGTCAGAGAAGGGCTACTGTGTTAAGTCTTTGGTTGTAGTTCTATATCTCTATCATGTACTCCTCTATTTACAGTAATGCAAATGCTTTCCACCAATATTGTTCTTATGTGTAATGATATTGTGTAGTTTACCTGCTTAATTGTTTACTTAGATCGCTTATTGTATAGATGCTCTTTACTCGTTTCTCTTGTTTCTGTGTCTTGACAGGTCTTGCAGCTTGGATCTGACGATCGTGGGACGTGGAGAAACATTCAGGAGAAAGGATTGCGTAATAGAAAGGTAAGACATTTAGTACTTGGTCCTTAATTAGATCTAGGAAATGCACTTGTAGTCTGTTTTATTTGTTCTAGACTCACATTGAGCTAGGGAGATCCTACTCGCATCCGCTCGAGTGGATTGTCCGGTAACAGCTACAGAAGATTCTTGCTGTCGATTATTGTTCATGGCTGAATGCTGAAGATGGAGGCTAAGAAATTTTTCATCCAGATCTTGGATTTTGGTTTGAATGGCGGCAAGTGCTTCCTCCATGGTTTTTGCTCCTATGCAGGTGACAACCATAACCAGGAGTTTTTTTTTTTTTTTTTTTTTTGGAATGGATAGAAAAACACAAACAAAAGCTGCTTTAGTAAAGGAAAATTTGGATTTGGGAAAAACTCGGAGGGGTAATTGGGGTTTGAGTATGTTTTGGACACTTTATGATGGGTAGGGAAGCAAAAAATGGGGATTTAAGAAGTGGGGTGAAAGAATGAGAAAATTTGGCAGAGAGGGACAAAGAATCAAAATTAGGAAAGGAACTCGGTGGTAAAATTTGAAGGCGATTGGGTGAAATCCGAAAAAGTTATGGCAAACCCTAAAAATAGACAAATGTGAGATTTCGGGCTTTGGGATAGGGTCCTCAGGAATGAAATATGAAGAATGGGATTACCGGGGTGTCAGGAAAGTTTCAAGGGAAACGGAGTGAAAACAAGGGAGATATGGCCAAAAAACAGAATTTTATATTTTTTTTTTTCCAGAAATGGATCTACAGCAGCGCAGAAGGGATCTGAAACAGATAGATCTGAAATGGCACAGAATTGCTCAGAAGCAGAGGGATCTGAAGCGGAACCGATTGGATCGAAAACGTCTGGATCTGAAATAGATCTGAAACGGCTGGATCTAGAATGGCTTTCAGAATGGATCTGAAATGGCGCAGAAGTGATCGGCAACAATTCAGCTGAAAATAGATATGGACCCCAGGTATGTTTGGATTCCTAACAGTTCAGGGGTTTCACTCGGCCACCAATGCTATCTGACGGCTTGCATTTTGGGGCAGTACCCCTCACTCCATGGCTCAGGTAAAACTGATGACCTCTTTGCCACAAACGACAACTCTTGGTTTACCTCATGGGTGGGAACTAGTCAATCAAGTAGGGGTCATTTCCCTTTTCGCTGGTAGGTCCTCTCAATGGGCCAACTACTTTGGGGTTCCTGTGGTACTCCTCACAATGTGTTTTAGGGCTTATGCCCAAGTACTTCCCATAGTTAAGCAGATAGGGATTATTCCCAAATCCGAACTTGCAACAAATGCAAAAAAAAAAATTGGCAGAAATTCCACCCAACGAGCCCAAGAAAGTGCTCTGATACCAGATGTGATGACCCTGCAACAATAATTAATGAGAATACACAAGACAACAGAAATAACAAAACTCAGAATCACTTTTATATTGATTGCAGGCCACTTCGAGGGGGCAACCTCCTTTGAGCAATCTCAATACAAATAACTTCACGGTGCCTTCATAGGCCTCAACACACACTTATATACTAAGTCTAGGTGCCAATACTATGGATCAAAACCATGGGACAATACAAACTATGGATCAACAATACTACGGGCGACTTACAAAGCATATGCGCCAAACAACAATAACACAAACTATGGATCAACAAATACTACTGGATGACTTACAAAGCATATGTGTCCAACAACAATACACTAATAAAGTAAAGACATGGGTTCCTAACAATATTGTTGGTGACGATCATTGGAGCTGTAATAAATAATAGTTTTTATACAAACGAGGCGGGCATACCCATGCTCGTGAAAAGTTTTCAAAGGTATTACAATGAGAGAGGAGCAAGGTGTCGACTCTACTATATTTTTGGGACTAGGATGAAGGTGCCTTTGATCCATGTCTGAGTAAATGCCCTAAGAACTGCTACAGAATATTGAAGAAGTGGAACTGTTGGTGACCATGATAAAACCACTGTGGTGGGGGACCAAACTGGTATGTAAATCTGCTTGAGAGCTTCACTTATACCAAATAGACTGCTACCATGATTTCCAAATGTGAACACTGCTACCTTCAAAAGTACGTTTCCCCCTAATGTGATGATGCCTTGATGTCGAGTGTAGGGGAAACCACTTATTTAGGGAGCACTAATGAATCTCCCTACTAAGTTCGAGGTGATCCCTTATAGTGATTGAAAGTGATCCCAAGGTACAACTGTAACTACTGCAACTCTCAGAGTGTATTGTTTTGATGTCGATGAGAGTTTAAGCACATGATAAAATGAGAGTTTTACCTTGAGAACTGAGATTATATTGTAACCGACTGGTGGATGAACAGACTTGACACAAGATTGTTTGATAAGCATGGGGATCATAACTTCATTTTATCGATGTAAACATGGGGAGTAGGGACATCAAATTTTCTTTCGGAATGACATAGATTGAAACAGTAAGAGAAAAACTGAAAATGAAAGGGCTTTAATGGAGATGCAAAATGAAGGGTAATGGTAACTGACAAGATGATTACTGGTAAATATAGGAAGACTCAAATACATCGATCAAAGGCAACCATGGGTTGCTGATGCAACGACTATTTGTACATAACGAATATTGGTGGGGTCCCCATAGTTTTGGGTGTGTCGGGGGAGAAATTTGATGATGGGAGGAGTCCCCACAGTTTTGGGTGGATCAAGGGACACTTTCCAGTGATGAAGTGATGGCTAACTTGCAGAAGCAAAGACGAGTTCTCCTTGAGATAATGCCATGCAATGTATGCCTGCGGGATAATTGAATGGAACTAGTTACTTCAAAGGGTGGGGGGACCATAGGTAAATTTTTGGGGGAGATGATACGAAGAATATTGCGGAGGGTAAAGTGCTCATGGAGGTATGAGTGGGATTTTTGAATCTTCCTCATAACATGGGCCAAGGAATCTGAGGTTGTCTACTCATGGGAGTAAATGTGTAACTATAAAATGATAAGCTAAGGGGTAATATTTTGAAGTTGTAACAGATTCCTCGGCCTTGTGGGGGGTCGACATCATGTGTTTCAATTGATGATAAGGTGGTAAATGGTGTGCACTCCCATGGGGGGGAATGCTATTCACATTGATGATGTTGATGGCACATCAAGACTGGGAATGAGGGACCTATGGTTATCAATAGGAATATTGGTAAATGCATTGTAAGCGGAGGGAAAACATTGCCTATATGCTAGTTTCATAATGATACCTGTGAGATAATCCCGACATCGTTGCTGAGGGATGGAGTCTTCTTCTTATAATGGAAAAACAAGAGTATCCTGCATGTCTCGGTCATAATCTTGCACATACGGTGCACATACCCAAGTGTAGTAAAGAACGTGACCAAGGTATTGACAATGCTGAAACAATAACCAACAACATGGAGCACCTTTCCCTAACGTTTAGGGAACATGCAATAGTTGTGGGGGATCCAAGTCTTCATCGGAAGATGATGAATCACTACAACTGTGGACATCGACCAAATGGGATTCAACATTGACGGTATCCGATAAGGTAGATATTCCTTCCTTGGTTTGTAACCTTTATGGGGTTATATGGAGGGGTTGTAATTGACCTTGCAGTCTCATTAGTTCGATACGTGCTTCTCTTTTGGCGTGCAAAATGTGGCACTGAAACAATAAGTGGGTAGTCTCTCCACAAGATCGATAAGGTCTTGGTATGCATGGACATAAGCATTCTTGGACTTCCTGGGTGTTGATTTTCTCCATTATGCATGTAATGGCACTAGGAGGAAGCATGTGTTTGGAATGTCCACATGCAGAGCATTCATTGTGTGGAGTTGTTTTCATAAGTTTAGATGATTCTTGTGACATTGTAGGCTCTACCACGAGTTCTACAGCGGGTGCAAATTTTGTGGGAGAAGTGATTGACGGTGCCGAGGATGTGGTGACCACATTAATAGATGTTGATTCCTGGGTTAAGAAGAGGTATTCCTCAATCGTTACTTGAGTGAGATGAACGGTTGTCAATGCCTCTTAGTATCGAAGGAGTTCGGGGAAATGGTGTGTATCGTGCCCATGCTGAGCACATATGGAACATGCGTGATTTGTATGCAATGTTTTGGTCTTAGATGTGGGCAAGGGAGGTGTGCCCCCTTTTACCATTGGTGGAGTGTGGGTGATGCTAACGGGGGTGTTAAGAAAATTCCTTAGCTCTGGTAGAGTAGGACATAGATTGGTTGCCTGGCACTACCACCCACAAAGAGAACATAACAGTTTGATCCTTTGATTGGGAGTATTGATCATAATTGGGGATTTTAACTCTTGATGGTTGATGCCCCCTACTTTAGGATTCACGGTTTCTACTGAATTAAACGTTGGGTTAGGTAATAGGGGACCTTTCAACTTCGGTTGTTTGGTGCCCCCATAGGCAGTGTTAGTGACGACCGATTGTGATGTAGTTGCGGATGTCAGAGGTTGGGTTGTCGTAACTGAACATGTTGCGGGCCTCACAGTCGTACTAGCCGAAATAGGGATAAAATCATAATGAGCGACTGGTTTGGAATCCATCTATGGGAAGGGTGGTGTAAGGTACCAAACCAAGATTCCCAAAGTTAGCCCAAGTAGAGTTAACTGAGCCATAACCAGCGTCCCTTGTACACCCGTAAGAGAATACAAGAATGGGATTTGAAAAATAAGTGGTACCAATGGAATCAATGTATTTTCAATGCCATGAATCAATGGTGGTGCTTACGATGATGTTGAGGTGGAGGCAGCTCCATTTTCAGTGGTGAAAATTGTGCACATTAGGCCATCAGTTGATGCAGGGATCTTAGGTGGTGGTCTCGTATATGCTCCTAACAAATTGGATTCCTTGTACATACCGGGGGCAATGTTAATATATGGTTGATCATCGCCCAGTACGGTCGGTAGGACATTGTTAGGGTTGCTTGTGGCATTAGGGTCATAGTAGTTAAGCTGGTCGAGGGTAACTACCTTCCCATTTAATGGAAACATCATGTTATGGAAGACTAAGGAGGAAACTACCTTCATGGCGTACATGTAATTACACCCCAAGAGGATGTTGTAGTCGATTTCTACGTCGATTACTTCAATATCGATCATAACCATATTGCCCCCCCAACTCTATGGGGACATTTTGGTACAATCCTCTTGGTTGGGATGTCTCCCATCATATGCACGAAGAGCAATAGACGAGTGGACCAGCTTAGGTTATCCTAATCATTTCCATACTTTTGGAGACATGACACAGGTGGATGCACCTTCGTCGATGATGCACCGATGGATCATGTCATTCTTTATAGTAACTGGAACTTGTAATGCGACTGACGATGGTAGTCACAGATCACCTTTGTCGAGATCAAATGTCATGAGGCACGAGTTAGAAGGGTCGATGACACCAAGTGCATTGAGTAGTTCCTTTCTCTGTTTCGGGAAAGACTGTAATACTTATAATGTGGACATAGTTGCAGTGGATTGAGCCAAGCCATCCACAATACTGTAATTGTGGGCATCTTTCATGTGAGGGTCATTAGGGGTACACCAAAGTGGAACTTTAGGGATCCATGGGATTTGATCGGTATTCAAGCATGGTATCTATAGAGACCCCCCCGAGGGGATAGGAATGTCTTCCACTTGGGGGGTGGAAGGCCCGTCATAACCTCTGGCTCGTGTCTAAAGGTTTATGTCCAATGTATAGATATTTTGGAAAGAACTATCACTGGGCGCGCGAGTGTCTTGTTGTTGTGTGACTACCCCTTTATTGGAAAAGGGTTGTTGTAACATGACGGTTTGTGGTTGGGGAGGATTCTCTGGCTGAGGAGGGTTCACCATCGTCTTATTTTTGGCTTCCACTAACCGTTGGCAGTCAAGGATAAGAGGACAATTATGTGTGTAATGATCATAATCGTCGAAAATGAAGCAACAATAATTAGTTCTCTTGGGGGATTCTTCTCTTGTTGGGGGGGATTGTTAGTCCCTATATTTGGATCACCTGTATTCTAGTTTTGTTGGGGATGGGAATTTCCCCCTTGCCCCTACTTCTAATTCGGTCTGATTCGGTTTGTTATTACCTTTCTTCTTCCCCTGATTCTGTGGATTCTAGGGATTTGTAGCATTCAATTGCTCTAATTGTTGAGTTTGTTGAACATAAAAAGGTTAAACTAAGTTAACCCCCATGTGGGGGGGCTGGTTGCTGACCAATTGGGCATGGGAACGAAAAATATGGGTTATATCCCGGTGGTGTGATAAATGCAGGTTGTGTTCCATAAGAGGTGGACGTAGGAACGACGCGCGTCATTGACAGTGTAGGAACCGTTATTGCTTGGCTAACGTTTGGGTGTGTAGGACTATATGGTACATACTATAATGGACCAACTGATGGTGTTGGTACCGGTGTAGGGGGGTACCGACGTAGGTGGAATGGATGGGAAATACATAACCATGTTCAATGGCACCGATGTGGTAGGATGACCCTTTCCTAGATGGGAAATGGACCCAAGAATCCCATCCACCGAATGTGACGATCCCGAAGGTGTAGGATCCAATGACTGATACCGCAGGGCATCGGGGAGGATTGTGTAAAGCTATCCAGATTGTGTATATATAAGGTCAAAATTTTTTGGTTTCAAAATGGGCTCCTCCTCGCTTTGTAGGATGAAGGTGGCAACGTGTTTAGCTATGGCAGGTTGGAGAGATTTGATAAACCAATCTAACAAAAAGGTAGGTTGTATTTCGATCTTTCATAATGTGCGGCATCTACGCCACTCATGGATGTGGTCCGCGATGTGGGTGGAAGTATTTTGATGAAACGCAGTGAGAATATCAAGGCCTAGATCATGTCATATTGACAGTTGAAAGTACGTAAGAAATGTGGTGGCCAATGTCGCAAATTTGGAGTGGGTTCCACTTTCTAGGTTTATGTACCACTTTGTTGTCGTTCCGGTGAGTGTATGTTGGAAGAGGCGAAGCCTCAGGGTCATCCGCTATGAACACCATAAGTGGAAAGACGTAACGTGGTTAGCGGGATCGTCTCCCTGTTTTCCTTCGAATTTGGGAATGTCAAAAGGAAGCTTATCTGGAATAGTCATCCATGTTGCATCATGAGCATTGGAATCATTTGTCAGTTTGGCCAAATCAGGTAGATTTAAACTAGCCATAAATGGTAAGGTAGTCACAACTACTCTTGCCATTGTATGTGGGATATGATTTCCACGAGGGGGAGACCTAGGTGGTGTTGTAAACAATGGTTGACCTCGTATGAGAGAGGATGGGTCAAATGGAACCGAGGAATCTCCTTGGGGAGAAGCTAGAGAGGTACTGCTTTTGATGGGGGAAGAAGTGGTGTAATTAATAGTTTCTCCGAAGCGAGAAAATTTACCTAAAGAGGCTTGGCCTCGACCAGATGATCCTATCAATGCAGCCTGGGAATGGCCCCGGCTTGAATTCCCTTTGCGTGTGATAGGGGGGAAGGTGTAAAAACACCCTTCGAGAGAGGGGACAGGCCTTGCAGTCTATGAGACTGTCTTAGGATGTTGGTTTTTTCCTCAATGGTGAAGGATTTGTGTCAAATGAGAGCAATATTGGATTTAAACACAATTGAACAAATGCAAAAACATGCCAACCACAACAGATGCAGAATGGTGCAATATGTGAGTGATATGTGCAATGCCGATTTTAGTACATGGGTTCCCACATGTAGGTTCTTTTTATTATGAGTTACTGCACTTGTAGTTAAAAAGAAAAATAAATGTAAATTCCCTAGAAGACCTAACATACTTCCTCTCAAATGTAATTGGGCCTCCCGAAAGCATAATTGATGGTGAGAATGGTATCCACTCACCAATCGACTAGTGGAAGTAACAAAGATCTAGTCCTACAGGAGATGGGGCCAATGATCCAATCAAGAAGACTTGGAAACACCTCCCAACAATAATAGCTAACTTCAGGAGTCAATTGCACTCACAATTTCTCCTTGGTTATATCCTAAGTTGAGACACTAAGATACCATGCATCAAGTGTGGATTAGTGGTTCGACCTGCACGGTATAGTTTCGTCTCCCTACAGCAAGATGAGTCACTTGTAGGGGAGAGCATGGAATCTATACCTCATCGTTCACCTCCTTGGTCACAATGCACTTCTAATCCGGGTTTTCTTTTAACACTTGCTTATAGTAGGATTTTGTAGGTACCTTATGAGACAACAATGCTATGTTTCAAAATATTACTAATGAAACTAGATTGGTGGGAATTAATGGATGCTTAGCCCAATCAATCCTACCTAACTAAAATATTGTTTTGTGACCTCATGTGGAGGATTTTAGTTGGTTAATACAATTACAATGTTGATTTTAAGGGGTTTTTAATGTTTCACTTATGGAGTGTAAGAGGGGTATTTCACAATCCCTACCTTTTGATTCACCAAGCTCACATGAAGTGCAAGGTGAAGAGCATACTAGGGTAGAAATACTCTTTAGGCCTCTTATTGTGTGCTAGTGGAGCAAACACATGTGATGAAAGCAAAAAAATGATTTTATTGGAAAATTAACTGAAAGAGTATATCAAGTAATGTGTACTTCTAACTCTAAGAGATGCTCATGGCGCTTTGCAAAATCAAAATATTCTAACTAATAGAAAAGTGTGCAATGGAGGTATTTCACACTTCTCACCCTTTTTCTAATTCACCAAGCTCACATGAAGTGCGAGGTGAAGAGCATACTTCAAGCAACAAGTGTCTTTAGGCCCTTGCTTGTGTGTAAAAAGTGTTTTCTACACTAGCAATACTACTAAGAACAACATGTCAATTTGATGCATAAACAATAAATGGTCTTGAATACTAGTGACAATGATGGGGCCCATTTGAAAGCCTCAAAGTTGGTTACCTAGGTTAGTTTCAAGAGATATGTACTCTTTACTTCCTAATGTTGGTATAGGTGCACTAATTACTAAAAAATTAAGTAATTGGGTGAATTAGCCTTAACTTAAGTTCACTAGTAAGCAGCAATTGGGCTGCCAAACTAAGCTATGCAGATAAAAAGAAAGTAACTAATAGTAGCACGGCTAAACCAGACTTTGTCACATGGACGCACAGGTTAATACAAAAAAGATGCGTTGAATAGCGCGGGTCGTACACTAACCTTCCACACGGGTGCAATAAACGATGTAGAGCAGGTGTTACACTTGTAACCTGCGCTATGTGCACGACTGTCTAGATCGATTCCGCACTATCAGTGCAGTAGATATGTCGGGAACCGCGCGGCTGCGGAAAAATAAATGGGGCTGTGATGTGGCCAAATTCTGGAAGCAAGAGGTGGAATACCTAATCTCCTGTAAGTGACAAATACCAAAAATTAGCTACCTAGCATAAAACAACCTATTTTAATAAGAAATGAAGAAAAATAAGTATGGTTGCCAATAGGACTGCTGTGGAAAAATTGCACAAGTGTACTCTTCCACTTGGTAGGGGGCTAAGCCTTGCAGGTTGTTGCAAGGCCTCAGTCCTTGGAGCCCCTTTTGATGTGGTTTGGTATTCCTCGAAGTTATCCTACAAGATATTGTTAGTGTGGTTCACATCCAAACATGAAAATATTGATAAAAAAAAAATGAAAGAGATGGGGGGAGAATGCAAACTTCAACAACAACCAAAGATATGATAAACCACTCTTGTATTGCGCAATGGAATAACTGTACAACACCTACAAGGTGTTTGATTCAAGGGAAGCCAACAATATCCCTTAGGGAGGCCTTTCTTGTCCAAACTAAATGTTAAGTAGATGGAAGAACAATGGAGAGAAACACTTGCCGCTAGATGGAAGGTGGCAAGGGAACTTGGGAATGCTTACAATGGTAGAAAATGGTGGGATATGAGGAAGATCCAACTCAAATCCTGCAGCATAATCTTTCTTTTATTTTCTCTCTACCAAATGCATGCCAATGCATTCCTTTTATAGGCCAAGAGGTGTCCATCAAACACTTAGATCCAAATGTGAACTCTCCTCCTTCATGAACTAGTTCCAAGGTACACTAGAGGGCTAATTAATGCCACCAAGTATGTGAGGAGCCGAATTCGGAACCTTGGAGAGGATTGAGCCTTTAATGCGCCATTGGGAATGAGCGGTCCCGGCGTTTTGATAGTAGTGTGGCTATCGAAGGAAAACCTGCACGGGTGTAGCGCGCGGGCATTGTTCCGTTAACCTGCGCTATAGCACGGGTAAACTATGTAATACCCGCTCTACGATTTGTTTTGACTATTTCTTGGCACTTATGGACTCATGTTGTGTTTTGGATCTGTTGAGGATGCTTTTGGTGAGATGCATTCTTTATGTTGATGATGCTTTACTGGATGAATCGCTGAAATGTTGCATGTGTGCAACTTTTAGTTGTTAATGGAAGGTTTTGTTGGGGTTTTCTCCCTCAATTCATAAAGTGTTTCCCTATGGTAGATTCATGTGTCAAATGTGATAGCTTATGTGTATGATTTTTATTTGATTTCAAGTACTATTGTATTTCCGAATTAAAGATAAAAATTTAACAAATAGCTTCAACTTGAGCATAACCGTTACAAACCAATCCTTCTTTATTTCTTATTACTTGCCCATCTTCATTCAACTTGTTCTTGAAGACCCACTTGGTGCCAATCACATTTTTATCTTTTGGTCTTGGAACAAGTTCCCATGTCTCATTCTTCTCAATTTGATTCATCTCTTCTTCCATAGCAAGAATCCAATGCTTGTCTTTGCTAGCTTTTGTGAAATTATTAGGCTCTATTTTAGATAGTAAGGAGAAGTTTGCATGTTCTAGTGCATTTGCTAATATTCTTTTAGTCTGAACTCTCGTATCTTTATCACCAAGAATTAGATCTTCAAAATTATTATTTCGGACAAATCTGAATGGTGTCCTTGTATCTTGACGTTTTGTTTCTTCTTCTCCATTTTGTTCTCCTTCTTCTTCTCCTTCTTCTTCTTCTTCGTCTTCTTTGTAGCTTGGCTCATATCATTGAACATTTACATGTGATTTCATCTTTTGATTTTTTTCTTAATCCACTTTTACATTAGCACTCTCTATGATTTTGCGTAATGTTGTATTGTAACATTTGTAAGCTTTGTTTTTTAATGAATAACCCAAAAAGATACCCTCACCATCTCTGGAGTCATATTTTCCCAAATCCTCATCATCTCTCTTTATGTAGCACTTGCTTTTGAAAAATTTGGAGTATTTAACTGTCGTTGTTCTACCTTTTCATAATTCATAAGGTGTTTTGTTGTTGTGACTCTAATTTCCCTCTATTCAGACTGTAGATTGCGGTGTTGAATGCTTTTCTCCAAAACATTTTTGATAGTTTAGTTGCATTCAACATTGTTCTTGCCATCTCTTTTATGGTTCAATTATTCCTTTCTAACACTCCATTTTGTTGTGGAGTTCTTGCAGTTGAAAAATGTCTCTTTATCCCATGAATCTCACAAAATTCTTCAAATTCATGTGAGGTAAACTCACCTCCTCTGTCTAATTTCAAGCACTTGATTTTCAAATTAGTTTTTTTTTCAACCAAGGCTTTGAATGCTTTGAGATTCTCAAACGCTTAAAATTTTTCTTTTAGGAATGAAACCCATGTCATTATGGAGTAATCATCATTGAGCAACATGAAGTAATTTTCACCTTGTAGACTTCGTGTTGTTGTAGGACCACAAATATTTGTATGAATAAGTTCCATTGGATTTGATGTTGAGTATTCCTTTGATTTGAAGCTTTCTCTTGTCTGCTTCCCATGTTGACATTGATTGCAAATAGAGTTTGATGGTTTTGTGATCTTTGGAATCTCCCTCACTACTTGTTTAGTATTGATTTTCACTATATTATCAAAGTTCATATGGCCCATTCTTCTATGCCATAACCAACTTTCATCTATTTGTCCCATATAGCATTTTTCTCCGTTGATTTCATTGATAATATATACATTATTTGAGGTTCTAATTGCATTTGCCAATAATTTTTTCGAGGTTGTCTTCTTTATCTCACAGAATTGAGAATAAAATGTGAGTGTGTCCTTGATCACACATTTGACAAACACTACGTAGATTGTGTTTCAGACCTTCAACATATAAGAAATTTTACGTTTTAGTATTTCCATTGTTGAGATGATAGTACCTTTTCCAGCTATCCTCATGGTAGAATTATCTCCAAATGTCACACTATCTTCGTCAACTTCTTTCAAAGTAGAAACTTGCTCTTGTCTCCTCTCATGTGACTTGAGCATCAACTCAATGTACCATTGGTTTCCTTTGTTTTGAGCATGAAAGGCAGTTTGCAGAAGCATAGATTCCTCCTTCATTTTCCAAATTCTTATGGTTTATTTCTTTTATTTGTCAAGGGTATATTTTCCCTATTTTGTTTAGAATTTTCCACTAGTTCACTTCTACAAAAATGTGCTATATTCCCATAGTTGTTACACTTATTACATACAACATTGAAATAAAATAAAGGGACAAATAAATTATAGTTTTTATTTGAGAACCCATAAGTATTATTGTCTTTGTTCCACATATAATTATTTCTAGCATGTGCTCTACAATCTATTGCTTTATGACCAAAATTATTACAACAAAAATGATAGACAAAGAAAGAATTTTGGTACCAGGTCATGTGAGGTTGCCATGGTGGGAAAGATCTTCTAAATATGTCTATGTTGTATTTGGAAGGAATGCCAATTTTCTGTGGAACATAATTTTATTTCTTCATGTTGTCTTCATCATTGATGGAGCTTTTGAGTACATCAACATAGATTTTAGATTTTTCTTCATTTAATTTCTTCATTGGTTATGTAGCTTTTGAATTTTCTTTGGTGGTCATATGAATCTTATCATAGCCAAGACCATTCTTAATGAATGGAAGCCTTTGACAATTGATGATCTCATCAAAGGTTTCAACACTCTTTTCAAACTTCAAGCTTCTATTCAACTTAATGGTTGTTTTCTCCAGTTCCTTTCTTAAGGAAACAATTTCAAATTTTAAATTTTCATAGTTTTCTTCCTTTTCCTTCAGTTGGATCCTCACAACTTCTTCTATCCTTCTTAATTATTCTAATTGAACCTTTAGGTTCATGATAACATTTTTTGTTTCAAGGTTTTGTGACATTTTGGCTTTTGAATCACAATCCTCTTTTGTATATTTATGTAGCTGATCCTTTTCTTTCAAATTCCTTTTCCTAAGCTTCTTTATTTTGCTTAAGGCACACATGATTTCTTCTTTAAGATCCACTTCCCCATCTGTTTCAGCATTTTCCTCTTCTTCTGAATCCATTTTTTCTTCCTCTTTGTCTTCATCAATGTTGGTTTCAATTGCCATAAAGAGAGTTTCTTCTTTATCACTATCGAAACTGCTTTCACTACTTTCTTCAGATGAGTGACTAACCTCGTTTGAGTAGATACTCTTCTTCTGCCTATAAGTGTTCTTCTTATTTTCATGCTTGTCATGTTTGTGATTATTTTGATGATGTTTGCTTCCTTTCTTTACGTTATGGTCTTCTTCATCATCACTACTTTCATTTTTCGCATATAGACACTTATCAACAAAATTTCCTACTTTTCCACAATTAAAACATTTAAAGGGAAGCTTACCTTTGTATTCTCAAGATCCCCTTTTGAGTTTTCTCACAAAATGTGCTTCCTCTGCATCTGACTCACATCTAGAACAATCACTTGGATTGTGTCTTTTTTTCTGTCTTCTTTGAGACTTTGAAATCTGCTTCTTTGTTAAGATGGATTTTATTTTTTAGTCTTCATTTGATATGCAGTGAGAATCCCATGCAATTCATCCATTGTTAATTTATCAAGATCCTTCATGTATTCAATAGCGAATACTTTTGCATCAAATCTTAAGGGGAGTGACCTTATCACCTTTTGTACAATCATCTAATCTTCAACTTTTTCACCAAGTCCTTTGATAGCGTTGACAATTTCATCCACACGAAGGAGATAGGTTGCAACATTCTCTTTGTCTTTCATTTTCAGACCCTCGAATTGTCTTCTCTGAGTTTGTAGCTTTGCCTTCTTAACCTCATCACCTTCATTGATGTTTTGAAGCTTGTCCCAAATTTATTTTTCTAATACACAATGCATCACCTCGACAAACTCGAATTTGATAGACCGCACAAGATGGAATTCATGGATTTTGCATTATTTTCACTAGGCCTCTTCACAGTCGCATCTGTTGTTGGAGTTGTTGGGGATGTCTAACCAGTTAGGACTGATTCCCAAATATCAAAACTAAGATCCATTAGATATGTTTGTATCCTTATGCTCCAAAATGCATAGTTTGTTCTGTTAAACGATGGGTTTATGTTTGTGGAGAAACCTTCATAACCGACCATGTGTGATCCCGAGATCTACCTTCTAGTGGTTAGACTATTTTTGAAAGAACCTGCTTTGATACCAATTGTTGAAAACACACTTTACTAAGAGGGGGGTGAATCAGCATAAGACAAACTTTTTATTTATTTAAACATTGATTGACCATAAGAACACAGTCATGAATAATATCAACTATAGTACACAGAATTTACCTTGAAAACCTTTCATGAGAAAACCAAAAAAAACTTTCTTTATAATTTTATAGGTACCAACCTACAGTTACAAAAAATTGTAGGCACCCACCTACTATTACAAAATTTGTAGGCACCCACCTAATAGAGACACCAATCAAAATGGCTAAGCACCAACATCATCACATATATATTCTTCTTCATCACATTCTTTGTCACTCTCACCAAGTTTGGAATGATATTCAAATTTTTACTCATCATATTCACCTCTTCAAATATTACATTTCTGCTCACTTCACACATTTCTCTTCAGGTATAACATTTATTTATATACATCATCGTGACCCATATTGAAGAGAGGTGTTGATTCATTAATGATATAATTAAATTATTATTATTTCACCTTGGAAAATATCATGGGAAAATACCATGGCCCTCCAAAACCATGGGCTTGAAACCAACAATGGTAAAACCATTTGTAAAATACTTTTTACATGCACTTTTACTTCCAAAGCCACGAACTTGAAACCACATGCTTGTAAAATATTTCTTTAACTTATTTTATTGCATTTTTAAATATACTAGTAAAATTCACTTTTTACTTTTTCACATGCATCCCCTTTTTTATATACTTGTAAATTCATGTTTTACTTTTTCACGTGCACCCCATTATTTATATATATATATATATATATTCCTCCCAAGAAAAAAATCATTCATTCATAGTGAATAACATGAACTATCCATAAAGGACTTACATCAAAGCTCCTTGAGTTTACCCATCATTTCAGAATGAAAACCATTACAACATCCAGTATAAGCTTTATCATTACATCCTTCTTACATACATAAACTATAAACTGATATTGTCACTTCAAGATTTCATCCATCCAAAAACTCCAGCCGTGCTAGCTGCCAATTCCTCCTCTGATGAGCTTATACCTTTCTATTCTTTGTGATTCTACAGCATTGAAAGATAGCTAGCCTAAAGAACAGATAAAAAATAAAAAATAAAAAATAAAAAAATCGACTGATTCCAACTTCAAAATCTGTACTCAACACCGTCATCCTCTTACTCTTGTTAATTTTGGTTTCCGCACCTTTGCTCCTCTACATCCAAAGTGCCTGAAACTAGTAATAACATGCTCTTGGAAAGCAAATCTGCTTCCACATTTAATTCTCGGTACACATGGGTCAAAGAGATAGAGGAGAACAATTCCATCTGTCTTCTGATTGTCATTAAAAGATGTTGCAAATGAGGGGCTTTGATCTGAATCTTGTTATTTTCCCACTCAATAACCATTTTTGAGTCCCCAAATAGTTGCAGATTGGAAATATTCCATGCTAATGTTGTTTTGAGCACTGACCATAGGGTCGTCAATTTTGCCTTTTTGTTGGAACAATGAATAGGACCATATCAAATTTTTAACTTTAAATCCTCTGTTATATATAAAACTCCCCGTGATCCTCCCAATGGTGGATCCCATTGACTGCCTCCGTAAAAAAAATCCCAAGTGACGGTTTTATCAATGCTGGGAGGGACCAAATTTCGTAGTCTCCTCGGCTTTTCCCCATTTTTTACCTCCCTTGTCCATTATACAACCAATGCCGAATTTACTTCCTGAGGAATCAATCGATCTTTAAATATAGCATAATTTATTTCCCACCATAATCCATAAGTAAAGGGGGACGTGAATGAATCTAAGCAGCGTACTATCGGGTTCTTCCACCATAGATGACAACACTGCTCAAGAGTGGTACCCATGTGTATCATCACTTTGCTCAGTTCCTTAGTGGAAGCGTTCCATACAACCATTTCATAAGAACATGAAACAATCAAATGAGAGGTGGTTTCACTATTTTCATGACACAAAGCACACCAGCTCGGTCCAGACCATCCATGGTTTAAAATATTTTCCCATGTTAGCACCTTGTTGCTCAATGCTAACCAAAGGACAATTTCTGCTTTTAGTGGACCTCCAGTCTTCCAAACTACATGCCACCACCATTTCTTATATCTAGTAAAAGATTCAATAGCGTAAACCTCGTATCCGAATTCGGCCGAAAATACTCTTGTCAAACTGTTCTTGGTCCAAACTAATTTATCGGATTCATTTTCATCAAGAGTTATGAAGCTGGACACCAAAGTGTTTACATAAATATTCCATTTCCTTGCTACTTCATCCTCTAGACCAAGCTCTTGAGTGGTTTTCCATCCTTCTCTGCCATCATCCTGAGTGGTCCATCCCTTTGCATCAGCTAGCATATAAATATGTTGATTCTTGAGCAAATATACAGTATTTGCAGACAGTTTGAAGTCACTCCCTACTCCAACCCATGGGTCTTCCCCAATATGAACACTCCTATCATTTGCTATCCTCCATGCCATACAATTCCCCAACAGAGGATAAGAGAGAACCAAATCCTTCCACCCCATCGAACCACCCTTACGAGACTTGTCAGGCCTCCTGAACCAATCAATTATTGAAGAATTCTGACAATACTTCGTTGACATCACTTTCCCCCACAAGGAACTGGCATTTTGAGCCAACCTCCATAATGATTTTGCAGCTAAGGGTTGAAAACAAAATACTAGACTCTTTATCCCCCATCCGCCAAGATCCTTTAAATTGGCCATTGTAGTCCATTTTACTAGCGGAATTCCTTTTTATATTTGCTTGTTGTCCAAAGGAAGGAAAAACACTTCTTTCGAATATTAGTAAGAATTCCTTTTGGGATATATTCAATGGATGCCCAATACATCGGTATGCTTTGAAGAACAAATTTTAAGAGTACCAAATGTCATCCTCTTGACAAGAACCTATTAGCCCAACATGAAACTCATGCTTCCACCTTCTTGTAAAGCCACAACGAGTCCTTAAAAGAGTAGGCATTTGGCTTAAGGTAGAACCCCAGGTATTTAAAACCCTCACTCATTGATTTCAGGGGGAAAGAGACCTCATTCCATAGCCTATTCTTCACATCCTTAGAGATTTGGTTTACTGCTAAGTTGGATTTTGCCACATTTATCACCATGCTAGTTGCTTTTTTGTAAAGGTGTAATATCTGAGAGATAGTTTGCATAGTTTCCACATTCCCCTCGCCCATCATAAACACATCATCCATGAACAATATATGATTCAATTCCACTCACTTTGAAACCCATACACCTTTCAAAGATATAGACCTTTTTGCCTGATGCACCAGTTTACTCAACACTTCTGCCACCAACAGGAACAAAAATGGTGAGAGAGGACATCCTTGTCTTAGACCCCTAGATGGCCTGAAGAAGGACGATGGAGAACCATTTATTAGGATTGTGAAGGAAGTCAAATTGATGCATCCCATGATCCAATTCACCGTATCCACTGAAAGGCCAACTTGTATGAGTAAAAGTCGCAAAAAGGTCCAGCTAACCCTATCGTAGGCCTTGGACAGATCTAGTTTGAGGGAAAAACATTAAATTTGTTCTTGATAATTGTATGAATTGCCTCCTGTGCCAATGAAACAACATCATGCATTTGACTATTAAACAAAAACTCAAATTGCTCCTCTGAAATGATCTGGATCAATATCGGCTTCAATCTTTGAGCGATTGTCTCAGCGGTTATTTTATAAAGCACATTGCTACACGAAATCAACCTAAAATCTTCAAAGGATAAAGGCCTCTGCTTTTTTGGTATCAAATCCAAGAATGAGGAGTTTATTGCGCCTAAGACCTTTCCATACCTCTATGATTCACGAACAACCTTTAATAGATCTTCCTTGATTAGATCATAGAATCCATGAAAGAACTCAATTGTAAAACCATTATGACTGGGACTTTTCCCTTTTTGGAAAGAGTGCACTATGTAGTACAGTTATTCCTTCCAGACTTATTGTACAAGGGTGTCATTCATTTCTTCAATAACCGACCTTGGAAAAATCCTTATAACTTGTAAAATTTCTTGAATTGGGCATACCTTTGGCTTGTTGAATAAAGATTTGAAAAAAAAAACCTGCCTCAACTTTTTCCTTAAAGGAATTGACCATTCTTCCTTGCTCATTTTGGATCTCAACTATGGTGTTAACATTTCTCCTATGTGAGGAAAATCTATGAATTTTTTTTGTATTACTATCCCCTTCAACAATCCATACATCTCTGCTTTTTATCCTCCATAGTTGCTCTACTTTTGATCCTCCATAGTTGCTCTTCTTTTGATAGTAGTTCAGTTCGTTTTAGTTCATATGATTTCAACATCTTTAAGTCTTATTCGGAGAAAACCCGAGAGTTGTTATGTTTATAGACTTCAGTGATCCCTTCCTCCACCTCCTTTAACTGAGCTCGTTGGCTAGCTTGAAATTTTTTGGCCCAGTCCTTTCAAGCTTTCTTTATCTTGACTAGGTTGTCGACCATTTGTTTCATAAAATAATCCAGAGAATCATTTCTCAAGGGATGCCATAATTCTTCTACCAAATTCTTATACCCCTCCTCTTTAATCCAAATGGGGTTGAACTTAAATAGAGAGGCTGGTTCTAGTCCTTTTTATCAATTGACAACATAATTGGTCGATGATCAGACAACCCTCCAACCTCAGTCCAAGAGCTTATTGATAAATATCTTGTAAGTTCTCTGAAACTAAGAATCTATCAAGACACTTAGAAATTGCATAATCCCAACTTCTCCTATTCCTCCAAGTAGGCTCGAGCTTCCTTGGTTGTACATCAACTATTCCTTTGGATTCAAAAAGAGCATTAAAGAATTTGCTTAATGCATATTTCCTGGACAACTTACCCCAAATCTCCCTCTTTGAAGTGGTGAGATTTAGATCTCCTCCTAAAATCATATTACGCTCCTTCCACAAACCAGAGGAGGAGTATTTTTCCCAAAAAAGTCGTTGATTTTGAAAAGGCCCATAGACATTCAGAACTGCAAAGGTTTCACCAGAAGATTTATCTTTGAGAACAGTATTCAACACAGAGTCATATTTTCACACTGAAACTTCCTTTAATTTTGGACTCTAGGTCGATACTAACCCACCCAAATGACCCTCCAAGCTTAAATGTGCAAAGGACAAATCTTTTAACCAAGGACCTATTGTTTCTTGCGCTTTAATTCCTTCTATCATTGTTTCCTATAGTAGAATGACTGATGGTTTTAAATTCTATATCATCCTCTTGATGGAATTCAATTTGGGGGACCCCCCTAACCCCCTAACATTAAATGAGATACAAAGCATCAGAGAACCCTAGGGAGGGATTTCCTTGTTCTAAGGGCCCTGTTTATTGTTGACCATTTCTCGGCCTTAATATCCAACATGGATTGATTTTTGGCATTTGTGAGTTGATACTTTCTACCCAAACTAACCTTCGGCACATGGTTGAGACTAAGACCTCCTGAAGTCACACCTTTGTTCCTCCCCATGCTCTCCACCCTAGATCCAGTGTTATATAACTTAGGTTTATCCAAAGAGAGAGGGTTGTCCTTAACCTCAGGAGAGGGGGGTGTGTTCACCAGTCCTTCTGATCCTAACAAGTCCACATTATAGGAAGGGAAAGGAGAAAATAGAGAATTTTGAGGAGGACCCAACTCTTCAACAGGAAAAAATGTACCATGAAAGAGAATTTCAGAAGAAGGGACAATAAAGGGAACATCAATATTAACGGAAGTAGAAGGTGGCATGTCTTTTATGTTCTTGCATGCTTCCTCCTTGGATACGTCCACCTCCATTGTTGGATGCTCATCACCTTTGCCATTGTGGGCCATCAGTTCCTTGTTAGATAATGTTGTAGGCGTTTTCCTAACCCAAACCTTCCTGCGATTTTGCACATGAGGAGAAGGATTTGGAAAATCTCGTATTATATGTCTAACTTGCCTACAACCAAAGCAACGAAATAGTATTTTCCAGTATTCTAACCTCTGACACCATATGTTGCCATACATTTCCAACTTAATTTCCTCATACAATCCATCGCGTAAATCCGATTCCACCAGTATTTTGGTGCAGCACCTATCCACCTTTTGTTCCCAATTGTCCTCCAATGTTATAAACCTTCCTATCTTACCCACGATCGCCTCCAGCACTGACCTTTTCCAAAAAATCATAGGTATTCTTGGAAATATAACCCATACTTGTTGTAGATTTTGAGGTTACCTTCTAGCATCGAAGTTGTAACGTCCCCATCTTGACCCTATTGCATTAAAATGTAAATGATGTAATATTGTTATAAAATCATGGTGAGGAGCTCAAAGCCAAAGCCCCGCCATCAATTTATTGATGCATATGGTTTGCGTGCTAGCCAGGCACATTGGAATTTCAAACATCATGTAAATATGCATTTAATAAAATACCCACAACTATCTATGCAATGCAACAAAGAGATGGGGGCATGATTTTACAAGGAATTGGGAGGGAAAACATTCAAACCCTTGAGCCAATCAAGTCAATCCAAGTTTCAATGAGAGAACCCATTAAACCCTCAACTACCCATGTTGACTTTTGTACCCAATCATTGATTTCTTCCAAGAGTTGGTCGAGGTAGTTAATGCTTTGGGGAATGAGAGGTATGGCTGTCCAAATTCGGGTATGGGAATGCCACCCTACATGGGAAATCATGTTTTTCTTCTTGGGCAAGAAAAGAGCCATGAATTGCTCCCCAAGCCATTATCCCTCAACTAGTTTCTCTTCCTCATGAGTTTGGAGCTACCTGGGCGTTTTCTAGCCATGTTTTGAGTTGTTTTCCTTCATTCTCAGCTGGGAGAAGGGCGTTTTTGTATTGTATACCAGTGGGGAAGAAGGGGAATGGAATTGGGGTTCCATAGAGACCGTTTTTGCTTTTAAATACTTAGAGAGTTGGGGAGAAAACGTTTTCCTCCCTGTGAATTTTTTTCCCCATCCCACAATTCGTTTTTGGATGGAAACGATTTGGGGAAAGCCCAAACCCATGGCCATCCTGTTGGTAAATCCATTGCTTTGGCTTGAGCTTGAGTGTAAGCCTCCAGGGTTCAAATGTAGCCTGATAAACCCAGCTATGGACTGGCTTGGCTCAGATGAAATGATTGATTGGCTGTGAATGAGTGAATGTCCCATTTTCCTTGTAAGAATCATTCCCAGCTCGGGGGTGGCAGTTATGTTGAGAGATTGATGAACACAACTGGCCTATGGTTGGGTGGAACGTTGCAGCTACATAGCTAGTTGTTTGGGACTATTGCATAATGAAGATAAGTGTTTTTCTGTCTATGTATTTACTTCTGCAATGTTTAAATTGATGATTGTTTGATATGTTGTATGCACATTTATTTTATTGTTGTGAATCTAATGAATTGGGCTGAGATCATGTAAAAGCCCCATGAGATTGGCACCATGTTCCCTTACTTGAATTGGGTTCACAGGTGGGTACGTTACAAAATGGTATCAAAGCGAAGGTTGCAACATTTGGGCCTTCATGGGATACCTATCATAGCTTGCAGGGATAAGTATGCTTCCTGCTCATTATAGACCATTAAGAAAAATTTCAAACTTTCAAATTTTCGAAAATATTTCTATGTGTTTTTGAAAAAATTTCTAAGTTTCTATCGGAAAAAACTTACGAGTTTTCACTGAAATGGCGGAAGGAACTAACGAGTTTTTGCCGAAATGGTTGACCGAAAATTTTTAAGTTTTCCAAACCGGAAGAACTCAGCGAGTTCGTCCGCAACGGCGGAAAAATTTGGTGAGTTTCTGCCGCAGTGTCGGAAGGACTTGGCGAGTTTCCCCCACAGTGTTGGAAGGAATTGGCGAGTTTCCGCTGTAGTGTCAGAAGGAATTGGCGAGTTTTTGCCGCAGTGTGGGAAGGAATTGGCGAGTTTCCGCCACAGTGTCGGAAGGAATTGGCGAGTTTGTGTCGCAGTGTCGGAAGGAATTGGCAAGTTCCGCCGCAATGACGGAAGGAAAAGCTGATTTTTCGACCTGAAGAACTTAGCAAGTTTGTCCGCAACGGGTCATAAGAGAATTTCCAAGTCCGCTGAAACAGAGAATTTCAGTTGTTTTCCAGGGTGAATTTCTAGCACCGAAAGTTGAAAAATGGCTTTGAACTCATGCGCCAGACCCCCGTCGTCCCCCGAAGATAGTCGTTGAAAGTGTGAAGTGCATTCTCTATGCTTGGGATAAGAAGCAGGAATTGCATAGAAGGGTGTGGAGGCCTTATTAAGAGTAATTGGCTGTAATATGCATTGTGGAAGAGGAATGGGAGCGGCAAGGCAACGTTAATAAAAGGGAAATTCCTCACCTTAAACTATTTCTGTTTATAGCATAAGAATTGCATATTTGGAAAATATCAAGAATGATTGATTACAAGTATGTATATGTTGAATTGCTAATTCATGAGAAGATCATAGCTAATAACTGCTGGTATGCTTGGTAGGAAAGCCAAGAAAAGGATTAGCTATAATGTGGAGGAGAGGAATTGGAAAGGGAGAATTCCTTAACTCCTCCATTGTTGTTATATTTATATTTCCTAAGTTTTATGTACTGAAAATTATGACATAGGGATGCTAGAAATGCAAGAGAATAATGCATATGAATTAGTGGACATGATTAGAGAATCATTGCATAATGCATGTGAATTTCTTATGCATGAGCATGGTGTTGCATATGGGTAAAGGTAGTGAAAGTTACACATAGCCCATTAATGGTAATGCCTATGGTTGACCACTAGTAATGTTGTTGATAATGGTTGTAGGAATCAGACCATAGAAGCATGATTGGAAATGCAAGAGATTAGATAGATAGGATGAATATGCACTAGATGGCATATTACTAAACATTGCACAGTACATGTGAAAATACTTGTGAATATATATATATCATGTTGCATGTTGGTAAAATAGTGAGGTTTTACATATGCGATGAGCCACTCAAGATAATTATTGTGGTTGCTAATAATTAGTTGTGTTCGCATTGGTTGTAGAACCAAAGACAATCGAGGCATGGATAAGGATGTGGATGATGATTGTTGCATATGACCAACAACCTTGTGAAGAAAGGATGGTGCAATAAATCTGTGATCATGAGGTTGGAGAAAGGACTGTGTATCCTTGGTAAGAGGCCAACTGATCAGGTAACATCAAGCGATGTTAATAATAGCCATGCAGGTAATGGTTATTTGTGCTTAAATTGCATGAATGTTGAAAGGAGATTTGGTAATATCCCTTCAACTATGTTTAAACTATGTTGATTGGTTTGCATGTGGTACTGAGTGCCTGAATGTGAATGTCAACCTACCAAGTATGGTCAGGTGTGGGTAAGTGAAGGCAAGCAGCCTTACACCCTATAGTTTCTTAGAAACCTCAATGCATTCATATGAAATTATATCATGCCATTTGTGTATGTTGGTTGTGAGTTTAACAACCAAAGCAAGTGATGACTTATGGTCCTGTTGTAGTGTATGCCATATGAGATGGGCATGGTTAGGCCATAATATGTTGGAATGCATGGTATTCATGGATTAATGCAAGGTTGTATTGAGGGGTTATGCATTGAGTGGATGCATATTAAAAGATTATGTAAATGTTGTGAATGTGCATGCATATGTGCGGGTGCACATGTTGAGATGCATTGTGTGAATGCATGGTTGTGATATATATGTTTCAATGCAGTTAGATAATAGATGAAATGGTGGACTATTGTTAATCCTAAGACCATTTCATGAGCTACTATGAATGCAGGAGAAAGGTTGCATGAAGAAGGTAGACATGTGATGGGATACCAGAGCACTCTGTTGGAAGGATAGAGTTTCATGGAATGTGAAGTAATGAGTATTTACAGTTTATTTAAATTGCATGGATAGTGTGATTGTGACTTGCAATTCTATCATGATAATGATGCATATATAGAGATATATATATTTCATTGCATTTCGAATGTTAACGACTGAAAGTGTTTGAATTGTGGAGTGTTATAATTCTGAGATCACTTCAGTGGCTGTTGTAGCAATTAAAGGATTATATGCATAGATACTCACAACGTGTTTGGTTGATTGAAGTTCAAATTTCAGGTAGAAAAGTCTTGCGTATGGCAATGAGGATAAGTCCATAGTAAAGACCGGGATCTACCATGTGCAGAAGCCAAAGGTTATGAGAAGGTTCTCATGGTTGTAAATTATGCATGAAACAAATCTGAAATTTTTCGGGTTTAAGTTTATGAGAATAAACTCATGGTTGCAAATCTAATTTCTATAGGAAAACAGATTTGTAGATTTCAAATTTGAGGATTTTCTTATAATTGCTAATCATTGTTTGGCTTATATAAATTGTGTCAGGAGGACATGTTGTAGGTGGATGTTCATATATGGTATCAAGGGTGAAACCATAATGGACAAAGTGATACCACTTACGAGAGCCAAAAAATATGAGGATAGCCTCATTGATAAGCAAATTAATTTCTGTAGTAGACAGAACTGTAAATTCATATTGAATTTAATTATTAATGACATTGATTGGTTATGGAACAATCAGATTTGAAGTTTATTGTTAAATGTTGTTGACTATTTGGCTATTTGATAAGTGTTCCAGGATGACACATTGCAGGAATACCATATGTGATGTCCTGCAGAAGCCAAACTAGATGGGAAGGATCCCATGCTTTGGAAATGGGTTTCAGGTGAAACGCCATAGTAAGTTTTGTTAATATCCCAGTTGCACTGCATGTTGGAAATCCATGTGGGTGAGATGGTGAAATTATGCCAAGAAGGCATGTGTGGGTTATGGAACGTGAAATGTTGGGGTGGAAAACCGAAGTACTGTTGACTCAGAGAAGGGAGTCCCCATTCTTTGCAACTGAATGAAAGATACATCTAAAAAAAGGGATAAGTATTCTGTAACCCTAACTCAAAATATATATGTTTGGTTATTAGATTTAATATACAGAGCATGTTTTAATATTTCATTGTTATTACAGAATTCTTGAGTATGATTAGGGCCTACATGTCTCACATCTAAAAGGGAGTGCACACCTTTCTGGTGCTAGGTTATGATAGGGTTGTCAATATTGACTACACCCTAAGGGAATGGATGCATTCCTGGTGTTTCAATACTTGATAGTGGATGTTATGAAATATGTTTACAATTTTGGGACAACAATACTGATGAGCTTGTTTATCCTACTTGTGCTACCATCTTACATAGATGCAATTTGGTGTTGCACATGGATGAAGCAAAATGAAAGGTTGTTGTGGGGGTATTGACGAAGGGTTGTTGGATGCCTAATGAACCCAGTTGGTGTACTAGTTTGGCATTATTTACTTGGTTGTTGTGGAGGTATTGATGAAGGGTTGTTACATGCCTAATAAACCCAGTCGATGCACTGGTTTAGCATTATTTTCCTAGATTTTGTGGGTATTGTGGGGCCATTAGGAAGTCACCTAAAGAGTTCCTAAAGGGAACCGCCGGTTTTGCACAAGAGAAGGAGTGCCATCCTTATGTGGGTGAAGAATTGTTATGCGCATGAAGGGTTGTGACACGTGTGAAAGGTTGATGCAAGCCTAAGGCAGAGTGGTAGAGCCTTAACCTATAATGGTCGGTGGCGCAGTTTCCTTCCATTGGTCGATGACCCAGACGAATGTGTTGGCTCCGCAATGGAGAGGGCCAACCAGGTATGGGACTGGTTGGGCACCACAAATGCTTGGTAAATCCAGTCGGCGTGAAGGTGTACTGGTTGGGCATTAACAATTTGATGTTGTGGAGAAACATGTGTGTTGGCCAAACATCCAAGTCCACAAGTGACCCAAGGCTTGCAAAGCGAAGCAGGATCCTGTGGACCATAAAGGAAATGAAAAAGTATTCATTTTCATTTAGTTCTTGTTTGGAATAATGAAGATTTCATGTATAAGTCTTCTAACAGCTAAGCTAATACACTATTGTTTCTTTGTTGGAAACATTGGGCATTGCAGGAAAGCAAAGACCCTGAAAAAAACTATAAAATTCTTGGTAAATCCAGAGAGTAACTGATGCTCGATAAATTCAGAGAATAGTTGGTGGGAGCATTAACCACTTGATGTTGTGGAGCAGTCGGCGTGCTGGCCAAATATTCCTTAATTAATTGATAACACCCATTCAGCGTACTGGCCTAGCATTTCCTATTCGAATGGTTGAGGAGTAGCTTGCGTGCTGGCCCAACATTCATTATTATATCCATGGGAAATCCAATGCTTGTAAAGCGAAGAAGGAGTCTGTGGAATAAAGTGAAGACATCCAATACAGATAAGTATTTGGTTATCTTGCAGCTTCTTGCTTATGAATATACGTGTGTATATGATTTGGTTATGATTTCTTAAACTCTTGTTTGGAGATAAACCTTATGAAAAGAAACTAAATATGTGAATTAATTCAATGTTTGAGTGTAGGTATTGTTGGAAGCAAGGACTATGAAAGCATCTGGAGGATGCATGTGGACATGTGACCATCCTAAAGAGCTCAGTATGAGCAGTAATGAAATATGGTACTAGTGGACATGTGTGGGTCCTAGCAGCCAAAGGTTCCCTGGTTGAAAATCCTTAGACAGACCTTAGACACTAAGTGTCATAACCAAGAAAGGGAAATTCAAGCATTCACATTGAAGTGAAAGAGGCTAAGGAGCACCAAACCAGAGTTGTGGTGTGGCTCCAGATTGGAACAAGACTAAGAGGGGGAAACTCTTACTCTTCTCTTTCCTTTTGATTGATGCATTTCAGAAACAAAGGATTGTTGAATGCATGTCGTGACTGGAAGTAGATTGTGTTTAATTGCTTGAAATGAATTGTGAATGCTGAAATAGTTATTTTTCCTGTGAAAGGATGAACATGAATGAGTTCATGTGTATGTTGGGAAAGCATGAGACATGTGAAAGTCGCATGAGTAAAGTATGGACGTTCCATGCCAATTGGGAAATTAATTAACTAACTTTAATATTGTGCTATGCTTTTCCTAACAGGAATTTCCATGACAAGTCTCACAGGTGAGACATTGAAAGCCATTGTTTGTAGCTTTTACTAGCCAAGTGTTGCTAGTGAGCAAAGTGTGGGCCAGTTGTGCACATTGATCATGGCAGTAGACCAAAAGATAATTGTTTTGGTTGAAAATATTCCTCAAATAGTTGTCAGGACAACAAGAAAGGTGATAGCCGTGAAATTCCAGACTTGTAGATCAGCTGGAAGGTAAAGAAAAGGAAGGCATTGCTCTAGAGCAATGCCCACCTGTAGAGTTGGAAGATAAAATCTAGCAGGAGCAGCTTGAGGAAACCAAAGGACTTGATCCTGAAAGTTCAAATTCAAGAGATGAAATGCAGGACAGACCTACCACCATTGTGAATTTTGAAGCATGTGTAAAGTGGGTATTTATTCTTAAGAATTGGAACACCGAGGACGGTGTTATTCCAAGGGGAGGGGTATGTAACGTCCCCATCTTGACCCTATTGCATTAAAATGTAAATGATGTAATATTGTTATAAAATCATGGTGAGGAGCTCAAGGCCAAGGCACCGCCATCGATTTGTTGATGCATATGGTTTGCGTGCTAGCCAAGCACATTGGAATTTCAAACATCATGTAAATATGCATTTAATAAAATACCCACAACTAGCTATGCAATGCAACAAAGAGATGGGAGCATGATTTTACAAGGAATTGGGAGGGAAAACATTCAAACCCTTGAGCCAATCAAGTCAAGCCAAGTGTCAATGAGAGAACCCATTAAACCCTCAACTACCCATGTTGACTTTTGTACCCAATCTTTGATTTCTCCCAAGAGTTGGTTGAGTTAGTTAATGCCTTGGGGAATGAGAGGTATGGTTGTCCAAATTCGGGTATGGGAAAGCCACCTTGCATGGGAAATCACGTTTTGCTTCTTGGGCAAGAAAAGAGCCATGAATTGCTCCCCAAGCCATTATCCCTCAACCAGTTTCTCTTCCTCACGAGTTTGGAGCTACCTGGGCGTTTTCCAGCCATGTTTTGAGGTGTTTTCCTTCATTCTCAGCTGGGAGAAGGGCGTTTTTGTATTGTATACCAGTGGGGAAGAAGGGGAATGGAATTGGGGTTCCATAGAGACCGTTTTTGCTGTTAAATGCTTAGAGAGTTGGGGAGAAAATGTTTTCCTCCCTGTGAATTTTTTTCCCCATCCCACAATTCGTTTTTGGATGGAAACGATTTGGGGAAAGCCCAAACCCATGGCCATCCTATTGGTAAATCCATTGCTTTGGCTTGAGCTTAAGTGTAAGCCTCCAGGGTTCAACTGTAGCCTGATAAACCCAGTTGTGGACTGGCTTGGCTCAGATGAAATGATTGATTGGTTGTGAATGAGTGAATGTCCCCTTTTCCTTGTAAGAATCATGCCCAGCTCGGGGGTGGCAATTGTGTTGAGAGATTGATGAACACAACTGGCCTATGGTTGGGTGGAATGTTGCAGCGACATAGCTACTTGTTTGGGACTATTGCATAATGAAGATAAGTGTTTTTCTGTGTATGTATTTACTTCTGCAATGTTTAAATTAATGACTGTTTGATATGTTGTATGCACATTTATTTTATTGTTGTGAATCTAATGAATTGGGATGAGATCATGTAAAATCCCCATGAGATTGGCACCGTGTTCCCTTACTCGAATTGGGTTCACAGGTGGGTACGTTACAGAAGTCAACCTGCCACCTTTTTAAAACCAGTCCCGACGGTCTCCAGCTCCAATTCCGGTCCAACAGTTTTTGCTTGTCCAATTCTGAGTGGAGTTTAAATAGGATCCAACCTCGCGACATGATATGAAAAGAAGGAACCTATTCTAGAACTGATTTACAATTAGACTCCATCCAATTTCACAATGCCTCTTCCCCCACTGCTTTCCCACAGAACCTCCCTACTAGGGTTGAGCTGAGATAATCTGACACTTCCTCAATTCCAATTTCTCTGCTGACCACCAACGAAACCAGATCCTTCTTCGCCCATGCTCCCTTCTTGCGTCCTGATGCAATCTTGGAGTCTTTCTTTGATGTACTTGATGCATCAGTATTTCGTAGGGGGATTGAATGCGACTCATTCCTCACTGTAAGGGATCTTGAAAGGGAGCAGTCTCTTCGATATTGGATGCCTCCCTATATTTTCTGCTACACTTAATCTCATGATCATTAGTGAAGATGGGTCCCCCTAGAGAGGGATTGTCATAATCCACCTCATCGATATCCATCTTTCGTCATAGAGGTAGGTACGACCAGGGGACGTAAGGGTATGACGACAGTACTTACAACTTTCGGGGTGATGTGGAAATGAGGTAAAAGGGAAAAGACAGAGAGAAGGAAAAACTTCGAATCCCTGCTCCATTTCGATCACCAAATGCTCACCTTTGGACCTTCTACCTTCTCCTTCGCACCACAAAGCGCCATCTCACCCCCATATATATATATATATATATACAGATAGAGAGAGAGAGGTGCCCCCCTTGTTTGCAAATTCCTAGATGGATAATAATTGTGAGAAAAAACTAACTTATCAGGTATACTATCATGGTCTTAGCGAGGAGGCACCTTGACCATACATGGATAAAAATATTGAGACAAAGCTAACTTATGAGGCATATATTTACGGTCTTGGAAAGGAGGCACCTTATCCATCTCCCCTACCCATTGAGATACTTTGACAAACTTGATCAGATAGTGGTCCATGTGGGTTTGGGAACACTTCGATGTTGATCGAGCATAATGCATCTGCATCCTAGTGGAAGCCCAAGACACATGACAATGATCCAATAATTAGCTAAGTGTGAGCACAAGATGGAGACCTAACTTGGAATCCCATGGACTCGCCCATCAACAAGTGGACCCGGGAGCCAGGGGCATGTGGGGAGACACCCACACCAAATGGAAAGGAAAAATGACTTCCCTTTTATTCTAAACACTATATCCCATGCATCATTCTTCATGATGGAGTTGTACTCCTCCAACATGGTATATTACCAATCTTACTGATTCATTGCCTCCTTAAAACTAGAGGCTTTGCATTAATGATGGAAGATATTAGTGGGCCACATAAGTTGGAAATTTATTAGGAGGATGACTTACTTGAAATGAAGTTATAGGAATTTCAACTTTCTCTTACACCTCTTGTAGTGTCTAGGTGAACCACTTAGGATTTATGGTTGAAACGGATGGTAAAGATGCATCTTTGGAAGCTTGCTAATTTCAATCATATTTTTCTAATTTCTACAAATTGTCCTTTGGGATATATCAATCTCTTATACCTCCTCAGTCACTGTTGGATATTCCAAAGACCTCCAGGACCATGCATCCTTGTCAAACTTGTCATCTCTTCTCGCAACTAGCTTCCATCGAGATGGAATGTAGACACTTAAGCTTCTGAGGTCTCATTATAACCCATAAAGATACCCTTCAAACTAGAGGGTTATTGCTTGGACCTCTTTTCATCAAGGATGTGAATGCAAATAGAACAACCAAAAACATGAATATGTACTACTTGAGGGTTATCACCTGTGACTACATCCTCATATGTATTATCCTTCAACACCTTGCGAGGACGCCTATTAAGAATATAGGCAGTTGTAAGACATTCTCTTTCTTAGAGACATATGTTTATATCTAGATCATGAATCATAGATTTGGTTATCTCTATGATGGAATATTTATTCCTCTCTACAACCCCACTCTACTAAGTGTTGTAGGGCACTACCAACTTATTATTGATTCTTGCTTCCCTACAAAGAGTATAAATTTCCTTGGAGGTATACTCCCCTCCTTTGTTAGAACTTAAAACCTCAATCTTCTTTCCTATCTAATTTTGTACAATATCCTTAAACTCTTGAAACTTCTTGAAGACCTCATCATTGGTCTTAATGAAGTAATTAATCTAAGGCTTCATCGAGGAACTGTCAATAAAATATACATAATAAATTTTACTTGATAAGGAAGTTGAATTCATGGGTCCACATGCATCTAAGTCAATTTATCTTGACATGTGCTCACTACTAGGAAAATTAGCCTTGACATGCTTGGCGAGTTCCCACTCCTTTGTTCTTCGAACCCTTAATTCTAGCAATCCCTACATCATATCCTTTAATAGTGACAATGCTCCATAGTGCAAGTAACCTAATCTCTTGTTCCAAAGCTCAAGCAAGTTGTCATTGTTATGCACCAGAGTTGTCACAATATCCCCTTGAAACCTATATATACCACCCTCTCAAACACATATGGCCAACACTTGTCTAGAATCTAGGCATATCTTTTGAATGAGGACTTGTTAATCATCAAACTTAGCCAGATATTTGAGATTTTTCATCACTGAAACTAAAATAATATTTTTAGTTAATCTAGGTATATAAAAAACACTAATAATTTCAAGTATATCTCCAAATGGTATTTGGAATGAGATAAATCCCATTCCCACAACTATATATGTGGCATTATCACCAAGTTCCACTTGCATGCTTACCTCCTCATCTTGAAGTTTGTTGAAATCCTTATTGTTAGAGTTCATAAGTTCGGAGGCTCCATTGCCCACATACCAGTTGAGACCAAACATGATAACAGATAATAGGCATGAGACCATAAGTGTGTCTCAATCTTGGATGAAAGCTCATCCACTATGGTTTATGCTTTTACACTACCTACAAATTTCTTCTATTAGTATCGCTTGCCCTTCCCTCTCTTCCCATGACACTAAGAAGCAAAGTACCCAAACTTATGACACTTGAAGCAGTTGATGTGGCTCAAGTCCTTATTTTCTATGTTATAGGGACCTAAATCCTCTTTCTTCCCTTTCTGGCCTTTCTTGGGCCTTCCTTTCTTGTTTCCCTTCTTCATCTTGCTTATGAGGGAAAGATTTTTCTCCTCTTCAAAAGTGGGAAGCTTTTTCCAAACATAGTCTTCATATACAAAAGGTCATCGAGAAGAAGAGAACCCATTAAATGTGATGGGTACTAACTTTTCAACCTTGACCTCCTCTCCATTTTCTACAAGCTAATCACAGAGTTCAGTAATATTCATTAAGTAGTTAATTACGACATCCTTCTTGCTCATTTCCATGTCTCTAAGCTATTCCTCAACAACATCTTCTGATTGATGTACTCACTCTAATAGAAAATGACTAAAGAATCAAACATGTCCTCTCCCATGGTCTTCTCGACAACGTGAGGGATCAAATGATCCTTCATAGAGTCAAGGATGACTTGCTTGATCTTGGGCATATTATTTTTATGGTCTACCAACAACACATGATCAATAGGATCTACATATACTTTCTCAACAAAGCCCATAGATCCTCCTCCAACAACAACATATTTACTTGGCACTACCATGACACAAAGTTAGAGGGACCTTCCAATATCTCTTCTTGTTTGAGACCGAATGTAGTCATACTACTAGACTAGAATATTATGCTAAACAAAACATATCAACCACCTAACGAAAAAAAGAAACAACCTTATCACAAACCCATTTTGCTTTTCTGAACCACATATCATGGAGATCTGAGCCTAAAACCTCGTGACAACTCCCTCGCACAGGTAGGAGATCTATTATCGATTCAATAATTCCTAAAAGGTTTCAACAAACTACTCTGATACCATGAATAAATTTCCTAACACATGGCACACATATTCTACACTCTATAGACTATTTCTATGTGAATTAAAATAGTATGAAATAAACACTACTCAAAACAACAATTTGTAAATTATGCTAGAATCTATTAACACATATAGTTACAGAGTATAAAGATAACTCATTTAGGTCACTATAAATCAACACATATAATTTATTTTATTAATTCTAAACATGAAAAAATATTCTATAGGAAAATAACCTAAAATATATAGATGCTAGACTCAATGAATGAATCCATACATCTGCCCTCTCTCTTATAGATGTGAGAACGACATACGATGGTTAACAAAATAGGTTTGTAGGTGAGTCAAACTCAGAAATAGAATTTTTGTTATCCTAAGTCAAACAAAAATATATAATTTATTAAAAATAAAACCAAATTGAATCTTTAATTGGTGGTGCATGCCTTATCTAAGGCTAGTTGGAAGGCACGTGCATACATGCATGCATGTCCCATGTCCCTCTATAAGGAAATAGTGATGGGCCTTCTCTTTGAGAATCGTGATGCACCCCCTCTAGCTTCTGTGGTGTTTCTAAACATGTGTCTTGATATGTTGTTGTAGAAGATTGTCCAAGGTACACTCACTAACACATACATCTCATCTTGACATTTTATTCTAGTTCCCTCCAAATTTTCTTATTTGCAGAGCATTTTTTTTTCTTTCTTCATAATCGCAATTATATGGTCATGACATTTGTCATGCTTGGTATGCTGTGTATCGAGTAATTCTCCTTCACAACTTTAGTGTTTACCCATGGTTCATGTGGTTTTTTTATTTAGCGTCATCACGATGATAGTATTGCACTAAATTTATTTTGCAAGTGATTATGAACAATAAGCTTGTTGTAGGTGACTCGTCATCATATTCTTTTGGTCAACGTGATAATTACAAGTGATGTTATTTTGTGATTCTATCAACAATTTTCTACTTGTGATTGGGGAATGCTAGTTACATTTTTTATTTCATTTAATACAAGAGTTTCTATAAGTATATTATGTCACCACTAGATTCCTTTTGCAAGGGTATTTTGAATATTTATGCCAATAGAGTCTAGTTACCGATTTGTATTTTGGGTGTTTTTTTACAAATCTTCCTTAGTTGGATATCACTTCGCTACGCCATGCTTGTTGGGTTGTTTGTTTAAGGTGGGAAATAGGGGTTTGAGGTTTGAATCCCTCCAATGGATAGGAAATTAGCATTATAACAATTTACTCTTTTGTTGGTGGTTTAGGTTAAATACAACCCATTGGAAACCATCCCCACAAGTTTTTTAAGGGTGGTTTTTATAAAATCACCCCCATAAATATCTTAAGGATGGTTTTTATAAGGTTGCTACTAAAATTACTTGTAATTTTGACATTTAAGGTTTGTACATTTATAGAGGTTTGTAAGAAATAACCTTGAAAAGTATTGTTCATGTAATTTAGAACAATGATTTATAAAAAAACACTGCCAAAATATATATATTTTTAATAAACAATTAGGATGGTTGTTGGAAAACCACTAATGAAGACTTTAGGTGATTAAATACAAATGGATTGAAGTGTTGTTAAAATATCAACGTTTCACATTGAACATACAATAGCCAACAGACAACTAACGATGTTAAGGGTACATCAGGCCTACATGAGCCTCATGTTGGGAATAAAGGATATGAGTGATGAAGACTGTTTGTATCGCTTTATGAAAGGCTTTCAACCTTGGGAACATACAGACTTGTGGTACCAAGGACTGCAGACGCTTGATGCAGAAGGCAAAGATGGGTCCAAGGAATGCGAGGATACACCTGAGAGAGCTTTGAGCAATAGCAAGAAGAAGATAAAAGGGAAGCCAAAGTCAGGTGGAAGGCATGACAACGAGAAATTCAAGCATGCAGAAGCACCTAAGGACAAGGGTAAACTTGTTTCATGGTGGATATGTGCTTGAGGACTATGCAAAGAACTATTCATTGAGACCACAGAAGTTATCCTCATTCAAGCAAGTATAGGAGCCTTCGATTGGAGTGTTTCAAGTGTTGGGTGCAATTCTAGAGGAACCTGTAGTTTCCTAGGCGCAAGACTACATGAAGTTGTGCTATGTTCCGGAAGAAATGAATGGACAATAAGTGACGACATTAGTGGACAATGGTGCGATGCACAACTTCATGTTCAAGGAAGAGGTGGCTAGGAGGCTCAAGTTGCACTTGGAGCCTCGGCATACTTCCTTGAAGGTAGTAAACTATGAAGTGGAGAAGGTGTGGAGAAGGTGTGGAGAAGGTGGTTAGGGTTTCCAACCAAGTGCCTTTCAACCTTGGAGAGTGGATTGGTGAGCTGCGATTCACGGTTATGCTGATGGATGACTTTAAGGTTCTCTTGAGGCAGGAAGTCTTAAAGAGGGAAACGAATCTACCGAAGCCTCACTTACATCGCTTGAAAATCCTTTCACTAGATGATTCGATTATCATACATGCTGTGAGAAGGTCCCAAAGAGGTAGGAAGGTGATAACTTTGAGTGCAGTACCATTAGGTGATCAGGAAGTGGCATGAACTCACCATGTGGAAGATAAAGGAAAATGAAAAGGAGGATGATCACCTAAGGAGAAGTTGGAAACAACGAGTCATGACTCGGTGTGGAACTTGGAAACGCGGGTGAACATACTGGAAGGTATCGTGGAGTCAATAATATCAATGGTGGACATGCTTAATGACACTTGCATTATGTTGCAAGAATGTAGTGATGCGGATGAACAATTTGTTGGCAGAACAACGTGGTCTCCTCTAACCAATAAAAGGGGATTGTGATAGTGATCCAAGAGTAGGAAGGGATGCTATATGATGGTGTGCCCACTTTCGATACAATTGGGTAGGACTGGCAGGACGATCTCGAAGCTCGGTGATTGTCTAAGGAATGTGAAGGAAAGGTTAGTTTGAACTTGCCTCTCTTGCTATACTTAAGCAAGAATATGACAGTGGATTAGTTAAGTAAAGATGTTGACTTTGGCGATGGTCATGGGCACCATTCGCCTATTCTTTCCCACTTAGGTAGACTATGCAGCGACCCACTACCATTGGTGCATGTAGTAGAAGCCTTGGGTGCCTTAGGTAGGAGGCACTTTCAAAACAATAGCCAAACAAGCGTTGGACATAGGGTCTAGTGTGGGGTGGTGAAAGTGGTGACTTTGACACAACAGTTGTGAAGGAAAGCATGAAGGCCCTTGTGTGAGTTACCCGAGTACGTGAAAACTCAAAAAATTAGTGATGGACTAATAAACTTGATGGTTGAGGATGGATAGTGGAAGTGGAACAATGGTATATTGGTAGAGAATTTGATTTGAGGTGAGGTTGATCGAGGGGAAACAAGTGAAACACGTAGCATAGATTCCATAATGCAATTAGCATCTTTGGAAGCATTGTCGAGGAAAACAACAATTCAAGTAGGGGAGGGTGTCAGGGTCTTGGCAAGGAAGTGCCTTGACCATCTCCCCTACCCATGGAGGGACTTCATCAAACTTGACAAGATGGCAGTCTGTGTGGTTTTGGGCACACTTTGGTGCAAATTAGGCACAATGCATATGCATCCTAGTGGGTGCTTAAGAAACATGACGACAAGCCAATAATTGTCTTAATGGGATGATGAGACAGAGACCCAACTTGGAATCAGGAGAAGTCACAAGGAAAACGGAACCACAGTCAATAGCAAGGGAAGATGCTCCTCGGTTGGAGGGAATTGTACATGAAAGACTTAGGACTAACTAGGCGTAGTTCGAATTGGTGGATTAACCAGGGAAAGAGGAAACATGTTCCGCAGGAGGCGGACCTACGTATGTGTCAAGAGGAAGTTGTGGGCATAATTGAGACCATCACAAAGGTGGATTAATTCTTAGGGTTTCTTGTAAGGGAGAAGCTGCTAGTTTGTCTCTCCCGAAGAAGATTCCTCGGGCACTCTCCACACATTGTACTATTTTTGTATTTATATATATTGGTTATTTGGCATGCTACTTTGAGGTGTCAACAAACTTGCATTGTTTGTGTTCTTTTGACATAAAGCGTAACTATGATAAATTAAAACATACAAATGACTAAGTGTTAAATGATTTAAGTTTGAAGTGGGTAGGCATAGTCTGCCAAGATTCTGCCCTAGTCTGGTCTCACCATCGAGAGTGGATCTAGTGAAGTGCCTCATGGAAGGGAGGAGGTCATGAACCATAGGTTTTCGAGTCATGATCTCTAACCTCGTGACACATACCTTCACCAAAAACTTTGGTAATTTAAAGGTTGACTCTAGAGTGAGAGTTCTGACTCATCCATTTGGCTAATGCATGGCTAAAATTTTATTTCAGAGGATAATGGTCACCAATGAGATACAGAAGAACATGTATCACATATACTTACACTACAACAAAATAGGCCAATAGTGTCGTATTTTGCACCAATTTTTAGTGCATTTTTTCCAACTTTGGCCTCATCAGTGAGCGCTAAATCCAGTGGTAAACGACATTTGTAAATTGCATTGACTCTCATGCTAAGTTTGTTTAGCGCCTTATTGTGCAACTTGTTTAGGGTCAAGTTTGCTTCTCTGTTACCACTGGGTAAGGCTTCCGAGTTTGCTTCCATTTTGACTTCCTTGTTAGCATCAAGTGGTGCTTCTTATGTAGAAGTGAGTTTTGCTTGCTTTTAGTGCCAGGTTTTACTTCCTTTTTAACGCCAGATTTTGCTTCCATTTTTACTTCCAATATTGCTTCCATTATTTCTTCTTTTTTTGCTTCTAGTATTGCTTCTCTTAAAGCTTCATTTTTTGTTTCCAACATTACTTCCATTATAGCTTCCATTTTTGCTTCTGATATTTATTCCACTATAGCTTCCATGTTTGCTTCCTACGTGACCCCATATTTTGCTTCTTGTTTGGCAACGAATTTTGCTTCCTATTTAGTGCTTGGTTTTGCTTCCTTTTTAGCACCAGGGTTTGCTTCCTTTTAGTCTCGAGTTTTACTTTCTTTTTAACGCCAAGTTTTGCTTCCAATATGGCTTCCATTTTTGCTTCCATTATTGCTTCCTTTTTTGCTTCTAGTATTGCTTCCCTTATAGCTTCCTTTTTTGCTTCCAACATTGCTTCCATTAAAGCTTCCATTTTTGCTTCCAGTATTGCTTCCATTATAGCTTCCATGTTTGCTTCCTATGTGATGCTATATTTTGCTTCTTATTTGGCACCAAATTTTGGTTCCTATTTAACACTTGGTTTTGCTTCCTTTTTAGCACCAGGGTTTGCTTCCTTTTAGTGTTGGGTTTTGCTTCCTATTTACTGTCGATTTTTGCTTCCTATTTAGCACCCAATTTAGCTTCCTATTTAGATCCAGAAATAGCACCTAGTTTGGATTCCATTTTTGTGTCGAGCTTTGCTTCCATTTTATTGCCACATTTTGCTTTGATTTTAGTACCTCTTGTTGCTTCCTTTATATCTTCCACTTTATTAATTTCAATTAAATTAAATAAATATATCATTGTTCTTCAATAACATATATCATTCTAAAAAACAGATATCACATTTCAAATTTATAACTTAACATTTATAAATAAATTTTAGGGAAATGGACAAGATCCATACAAACTAGCAAAATCATCATACTTATTAAATCTCCATAAAAAATACATCTAAAATTTCTAGTATATATAACTTAACAAGATAATTATGATAAGATCATCATCATCTATAATTAAAACAAGTGAAAGTCAGTTATACCCTTAGATCAATGTCATGTCATGGACACCATTATAGAAATAGTAAAAACAAGAAGTCAATACCAATATCATAAGAATCAAGATTATAGTAATTTCAATTAAATAGATGAAATATATCATAAATCTTAAATAACTTATATCTATCTAAAAAAACAAATATCACATTTCAAATTTATAACATAACATTTATGAAGAAATTTAATGGAAATTGACAACATCTATCCAAACTAGCAAAATCATCATACATAGAAAATATCCATTAAGAAAACATCAACAACCTCCAATATATATAAATTAACAAGATAATACTAATAACATAATCATCATATATAATTAAAATAAGTGAAATTCAAATATACCATTAAATTAACAACATGTCAAAATGATACAAGTTAAAATGATTTATATATAAGTCAAGATGATGTAGGTATCATGATGACATAAGAGCAACAACCCATGATACAAGTCAATATGAGCAACCTAACTGACTACCACTAGCAACATAAACATCATCATGACCATGATGATGATCATCATTATCCTCCTCATCGTCATCTTCATCTCCATCATCATCTTCATCATCACCTCCTAGATCCGATCCAGACTCAACATACTATGGATTATCATCATCCAATCCAGCGTTATGTAAAAAAATCATTCAAAAGTAAAAGTTAGTATTAATTTCATGCCATAATTCATAATTGTGATATATTGCTAATATACCAACACATGAAAGTGAACCATAATCATATTGCATCGTATGAAAGTGGACCATAATCAAATATGAGATAAGTTACAGCTAAGATGTCATTCCAATTAACTAAAAGATGCAACAATTGTAATAAATGTTAGTAAATATCATAAAAAAAATTGTAATACAAGTTAACTATCAATTGTAAAGTGTATTTTATAACCTTAAGTCTCAACCCTCTCATGTCATTATATAAAAGTTTGTTTTCCAACATTGACTTTGTAATATATACAAGTCTATAATCAAATAGAATTATATATGCCATAATTCAATTCAATAGACCAATACTATCGTAAATGGACATGTCACAATTGTACATGCCACACTCATAACTGGTAAAGCTATGGGTCAAGCAAGCTAGTGAATACATGTCACAATTGTGCACTACCATAAATGCAACCATAGTTTCATATGGTCTTTAAATGTATAGTTGCAATTCATAGTGCCAATAAATGTTGAGTCGTGGTTCCATATTACCAATAAATGTAAAGCATCATATTGTATCAAAAAAAGCAAGGCCATATTTTAGTGTTGCTTAATAGATGTTGGGTTTTCCTATTGTACGACCAATAAATGTAGGGTATCAAAATTAGGTTATTTTTGTCTTACAAGGCCATCATCAAACCATAGGGTATCAAATTTTGGATCAACGTTGCATGAGAGAGGCCTATCTTATCCTCAACAAGTTCCTTTAGGGTTAAATACCTTGTTGGTCTACATTTTTGTGGAATTGCAATATCCAACAAAACCTCACCTTGTTATCTCATTCCATCTCCCAAAACCTTCCTCAACCTATCTCCCATCCTCCTACTAGCTTAGTCATCCAAAATCCATCATTTCCTAACCCTTATATGCCCTAGATCTATCTTCAAAAAAAAATCCCTACCATACATTTCATTATCAAGTCTAGCGTTCATCTAGCATTCATCATTAGATACCCAATCTATTAAGTTTTGAAGCATACCAGCCCTCCTTGATCCATAAAACCACCTTTTTTCATTGGCCTTAGAAAACTCATTATACTTCTTCTCCATGGTCGAAGTTTCCCTCACGATACCCTAAGGTTAGATATCCATGTTTTTGCACCCATATATCATCCTGCATACACCCCACAAGGTTGTCATGCAAGCCTACCTAGCCTTTACCTATAACAACGTTGAACATTTGGCTATAATTTTTGGCTTAAAACATTGTTTTGAGGTGCATTTGTGTTAACACCCAAAAAATGCTCACTAGCTCATCTACCCATTACATGACTCATTTGTCCATATTTCCTACCATATTTACCTTCAGAACCCTAAAATCCCATTAAAAGCCTCCAAAAGACCACAAAACCATCAAAAAGCCTCCAAAAGGCTAAAAAACCCCTTTTTCCCCCCAAAATTATCCAAAATTCCTCCAAAATAGCAAAAACCCTCTAAAAAGGGAATAAAAAATATTTTAAAAAAATGAGGAAAAAGAGGAAAAAGGAGGAATAAACCCTATACAACTGACCTAAACCATATGGTTCTCAAAACCATGGGCCAACACTCCACCACCAAAAACCTATAAATAGGTGATTGAGACCCCTCATTTCATATCCACAATCAAATACACCCTTACTCTGCCAGAATCACTCTTGAAACCCTAGCTCACCCTTGAGCTACTTTCACCATTGAGTGCCCATTTTGGCCAATTTCCACCATTGGAGAAAGAGAAGGAGCAAAGTTGGATTTTGGAGCAACCCTCTTGGATCATTGCAAGAACTTCACCAACCTCTACACTTGAGGTAAAATTTTAATATAAAAGAAAACCATTCATATTCCATGTTTTGTTATGTTTCTTAATGCTCATGCTAGTTTAGAATCTGTATTGTTTTAGTACTTTAATTTACTATTTTATTGAACTGCTACTAAGGAGTCCATTCTCCTTAGTAGGTGCTCATTTGCACAAGCTAGGGTGAAAACCCTAGCTACAGAATCTGTTAACACCCAAAAAGTGCTCGCTACCTCATCTACCCATTACATGACTCATTTGTCCATATTTCCTACCATATTTACCTTCAGAACCCTAAAATCCTATTAAAAAGCCTCCAAAAGGCCTAAAAAGCCTCCAAAAAGCAACAAAACCATCAAAAAGCCTCCAAAAGGCTAAAAAACCCCTTTTTTCCCCCAAAATTATCCAAAATTCCTCCAAAATAGCAAAAACCCTCTAAAAAGGGAATAAAAAATAAAATAAAATAAAATAAAAAGAGGAAAAAGGAGGAAAAAACTCTATACAGCTGACCTATACCATATGGTTCCCAAAACCATGGGCCAGCACTCCACCACCAAAAACCTATAAATAGGTGATGGAGACCCCTCATTTCATATCCACAATCAAATACACCCATACTCTGCCAAAATCACTTTTGAAACCCCAACTCACCCTTGAGCTACTTTCACCATTGAGTGCCCCTTTTGGCCCATTTCCACCATTGGAGAAAGAGAAGGAGCAAAGTTGGAGTTTGGAGCAACCCTCTTGGATCATTGCAAGAATTTCACCAACCTCTACACTTGAGGTAAAATTTTAATATAAAAGAAAACCATTCATATTCCATGTTTTGTTATGTTTCTTAATGCTCATGCTAGTTTAGAATCTGTATTGTTTTAGTACTTTAATTTACTGTTTTATTGAACTGCTATTAAGGAGTCCATTCTCTTTAGTAGGTGCTCATTTGCACAAGCTAGGGTGAAAACCCTAGCTACAGTTTTGGCGACTCCCCTTGGTTTGAATTTCTGGTTATAGTTTTTAAAATATTTTTCTGTCTTTTCCTTTCGGCTGCCGTAAACCGCGTCTTTTACCTCCGCAGTTGCGTTCCGATTGCGTCTTTCAGGCATTGACCTGCGACCCGACCGCGGCTCTCAGTGTCACATCCCCATTATTGACCCCATTGCATTCAAACATAATTGATGTCATATTGTATGAGATCATGGTGAGGAGCTCAAGGCCAAGGCCCCGCCATCGATTTATTGATGCATATGCTTTGCGTGCTAGCCAGGCACATTGGAATTTCAACATCATGTAATATGCATTTTAATAAAAATACCCACAACTAGCTATGCAATGCAACAAAGAGATGGGGGCATGATTTCACAAGGAATTGGGAGGGAAAACATTCAAACCCTTGAACCAATAGGGTCAAGCCAAGTGTCAATGAGAGAACCCATCAAACCCTCAACTACCCATGTTGACTTTTGTACCCAACCATTGATTTCTCCCAAGAGTTGGTTGGGGAAGTTAATGCCTTGGGAATGGGGAGGTATGGCTGTCCAAAATCGGGTATGGGCAAGCCACCCTTCATGAAAAATTGTGTTGGTCTCCTTGGGAAAGAATAGAGCCACGAAATTGCTTCCTAAGCCAGGATGCAACCCTCAGTCTGGCTTCCTCACGCAGCTCTAGCTGCCTGGGCGTTTCCTCCATGGTTTTCTGGTTTTCCCTTCATCTTTCTACCTGGGAAGGGGCGTTTTTGTATTGATTACCAGTGGGGAATAAAACAGAACGTTTGTGAGTCTTCCTGGAGGTCGTTTAGGCCATTGGAAAGGATCCTAACCAGTGGAGAGAAATCGATTTTGCTCCCTGGGGTTGAAATCGAAATTCCACAGTTCGCTTGGGTGAACCATGAGTTGGGAGAGCCAATGTGGACCCTGTTTTTGTGAACACCTCTGTTGTAAATGTGTAGCCCTGTCAATGATCGTTTTTCTATGAGAAGAAAGAGTATGTTGGGGTATGGGTAATGGGTAATCCATTATTCTGGCTTGGGCTTGAGAATGAGCATCCATTGTTCAAGTGTAGCCTAATAAACCCAGTTGAACTGGCTTGGCTGAAATGAAATGGTTAATGGACTGTGTGTGAGCTGAAATGTTCCCTTTCCTTGTGAGAATCATGCCCAGCTCGGGGGTGGCCTTCGGACGGACTCAGTATAAGCTGTCGAAGAGCCTATGGTTGGGTGGAACGTTGCAGCGACATAGCTAGTTGCTTGGGGCAGCTGCATAATGAAGATAAGTGGTTTTAAGTCTATGTATTACTTCTGCAATGTTTAATTAATGCTTATTTTGATATGTTAGATGAGCATGAAGTGTGTGTGGACGTTGTTTTAATTCCGCTGTGCATAGTTGATTTGTTTTACATTTGCACATCCATTTTTATATTTATATGAATCTAACTAATGGGGCTGAGATCATGTGAAAGCCCTGAATTCGGCATCATGTACCCTGCCTTGCCAGGGTTGAATGGGTGGGTACGTGACACTCAGACTGTTTCTGGCGACCTGCCGGCGGATTCAAGTATGTTACCTGCGATCCGACCGCGGCTAATTAGCATGTTTGTTGCAATCCGACTGCGGCTGTAAAAAAAATTTCCCGCGTCCTGCCTGCGGCTTTCAACCAGTTTTCTGCAACCCGCCTGCGTCTGTCGACCCTTTTCCCGCGTCCCAACTGCGGCTTTCAGCCCTTTTGCTGCAACCCGACTGCATCTGTCGGCCTTTTTCCTGCATCCCACCTGCGGCTTTCAGCCATTTTCCTGCAACCCGCCTGCTGCTTTCGACCTTTTTCCCGCAGTCCGGCTGCATCTTTCGGCCAAAATCCCGCAACCTGTCCGCGACTGTTGAGCTGTTTCCCGCGGCCCGACCACCTAGAATTGCCACAGACCCACGGTCTGTTCTCTACACTTTTGTATTTTTTTGAACCCAGCACTTTGCTGCACTATTTTCTGCACCTGCACAGCCATCTGTCCTACCTGCAGCCATACTTCCCTATAGCCTTTTCTGCAGTTTTATTTCTATTCCATTTACAGAATCGTTTTTTAAAATTTGAAAAAGAGAAAATTTTGCATGTCAAAGTTTACATTCTGTCGTGTTATTTTTAGTTAGAAAGTTGCCCCCCTTGTGGCACTTTTACTTGGGTTCATCATCTCACACGCACACACTCTGTCACCTAATTCAAGTGAGCCTTAAAAAACTACTTAACACAACCAACATTCTAACCCCACTTGGGGAACACATAAGAATTTTTGTAGTTAGGTAGGATCAGGGGGATAGGCATCCAAATAACACCCCTCGGTTTCTTACACTTGAGACATAGCTGTTGTCCATTAGGGAACCAAAATCCCCTAGTATTTTTTGGCACAGTCACAACCAGTTTATCAGAGGGCCTCTCCCCTAGGAGGGTTGAAGTCGCCAGACTGGTTCCGGAAGCCTGAGTGGAATACCGCAATCCATTCAGTAACCGAAGGCTACCTTTCACAGTTCTCGGGGTATCCCTGTATGGGGGTACTGCGGTAAAAGGACCAAACGGCAGATTCACCTTTTCTGGACATGTCATGAATGGGGTATCTTAGTTGCCTTTCTTCTAGGATTGACTACCCGGTGTCCCTCCCAGTAGGGGGATATCTTTAGCCACTTGGCTCTCCTATCCATATTGTCTGACTTGGATTTCATCACCTTGCAGAGGATATGTTTAGTTGAGTCAGAATACTATTTAGTTAGGTGTTTGCATGCTCCCTTACCTCCCTTTGGTCTAGTGAGTTCACTATTTTTATTTTTTAGGAAACCTGCTACTTGTTGGTATTCTGACCATTTCTGTTGATACTCCACTTATTGTAGCACAGTTGTTACAGTAAGTGTTTTGAGTTGGTTGTTGGCTTGAGTGCCATATATTTTGTGCTCTCCTTCTGCACACTCGGTTGCATTAGGATTTTTGAGCTATTTTTCACTCAACATAACCCCCAGATATTTGACACCATTTGTCACCATTGAGTCCCCGAGACATTCTTGGCGCCTCCGGGGCGAGCCCCCGCAGCACGGTTCACTTGACACCACCCGTCATAGACATAGATCTTCATCACTTGATACCACTCATCATAGATCTCGAGCTTTGTCACTTGAATCCACTCGTCAATGGCATAGAACTCCATCACCCGATCTAGACGCCCCCTATTTTACCTCTGATTCTGAGGCAGAGTCCGAGAACCCCATTTACACTGCACCAACCAGCCCCATGGCTGGCATGACTTCCACCCCTTTCTTTGTAGGGACCATTGGTGGAGCATCCACCACCACACCTGCTTTGGGTATGCCCTCGATGGGGCCCACATCTACCATTCCGATCACTGCACCCATTCCAGTAGCTATAATACCTATTCCCACTCCATCAGTGACTCACACTACTCTTGGCGGTACAGGACTGTTCCATACCACGTTCGTCCCTACACTTGGGGGAAACCTCCCAAACCCTGCCCCTACACTTGGGGGCAACCTCCCAAACCCTGCCCCTACACTTGGGGGCATTGGCCCCAATTTGGTCACACCCACTAGTATGTGACATCCTTCTACTAGTTTTCCATTCATGGCTAGCCTCAACCTTCCTGACCTAGCTAGACTGACTAACGATCCTATCAGACACGACCCTGCGTGGCCTCACATGCCCACCAAGCTCCCCTCTGACATCCCTAAGTTTGAGGGAAAGGCAGGTGAGGACCCCCAGAACCATATTATGTCCTTCCATCTATGGTGTTCCTCCAACTCCATAGTGGACGACTCTGTCCGCCTCCGTCTGTTACAGTGCACCTTCACTGGATCTGCAGCCAAGTGGTACATCGAGCAGCCCCATGGGACCGATGCCACCTTTACTTCCCTTGCCTCAACCTTCCTGCAGTTCTTTCAGTTACCTGTCCGCTATGACACGGGAGTTGAGATCCTACTATCTTGTAGATAGAACACGGCTATCCACATCACTGACCACATTCATGAGTGGCGTCGATGCCGCAGCCTCTGCAAAATCAAGTTAGACGACCGTATCTTCTTAGATTGGTTTCTAAAATCCCTCCTTCCTGTCATTGCCAAGGATGTGGCATCCGAACGACCCCAGTATGAAGAAGAGGCCATCCTTAAATCCCAGCAATTTGACCTCATTTACGCCCAGTTGAGTTATCTCTATACCATTATACCTGACGCCCCTCGCGGCGATTCCTCCCAACACAATACGCCGGGGGCATCCAATGCCGCTGACGGCATCATTGGCCATGTTACCTCGCATCCCCAACCCTTTTCCATAGCACATCCTAGCCCTGGCCCCGACCTTTCGCGGGCTACATATCAATCCGGAGAAACCAATTCGTATGCTCCTGTGACTCATCACCACCATTCTCACGGACCCTCATGTCCACCTCAGTGTTTTGGACTTGCGTCCCCCGGTTGCACCTCAGCCGTATTACCATCCACAGGCTGCCTCAGCTCCTATGTCCTCGCAAGCCCAACCTGCTTATTACCTGCCACAGGCGGCCCCTGCGGCAAACCCACAACCCGCTCCGCAGACGTATCAGCAGCCCCCACAAGGTTCAACACTTGCGCAACCTCCACCTACTTATTATCCACCGCAACCTGCTCCTGCACCTACACAACCCCATACCCCCCCTGCTACCCAAGGGCAAGTCTACGCCCAACAAAATCCGCAGCAGAACCAAAACAACTAGCGCCAACAGGGCCAACAAAACTGTGGCAAAGGCCATAACCATGGGAACAACCCTCCTCCAGACCAAGGTGGTCAACCTCCTAATCCCCCAGACAACAATAATGCGGCACCTGCCAACCAAAACCCCTATCGGCCAGCCAAGCAAGCCAAAAATCCTAATTTGCAAACAAACCATTCTTGTTCTATTTGCGGGGTCTATGGACACTACACACATGCTTGCCCACATTTGGAGCGAGCTCGGCAACTCTGGGTCGATGATGCCCATCGCCAAGGGCATGCAGCTCCTCAAGCGCCACCCAACACCCCACCCCCTCAGCAGCAACCTTTGGTGCTGCAAAACCCCTTACCAACCCAAGGCGTAGTGAACACTCAGCCATTGGCCCCCCCTCAAGACAACACGCCACCACAACAACAGATCACTTACGCCGCTCCTGATCAACCCATGTTCGACTCAGGTACTCACCACTTGTTGATGATGTCGTCCGCTGATGTCAACCTCCAAACCCGTCGAAACCAATATGGCTCCACCCCTGAAGCCCCTCCCGCCGACAAAAACACTAACGCTCATGCCACTGATCAGACGTTACGTATACCTCCAGCTCCACTCAATGGCACCTCCAAAGCACCTCGTTTCCCACTTCGTCGTATCAACAATAACCCCAATGCTCGCGCTGTGTCAAATTACAACATTGTAGATGACTTATCCCAATCTCCCGCAGCCATGTCCGCGTTAGAAGTCTTAAAAAATTGTCCTTCACAGCGCAAGACTTTTCTCTCCGCCATTGGTGCTATTGACCCAAATGATTCACAGTTGATGGCATTCGATTTGGACCAGTCCGAACCACACCTACCTTCCACTTTAGCGTTCCAAGTTTCTGTTTCCGTTCGGAATCTTGTCATCCATCGGTGCATTATCGATGAAGGTGCCTCTACATGCGTTATGTCCACATTCGTTTGGCAGAAGTTGGGATCCCCTACTCTCCAACAGTCCACCACTGCGTTGCGAACCTACGACAGTTGTTCGGCTCAACCCAAAGGCCTATTAGCTAACGTCCCCGTCCAGCTGGCTGGTAAAACCGTTCTCATTGACATAGAGGTCATCAATGCCCAACTTGATTATAACCTCTTACTTGGCCGCAGCTACATGTATGCCATGCGGGCGGTTGCCTCATCTGTTTTTCATACCATGATGTTCCCCCATGACGGACGCGTGGTCAAGGTCGACCAACTCACCTACTACGATCCAAATGCCCCCGCTGCACCCAAAAATGTTCTCCCCATGGTTGAACAACCTGTTAGTGGTGCCTCTACCTCGTTTGTTTCCTCCGTGGGACCTAGAATTTACTCAGATTCGCCGATGACTTCCACATTCCAATCCATTCCTCCCTCGTCACCCGCGACCGAAGTCTCTGACCTTTGTACTCTTTCCCACAATACACAAACACCCAACACTCAACCGCCCTTGTTACCTAAACCACCATTGGTACCTAGTCACATTGGTGTTACACCCATCCACACAATCCCCTTCCTAATCCCTCCCTCGGGAGTAGTAAGCACCCCGGTTATGGCTATCCTTAGCCTCCCTGGGTTAACCTTAGGATTACCCATGTGGTATCTTTCGCCTCCCGTTCCCCTGCTGACACCAAATTTCATCCTCCAACCAGTGCAACCCATTGTCACTACTAGTCAACCACCTCCCGGGGTCGCTACCCCTTCGTCATATACGAATCCCCCTCCTCTTATCAAGCCCACTGGGGGTAGAGGCCCACAACCATACACTGCTGTACCCCCTCCCAAGGCAGTTAAACCCCCTCCCGTGTTCCGTGATCCCCCCAAATGCTCATTGTGTGATGAGTTAGGCCATCCGACTCATCAATGTCCACAATTACCTGCCTTACAGGAGCACATGCAAATGCTTGACGACGACCCCAACATCCCGGTTGTCGAACTCGACCCAACCCCTAAGCCTCGTGATAAATCACTACGTACCAACCACCCTTGTGCCATATGCGGTATTTACGGCCACTACTCCCATCATTGTCCCGATCTCCCAGATTATAGAGCAGCTCTCTACGAGATGAATAATTTGGACCTTGAGACGGCACCCCCCACAATTGAGGAGATCCACCCCCCTGTATCATCTCCATCCAGAGAGATCAATACCATTTATATGATCTCTTCGGCTACCACTCCCTCGTCAACCGATTTTACAACTCAAGCTTTCCGTAATGATGAGGAGATTCTCGAGGCTCTAACTGCCCCGAATTATCCCTGGGATGACATGCACCATCGTTCCTATTTCCTCCCAGAAGAATCCTCCTCTACCACAGCTACCCAACTCACGATTGAGTCCAAAGATTTCCTTCCCACTAAAGTCGACTGGTTTAAGGATCCTATTCCTGCTCCTGATGCCTTTGAGGAAGGTAACATGGCCAACATCTCACCCATCATCCACATTGATATCTCTGACCCACCTAGTGCTCTTGAAATCATTACCTTAGGAGCCTCCTGCAGTGAGCATGAGATTGGAGAATACAAAAAACTTTTCCAATAATTCTGTGATGTCTTTGCCTGGTCCTATACCGAAATGCCTGGTCTTGACCCCGCCATTATAGAGCACCACATTGACACATGGCCTGATGTACCACCCGTTCGTCAGAAACAGCGCCCCATTCATCCTTTCAAGACCTTGTCTGGACCACCCCTACGTTACCCATACGAGGAGAGACTAGCCCTAGCTGTGGTCTTTTCCGTCCAAAAATTGCGACACTACATATTACTTAGTCATACCAGAGTCGTCGCCGACTCTAACCCCATGGTCTATCTCCTAAACCGGCGGCTCCTGCAAGGTCGTGTTGCTAAATGGGTCATTATCCTCCAGGAATATGACCTCACTTTCCGAACCCCTAAGAGCACTAAAGCCCTCGTGCTTGCCCAGCTCATCACCGATCTCCCCTCCCTTCTACCGTCCCCACAAATCTTCGATGAGTTACCTGACAATCACTTGTTCATCATCTCGTCTGATGACCCATGGTATGGTGATATTTTGTTATACCTTCGCACACAAAAGTTTAGACCCAATGTTTGTTGTGATGGACGCCGGCGTATCCGTCACCAAGCCTCTCGATATCTCCTCTTAGGCGATGTCCTTTACCGGCGAGGGGTTGACACGATCCTCCGTCGTTGCCTTACACACAAGGAAGCCGAACAAGTCCTCAATGATTGTCATAGCAGTGCCTGCGGCGGACATTTCTCTGGGATGGACACCGCCCAAAAGTTCATCCGCGCCGGATACTTCTGGCCCACACTCTTTACTAACTGCATCACTGCGGTCAAACATTGCCATAATTGCCAACTTTTTTCCCCCAAGGCCCGGACACCACCTGCTCCGTTACACCCAGTCGTCACCATTGGCCCCTTTTGTAAGTGGGCCATTAACTTCATGGAATGTAAACCCCCATCTGCCAACGACCATAAATACATCATTGTCGCTGTCGATTACTTCACCAAATGGGCCGAAGCCATGCTCACTTTCAATTGTACCACTGACACCGCTACCCGTTTCTTTTTTAACCACGTTAACACTCAATTCAGGGTTCCCAAACAGTTGGTCTCAGACCATGGTTCACACTTCGAAGATTCTGTTTGGCGCGAGTTATCCACCCTTCTCAAGTTCGAACATCAGTATTCCTCTACTTACTTACCCCAAGGGAACGGCCAAGTAGAGGCCATTAACAAGATTCTCAAAACCATCCTTCAACGCATTGTTGACTGGCATAAGTCCAATTGGCACCACATGTTGTTCCTTACCTTATGGGCTTACCGTACCTCCACCAAGACCGCCACTAGTTTTACCCCGTTTCATTTAGTTCACAGTGTAGAGTCTGTCCTCCCCATCGAGTGTCAGATACCTGCCTTACACATCGCCATCGAGCTTCTCCCCGACACCTCCCCACTTGAGCAACGTCTGCTGTCCCTCGAACAAGCTGATGAAGACTGTCGTGCCACTCTCTAGACCATTGAAGCCGCCAAGAACCGCTCCAAAGCTGGTTATGACAAACATGTACACCCTTGAACTTTCCATGAAGGGGACCTCGTCCTCGCCTATGACCAAGCCCACGACAAAACCGGTAAAGGGAAGTTTGAATCCATGTGGCAAGGCCCTTACATCATGCAGACCTACCTCGACAATGGGGCATACATTTTAACTAACTCAGAAGGTCGCCCTTTGCGCAACCCTCGTAATGGGTTTTATATTAAACGCTTTTATCCCTAAAAAACTCGCGGCCCCATTGGTCCGTATTGTACAGTTTGCTCTCTTTTTTTTTTCACCTTTTTTACCACAATCTCACATTCATCATTTTTGCATGACCACAGATGGACCATCTTCCACCTCATTACATTGGCTTCGCCGATGGAGCAAGTCGCTGGTCTCCTAACATGGCTTCTGCAGCATGGGTCTTATATTCTACTTCACATGAAATAATTCACCTTGACGGAATCTGTATAGGCGCTGCTACTAATAACCAGGTGGAGTATGATGCTGTGATCGGTCTCCTGACTGCTGCCCTCCAGATGGGCATATGTCACCTTCATGTGTTCCTTGACTCCCAGCTACTTGTCTCCCAGCTCAACAACTGCTACCAGGTGCGTGATCCCTGCCTCTTTAGAAAGTTCCTGTGCACAAAACAACTCAGCCGCCAGTTTGAATCCATAACATTCACCCATGTCCCAAGAGCTCAAAATAGTGTCGCGGATCAAATGGCTAACAACATCCTAGATTGGCACATCAATCACATCATGTAAAAACCTCCATCATGCATCATCATCCCATAACATCTCATCAAACATATATAAAAACCCAAAAAGATTGCAAGGGGCATCCACGTGCCTATCATCACCAAAACATTTGCATCCATGTGCAATAAAAAATAAAAACACATTCATATACAGGGGCATCCACGTGCCTAATCCTACATACATAATGTTGCATCCATGTACAATACATCACATAAAATACACAAGGGGCATCCATGTGCCCAACATCCTATACTACTTGCATCCACGTGCAGTACAATCATATAACAAACCATAAGCGCATCCACGTGCGTACACTAAAACATCATCGCAAAAAGGTGCATCCATGTGCATATATATATATATATCAAAGAATACATGTCCATTTGCTATACATGTCCTGAGTACCCCTGTACTCAGCTATACAAAACACATCTATACATCCCTAAGCCTCATAAAATACATGCCGTAACTACAAAATCGGGGGGAGTCCCCTGCACTCCCTAATGAGAGTGATACCCTGCATCACTGCCTGCATCGACTGCCTTCGAGTCCTCCCCTCACTCCTTCTCCGGCAACTCCTCATCCCCTATGGGCTCATGTGCCCATCCCCTGTCCGCTAAGATGACCACCCGGATCGCGATCGACCGGAACTCCCGTGGCGCCCTCAGATAGTCCTGGATCACCTCTGGATCCACGTCCCGCCACCCGTCATTAGTCACTCCCACCAGCAACCGATCCAGCAGCATCCGTACGGACTCCAAAGTCCCCTCTGCATCCCGCTGACACACCTCCCCTCGTCCTGGTAAGGCTGGTACCACCACATGCACTATGCGCGCTACATGCCCTGGCGGTGGTCTCGGGCCAACATCTGTAGATCACCCATTAGTCAACAACAGTATATCAAAAAACTATCATACATAAAACTTGACATCCATAATATGCAAGTAAAATTACTACGTACCATCTGGTCCCCATGCCTGTCCTGGCGCCCGTGGCGCCTCTGGATCACCGGTGTAATCCATATCTCTATATGGAAAATCATCTAGTGTCAGCGGTATCTATAGCCACTGCAGGTACAGCTCCTGCATGAAATATCTACCAACCTCACCGCCACCCCCGACGACGCATCATCTCCCCCCACGGCACCTTGCGTGGCTCCCTCAGTCCCGCTGCCCTAACCAGCACCCGTGGCCGCAGTGTCGGTACCCGCTCCATGAAGAAAGCACATAGAAAGGATCCATAACAGAATCCCTTGCCAGATTCCTTCACCGATGTCAGTTGCCGCTGCACATAGGTGAGGAACATCTAGCCCCACGCATAGTAGACACCATCCAGTATGCGCTCCACTAGTTGCATCTGGCCCCGGACACCTTCTCAGGTGACTGGGACCCCAACACACAAACCACGCATGCTGTAATAGCCTATACTGATGGATACTGTAGGTCCACCACCCGGAGTGCATTCCTCTGCACCCTCGCCTCTGGAACACAGTACCGCTCTAGCATATCGACATCCGTGGTTACTCGCAGCTGCGTATCTACACCTTCTCAGGTGACTGGGACCCCAACACATGAACCACACATGCTGCAATACCCTGTACTGATGGATCCTGTAGGTCCACCACCTGGAGTGCATTCCTCTGCACCCTCGCCTCCGGACCCTCGCCTCCGGAACACAGTACCGCTCTAGCATATCCTCCATATCGACATCCGCGAATACTCGCGGCTGCGTATCTGCCACTCTACCCAGACATGGCAACCCTATCAGGAAGTATACATTTGTTAGGGTGAGGTCCACCCTCTCACCCTGCACCCTGAACGCCTGAATATCCAGCTCCCAGAAACTCACTAGTCTGTTCAGCAGCAACACTGCTGACCGCATCATAGGTACCTGCGTGAACTTCAGCAGTTCGCACAATCCCAACACTGACCGCACATGGCGATCCCTCTGGATAACCTCTACTATCTCGTCCGGGACCTCCCGCTCTCTCCACAGCACTAGCGGCATCCTGTCAAACACATAAGGCAAACTCATCAGACTCATGTCAAAAAAGTAAGTAACCCTGCCCCCCCCCTCGGGGAACCCTAAAAGCTCGATCCCAATCGCAGCTTTAGGGCCCCTTGCCGCGGTTTTCGACCGCGGCTATCAAGGCTACAGTCGCGGTCCAAAACCGTGCCTGTCGGAGCCGAACTTGCGGTCCCAAATCGCGTGTTTAGCCTCGGAACATGCGGTACTAGACCGCGTTTTTCGACCCAAACCTCGCGGTCTGCAACCGTGTGATCTACCCTGGAACCCGCAGTCTCCGACCGCAATTCCATCCCCCAAACCCGCGGTCCACCCCACGTGGACCGTACAAATACTCCCCTGGGACCCACTATCCCCCCCCTCCCCGCACCCAAAGAAAATGCAGGTATGAGTTTCACGACATACCTGTAACTCCCAGATCTGAAAACGGCCGGTCGGATCGTCCAGAAACACCACCTCAGCTCTGGTCCACTTTGATCACTAGTCAAAGTCAAATAGTACAAATGACACTTGTCATGTTGGACCCACTCACTATTTACAGTCTGTTGACTTTTTCTTGTTTTGGCCATTCTGAACTCATACGGAGTCCATTTTTCAAAACGTTTCCACCATCGGAATCAACACGACGAGACCGTCATGATGGTCCTCTTGTTTTCTTATTTTTTCCACATCAGTTTTTGAGCATTTTTTAGACACCACTCGTCGCCTCGGTTGGCATGCCACTTCGGTTGCTCTCCGTTTTTGGTATATTTTATATCATCGGATTCACCTTTCCGAGCCCGTGATGATGCTTGAGATCATTTCTCGCTCTCAACCCCATATTTTTCAGGTATTTTTCCAAAATGCCCCCCGTCGCCTCGGTTTACGTGCCACATCGGCCATTATCTGTTTTTGACACTTTTTATATCGCTGGATTCATTTTTCCAAGCTCGTGATGATGCTTGAGATCATTTCTCGCTCTCACTTGGTACAGTTTCAACATTGTGTCCCAACACCTTGCTGCCTCGGTTTGCACGCCACATTGGCCGCCATCGGATTGTTCCACATTTTTACATGAACCATTCACTCCTGTCATACTGCAATTATTTCGTTATTTTTCCACCATTCATTATCCCGCAAGGAGGCCCATCAGTGTTCCCCCCCCACCCTTGTTCTCGGTCATCATTAATGTTCCTTGATTGAGCACTTCCTCCTTGCCTGGCCATTCCTTTTGTTCGGTATAATTTTATCCCTTTTTCGGGCCAGACAAGTCCTTTACGAAAAAGGCACTTAGGGAGTTTCTGTTAAGCTCTTTTCTGACTCCTAAAATAATGAAAAGATCATCGAGTAATCTTGCTTCCTTTCATGCTCGTTAAAGTACCTAAAAGGGCGTCTATCTGGTATAAGTTTAACCCTTTTTCCGGACCTGGTAGACTAATTACGAAAAAGGAATACTCTAGTCACACCGGCTAGAAAAGTTCTTCATTCCATCATTTTATGCTTCTTTGGGCCTTGGAGACTAACACACGAAAAAGCAATCCCCTGGAGTCTTCTTATCGCTTTCAGACTCTCTAAAACTGAAAGCAACCACGAGCATGAACTGTCCTGGGCTCGTACAAATCCACACGACAGTACCATTCCATTATTTCAGAGTCTTATTATCGCTTTCAGACTCCTTAAAATTGAAAGCAATCACGAGCATGAACTGTCCTGGGCTCGTACAAATCCACACGACAGTACCATTCCATTATTTCAAAGTCTTCTTATCGCTTTCAGACTCCTTAAAATTGAAAGCAATCACGAGCATGAACTGTCCTGGGCTCGTATAAATCCACACGACAGTATCATTTTACACACGCTTATTCTAGTTCCTTAACCCATGAAGCAGTCCCCCCATGCCTCTTGGCCCTATGATCGATCATCTCAGTAGCACCCCCAATCAGGTCGCCTTTGTTCAGAGTATTCTGCAGTCTCCTGCCATTTTACACCAGCTTGAGTATCCCTCATCCCAGTCACTATCCTCAATCCATTACAGCTATGATCCCTTTCCCATCAGTCAATTTCATATGCTGCTCGATCATCCCCACCATTGTACTCTAAACAAAGGAAGTTTGAGTCCACCCACTCTACTTGCCCAGTTATCCCCCACAGTATGACAGTCCGACCATCATTACTCTCACACTTCGGTTCTTCACCTCGTGCTCCTATCAAGGAAACATCATTACCTTGCTAGTTGCAGGTCTCCCTCTGTCGACGACAACCCCTCTATTCCAGAGGATAGACCCATAGGCCCCTGCGCCTTGGACCCATCACCATCTGTGGTGAGTGCCTACGGACCATTTTGAGAGGAGTCATCATTGCCTCTCCGAGTGGTTGTTTCTCACATGCTCGACTTCAACACCTTGATCGCATCGTTGAGAATCGTGCAGGGTTTATATCCCTTCAATTCTTGGTCGAAGACCCCAGATTCCCCCCAACTCTAGCACATCGGTGAGTCACTTCGAAATACCCAGTTATATGTTCCCACGGATGTCCGGGTTGCATTGGTGATTGTATTCAGAAGCCATCCAGTTATATGCTTCCTTGAGTACCTAGTTTATTTCCAGTTCAGTGTACCATTGAGAGTATGACTCCCCGTCACTATGATCTAGCAGCTCATCAGTTCCTCTGGTACCACACTCAGTAGCATTGTTGTTATTCCAGTGTATCAGTTCTTCAGCTCAGACATGGTCAGCCCAGCAGTATGTCCCAGATTTGTGTCCCCTCTGGACCCTTATGATGTACACAGTGGTTTTCTATGTATCCTACAGGTTCCCCTTTTCGGGCCTCACGGTTATTTTTTATATCTTGATACGAGCATGGGTATGCCCGCCTCATCCATATATTGAGATTCTTCCTCATTCATTATTTGAGGTCATGTATATGTCAGGTCCCCATATTTTGGACCCCATTGTTATTATTGTTCTATATCTTGATACGAGCATGGGAATGCCCGCCTCGTCCATATGATCAGATGATTCCTCATCCCTTATTGAGGTTATGTACTTTTAGTTTTTGCAGTTTGTTCGGGACCGTTGTTCCGGGCTCCAGTTTGTTTCTTCTCTTCTCCACACCCCAGGAAAACCATACAAGACTTATGATGTCTATCGGCCATACGATGAGCTCCTGCCCTCACACATCATGGGGCAATCTGTTAACACCCAAAAAGTGCTCACTACCTCATCTACCCATTACATGACTCATTTGTCCATATTTCCTACCATATTTCCCTTCATAACCCTAAAATCCCATTAAAAAGCCTCCAAAAGGCCACAAAACCATCAAAAAGCCTCCAAAAGGCTAAAAAACTCCTTTTTTCCCCCAATTATCCAAAATTCCTCCAAAATAGCAAAAACCCTCTAAAAAGGGAATAAAAAATATTAAAAAAATATTAAAAAATGAGGAAAAAGAGGAAAAAGGAGGAAAAAACCCTATACAGCTGACCTAAACCATATGGTTCCCAAAACCATGGGCCAACACTCCACCACCAAAAACCTATAAATAGGTGATTGAGACCCCTCATTTCATATCCACAATCAAATACACCCTTACTCTGCCAAAATCACTCTTGAAACCCTAGCTCACCCTTGAGCTACTTTCACCATTGAGTGCCCCTTTTGGCCCATTTCCACCATTGGAGAAAGAGAAGGAGCAAAGTTGGAGTTTGGAGCAACCCTCTTGGATCATTGCAAAAACTTCACCAACCTCTACACTTGAGATAAAATTTTAATATAAAAGAAAACCATTCATATTCCATGTTTTGTTATGTTTCTTAATGCTCATGCTAGTTTAGAATCTGTATTGTTTTAGTACTTTAATTTACTGTTTTATTGAACTGCTACTAAGGAGTCCATTCTCCGTGCTAGTTTAGTAGGTGCTCATTTGCACAAGCGAGGGTGAAAACCCTAGCTACAAGTTGCTTTGTTGATATAAATGGATCAATCCTAATAAAAAGTGGCCCAACTTAAAGAATATCAAACATAACTACAAGTTGTTAATGGATTGGCCTTGACCCAATAAAAATATAGATATAATATAAAAGGCATTTTGAAGGAGGAAATATCATTTATTATGGGTTGTCATGGAGAAGATAAATTGATGATCTTTGGGATTTGTACCATAGCACTATAATCTTACATATGGCATTATGAGGAGTTCCCTAGGGCTTGTTTTATTTTAGAAGCATATAAATACCAAGAGATGCATTGGCCAAGGGAGCATGGTTGGAAGAGTGGGAGTTCCCCTCCAAGTTTAGTTGAAGATCAAAGAAGTTAATGGGCATTTGGATATGAGGTTCATCATCTTTATTATATTTTTATTGGGTTTATTTGATGGCTGGAAATTACTTGTACAAATATGCTTGTGTAATATTTGAAGAAGGGAAAGTTTCTCCAATAAGAAGATGTTAGGGTTGAGGTGAAACCTTTCCTTTGTCTTGTTGTAATCATTGCTAGCGTTGAGGTGAAACTTGACTAAAAGGATTCACTTTTATGATGTGCAATTTAAGTGTGGCATTCTCAACTTCTAACTCATCACATTTTTCTACCAATGTGATTATCACTTTTACCCTAAATGCAATCAAAATGTAATACCCTCTGGTTTAGCCCCTATACATATTATTGTTGTTGTTATGTTGTATATTATGGCACAAGGTGCCGGGACTATGGTTCGCACATTATTATTATTATTATTATGTGGAAATTATTAATTAATGAATAAAATAAAACAACTGGATTAACTGATGCCACAAAAGAGAGTATGAGGAACCATGATGTTACAAGCAAGGGGTTGTGGTAAAAGTGTTACATTTTTGTTTGTGTCTATGTTGATGTTATACACCCTTATTGTGGACTTGGTGGACCCTCTTGGCTATGTACCCTCATTTGTTATGTTACTCCTTGGTTTCATTTATTTCAGGATTAATTTTTATTAGTGTTAGAGTATCTCTCTCTCACACACACACACACCTAATCCTCCCTCTTGAGTTGGGCTAGTGTGTCTCTTGGTGTAGCCTCATGATGTGTAACTCCTATTTTCTATTTTTCGAATGTAACTCTCCTTCTTGTGTCCCTCTCTCTACCAATTCGAATTGCTCATGAAGGAATTCAATTTGCTTGTGTTGGCTAGTCACACTTGTGTGTTGGCTCATGCTTTTGCTCTTGTGCTTGTGTTTGGCAATTGTGGTTCAATTTTGTTGCTATTGGTATGAGATCCTTGCTATTCATTTCACCCTTTTGGATCCTATGCCCAAGATGAGTTACTCTGGAGCCACTAGTGTATGTCCTTGAATTGCCTCCAGAGATCCTAGATTGGCAGCAGGGGTGAGGTCCACTACCACTCGATTTGAGGTTGGATAGAGCTATGTGTTGCCTCTAGATATCTTGGTTTGGAAGCAGGGGTGAGGTCCACTACCTTGTATTTGATTTTTTCCTAGATCCACTAGAATTTCCTTGGATTGGAAGTGCTACTTGCATTCGGTTGTGGTTGGACTATTGTCCTGGAGCCACTGGAATTTCCCTGGAGTGGAGGTAGAGGCCACACTTGACATTAGGTTTTGGTTGGACTTATTTCTTGAGAGAATTTGTGTTTGAGTGCACTCTTTCTTTTGACATCATGGTTCTGGCTCAGGGGTGACCATTTCAAAGTGAGTTTTGGCTTGTATTGTGTCTACAGCTGGGTGGAACTTGGCACGGTCGATTCTGGTTGCATATTTGGAAAAGATTAAGTGCTTTATATCATGTTTATTTAGTTTATTTGGCTCTGATATGATTTATTTATGGGTGCACATGAAATTTTTGATGAAATTTATGATCTATTTGTGGAAAAAAATTCTCATGGAATTCAATCTATTTATGCAATTAAATTTGTGAAGGAATTGGAAACTAGTTTTTGGGATTTTGTGCACAAATTGTTTGAGGAAGTGATTCTTTGGCACCTATACTACATAACTGATATATCTACCCATTTTCATTATATAATGTGTATTTTGATGGTACAGTAGCCTCGGAATGGTTTAATACACTTCTCTTTGATGCTTCTACCTTTTATTCGAAAACTAATTCTTTGAATGGATTGTTTTGCATAGTTTGGAAACCTGGCACATGAAGTGTTTCTAAAAATGACCGAGTTTTATTTTTATTCTTATGTATGATAAATACACTTGAATTTGTGTGATAATGTGATGGGAAATATTCTTGATAGTGTTTTGGAAATGTCTGCCGAAATTTTAGATCAATTTCTAATTTTTGGCTCCTTCAATGGAATTGTTTTGAGTAGATTTGTGACTTTGCATATGAAGTGTTTGATGAAATATTAGAATGATATATACCTATTTTATGACTGATGAAACATTTTATTTAGAGTTGGAATGGAATTTGAATGATTTTATGAGTTGTGGATTTAATTATTCTAGCGATTCCTAGAATTACTAGTCAATTCGGATGAGTAGAATTAGCTAGTTTTGTGAATTATTTAATGGACTGTATATGGGAGGAAATATACAGACATATGACTGTAGGTGACCCCTAATATGATTTCCATGAGCTACAATATTCATATATTTCTCTTTATTTTTCATTTGGAAAGTTAAATTGGAAACTAGGTACATTGCGGTGAGAATTGATAACTAGTTGTGGATTGAAATCTTTGTTTTCGTAAAAACGGAATGCTACATCCATGTGCTCTATTTCTAACATGTTATTGTTTTGTAGGTGTCTACTTATCATGTGTGATCATTTACTTATGGATGCATTGCATTTTGGTTCAGTTATTTAGACTCAATTTCGTGCGGTGAATGTTAACTAGTGTCATTGGAATTGATGGAAAACATCACCTTATGTGCAGTTGGAATGATCTACAAATAAACATTTAATTGGTTTTAGGTGGTAAATTAAATATGTTGTTAATGGTTGTAGGATTTATTTTTGGTATGGCATGGTTACAAGTTGATTTTGTGCAATAATAGCTGTTTATATTGGAAAAACTAATTAACTAGTCTTGTGGACTCTTTTTCGTAATTACCATGATTAACTATTGTAATTTTGGTAATTAGGCCTTATTTACATGTAATTAGATGTTATGAATCCAATGGTATTGATAATCTATGGTTATTTTTTAAACAATGGGATTTGTGATAAGTGTCATCATTTGCACAGTAAGTGTCGTAATTAACACATTAATTACTAGTTAACTGTGATAAAGAATAATTAGCCTTTAAAAGTGGTTATCATCTCTGATATGGCTTGGATTGGAGGTTTTATTATGTTAGATGATGTTAAGAATCCTTCCCATCCCTTAGATCATATATTGGACGTGTTAATGAATTTATGTTAAATTATTGTTAATTATTGGATTTTTTGTCGCAATTAATTTTGGAAAAATAGAAATTAAATGTATATGGTTTATCTGTTGCACTAAAAATCAATTAATTAGCCTCAGAAGAACTAATGATATGTGCCTTAGACACTCTGATATCCATATGGGACATTACAGGTGGTATCAGAGCTATGGTTCCTACTCTGTGGTTGTTGGGCCCATTACGGACTCACAATTTTATGTTTATGTGCATTTGGAATTTATAAATGTGCTTTGTGAAAGAATTTTAACCTCCCTTATGTTAATGTAAGAATAAAAAGCCTCACTTCAGAAATCAGTTTGTTGTATGCTTTAGAATTAATTGATATTGCATATTTATTATTCAATAGATTGATTGCTAAGTACTATGTGGTGCATATCTAATAATAGAGTAGATTGATTGGTTGATGCATGTTCACCTTGCATTGCCTATTTTATTGTTCAATGATTTGATTGGTCGATGATTGTGCATTGCCTCTTTTACGGCTTCAGTGATTTGATTTTTCAATGCTTATGCATTTCCCATTTTGCTGTTCAATGACTTGATTGGTTGATGCCTGTGCATTGCCTCTTTTACTGTTCAATGACTTGATTGGTCGATGCTTGTTCATCTTGCATTGCCTATTTTACTGCTCATTGAATTGTTAATATTGAAATGCTTCTTGTGGTATGACTTATTTACTAGTACATTATGTGTTAGGGTTAACCTTGACTCGGGAATGAGCAAGGTAGAAAGTGGTTTCGAGCACATGGTTTTGGTAACTCGTGGTTTCTTGCTAGTTGTATTTGCATGTAAAGAACCCTATTTATAGGGTTGGATTCCTCCATTGTATGGGGCCAATGTAGTAGAGAGATTCTCTTGGTGGCCTTGGCCTGGTTTGGCCAAGGACCAATAATAGATCTATTATCGATGGCTGATTTTTCCCTGCATGATTTTCTAGGATAAATCTTGTGTTGTTGTTTTTTATTGCTTGTATTTATATTTTATTCTCTCGCATATTTTTATTCCTAACAGTGGTATCAAAGCGAGCAGTCATTGGTTAAAGCAATATTTTTGTACCTAAGTGAAATTATTGAGCATGTGTTTAAGGGGTGCAGGATTGATAGTACCAAACACCCCAATTTTTTTTGGTTTTTAGTTAATGTGTTTTCCCCAGGTGTCCCTCTTATGTGTAGAAGTGGATGTGGCATCAAGTTGTGGAATGAACCACTTGGGTAGGTACGAGGGTGGAAGGTGTACTTGTAGCCTAGCTTGATGTGGAATCAGAGAGGATGAGTCTTAGATTAAAGGAGGGAATGTGATATGGATTTATCTTAGAGTGTTGGGACCAGGTTATGCTCAAGGAAGAATCTAATGTATTGATGAACCACGTAAGTGAAAAGGGTTCCTAGAGAACTGGTGGTTCATATATTACGGTAGATGGATTCCTTTTTATATAGACATCAATGATGAATTGTTTGTAGGTACAAAAGGCTTGTAAAAGTGCAGCACGTGAAGGGAAAGACAAGGCAAGAGAAATGAGAGTTGAAAGAAGCAAAGGTCATCCCAGAGGATTCTAAATGTAATAGCAACGAAAAAAAGGAGAATGGAGATGACAATGTGTAATCTACATGTAAATAATATTCCTGAGTACTCTAGTTTTTTTCAGGGGGGTTAGATCCGAAGCATATCCCCAAGTCAAGTTTAAAGGGGGGATTCTTAGGGTTAACCTTGACTCAGGAATGAGCAAGGTAGAAAGTGGTTTCAAGCACATGGTTTTGGTAGCCCACGGTTTCTTGCTAGTTGTATTTGCATGTAAAGAACCCTATTTATAGGGTTGGATTCCTCCATTGTATGGGGCCAATGTAGTAGAGAGATGTTCTTGGAAGCCTTGGCCTGGTTTAGTCAAGAACCAACAATAGATATATTATTGATGGTTGGTTTTTCCCTACGAGGTTTTCTAAGATAAATCTTGTGTTGTTGTTGTTGATTGCTTGTATTTATATTTTAATCTCGCATATTTTTATTCCTAACATTATGATTATTAATTGATAAGTAAATGATTGTCATTATAATAGTATGTACTATGTACCATTATCAGTATCAATTTAATGCTAAGATATTAAGATGATATAGTTTTATTATTATTAAATATTAATATAATTTATTAAGTGGCATTTATACCCTATATGGATTTTGGATTTTCTATTGATGATATGCTTTTAAATGATTATTTATGCCACTTGGATGGGGGTGGTTACATTGATGAGTAACTCCTTGTCTATTTTGGGGAAATAGGCCACTTGTCTTAGTAGTGGTTCCATTTTCCTTTTTATTTTCATAATTTCAATGTATGTGAGTAACTCCTTGTCTAGTTTTTGAGGAAATGAGCCACTTGTCTTTAATGGTTCATATTCTCTTTTATTTTATTTATGGGGATGTAACTCCTTCTCTATTTTCGGAGGAAATGAGCCACTTGTTGTTAATGGTTCATATTCTCTTTTATTTATTTATTTTGTCTATGGAAATGTAACTCCTTGTTTATTTTTGGAGGAAATAAGCCACTTGTCTTTAGTAGTTCATATTCTCTTAATTGTATTTATTTTATTTTATGTGTGTAAGTAGGTAGTATAGTAGTGTATGATAATGTTATATATATATGAAATAAATTTAAATATGTAATATAACATAATATGTGATGTAAGATAGATGAGGGGTATATGATATTGAATATAGCATAATATATGTGTGTGTGTGTGGTATATATATAGTTGTTAAACATATATATATATATATATATGTTTGTGTATACTGTAATATGTATTTTAAAATATGCAATAATTATTAGTATTATGTGTATATGATATTGTATATATATTATATGTATAGATGTGAATATATGTAATGAAGTAAGTGTAAAATATTGGGAGTATTTGGAAGTGTTTGGAAGTATTTGGGAATATTCGAAACTGTTTGGAAGTGTTTGGAAGTATTTGGAAGTTTTAGGAAGTATAGTGTGATCAAAAGTATTTTGTTAGTATATAATAAGGGATATTTTTAAGGAACCATACTTATTTAAAAGTGTATAAACCTTAGCGAATCTTACTAATTCTTAAAATGTCAACTATAAAATATTTGGCGATATTTTTCTAAAATTATTTCAATTTCTAAGGATTTTATATAGTTTATATAATAATTTGGCGATTTGTAGAGTGAAAAAATTTTACCCCATCAAAATTGGGCGAAACGAGGTTTCAAAAAATGGAAATTGGCGAATATTTTTCTGGAAAAACACATGGAAAAATAGCCCATGGGCTAAATTTCGTCCCTAAAATTATCCTTGAGTCACTATATATGTTATAATGCATACCTAATATGGTAGCATTGGATTAAGTAATTATACCGCTATAATTGTATGGATATTATGGTATAGCATAATAATTATACAGGTGTATAAAATATAGGATATATAGGTTATATGACTAATATGATGTGTATATGATTAATAATAATATGATCTATGATTGAACAATTATAATATGTATGTAGACAAATGGGCATATGTATAGAAATAATACATAGTAATAGTAAATATGGTATGAGTGTATGATGGTATGTTGTATAGCTAGTAATTATTTTCTTGTATAATATTAGAAGATTTTGGTGGTAGGATGTTTGGTTGTTTGAGGTGACTATGTATTTACTTTAATTGATAGTATAAGTAGTGTGCTATGTGTAAATAATTAGTAACATAGTGTATGGTTAGTATATGGGCATTAGATGGGATTGCCATCAAAGTATGTATAACATTGCTATTGATGGAGCATGTATGCGGCAAAGATGTATGATTGTGTATGTGTCGAGTGTTTACATAAGTGCAGTATTAATAGTGTTTGTGTGATATTATTGGTTGTATACATGTATTATTAATACATGGATATTATATATATCGTCATGTGCTAATAATTATATATAATGTTATTATAAACAGAAACTATTCGAAATGATTAGTATGGTCGATGTATGATGTTTGAATGGTTGATGTATGGTGTTTGATATTATTGGTTGTTAATGATTGACGTTGGTTGACTAATGGTTGATACATGTACGATATTGTCATTATTGTATGTATGGCTATTATTGGTTGTTATGGTTGTTGTGTGTATGATTGATGAACGATGGTTGATGTTGAGTGGATGATGTGTGGATGATATTGTTATTCATATGGTTTCTATTGGTTGTTATTGTCGTCATTGGTTGATATTGGTATGATTGATGTGCTTGTTTGATGTTATTGAGAAACTAATTGATGTTTATCAGATGTGGGATATATGTGATTGTTAAAGATTAATGTAATTTGATTAATGTATTCTGATTGATGTATTATGATTGAAGTATTGTGGTTGATGTATTCTGGTTGATGTATTTTCTTCCTGTTGATGTATTCTGATTGATGTGTTCTAATTGAAGTATTATGCTTGATGTATTGTGGTTGATGTATTTTTCTTTTGGTTGATGTACTCTCATTGATGTATTCTAGTTGATGTAATATGATTGATGTTTGTATGGTCAATTGATGCATGTAAGGTTGTCATTGGTTGATTTTTTTTTCAATGGAATACATCATGGGAAACCCTTATGTACTTCCCCTCATTTCGAGAATGGCACCCAAGGTAAACCACCGGCCCTGATTACGGAGCCTAACTCAGTGGGGACATCAAGAGAGGCCCTGCATAGCCACCCAGGGATTTGACCCTGAGACCTTCTGCTTGCGATTACAACACTCAACCACTTGAGCTAACCCACCGGGATGGTTGTCATTGGTTGATATTGGTGTATGATTGATATATGATCGACATATGGTTGATATATGGTCGAGGTATTATGAATTGATGTATTATGGACCAACTCCTATATGAATGATGTATGATTGATATTGGTTGATGTCACTGGTTACTATTAGTTGATGTATATTGGTTTTTTGACTATTCTCTAAAGAAGACTTATGCTTTGTGTGGAGATGAAAGGTAGCATGTTTAACTGCTAGTAGTTATGGCCCTTTTTGGTTTCTTAGTTAGATTGGGATTGTTGCATATAAGTTCGCTTACCTGTTACATTAAGTGCATAAAATGTTCAGGTGATCTTTGAATCTTTGCTAGAAAAATATCTTTGCGATCTTCATTAGAAGGTATCTTTGTGATCTTCATTAGAAGGTATCTTTGTGATCTTTGTTGAAAGGTATTTTGGTGGTATCTTGGTGACATTTCATGTGTAGGTATCCTGGTAATATCCTAGTGGTATTTCATCTATCTTGTTGACAAGTATGTACTAACCATGTGATTGATTAAAGCATGATTCAGGTACCTTTGTTGAAGATGTACTTCATGTATCCTTATATATCCAATACTAATACAAGTATCCTTATTAGAAAAAATATCCTTGTGATATTTGTTGAAATTATCTTGTTAGGGTATCCTTGTGGTATATCAAATACCTTTGTTGAAAGACATCTTTGTAAAGTATGATGGTTAATCTCATGCATCCTTGTAGGGAAAGTATTTGAGTGATAAATCATGTAAACGCATCTTGGTAATGCATCTCATGTGATAGACTGATTGGAATGCATTTCATATATATTAGATGCATTTCATGCATCTTGTTGATAGAGCATATGCATGATGCATTTCATGTATCTGTAGTTAAAGTATATGCATCTCATGTGATTGATTGAATGGAATGCATAACGTGAAGAAAGAGCACACACTTGATGCACTTCATGAGATTGGATGGTATACTTGATGCACTTTGTGAAATTTATTGAGACACCTGATGCATTTCATACGATTGAATTGATTAGAATAAGATTCAAGTAGATGCAATTCAAGTATTTTGTTGAAGAAGGATCTATATCTCACGTATCTTGTATATACTAATGTATTTCATGTGATTTATTTCATGTATCTTGAAGATGTATTTTATGTATCTAGATTAACAGTATATATACATGTTTGATGTCGATGTGTGTTTGTTGGAATGTAAAAAGTATCTTTGTAGAAGAATATATTTATATCATATATTTTTATATACCTGATGTTAATCATATGAGTGAATGAAATATGATTTTCAAGTGATGTATATTTGTCGAGGTTTGAAGGCCTTGTAAAGAGGATTGAAGACCATGTGATGGGGATTGAATATTGATCTTTACTTCCTTAAGTCCACTCTACTCGTCTCGGTTCTCCCATGGGCAGTGGAGACAGATAGAAAAGTAGGTGGTAGTGGGAAGTATTGTGGTTAGGAAGATGTTATCTTTCTGAGGCATGTATGGCCATGCATGTTATCATTTTGTAAAGGCATGTGTGTAATATGCATCGAGGACGATGCATGGTTTAAGGGGAGGGGGATGTAATAGCCTCAGGTTTATCCCCTGGACATATTATTATTGTTGTTACGTTGGATATTATGGCACAAGGTGTCGAGACTATGGTTCACACATTATTATTATTATTATTATTATTATTATTATTATTATGTGGACATTATTAATTAATTAATTAAATAAAACAACTAGATCAACCGACGCCACAAAAGAGAGTATGAGGAACCATGATGTTACGAGCAAGGGGTTGTGGGAAAAGTGTTACCTTTGTGTTTGTGTTTGTGTCTATGTTGATGTTAGACACCCTTCTTGTGGACTTGGTGGACCCTCTTGGCTGTGTTACCTCATGTGTTATGTTAGTCCTTGGTTTCATTTATTTCGAGATTAATTTTTATTAGTGTTAGAGCCTCTCTCTCTCTCTCTCTCTCTCTCTCTCTCTCTCTCACACACACACACACACACACACACACACCCCTAGTGAGCCCTCTTGAGTTGGGTTAGTGTGTCTATTGGTGTAGCCTCATGATGTGTAACTCTTATTTTCTATTTTTGGAATGTAACTCTCATGCTTGTGTCCCTCTCTCTCCCAATTCGAATTGCTCGTGAAGGAATTCGATTTGTTTGTGTTGGCTAGTCACACATGTGTGTTGGTTCATGTGTTTTCTCTTATGCTTGTGGTTGGATTTTGCTACTCTTGGTATGAGATCCTTTCTGGTCATTGCGCCCTACTTGATCCTGTGCCCAAGATGAGTTACTTTGGAGCCAATGGTGAATGTCCTGGAATTGCTTCTGGAGATACTGGATTGGAAATAGGGGTGAGGTCCACTACCACTGGATTTGAGGTTGGACAGAGCTATGTACTTCCTCTGAAGATCATGTTTTGGCAACAGGGGTGAGGTCCACTTCCTTGGATTTGAGGTTGTCCTAGAGCCACTGTAATTTCCCTGGATTGGAAGTGTTACTTGTCATTGGGTTGTGGTTGGACTGTTGTCCTGGAGCCACTAGAATTTCCCTAGAGTGGAAGTAGAGGCCACACTTTCCATTGGGTTGTGGTTGGACTGTTGTCCTGGAGCCACTAGAATTTCCCTGGAGTGGAAGTAGAGGCCACACTTTCCATTGGGTTGTGATTGGACTAATTTCTTGAAATAATTTGTATTTGAGTGTGCTATTTCTTGTGGAATCATGGTTCTAGCTTGGGGGTGACCATTGAAAAGTGATTTTGGCCTTGTATTGTGTCTACGGCTGGGTGGAAAGTGGCATGGTCGATTGCGGTTGTGTATTTGGCAAAGATAAGTGATTTATATCATATTTATTTAATTTATTTGGATATGATATGATTTATTTATGGATTCACATGACATTTTTAATGAAATGTATGATCTATTTGTGGAAGAAATTTCTCATGGAATTCAATCTATTTATGCAAGTAAATTTTGTGAAGGAATTGGAAACTAGTTTTTGGGATTTTGTGCACAAATTGTTTGAGGAAATGATTCTTTGGAATATATTCTACATAAATGATATTTCTACCCACGTTCATTATATAACGTTTAATTTTATGGTATAGTATCATCGGAATAGTTTAAGACACTTCTCTTTGATGCTTCTACCTTTTATTCGAAAACTAGCTCCTCGATTGGATTGTTTTGCATAGTTTGGAGACTTGGCACATGAAGTGTTTGTAAAAATTTATGAGTGTTATTTTTATGGTTATGTATGATAAATACACTTGAAATTTGTGTGATAATGTGAGGGGAAATATTATTGATAGTGTTTGGTAAATGTCTACCGAAATTCTAGATCAATTTCCAATTTATAGCTCCTTCAATGGAATTGTTTTGAGTAGATTTGTGACTTTGCATATGAAGTGTTTGAAGAAATATTCGAATGAGATATACCTATTTTATGACTTATAAAACATTTTATTTATATTTTTAATGGCATTTGAATGATTCTATGAGCCGTGGATTTAATTATTCTAGCGATTCCTAGAATTACTAGTCAATTCGGATGAGTAGAATTAGCATGTTTTGTGAATTATTTAATTGACTGTATATGGGAGGAAATATACAGACATATGGTTGTGAATTATTTAATTGATTGATACACTTTCCATGAGCTAAATTAGTCATATATTTATCTTTATTTGTCATTTGGAAAGTTAAATACGAAACTAGGTACATTGCGGTGAAAATTGATAACTAGTTGTGGATTGAAATCTGTGTTTTCGTAAAAATGGAATGCTACAGCAATGTGCTCTGTTTCTAACATGTTATTGTGTTGTAGGTGGCTACTTATCAGGTTTTATCCTTTACTTATGGTGCATTTAATTTTGGTTCAGTTATTTAGACTCAATTCCTTGCGGTGAATGTTAACTAGTTTCATTGGAATTGATGGAAAAGATCACCTTATGTGCAATTGGAATGATCTGCAAATAAATCTTTAATTGGCTATAGGTGGACACTTAGATATGTTTTTAATGGCCGTAGGATTGATTTTGGGTTTAATGGAATAGTTACAAGTTGATTTTGTGCAAGAATAGTTGTTTATATTGGAAAAACTAGTTAACTAGTCTTGTGGACTCTCTTCCATAATTACCATGATTAACTATTGTAATTTTGGTAATTAGGCCTTATTTACAGGTAATTAGATGTTATTAATCCATTTGGATTGATAATTGATGGTTATTTGTTAAAAAATGGGATTTCTGATAAGTGTCATCATTTGTGCACTAAGTGTCGTTAAGTGTTGTAGTTAACACCTTAATTACTAGTTAACTGTGATTAAGAATAATTAGCCTTTAGAAGTGGTTATCATATCTGATATGGATTGGATTGAAGGTTTGATCATGTTAGATGTTGTTAAGAAGCCTTCCCAACCCTTAGATCATATTTTGGATGTATTAATGAATTTATATTAAATTATTGTTAATTATTGGATTTTGTGCCGCAATTAATTTTGGAAAAATACAAATTAAATGTTTATGGTTTATTTGTTACACTAAAAATAAAGTAATTAGCCTCGGAGAGCTAATGATATGTCCCTTATACACTCTGATATACCCGGGGGACATTGCACAAAATCATGATACATTGCAAAAGTCATTCAAGGACATTTTGTGAATTTGTCCTAGGGCATAAAAACTAGACCACGCAACATTTTTGAAATTCATAAGCTCGTGCATGTTTGTTTGGGAAAGGAATATGTGGACACACTCTCCACATGAAATCAAGGTATGGTTTTCAAAATTCGACTCTCGGATCCAAAGGTTACATTGCCTCTATTAATCAAAACCCTAGTTTGCAAAATTGTGGAATATAAACAAGTTCCCGTCAATGGATCCATGGGATAGGGGTGTTTCTAGATGGATTCCCTTTTCACGAATCCAAGGAGCTAGATCGTTCATCCATCAGATTCATGGTTTTCATTTAATAGTGAATTGAAACTCGCATCCAAAAATCATTCAAGGACATTTGGGAAATTTGTCCCACCAGGGCACAAAAACCAAACCGTTTGATGTTTTTAAAATCCGTAAACTCCTACATATTTGTTTGGGAAAGGAATTGTCACTTACCCAAATTTTGAGAATATTTATTTTATTGCAAAAACATTATGTTAAATTATAATTACAAACTTTTGTAATTATGACTGAATCTGGTCAAGGATGATTGTAAAGACATATTATTATTATTTAATAATTAAACCAGGAGACAAACACCAAGGGAACTGTTGAATGAGTGTTCACTGACCCAATAGGAGGAATGGAAGTTGTTAGAAGGCATGGGACATGTGTCAGCATTTTCACTCCACCACTAGTTGTTGGTTATGGCACAACTACCCCTAAATTTGTGGCATTATCCCCGAGGTAAGTGGAACAGAGTTGTTAGCTCATTAATGACCAGGTTAACCACTAAAAAGGCCTAGGTAGCCTAGAGAAGGCAATTTTTGAATTGAGCAGGGAGCTCCATAATTATTTATCTACAGAAATAATTCCTCAAGTGTATCAAGTGATCACTGAGAGATTCGAATAGGGAGGCTAAGTGGAAGTGCATTGTGAGTCTGCTGAAATTATTCTGAGAAGGAAACCAAAGGTGTTGGTGCAGGTCTCTTTGGATGCTAAGTCTATATAACTGGATGATCTACATTGTTACTGCAACTTGATGACCTAAAGCTTCTACAGATTCGTCTTCCTAGTTGTTCAGTGAACAAGTTCGGGGGTCCTAAGGCAAGTAATTTGGTTGTCTTTAGGAGTAGGTTGGGTGGAACAGGCTCCTTGGGTTGTTTATTTCTCCTACATTCATCAGGTTCTATTGTTTTGTCTTGTTTATTTTCAGTTGAATGAACGAAGTTGTTTTATTAAACCTATAACCCTTTTTCCTGGTTTGATAATGAAGACTTATTGACTAAATTGTTTAGCTAAAATGCATATTTTGTTAAGTTAGGATAGGTTAGAATAGTTCTGTTTTTGAATAAATAAATTACTTTCCTGTATTTTTCTATACATCAGAGATGTTGTACTCTAGTATAGGAGGTAGAGAATTAAATAGGATAATTAAAAGATGCAGAATGAAATGATAATTGATTCAGTACATGGTATTCATAATTATGTATTGTTTCATAAGTCAAACAGTAACCCTGAGTTTTCACTATCAAGTAGTTGTAAATAACCTAGGCTGGCTAGAAGCAGATTCCATAGACTTCTTTTAGTTCTGTTATCGAAACATTGTTCTATTATTATCATAACATACAATATAATAACTCTGTAACCTTGTAAACCTAATAAATAAAAATGATCTTCACAGTTCATAATACATTATAGATTGCAATTAAATTATAACTATAGTAACCTTTAAAATATTTATTGATAAATAGAAATTTGATAACACTAAAAGCGCCATGCCAAACAACACAGTAACTTTCGAAGTAAAAGTTACAAGCTCGAGCCATATGTAAAACCAGCTAAATATTAGCTTTTACTTTATCTTATTCAAACATTCAAAACATTACAGTCATGGTACTTCAAAACTGTTCTAACCCTAACCAAAAGCGAGGGAAAACTTCTTAATATCAACATCAAATAGGGGTTTACAACCTTAGCATAGTCTTAGGCTGCGTCAAAACCAAGTTAGACAAACGAGAACCAATCTCAGTTCACTGGATCAACCTCTCAAAAATTTCATTAGAACACTACCATTTAAACCCAACAGGTTCAGGATGCAAGTGCACAGTTAAGTTTAAACATTTGGCTCTCGGCCATTGCTAATGCACAACATTGAAAATATCACATGTCGGGAGCATGGATCTCAGATACAAGCACCATAAACAGTATTAAGATAAAAGAACAGTAGACTCTTATTAACCACAATAGCTGGGGTTAAACCCTCACGACTGTATCACATTTCTTTACATTGTATCTTCGCAGAAAAACCTCATATACTTAAGCGTCAAAATGGGTTGAGGATTTCATCCTCCCGACCCGGTATTTTGACTCTTAAAACAACACAAATGGCGGTCACCTTTAGAACCAAACACCAACATTGATGTCTCGGTAAAGAAAACAAAGAAGGACTAACAGCCACCAAGCCGAAGCCATCAAGGAAACCACTGAAGCTTACCCATTCTAGCGAAGTTGCCATCACTAAAACACAAGCTTGAAAACCAAGAGACGAAGCTCACTTGCCACACAAGAGAAGTCTGGTTAAAAGATTTCTTAAAAAGCAAGTTCAAATAACAGGGTAACTACAACTGAAATAATTTAAAAGGCAACAGAGGTATCATGTTCGAAGACCTGCACATTACCTTGCATTTGAACCAGGCATCTGAAACTCAACATTTATATGCTAGACGAAAACCAGAATCAAAACCACCTTAGCAACTCGGCGAAGGAGAATTACAATCCTGAGAAAACTCACTGTTGAAACCTTCAAACTAAAGGTCGAGGTATTGAACTCGGTAGAGGCCCTCCTGAAATCATCTCTGCAAACCCTATCATTTCGCAGCCTGTCGGACTCTCCAAGAAACCTCTCATGGAAAAATGAATGCACTATCATGCCTCTCGTCAATGTTAAGCTCGAGCAGTTAAGTCTTGCAACAACCCCAATGCAAAACCACGTGAAGACTAGCCACATAGGATGCCACTAGGCATTCCACCGAAATGATCTTTATTGCACTTTATTTAACCCAACTACCGGGAGTACGCAGATTAATCACTCTGACCACGTATCATATGGTTGGAATGATCAACTATAGGGTTACAATATTATAATACCAATACTTTCAAGCTACCATAGTATGGAAATTTCGAAGTTCAACCATCATCGCAAATCAAGGATACGTGTGACCTAGCACTTTTATCAAAGTACATTAAGTTGAGGTTTGGTTGTCTTGAGCCACCATTAAGTATAGTATGGGTGAAATTTAATCAAGATCGAAACTCAATACATCATCCAAGTCATTTCATTGTTACTATCAAATCTTGATCCTAAGTCTAAGATTTAACCTTTCCTCACAACTACTATATTATTATGTGGTGACATTATCATCACATCTTCAGAACTATAGTATAAATATTTGACACGTTGATACATTTGTGATGTGAATTATTAAAACAAACACTATAGTATATAGTCTCAACTTTAGACTATTAACATGTTTCAGTAGAAGTATTTATCTAGTAGGTTAATCGTTTAGTGCATAGGATACAAAGGAAGATTTAGGATTTATGCTACCATTATCCAAATATAGATTATGTATCCATCAATATATGTTTATTTTTGAAGACATCTATTCAAATCAAAGGTTCCAATACTGTTCACTATATTCCATTACAAACAAAGGTATTCAGAACAATCACTTTTCCGTGAGATGAGTCATTTTGGAATTATTTACCCACTTAAGAAAATTGAATGCTTTAGCTAGGATAGATCTCACCAAAAATATTCATTATTTTAGTCTTTTATCTTATATAAACATTGAAGGCTTTTAGAAGCAAAATAGGACTTCATTGTACGTTGAGATAACATTGTCCCTTACCTGTAATCTGCAAATAGAAGTTTCCAATGCTTTAGCCATTCAGCTAAGTAAGCTTCGGGGTGCCTCAGGACTCTTTCGTCATCATCAAACAAAGAAACACAGTCAACACATATAGATAATAACAATAGTATTGGGAACCTATCATGCATCGACATTACTCAAATTAAATCATAAGTACTCATAAGAAGCCTAGTACGAAGACTTAAATTCAGAAAGTAAACGCATCGCAAGTGAACTCAAATAAATCATATAGATTCAAGTTTAGTATAAGTAAAATGATTGTCATATTATGTTATAAAAGTACTAAGTGTCGTTATCATTAATCATTATTAGTTAAAGGATTAGCACTTATTTTATTTCCACATTAGCAAGTGCAGCGTTAACTGTTGCTTTAAAAATTTTAAATTTTTGTGAATTTTTGGGATGTTACATGTGGCATCAGAGCTCATGTTCGAACTCTCGGCTTGAAAAGGTCCAAAGAACATGCAACAGAATTTTTTTATGACAGCAAAAATCTTTAGTAATTCAAGTTAAATTATTTTGTTATACAGAAAATTGTTTTCTAAATTACAGGTATGGAAGGATCAGATAAACACATGGAGGACAGATTTCGACCGACCAGTTATACCAACAATAGCACTGGACAGCATTATGAAGAAGAAGTCCATGATGAATTGAATGACAATTCATCAGCATTGTTACGTGCATTTCAGGAGTTGAAAGCAAAAATAAGATTTGTTAAACAAGATAATGAGAGAATTCTGAAGGCACAAGAAGAACTGAACCAAGTATTGTTCGAACAGTGCCCAACTGACGAACATGATAGAAGGGTTGAAAATACCTCAAATATTGAAGACTTACCTCATCGGGACAAGGGTAAGAAAGTGAAAACTGATGATAAGAATAGCAGTTCAACATCATCAGGAGCTGCCATTGAGATACGTAAAAAGAAACACAATTATTCAAGTGATAGCAGCGAAGGGGATTACAAACCAAAAAGAAAAATCCATAAATAGTATGAGCAGATTTCTGGGGAGTTCAAGAAGATCAATCCCCCAACCTTCAATGGTGAAATTGAGAAAGGAGAGAGAACTAAAGTAAGGATGTCCGGCATGAAGAAACACTTTTAAATTTATGATTATTCAGAATCATTGAAAGCAAAGATGGCCATATACAACCTGATCGGGAAGGCAGACATTTGGTGGTAGGACATCAAAAGAGTGAAGGGCATCAAGGACAAGGATGTGAATTGGAGCACTTTTAAACGGTACTTCAAGAAGAAGTTCCTATCTAAAAAATATTACAAAGAAAAGGCCAAGGAATTTTATGATTTAAGACTGGGAACCATGAACATGAAAGAGCTGAACAGCAAATTTCTGAATTTGCTAAGGTATGTGCCATACTTTGTGGAGGAGAAACCAAAGATTCATAGGTTTATGAGTTGTCTACCTTTCAACATCAAGGACAGAATAGAGTATGACAATCCAAAGACCTTAGAATAAGCCATGAGGAAAGCAACTTTCTGCTATGAACAGAACCGGAAAAGAGAAGGGATATCTAACTAGAAAAATAATAAACCTAGCAGCTTTGAGCTGAAGAAGAAGAATTTCAGGTTCAATAGAAATTCTGGTTTTCAAAAGAAAAACTTTCCAAATCGAAATTTCCAAGGAAACAGTCCCAAAAATAATCAACAGTAGAATTTTACAACTCCTAGAAATACACCTAATGATACCAGAACTAATGACCAGAGGACACCTATAAAATGTTTTGAGTGTCAAGGTCCTCATTATGCTTCAAACTGTCCCAATAAGAAGCAGACAACCAATAATATTCACTCCATACAAGTTGAACCTACTGTGGGAGACTTGACAAGAGAGATTCCCAGAATTAATGCAGCTCTAGACAATAGGCAAGTGGAGCATCAAGTCTCTATGGTAGAGATTGAAGGTATGCTACAAAACCACTATGTTTCTATTTTGATTGATCTAGGCGCTAGCCTGAGTTATATATCTCCAAATATTGTAGAAAACTTTAATCAGAAAACAGAAAAATTTAATAAATCTTGGTTAGTTAGACTAACAACAGGAACAAAAAGAAAAGTGTCTGATTTTGTTGAAAGTTGTGTTTTATCTATGAATTAGTTAAAGACACGAATCAAGCTAAATGTTTTGCCTTTAGGATCCTATGACATCTTAATTGGAATGGACTGGTTAGAAGCACATCATGTTATTTTGAATTGTTATGAGAAAAGTTCTACCTATCTAAATAAGGAAGGAGAAACAGTAGAAGTGAAGGGTATTCCTAGAAAGACATCACTTAGACAGATTTCAGCTATGCAAGTAAAAAGAGCAGTTAGAAAAGGATGTAAGATGTTCGCAGTGAATGTAGTACATGAGGAGTCAATTACAAAAGAGGAGAAACTGAAACTAGAAGATATACCTATCCTAAAAGAATTCCTGGATGTTTTTCCAGAAAAGATTCCAGGATTACCCCCGAAGAGGGATCTAGATTTTACCATTGAGCTGATACCGGGTATGGTACCGAACTCCAACGCTCCATATAGGATGGACATATTGGAATTAAATGAGTTAAAATCACAGTTGAAGGAACTAATTGATAAAAACTATATAAGACCCAGCGTGTCTCCTTGGGGAGCACCAGTTATTTTTGTTAAGAAGAAGGATGGAACTTTAAGGCTTTGCATAGATTATCGCCAACTGAACAAGATGACAATCAAGAATCAATATCCCTTGCCCTGCATCGACGATCTATTTGATCAGCTGCGTGGAGAACCGATATTTTCGAAGATTGATTTAAGGTCAGGATATCATCAAGTTCATGTGAAGGATGAGGATATTTTTAAAACAAGCTTTAGAACTCGTTATGGACATTATGAGTTCGTGGTCATGCCATTTGGGTTGACTAATGCCCCGGCAGTATTTATGTGCTTAATGAATATTATTCTGCACAAGTATTTGGATAAGTTCGTCATTGTATTCATAGATGACATTCTAGTATATTCTAAAAGTAAGGAAGAACATGACGAACATATGCGTATTATTTTACAAGTTCTGAGAGATCATCAGTTATACGCTAAGTTTAGTAAGTGTGACTTTTACAAGGATAAGATTCAGTATTTAGGTCACATAATCTCTAAGGAAGAAATTTCAGTTGATCTTGATAAGATAAAATCCATTAATGAATGGTCGGTTCCTAAGGATGTGTCGGACGTACGATCGTTTATGGGGATTACAGGATATTATAGAAAATTCATAGAAGGTTTTTCGAAGATTGCAAAACCCATAACCTCCTTACAGAAGAAGGGGAAGAAGTTTGTATGTGATCAAAAGTATGCAGACAATTTTAAGAAGTTGAAGGAATTACTAACTACAGCACCTATTCTGAGAATTGCAGATCCTAATAAATATTTTATAGTATGCACCGACACATGTAATGATGGACTCGGTGGAGTCCTAACACAAGAGGGACATGTCGTTGCATATGAGTCTTGAAAGCTGAAAATACATGAGAAAAATTATTCTACATATGATCTGGAATTATTAGCAGTAATACATACCTTAAAAATGTGGCGTCACCATCTTATTGGCAGAAAATTTACTTTGATGACAAATAACATGGTGCTGAAGTATTTACTAGATCAAACGAACTTGAATGCTAGACAAGCTAGATGGCTAACCTTTCTAAGTGAATATAATTTTGAAATTCAGCATATAAAGGGTAAAGAGAACAAGGTTGCTGATGCTTTAAGTCGTAATGCAAAGTTGAATTTTATTTCAGCCATCAGTACATACACAACAGATTTAGAAAATCAAATTTTCGAAGGGATTAAAACTGATGAAGAGTACAGAAATTTACATGAAAAGACAGCAGAAAGTAATTCTAAAAATTTTATTGCAGATTTCAGGTTAAAAGAAAATGGATTGCTACTGTACAAGTGTTGGTAGTATGACTGTCGTTACACCAAAACCTGTAGGTGATTGGTAAACTCACCACCGCTAGATTTCAAGGATCCACGAGAGGCGATTAGTCCCTTGTCACGATACACCAGGGAGCGCTGACTACTTGCAATTTTGTGCAACAATCTCCCCCTCAACGCGAGCTGAGTGTGTATCGAACTCGTGACCTCTAGCTCTGATACCAATTGTTGGTAGTATGGCTATCGTTACACCAAAACCCGCAGGTGATTGGTAAACTCACCACCGCCAGATTTCAAGGATCCACGAGAGGCGATTAGTCCCTCGTCACAATACACCGGGGAGCGTTGACTACTTGCAATTTCGTGCAACAACAAGAACAGATTATATGTGCCCAATGTACCAAAGATAAAAATTCTGATTTTAGATGAGATGCACAAAAGTCATTATTCTGGTCATCCAGGTTATCAAAAAACCATAACTATGTTACGAAAATATTATTATTGGCCCAGGATGAAGGATGAAGTAGCAGAATATATAGCTAAATGCATTGACTGTCAAAGAGTAAAGGTTGAACATTAGCATCCGGCTGGACTGTTACAGCCATTACTTATACCTAGTTGGAAATGGGAGATCATAAGCATAGATTTTATTACCGGACTACCCAAGAATCAGAAACAAAATGATTCCATCATGGTGGTAGTGGATAAACTTAGCAAGGCAGCACATTTTATACCAGTAAAAACTACTTATAAGGCTTCAGATATTGCATAAATTTTCATGAAACAGATTTTTCGATTACATGGAATACCAAAAGTGATAGTTTCATACCGTGATTTTAAGTTTACTGGGAACTTCTGAAGATCTTTGTTCAAAGGGTTGAATACAACCTTAAACTTCAGCACAGCATTTCATCCACAAATGGATGGACAGACAGAAAGAGTAAATCAGATATTGGAAGACATGTTAAGGATGTATGTTAAGGACCAGCCTGGTAAGTGGGAGGACTACTTGCATAAAGCAGAATTTGCATATAACAACCATTACCATGCATCAGTCAGGCTTAGCCCTTTTGAAATTCTTTATGGTAGGAAATGTAATACACTAGTTTCTTTGAATGACCCAGTTAATAGAGTTATTTTAGGACCTGAATTGTTAAAGGAAATAGAACTAACTGTGAAACAAGTACAAAGAAATATTAAAGCTGCCCAAGATAGGAAAAAGAGTCAAGCAGATCTTAAGAGGACTCATAAAGAGTTCCAGGTTGGTGAGCATGTTTTCATTAAGGTAAGACCGAAGAAGAGCTCATTAAAATTGGGAAGTTGTGCCAAGCTGGCACCCAGGTATTGTGGTCCTTTCGAAATTTTGTCAAGGGTTGGACTTGAGGCATACCAACTAGCTTTGCCACCAAATCTAAGAATACATAATGTTTTTCATATTTCAGTTTTAAATAAATATGTACATGATGTTACTCATGTTATAAATTAGAATGATGTATAGGTGGAACAAGACGGCGATTTTCAGGTGGAACCGGATTGTATCCTCGAAAGGAGGGAAACTCTACTCTGGAATCGCACCATTGGGCAGGTAAAGGTGCAATGGAATCACCTTAGCCCAGAAGAGGCAACCTGGGAGTTGGAGAGTAATATGCGAGTAGCATACCCAGCTCTATTTCAGAAACACTCAAAAAATGAATGAACAACATCGAGGACGATGTTGAGACTTAAAAGGGGGTGTATGTCACCTACTCAAATTTTGAGACTATTTATTTTATTTCAAAAACATTATGTTAAATTATAATTACAAACTTTTGTAATTATGACCGAATTTGGTCAAGGATGATTTTAATGACATATTATTATTATTTAATAATTAAAAAAGGAGACAAACACCAAGGGAACTGTTGAATGAGTGTTCGTTGACCTACTAGGAGGAATGGAAGCTATTAGAAGGCATGGGACAGGTGTCAGCATTTGCACTCCACCACTAGCTGTTGATTATGGGACAACTACCCCTAAATTTGTGGCATTATCCCCCAGGTGGGTGGAACAGAGTTGTTAGCTCATTAATGACCAGGTTAACCACTAAAAAGGCCTAGGTAGCCTAGAGAAGGCAATTTTTGAATTGAGCAGGGAGCTCCATAATTATTTTTCTGCAGAAATAATTCCTCAAGTGTATCAGGTGATAACTGAGAGATTCGAATAGGGAGGATAATTGGAAGTGCATTGTGAGTCTGCTGAAATTATTCTCAAAAGGAAACTAGAGGTGTTGGTGTAGGTCTCTTTGATTGCTAAGTCTATATGACTAGATGATCTACATTGTTACTACAACTTGATGACCTAAAGCTTCTACAGATTCTTCTTCCTAGTGGTTTAGTGAACAGGCTCGGGGGTCCTAAGGAAAGTAATTTGGCTGTCTTCAGGAGTAGGTTGGGTGGAACAGGCTCCTTGGGCTGTTTGTTTCTCCTACATTCATCAGGTTCTACTGTTCTGTCTTGTTTATTTTCAGTTGAATGAACGAATTTGTTTTATTAAACCTCTGACCCTTTTTCCTGGTTTGATAATGAATACTTATTGACTAAATTGTTTAGCTAAACTGTATATTTTGTTAAGTTAGGATAGGTTAGAATAGTTCTTTTTTTGAATAAATAAATTACTTTCCTGTATTTTTCTATACATCAGAGATGTCGTACTCTAGTACAGGAGGTAGAGAATTAAGTAGGATAATTAAAAGATGCAGAATGAAATGATAATTGATTCAGTATATGTTATTCATAATTATGTATTGTTTCCTAAGTCAAACAGTAACCTTGGGTTTTCACTGTCAAGTAGTTGTAAATCAACCTATGCTGGCTAGAAGCAGAGTCCATAGACTTCTTTTAGTTCTGTTATCGAAACATTGTTCTATTATTATCATAACATACAATATAATAGCTCTGTAACCTTCTAAACCTAATAAATAAAAATGATCTTAACAGTTCATAATACATTATAGATTGCAATTAAATTATAACTGTAGTAACCTTTAAAATATTTATTGATAAATAGAAATTTGATAACATTAAAAGCTCCATGCCAAACAACACAGTAACTTTCGAAGTAAAAGTTACAAGCTCGAGCCATATGTAAAACCAGCTAAATATTAGCTTTTACTTTATCTTATTCAAACATTCAAAACATTACAGTCATGGTACTTCAAAATTGTTCTAACCCTAAACAAAAGCGAGGGAAAACTTCCTAATATCAGCATCAAATAGGGGTTACATCCTTAGCATAGTCTTAGGCTGCGTCGAAACCAAGTTAGACGAACGAGAACCAGTCTCAGTTCGTCGGTTCGACCTCTCAAAACTTTCATTAGAACACTACCATTTAAACCCAACAAGTTCAAGATGCAAGTGCACAGTTAGGTTTAAACATTTGGTTCTCGGCCATTGCTAATGCACAACATTGAAAATATCACATGTCAGGAGCATGGCTCTCAGATACAAGCACCATAAACACTATTAAGATAAAAGAACAATAGACTCTTATTAACCACAATAGTCGGGGTTAAACCCTCACGACTGTATCACATTTCTTTACATTGTATATTCGCAGAAAAAACCTCATATACTTAAGCGTCGAAATGGGTTGAGGATTTCATCCTCCCCACCTGGTCTTTTGACTCTTAAAACAACACAAACGGTGGTCACCTTTAGAACCAAACACCAACATTGATGTCTCGGTAAAGAAAACAAAGAAGGACTAACAGCCACCAAGCCGAAGCCATCAAGGAAACCACTGAAGCTTACCCATTCTAGCGAAGTTGCCATCACTAAAACAAAAGCTTGAAAACCAAGAGACGAAGCTCACCTGCCACACAAGAGAAGTCTGGTTAAAAGATTTCTTAAAAAGCAAGTTCGAATAACGGTATAACTACAACTGAAATCATTTAAAAGACAACGGAGGTATCAAGTTCGAAGACCTGGACATTACCTTGCATTTGAACCAAGCATCTGAAACTCAACATTTATATGCTCGACGAAAACCAGAATCAAAACCACCTTAGCAACTCGGCGAAGGAGAATTACAATCCTGAGAAAAATCATTATTGAAACCTTCAAACTAAAGGTCGAGGTATCGAACTCGGTAGAGGCCCTCCTGAAATCATCTCTGCAAACCCTAACATTTTGCATCCTGTCGGCCTCTCCAAGAAACCTCTCCTGGAAAAATGAATGCACTATCATGCCTCTCATCAACGTTAAGCTCGAGCAGTTAAGTCTTGTTAGGAACCCATGTCTTTACTTTGTTAGTATATTGTTGTTGGACGCATATGCTTTGTTAAGTCGTCCCATAGTATTTGTTGATCCATAGTTTATATTAGCCCATAGTATTGGACACATATGCTTTGTAAGTCGTCCCATAGTATTATATGTCCCATGGTTTTGACTCATAGTATTGGTGCCTAGACTTAGCCCATGGTTTGTATTGACACATAGTATTGACCCATGGTATTGGTGCCTAGACTTAGTATATAAGTGTGTGTTGAGGCCTATGAAGGCACCGTGAATTTAATTGTATTGAGCTTGCTCAAAGGAGGTTGCCCCCTCGAAGTGGCCCGTGATCAATATAAAAGTGATTCTGAGTTCTATTATTTCTGATATCTTGTGTATTTGCATTAATTAATTATTGTAGGTTCATCACAAGTCTTGCAACAACCCCAATGCAAAACCACGTGAAGACTAGCCACATAGGATGCCACTAGGCATTCCACCGAAATGATATTTATTGCACTTTATTTAACCCAACTACTGGGAGTACGCAGATTAATCACTCTGACCACGTATCATATGGTTGGAATGATCAACTATAGGGTTACAATATTATAATACCAATACTTTCAAGCTACCATAGTATGGAAATTCCGAAGGTCAACCATCATCGCAAATCAAGGATACGTGTGACCTAGCACTTTTACCAAAGTACATTAAGTTGAGCTTTGGCTGTCTTGAGCCACCATTAAGTATAGTATGGGTGAAATTTAATCAAGATCGAAAATCGATACATCATCCAAGTCATTTCATTATTACTATCAAATCTTGATCCTAAGTCTAAAATTTAACCTTTCCTCACAACTACTATATTATTATGTGGTGACATTATCATCACATCATCGGAACTATAGTATAAATATTTGACACATTGATACATTTGTGATGTGAATTATTAAAGCAAACACTATAGTATATAGTCTCAACTTTAGACTATTAACATGTTTCGGTAGAAGTATTTATCTAGTAGGTTAATCACTTAGTGCATATGATACAAAGGAAGATTTAGGATTTATGCTACCATTATCCAAATATAGATTATGTATCCATCAATATATGTTTATTTTTTAAGACAGCTATTCAAATCAAAGGTTCCAATACTGTTCACTATATTCCATTACAAACAAAGGTATTCAGAACAGTCACTTTTCTATGAGATGAGTCATTTTGGAATTATTTACCCACTTAAGAAAACTGAATGCTTTAGCTAGGATAGATCTCACCAAAACTATTCATCATTTTAGTCTTTTATCTTCTTTAAACATTGAAGGCTTTTAGAAGCAAAATAGGACTTCGTTGTACGTTGAGATAACATTGTCCCTTACCTGTAATCTGCAAATAGAAGTTTCCAATGCTTTAGCCATTTAGCTAAGTAAGCTTCGGGGTGCCTCAGGACCCCTTCGTCATAATCAAACAAAGAAACACAATCAACACATATAGATAATAACAATAGTATTGGGAACCTATCATGCATCGACATCACTCAAATAAAATCATAAGTACTCATAAGAAGTCTAGTACGAAGACTTGAATTCAGAAAGTAAACGCATCGTAAGTGAACTCAAATAAATCATATAGATTCAAGTTTAGTATAAGTAAAATGATTGTCATATTATGTTATAAATGTTGGTTGTGGAGCCAAATCTTCCAGTCTCATAGATGATATTGTTTCAGCCGTGTTTGTACCCCAATTTTATATGATAAGTAGGTGGACTATACACTCACCCCAGCGGGGGGGTGTGGGGGGGGCATCGTCCCCCCACGGGGTTCCAGGGGCCAGTGGTCCCCCGGCGGGGGTTTGAGGGCATCGCCCCCAGGAAAGAGGGTTCGGGGGCTACGCCCCCGAGAAAAAATTTTGGGGTTGTTTTCACCAGCTGTTTTGCGGGCCCATGGTTTTGGGTATCCCGTGGTATTTTCCCATTGTATTTCCCCTATAAAAGAAAGACATTGTAGTACGGCTAGGGAAAGATGTATTAGATTTTATGCATTGTAAATATCTCTAAGATCTGAGAAGAGAGACTGTGAGACAGTGAAGAGGAAGTGCAGCGGCTGTGCTGCAAGTTGTATCCCTTCACTTTGCTGGACGGAATAATAATAAGGACTGACAAATTCAGTGTGGATGTAGCCCAAGTTGGGGTGAACCACGATATATCTGTGTCTCTCTTGTAATGTGTGTGTGATTATATTTGCATTTCTGTTTATTTTTATTGCTCTGCAATCCTGTTTTTCTAACAATAAAAGTATTAAGTTTCGTTATCATTAATCATTATTAGTTAAAGGATTAGCACTTATTTTATTTCCGCATTAGCAACTACAGCGTTAAAATTTTTAATTTTTTGTGAATTTTTGGGATGTTACAGGAATACATGGACACACTCTCTATTGGACCTCAAGGTATATTTTTCAAAATTTCACCCCAAATCGAAAAGTCGCATTGCCTCTTACTAAGAAAAACCCTAGTTTAAGAAATTTTCAAGTACATCAAGTTTGTGGCGATGAACCCATGGCTAGGGTTGACCCCAGCTGGATTCCCATGTCATGAATCCAACGGGGTTGGTCATTCGTCCATCAGAGTGTCGGTTTGCATTTCATCACTAGTTACAACTCGCATCCAAAAATAATTTAAGGACATTTGGAATCATGAATCCAACTGGGTTGGTCGTTCGTCCATCAAAGTGTCGGTTTGCATTTCATCACTAGTTACAACTCACATCCAAAAATAATTTAAGGACATTTGGAATATTTTTCCTCGGGAAAAATAACCAAATCGTTTAGCATTTTTAAAATACATAAATTCATGCATGTTTGATTGGGCAAGGATCATGATGTAGTTCTAGTACACTTTCTTGTACCTCTTATACTTCTCACGTGGGATATTTTTGGAGGATTGGTTCTAAGTTTTATCTTCATCACCCTAGTCAGGCGTGGACTTTTCTCCATCCTTGTCAGCTTGATCAAACCCTTGAGGAGTGAAGTTTGTTGCTGGTTCAATTGAATTACAGGCCTAAAGTCAGTTTCTATGTAATTCATCATTGCCTAATTCTATCTGATGCTTACCTATCCTAACCGTTACACATACCAACCTCACCATTACACAATAGTCTCAATCGGGTATGAAAAATACTTTAATCCATATGCCTTAAATATCTATACATTAGGATGATATGTATCTAGAATTAATCCTTACTAAAATAACATAAAATTTATGGACTTGCATGAAGAATCCTAGCTGCTAATACATATGAGTTTTATGGGTTTGTGCATTCTCCATTTTCCAGATGCTTCGGTTTATGGGGCTACCATTTGTTAAAAAAAAACACCATTGTATTAAATCTAAACACTATTCCATGGGTAAATATTTAGGCATAAGCATAGATGTTTTGATCATTGAACATGCATGGTGATTTGTCTCATTAGTTATTCCTTTCATATTTAAAATTCTAAGTATAAATGCTCTCAAAATTCAAGTTTCCAATCCATTAAAACATCTTATTTGAAGCATTATATATATCATAAAGACATAAAAAAATTGAGCTAAGGATTTGATTTATATACCTTGCGATTAGGATTGTTCATTGCAATTCTACCTAGTATCATATACTGTTGGAAATGACATAGTAAAATTGCCTATCTAAGCTTAGTCTAAGTCATACTTCAAGGTGTTAAGTTAGTACATACTGATACACATGTGAATTTGGGTGAGAAATATTATCATGCTAATATTTCCAAACTTCATTTGGACTTAATAATTTGTATTTTTGATATATTAATTTAAGGACACATTGAATACTATTAAATAAGTGGATGAAGTTGAGTACTACTAAAGAATTTAAGGATACATTGAGTACTATTAAAGAATTGGATAAAGAATTGAACACTATTCTAGACTCCTTTAAAATTTGTGTGTTACATGATTGATAGAATAATTTTATGGGTGTTTTGTGTGCTTCTCTTGGGCATTAAATTCATGCCCTTCTTCCCCTCACAACCTAGCTTTTGTTATATTTTTTTTCATTATTTTGGGTAGTGGGTATTACTCACGAAATCCAAAGCTTGGCCCAATTTTGTTCATGGATGCAATCCTATCAATACATATCCATTTGCTTACATTCTTTTGGTATTTTATAGCCCAACGTGGGGATGTTTTGACCAATAGTTTATGCCCATGCATGATCACAGATTTGACTTCTTTTTACCACGTTTTGGAATTGTGTTTCATCTTCTAAATAAGTCAAAGTTCTCCTATTTTGGTTGTATTGAATTGTAATTGATAAAATGACCAATGGCCCTCTCACTCGAACTCTTCAGTTTCACCCGTACCTTATCCTTCCCCAACAACTTGGCTAAAAGAATTTGTATGGATGAATACTGGTTGGATTGAAAAATTGAATAGCCTCATTGCTTAGCTTCTTTTGGCACTCTTAGGGTTAGAGGAACATAAATCCCTCTACATCGAATGCATGTAAATCGAACTGGACACCAGCAACTTGGAAGCTATAAGGGGTAATGATGTCTCGACTAGAATATCTCTAAACATGTGCTAGCTGACTCTCTCCTGCAACGTCGGGTGGGAGATCGGGGAACGGGAGAAAATTCCTGCTTATCCTGGGCAACCCAGTAGTGAAATATATGTACTCCTATGTGGGTTGGAACCATAGATAGGGACCGAATTTAAATTCCTACCTATAATTATCCCATCGACGGAACAACTACCTCATTAATGCGATGTTACGCTTGAGGGATGTCACCTCCTCATAAAAATTGTGGGGGGCAACAATATATGAGAGATGACAAGTATGAGTTGTAATAGGGAGATGGTACAAATCCCTTTCCCTCTCTCTATACTCCCAATCCCATACACCATTGTGTCGGTCAGTATGGCCCTGCTGCTTCTATTGTTGTTGTTATCATTGTTGCATCTTATTAACAAAAAACATTAATATCTTAGGCGCACCCACACACACATATACACACATATATCATTAAAAAAAGTTTCAAATGCCTATTCTTTATTTATCTAAATACAAATTAATGTTTTTGCAAAAAATGTAAAAACATTAATTAGTGCAAATTAAAAACATGAATGTGTCATCTACAGTGCGTAATTATCCTTACCACACCACACAATGTGCGTCAAAACTCACAAGGAACTGATTATAGTGCCCCTATAATTAAAAAGCACATTGTAACCAATATGTCCCTACATGTCCACACTGGCCATGTCTAATTGGAAATTTTTAATTTTAAAATTTCGGTGAACCTATAAAACAATAACGCATTGTTAATGGTACATATCAATAACTAACACACCATTCATAGTGCATTAAAATTTTATAGGCGCACTGTAAATTTTGAATAAACAAAAATTACATCCAGCGGTGCAGAGAAATATACACACCAACTATAGTGTGACTAAGTAACCAATGTGCACTATTAGTGGTGCTTAATGGTTGAAATTTATTGCACCGTTTATGGTGCGTTGATAGAAGAACGCATTGGTAATATTTTTTAAAATATGTACAACTATGTGGTGTGGTATATTCTCTATGTTGCACTGTGTATGGTGCAGTAAACTGTACTATACGCAATGTCAACAATGCACCAATGTTTTAATGGTGCATCAACTTTGACCATAGTACATTAAAAATCCATAAGGTGCATTATTACTAAAATGCATCGACTATATCGGTGAACACCCCAACATGATTGGTGCACTTGTCATAATAACATAAAATATTCGATTGCTTAAACATACTGGTACACTGGTAAAACATTGGTGCATAATTGATAGTGCATATCTTATAATAAGGCACCAAAAGCAATGTGGACAATTCATTATACAACACTGCTAATGTTTGAATATTTTAAAATATACTGTCAGTGTGTTCCCATATCATTGCATTGTTATTGGTGTGATTCAATTCACCATTTTAAGCACCGCATCTAGTGCACTCTGAAAATTTACTTGGTGCGCCAGAGTTGTTTCTGGTGCAAGCCAAAAGGATCGGCTGAACCACACAAAAAAAAATTATTTAAAAAAATGTCAATTTTAACTTTTAATCCATTAAAAATGAAAATGAGGAGGTAATAAATAATTTACTTAGTCTCTTCTACGTTGAGGAGGAATAGTGGCCACGTATTCAACAAATGAAAACATTTTACCATTTTCCAAAATTTGGAATAAACAATCATAATTAATCCACATGAGGAATTTGATAGGTGAACAACATTGACAATAGCATGGTCAACCAAGAGGATGCACACCAGTGCTTAGGTGGTCTGGAGCACTATGTAGCTTGTAAAAATGAAATTCCATTCGGTAATGTTTTAATTTTTTTACCCTACCATGGTGCGCTTTTCAAAGGAGTGCACCAGGGCATGTGTTTTTTCCAAGGTGCAGTGACTATTTTGTAAAACTGTTACAATTGGTTGATATATTCGGTGCTCTACCGACCTACATACGCATTGGATAAAGGAATGAAAAAGGAATTAGTGAGAAGACAAATTAACATCTAGCTATAGAAAGCATGAAACTATATACACACAACAACTCTAATTATCAGAAAACCAACAGTTCCAAAACCACAAGATCAACTAGTTGAAAGAGCATAATAGGTTAGCCATTAACAATAAAAGATAAACATGAAATCAACAAATTATAAGAGTGTGATTAGTCTAACTATCAATGATATAATAATAGCTAGAAAACAATAACAATATAACTACTATACATAAATATTGATTAAACTATATGAAGATACAACCCCTAGACGCCATAAATAAGCAACTAAATCATGAACAAAAAATAAGAGGTGAAGGGTGTTATCTATAATTACTCATACACGTCATGGGGGAAAAAGGGTGAGGTACTTCACTCATCACTTAAACATGTAATAACTTCTAAATGGGGAGCTTATACATATCACTAAGCAAAGAGAACAAAACCCACACTTGTCATTAGACATATTTGGGGAGGGTGGAAGGGAGGAGAACATTCTAATACATTCCTCTTAAGGCTCTCTCTAGGTCAATGGTCTTCAATATCTTTAATGTTTACTTTCAATCCTCCATAAGAAAACTGGGAAAGTATAGTCAAAGTTGTATATTGGACACTCCTTTATAACAATATTATAACTTCATTAAAGACTAAGATCAACAACCAATATTCTTAAACCCATGTTAAGGAGGCCTCTTTATAGGCTTCTTGGCCCTTCAAATGTTTTTAATCAAGGATAGGTCCATATTCTAGTGTTTTCCTAACATATATGTTCTTTGAGAGCCCCACATGGGATAAATACTAACCAAATCATCTAAAGGATCACATTGTGATCATTTTGACCGATAGGGGAATTGTCAAAAATATTCTAATAAGAGTGTTGATAGCACTGGAGATAGACAAATATGAGTTTTGTTGTCAGTGACCATGAAAATGCAATAATTGCCCAAAGTTTTGGGTCATCCCTTTACCTCCATACTAAATTTACAATTTTGCAATGAATTCTAGGGTTAGGACTACTAGGTACATGCATGATAAATTCCATCAATAACAAAGCATGAAACAAAAACTAAACTATGAAGCATTGACCTAGGATAACAATTGGGGGGAAAATGAAAAAGGGGTTAGCAAGGAGAAATAAACATCTAGATATAGAAAGCATGAAACTATATACACACAACAATGCTAGCTACTAGAAAGCCAACAGTTCAAGGACCTTAAGATAAACTAGCTACAAGAGAATGATAGGTTAGTCATTAATGATAAAATATAACCATGAAATCAACAATTTAGAAGAGTGTGATTAGTCTAGCTACCAACAACATAATAACAAATAGAAAACAATATCAAACTAACTTCTATGAATAAATAACAATAGAACTATATAGATATACAAGCCCTGGCCACTAACAAGAAGAAAATAAGATGTGAACCAAAAATAAGAGATAAAGGGTGTGATATGTATCATTACTTATACACATCATAGGGGAAAAAGGGTGAGATACTTCCCTCACAGCTTAAACATGCAATCACTTCTTGAAGGGGAGCTTACACATATCACTAGCAAAGAGAACAAAATCCCTACTTGCCATTAGACATGGGGTTTTTTTATGAGAAAATAAGTTGTGCAAATAAAATTAAACACAAGGGTAAAGTGGAAAAGTCCCTACGGATAATATGAGACAAATCCAAACACAACTTTCCTCAAGTGGAGTAGAAGGGAAGAGTCAACATTATCTTAAAGGGGATACATGGGTCCATAGGACACAAATAAATAAATAAAAGGAAACAAAATTCCCCTCCTTAAGGCATGAGAGAGGCTAATACACTCCACAAGAAAGTAAGACAAAAAAATGGATGAAAATCATGTCATTTGCCCCAAAGTTCCCATGAGACCAACACAATTAAGCATGTGATAAAGGGATGATAATGACACTGCAAACAAATGAAGGCCAAGCAACTAAAGAACATGGGAAAACATTACATAACATAGCATAGAAAAGAGCATATACAACATGAACCCTACCAAGTGCAATCGATGAGGTAAGGATGTCATCTTTCAATTTAGAGATGGGGAACACCAATCAATAAGCACAAAAGGGGAAACTTCCCCAAGAGGATGGAATCATGGCACATTTGTGATAGCAAAGGATTCAATATAAAAACCCATGTCAAATATAATTGGAACATGAGAGGCACAAAAGGATCCACCACAATTGTCCCTTGCATAGCAATGAAAGCAACAAGTGTGATACTTGGAAGAGATGCCCATGTACTGTTAGTGAAGCAAGGATCCATGGGAGATGTAACAGGTGATGGAGGGATAGAAGGAGAACTAGGTATATAACCCACCTTAGTTGCTAACCACTATTAATATGAGAACTCTATTGAGGAAAGTGGAGCCTTTGTGGTCATAGTTTAAGGCTTTAGGTCTATGGTCACTATGAGGAAGTTGTTTAATGCCAAAAACCTATTTTGATTACTTTGTATTTACTAGGTACATCTAAGGTGCAGGAAATGGTTCACATGCTTAACATAGGAGTGTCATTCTCAATACACTTGAGGAATTTGATTTTAGCTCAAAATGAAATGAAGCAATAAGCAGTTCATCATTGCTTTGAGTGCTCTTTTGAAGAATCAGATCATGTTTTTCTTTGTATCTAACCCTATAAATAGACATATCTCAAAGATGAGAGTCACTATAATATAGCACTAAAGTTATGTGGACCCTTTTAGATCCTCCAACACATTGGATACATTTGCTATAGAATGGCTCTTCTAACCAACTCTAACATATGCCCAATCTTTCATGTTTCATGTTTGATGAAGTTAGTGGTATCAAATTACAGAGTTTAAACTAGCCTTCCTAAACTTCACGAAGAAGGCTCCACTTTATCACAACGAAAGGAAATGTTATCCACAAGAGAGTGTCGTCTACGTCAATGAATTATTTTGGAAGTCTTGGTAAAGTGGAAGGATATGTAGCCTTATGATGCTACCTAGAAACCAACAATAATTTCACACCAAGTTCCATACCTCTAACCTTGAGGATAATGTTACTTTTGAAGGGGGAGGGCATGTTAGGGAACTACCCTGATCTCCCTAATTTGGGGTACTTAGGAGTTAGTAATTAATGTATGAGACCATCTTCTTTGAACAACGTCCATTAGGTAGTTTTTGCATGGCTACTCAATGTAAAACGATAATATTTGTTAAATAAGGCACGTTAGGCGGTTGGTACTCATTAATGATGAGACCACAAGTGGTTAGGGTTTTGTTTGTAAGAAATTATTTATAGAGATAGAAAGCTATGCAATTTTTTTTGGTAATTTTATTGTATTGGAGCTATGCTCATTTGACAATTGCCCCCTGGAAGAGGCCCATGAAGATTTCTCTTTTTCTAGAATTATGAATATAAGGGTTTGTATTCTACAAGTTTAATACTTTTGTTTATCCTATTTTATTTTCCAAATTTTAAATTTGTTAGGATATTAAGACACTTGAGAATTAGTTAAGATTAGCTTGGTATAATGTATCTTCAGGAAATGTGTGTATCTTTAGTATGCTTTTGTAATATGTAATATTACAAATCGTGACCATCATATGTAATATGACGGTCACGATATGTTCTAGACGTAGAGTGATCCAACTGTTCATTCTCACCTCGATCTTAATGGCCATTAATTTGTGGCTTGGCACCCAATTGGTCCATGATCTTTATTTAAATAGCATGGAGGGTCATTTGTTGGATGATTGATTGTAAGAAACTCATTGTAACATTATTTTTCTTTTGCATAATAATATTTCCTCAAGTAGTTATTTGGTTGGGGCCATGGATTGTTTCCTTCGAGGGTCTTAACCACATAAAAGCCTATGTTGATCTATAATTTGTTTGTGTGAGAGGATTCTCATGATGTTCGATCTTTTGGAAATATCATGTGCTAATTGAACATGGTACCAGAGTTCTTATAAAGTTTTGCTTCCATTGATGATCGAGATCTTGAACTGGTGTTTCCAAGGGAATCAAAGAATTTCTAGTTCTTATATTGTTGTATAGTTCTAGTATGAGAGAGTTGTTCCATTGCGTCCAAAACACTGCTCTCAGTTGGGAACGCTTTTTGTTTCACTAAAAAAGGTTTTTGTTTTCCCCAGATACAACCGTTTTACTAGACCTAAGAAGGATTAACCTAGGATAACAAATGGAAAGATGCACATATTTTAGCATGATTTTTCTTTTACTTTGGTTTGATACCTTTTCAATCTATGTATGCTCTTTGTTGTGTGCTCTGTGCGAGTTCAAAAAACTAGAAAAAGAGTGGAAAGTGTTTTCTTTACTGTGTATGCTCTTTATCGTGCACCTTGTGCGAACTTGGTAAACCAAAAATAGTGAGAATTCTTACATTTTCTAGGAAAGATAACAAAGGGCTAACCCAAAATCTGAGACTTTTTAGTTTCAAAATTTTGTTTTTTGTTTGTGTGTGGTTGTGCAAAGTGTCTTCAAGGCCAAAAAGTAAGGTGTTTGGGTAGGCACACTCTTCCAACAACAATAATGATGACAACACCCTCACTCTCCTCCATAATATTACTAAATATTTTGCTTAGCTCACTTTACTGAAAATTACTTTAAAAAGTAAGAGGTATTGGTTGTTGATGTATATGTAACTTCGGAATGTATTTCATCTATGTATTTCATATATATTTATTGTACCCTTATAAGAGATGTGTTATTCCTCTATAAGGAAGTGTCGTCATGTGTATTGACAAGTGTCGCAAGTGTGTGAACTTGCCGATGGGTTATTAGACCACCATGTGTGGGGTTGGCCCTGAAATATATATTATATGGTTGATGTACCTAGATAGACAAGTCGGCCCCATAAGGTCACTGGGAAAACAGACAAGTATAAATAGAGATCGGGAGATCTCTATTTTGATCATTCGGAAACTCATTCTTCCTTCACTCAAAAAGTGGCACACTAGTGAGGAGGAGGATCATCTGCTACTAGGAGACCATCTATGTGTATTTTGGTTGTACTTTTGTTGAGCCATTGCTCTATCTATCTTTGAGGAAGTTGTGGGGTTTTTCACCTTAGGGTTTTCCCCACGGAAACTCTATGTCTCTTGTCTCTCATGCTTTTTCTTCTTGTGATGATTGACATGCTTGTTATAATTGATATGCATTGATATACTGTACATGTTATTCTCTCAATAAAGATCCTAGAGTTTTGTGAATTAATGCTCAAAATTTTAACATGGTATCAGAGCTAACCTGAGAAGAAGACATTGTGCAGTGATGGAAACCAAGGGTTTCTTGTTTATTGGGTTTCTCTCCACAGATTTTGGAAAATCAATATAGTAGATTGACTCTACTCATCAAGGAGAATCTATCTGTCCAATCAGAATTCAATTCTGAGCATTTTTAGATTTGACCCTAAAAATTAGGGTTTCCACAAAAATAGGAATTTCTAGAATCTGAAGACATATCCGGAAGATCCTTGCAAAACTCGAAGCTTAGAGATTTAGATCGAGATTTTTTGCTGGGTAGATCTCCGGGAAACTCAAACCCTAATTCAAGGTCCTCCTCAGTGAACCTGGGAAGACAAAAAGGCATTTCTCAAGGGTGAAGCTTTCCAGATCTCAAATTCTGAATACACCGAGATAATCATCTCATCAAGGCGCATCTTTCTACCCTTTCAAAAAGTTGAAATTCATATTTTGAATTTTTAGGGGTTTTCCAACAAACCCTAATCCAAGACCAGATCCAGTTTTCAGCAAGTCAAGTGGTAAGACCTAAATCTTTTCTATTTCCATTTGAACTACTCTTTAAGATGTCTCACCACACCAATCTCTAGGATAATCTTGAAGGGGCTGATAACTTCCGAGCCTGGAAGTATAGGATTGGGTTAATCCTGGAAGAGAATGAGTTGGACTCATATGTAAAAGAAGACATCCCTATCCCAGAGGATGAAGAGGCTAAGATATTGCATAAGAAGAACTTGGTCAAGGCAAAGAGAATCATTGTTGATTCTATCAAGGACCATCTCATCCCCCATGTGTCATCTCTAAAGACGCCCAAAGAGACGTTTGATTCATTGACCAAACTATTTGAAGGGAAGAACATAAATCGGAAGATGACCTTGCGAAACCAACTGAAAGGAGTAAAGTTTCAGAATGGAGAAACCATTCAATCCTATTTTTCTAGGGTCTCTCAGATTAAGGAACAACTGGAAGCAGTGGATGAAATGGTGGAGAATGGTGAAGTTGTCATGACCACTCTAAATGGCCTACCCAGGTCATGGGATTCCTTTATTCAAGGAATTCGTGCAAGAAAGAAGTTGATCTCCTTCAATAGACTACAGGAAGAATGTTCTCAAGAAGAAGCAAGGCTTGTGGCTTGAGAGGAAAAGATGGGAAGTGAAGATCAAGCTCTCACAGTACACACCAGGAAAGGAAGGTTAAAGAGAGAGCACTCTCATGCCAAGAAATATTCACACTATCATCAACATAAAGATAAGAAAGATCTCAGATGCTTCACATGTAATGAGAAGGGTCATTTTGCTTCAGAATGTCCCAAGAACAAAAGGAACAACAACATCAAGAAGAATAAGGGCAGTAGGAAAAGATATCATGCTCATGCTGCTGAAGATGATGAACCACCCAAGAAGAAGGCTAGAGCAGAAAGTGACGATGATGACTCATCAAGCAAAGAAGAGTATGTTCTGATCTCTGCTCTCACAGGTACTATCTCTCATGGTTGTAATGATTGGCTTATTGACAGTGGGGCTTCTAAACACATGACTGGGTTTAAAGAATATTTTGTAAATCTATTTGAACATGAATCACCCCATAAAGTGAAACTTGGGGATGACTATCAATACCCCATCATAGGAAGTGGTGAAGCCTCCTACAACCTAGATTCTAGAAAATATTTGAAGATGAAAGAAGTCCTTTATGTACCTGGGCTCAAGAAGAACCTTCTCTCCATCTCTGCATTGGATGAAAAAGGCATGAGGGTTTCATTTGTAGATGGCCAAGTCCTAATGTGGCCAAATGGTAAAACTATTGATGATGTAGTGGTGATTGGAGAGCAAGAGGAAGGATTGTACAAATTGAAGGGACAACCTAAACATGCCATGGTGACATGAAGACAAAGATTCATCCATAGTCATGAATCACATAGAGGTATGTATAAATTGTTTTTGCATAGTTTAACTTGTGAGTTATGCAGGTCATTGAAGAGAACAACAAAACATTGCTAGACATAACTAGCAAATATGGTGACCAGGTATGTGTTTCTTATATCATAGGATCTCTTATATAAGTATGCATGACATGATTGATAATGATTATTCATGAAGTCATAGGTTTGAATAATCATGGGTGTATGCATATTATGTTTCTTACCTTAATTGATGATATGACTAACCAGAAGAATCATAGGGTTGAGTAATCACGGATTTAGGTATATTATGACTAACCATAAGAGTCCTTGAATACTAATATTTATTATTTCTGTTTGAAATGACCATGACTATACATGTTTAAGATTATTGTGTTTTGATAGTATCAAGATTATACTAATGAATGTGTGATTATGTATGAGACCTCGAGGATAACACAATAGTGATACTAATAAGCATGCATAGAGACCAAGGATGAATATAAGTTCAAGGACAGGTAATCCAGGAAGCAAGGATCAAGAAGGAGCACACTCGAGTTGCCCTTGCAAGGAAGCAAAGGTGTAGAAGAAGCTACTTCAGCAGCTCCTGCAAGGAAGCAAAGACTCAGAGGGAGTCCACCCAACGAACAAACAAAGATAAGTATTTTAATTACCATTTCTTACATATTTGTTTGTTTAAATAAAATTGTTCAATGATGTATATGCTTATGTTCCTACACTTAGGATATGTATTGTGCATATTAGAATGAATGCATTAATGAACAGTATACTACTAATATGCATGTGATGGGTAAGTGGCCTATGGCACTGTACAACATTCCATTGCTACTTATCTAGATTGAAACCTCTTTGTTGACATGTTGGGAGTAGTGCAAACTCTTAACAATGTTCTGGTAGAGATTGGAAGGCATCTAGAAAGTTACAGGATATGGATGAATGTTGTATTGAAGCATTGGCTAAAATAATTGCATGACTATATGACATATTTCTTTATGTATAAGAATTTGTTTTGAAAACTATGAGATGTTTCTAATTATGCAATTTAACTTGTCTTGTAGGAAAGATCGTATGCCATCACCTACAAAAGAAGAACTACAACATTTGTTCAGCAACAAAATTATCTATTGAAGATATTGAAGTTCCCAGGATATGGGGAGAATGCCATGATCCATCGATCATGAAGAATGATGTTTGGGATGTAGTCCCAAGACCTGAAGGGAAGTTTCTTATGACTTCCATATGGATCTATCAGATCAAGCATGCTGCAGATGGCAGCATAGAGAAATATAAAAGTGATGAAATAGAAGATACACCAGATAGATTTCAAGACAGCTTTCTTGAATGGTGTAGTTGAAGAAGAAGTGTATGTGGAGCAGCCACTTGGTTCTGAGACACATGACAGGAAATCATATATGTGCAGAACTTGGTATGGAGGTGTGGCAGAGTGCAGATGGAATCTTCCTTGGACAAGGGAAGTATGCAGTAGAGATTCTGAAGAGGTTCAGGATGATGGACTGCAAGGCTATGGCCACACCTATGGCATCGAACTTGAAGCTTCTGTGTGATGCTTCATCAGAGCCAGTTGATGTCACTATGTATCGTCAGATGATTGGGTCCTTGATGTACCTAACGAACACGAGACCAGATATTTGCTTTGCGGTGAACACATTGAGCCAGTTTCTGACAGATCCTAAGAGTGTTCACCTGGTTGCTATAAAGCATATTCTGAGGTACTTGAAGGGTACAGTTGATTATGGGCTCAAGTATGAAGTGAATCAAAAGTTTAACCTGCAAAATTATGCTGATTCAGATTGGGCGAGAAATGTTGTAGATAGGAAGAGCACATCTGGGTGCTGCTTCAGTATGGGATCAGGTGTGATCTATTGGTTTAGCAGGAAATAGTCCTGCGTAGCATTGAGTACAAGTGAGGCAGAGTATGTTGCAGCCTGTTCAGCTAGTTGTGAGGCAGTATGGCTTCGAAAGCTACTGTCTGAGTTATTTGATCTCCCGTTGGATGCTACTGGTATCTTCTGTGATAACCAGAGTTGTGTGAAGCTGTCTGAGAACCCAGTGTTTCATGACAGGTCGAAACACGTAGAGATCAAATATCACTATATCAGGGATATGGTGCAGAGAGGAGCAGTGAAGCTCCTGTATGTTGCGACGGATGAGCAGATTGCATATGTATTGACGAAGCCACTAGCCAGGGTGAAGTTCGAGTACTTCAGGGAGAGGCTTGGTGTTCTTCAGATCGACGACACTTCGAAGAAGAAGTGATGGACACATTTGCTGAAGCCATTCCAAGCATGTTGGAAGGAGGATCCTTCACATGGCTGTGGATGTAAGTGTTGGATGATGAGCATCAGGACGATGTTTTAGTTACTGCTCAGTATATGCATTAGGATGATGCTGGATATGATCAGTTGGATCATTTATATGTATATGTATGTACACATCATGTTGGATATTGGATATGATCAGTTGGATCATTTATATATGTATGTACGCATCATGTTGGATGCTGGATATGATCGGTTGGATCATTTGTATGTATTTTGTATATGCATCATGTTGGATGCTTAGACCATGTATCTGTATATGTATCAGGTGGATGCTGTGTATGATCAGGTAGATCATGTATGTTGATATATATCAATTAGATGCATTGTGTGGATCATGTATCTATGTATGTATCAGGTGGATACATTATATGATTAGGTGGATCATGTATGATGATATGTATCAGGTAGATACTTGGTATGCATCACGTAGATGCATTGTATGATCAGGATGATCATGATGACGAGCTTCAGGATGTTGCTCCAGATGATATGTACCAGGACGGTACAGTGATGATGATCAGTATGATCATGAGCATCAGGATGATGCTTCGTGTAATGATGATCCATTGGATCATGAGTATCAGGTTGATACTTGGAGGTCAGAGATGATATGTGGCAAGTTGTGCAAATAGCATGTAATCAGTCCTCAGATATCCGATAGGTTGAGTTGTGTGCTCGTAATCAATCCTGAGATAAGGTATTGCTATGTAGTATGTAATCAGTCCTTAGATATCCGATAGGTTGAGTTGTGTGCTTGTAATCAGTCCTGGGATGAGGTATTACTACGGAGACATGTAATCAGTCCTGGAGATCCAATAGGTTGAGTTGTGTGCTCGTAATAAGTCCTGGGATGCTCTTTAGAGATCTTGCCAGTCGTGCTACGGCACATAAATGTTCCTGGGATGCTCTTTAAAGGTATTGTCTATTCACATGTAATCGGTCCTGGAGATCCGAGAGGTTGAGCTGTGTGCTCGTAATAAGTCCTGGGATGCTCTTTAGAGATCTTGTAAGTCATGCTGCGGCACATAAATGTTCCTGGGATGCTCTTTAAAGGTATTGTGAAGGAGATGCATGTAATCAGTCCTGGGAGATCTTGCCAGTCATGCTTAGGCACATAAATGTTCCTGGGATGCTCTTTCCGGTATTGCATCCGCACATAAAATTAGTCCTGAGAGACCACCTCTATCAGATCGTTCGCACAGATGATGAAGACCTGCAGGTGGTGGGCCTACATCCAGTATGAAAAAGGACTGGCTCTGTAGAACTTCCTATGACGAGTAGATTCAGAGATTGGTTGAGATAGTAGCAGCAATGACGATGATGATGACAATGATCCCGAGAAGAAGACTTGTGCTAGCAGATTTTTGTCGAGAAATACCTTCCTAGTTAAGAGGGAGTGTTGATGTATATGTAACTTCGGAATGTATTTCATCTATGTATTTCATATATATTTATTGTACCCTTATAAGAGATGTGTTATTCCTCTATAAGGAAGTGTCGTCATGTGTATTGACAAGTGTCGCAAGTGTGTGAACTTGCCGATGGGTTATTAGACCACCATGTGTGGGGTCGGCCCTGAAATATATATTATATGGTTGATGTACCTAGCTAGACAAGTCGGCCCCATAAGGTCACTGGGCAAACAGACAAGTATAAATAGAGACCGAGAGATCTCTATTTTGATCATTCGGAAACTCATTCTTCCTTCACTCAGAAAGTGGAGCACTAGTGAGGAGGAGGATCATCTGCTACTAGGAGACCATCTCTGTGTATTTTGGTTGTACTTTGGTTGAGCCATTGCTATATCTATCTCTGAGGAAGTTGTGGGGTTTTTCACCTTAGGGTTTTCCCCACGGAGACTCTGTGTCTCTTGTCTCTCATGCTTTTGCTTCTTGTGATGATTGACATGCTTGTTATAATTGATATGCATTGATATACTGTACATGTTATTCTCTCAGTAAAGATCCTAGAGTATTGTGAATTAATGCTCAAAATTTTAACATTGGTTTCAAGTCCTTTTTGTTATTTGTTGTAAAAGTTCATGTAACTTTAAGTTATAAAGTAAGTATATTCTAAAAGTGCTTCCCACTTGTTTTATAAAAGTGGGCCACTTATTTTGAAGCAACTTATTTGTAAAAGTGAGCTTATATGAAAAGTTAGTAAGGGGAGGATTCTTCTACTGTATTTTCTTTGCTCTCATCCCCATGTGGATCAACCTTTATCTACCACATGGCTTCTTGGCTATTTTTATGTCTTTCTTCAAAAGGGCATAAATTTGGCATCCGAAGTCCGTTTTTAGTGTAATTTTCTTTGAAACTGCCTATTTTTTCAAGATTGTTGCATCCACACCACCAGTTTCTTATTTTAAACCATATTACCTATGTAATACAATATGTCCATTCCATGTGATATTCAACTTACTAGTACCAACTACTTCTCATGGAAATCCTGTATGGAGGATTTTCTACGAAGTAGGGGACTTTACCGGATTACCATGGGAACATAAAATGAACTCACTGATGATGATAGGAAAATAAAATGGGCCAGTAAATGTGATGAAGCTAGTGGATTAATTGGGATGTCAATTTCTAATTATTTATGATTCCACCTTCAAGGAATTGATGAACTAGATACGGCTTGGGATAAATTGGAAACTATGTTTGGTAAACACAATGAGATTCCAGGTCACTGTCTTGAAAATGAATTGATTACCTTGTATCCAAGTGATTTCTCTTGAATTCAAGACTGTGTCTCTAAGTACAAAACCCTTAGACTCTTAGTTAAAGAATGCAACATAAAAAAGAAAGACAAGCAATGTATTTTTCGTATTCTTTCCAAGCTTGGCCCTGCTTATTCTATTTTTGTATCTACATTTTACTGCATGAAAGAATCTCTGCGGGCTCACTAAACAAAACCCACTCTTGAATCTTTTTGTGATTTATTTATTAGAAAGCAAGATAAGCTCATGCATCTTGGAGTAATTAGCAATGCCGATACATCTAGCAAATCCTTAGTGGCACAACAGAAGAACGAAACCAAGAATCCCAAGAAGAAACATCCTTGCAATAATAAGAAAAAAAAAAGGGTTTCAAAGCTGCTCGGTCAGCTAATTGTAATGTCACCAAAAATACCACTATAAACAAATTTTTATTTCACCCTCGCGAGTATAATCTTTTACAGTATTGTCATCAATTGACTATCTTATTATTGTTATTGCATTTATTGTCCTCGCTTGATTGTTTGTACAGAACTATTGTTTGTACAATTTACACCATTCTATGTGTTTACTCCAATGTTTGCATTTAATTATGATTATGTAGAATCTGTTTCAATTAGAATTCTTAGTCTATCTTTAATCCAAACCATTGTCTCGTTTACTATTTTACATATATTTTTAACAATCTATCTATGCACTTATTTACAAATCTGTATTGACTCTTTACACATGTTATAGTTTTTTTTTTTACAATCCTTTAATTATTAATGAAGTTGGCCTTAGCGAGGTCATGACCTTTTGCAATGACTTACTTAGCATGATGGAAAATACATTGTTATTATTTGATTTACAAGTAATATAACACTCCAGATTTGAACTTGATTATAACAAACCTACTATACCACAATTTTTGAAAGAAAAAAAACTTTATGAATTAAAGATTTTATTTGACATCCAGAGATGTCAAGTCTATTCTATTCATTTTTGCTCTAGCTATCTCATCACAGAACATACAAACGGTCTTTTAATCGTCTGATAAGAAGAAGAAAAAACACATTGGTGGGTTTATATTATACATCTGGTTTGATATGAGGTAGCGTTGAAATTGTTAAATTATTTTATTTCTTATGGGACTCGATCCCTTGTTTTGATTTTACATACAAACCCTATGATTGTATGGTGAAGTCGTATAGACTGTTCTGGACAGTCTACGCTTCCCTTGGGTTAAGCATTTGCTTGATGAGGAATGCTATGATGTTCGACCTCAAGCTTCCAAAAAATCATTCCATGTTTTTATTATTGAAATTGTGGGGTCTACGAATCCTCTGTATAGATGAGCTTTGTTTTTAATTTGGTTAATCATTTTGGATGGTAAATATTCAATTATATGTTGATCATAAACTATTTGCATGTTTTAATATTTATGTGAATTTAATCCTACATAATCCATAACGAGGCCAAGAGGCAATCAACCCTCTCTTTGAGTTATGAATCTTACCTTTGGACCCAATGCACTTAATATGATTTGATTGCTAGTCTGCTTGTCTCCACGATCTACCTTGCAATTAATTCGATCCCTTCCAAAATCGTTTCAATGTTTGATTCATAGCTTATATATAAGGAATTCTATATGATTAGAGGCTTGCTTTTGGCCTTATGTGTTGACTAAAGCAAGTTGGATTAATACTATAATATTGTTTAATTTTATTTGTATGTTTTTCATGTTTTTACATATGTAGAAGTTTTTGTGTAAAAGCTAGTAGTTATGCATATGTTAAAGCATGGGTTCGATCTATTTGTTTCACACTTAGTGCAAGGCTCTGTAATATATTTAATTTAAGTATAATATTAATACAATATTTTTTATTTAAATCTTTTTGTTGGTTAAGAGTTTTGGCTTTGGATTCTTAACTAAATCCTCTCCTCCTTAAGCTTATAAATGAGAGTTTTATCTCTAGGCCAATCTAGTATATGATAATATAATTAATTATTTAGTTATTTATAATACTATGTTATTGGAATTAAAATCTCATCTTCTAAACTAACAATAATTTATTATTCTATCCTACTACAAACAGTTATATTGATTCACATAATAAACAACATATTTAAAGCCAACAATAAACCTTACTATTACAGTTAGTCATTCAATGAACAATATTGATTGTCTAAAAGATCAAATCAACTGATAATGAATTCAACTAGCCATTCAATGAACAATATTGGATGTCTAAGAGATCAAATCAAGTGATAATGAATTCAACATTAAGAGCTAAGAATTAGCAGATTACTAATGAAATTAATTCTAGCTGCAAAATAGAAAATAATTCATGAAAACATCTTAATCAATCATATATGTCCTAAAAATCATAAATTTCCTATTCCAATTGGTATAACAGAGTAAAGCTGTAATTTCAGAGTTAGTCCAATAAACCAACTTAAATAATTTCATCATGCATCTTTAGACAATCCTAAAACTCTCAAAATAAATATTGCATGAAGGCTAATACCTTTGAGATATAAACTATGTTAACAGTCTGCAATATACATATAATTGTGCATATAAGGAACTGAACATAAGCAAATAGAATTTCGGATAATTGTTCAACTACAGGACAGATCAACTAGAACGTATTAGCATAATCCTGCAAAACACTATTAGGTAAGAATCAAAAGTTAGAGCAGTTATCAGTCTTTTCTACTTTCAACTGAGTGGGGAACCGCCACATTCCACCCAAACGTATACCTCGAATAGTTCCTTGTTCACTTTACAGGTCACCCCCAAGCTGAACCAAGCATACCAAAGAATAGGAGGCCTAGGTACTGTTTGCTATTTTGATTACTATCGGAAGAGTAGCACGGAAGGTATTTTACCATCTATGTGTAGAGTCCTCTAAATTTTCCCCTTTATCCAATAGCACAAACCAGGGCTATCCAATTTCTCACTTGGAAACTGAGAGCTCAAGACCTACAACTGAACCCTCGAGTGTGCTAGGGACCATCCCCTTGAAAATGTTCACTCTCTACTATTTATTATTTTTCGTAAGGAAGAGGCTCCTATGATTTTGGGCTAAACTCTCTGTTTAATAAAATCATACTTATTGTTTACTTCCTTTTTATCTTTTAGAAATATAATTAAATTTATTTAACTCTCTCTTATTTATTTTAATTTTAATTAGAAAATATAAATTATCGTATATTTTTCTATTTGATATTTTAGTTAACAATTACTAAACACCATCCCATCTCTAGCATGCTTGGTCCCTCTTTGAGTGGTTGTCCTCCATCAGTTGCAAAGAGTAAAAGAAGATAAGTAATATGCCAATATTATTATTTAATGCATTTCTTATGCTCTAGAGCTTAAAGCTCAACATCAGTTAGACACAATAAGTCTACGTGCTCCAGAGCTGACTACTAAACACTAACTCAACATAACAATTAGTCTAGGTGTTCCAGAGTAATTCTCAACACCAAATCAAATAGTTTATGTGCTCTAGAGCTGCAGCTCAACACCAACTTAGACATTTAGTAGTCTAGGTGCTCCAGAGCTACAACTCTCAACACCAACTTAAACAATTAATAGTCTAGGTGCTCCAGAGCTGGTTTCTCAACACCAAATTAAATAAAATAAAATAAATGGTCTTTGTTTGGGATATTCCTCTCATCCTTTCAATGGTGACAAGATAACCAAATAGAAATATAAGAAGAATGAGCACCATTGCATTTTTTGTGCGAAATATGGTCATGTGGAATCCAAGTGTTTCAAGAAGATGGCAACCTTGGAAGCAGCAATGAAGAAGCACAACATCAACCTTGATTCACCTTATGACTCTAAAACTCATGGACATGCACTTTGTAATTTTAGTTTTTCCTTCAATGCATCTTCTCCCTCTTCTTCTAATGAGTTGCTCATTGATTATGGAGCATCTTATCATATGGCTAAGGATAAATCCATTTCTACTGCTCTAAATGAATGTAACACCAAACAAATATTTGTTGATGATGATAGATCCATTAATTTTGTAGTATCTGGAACATTTTAGGTAGATGATGGTCAGTTCAATGATGTATTATGTGTTCCAAGAATTTCCTACAATTTGTTGTCAGTGTATCAAATCACTCATTATGGTGAAGGAAAGACTGTAACGTTTATGCACCGAGTTGTAATCAAATATTTCAAATATCCTAACCATGTACTAACTACAGGAATTGATGATGATATTACCAATTTAGATTCAACAACTATGGCTCATCACCTTTTCCCTTTGTTTTTATTGCTCATAGCGATGACTTGAGCCAACTTTGGCATGAGAGATTTGGTCATTTAAACTATTGCTCATTGCAGCAACTATGTAATTAGAAAATGGTGCCTGGTCCTCCTCTCATCTCTTGCAAAGATGGTGTTTTTCCTGGGTGTGTTCTCAACAAACATCATCGGGATAGTTTTTAAAAGCGTTCCTCTTGGCATGCCTCAGCCCCCTTGCAGCTTGTTCACAATGATTTGTGTTGTCCGCTTCCTTCTAATTATTTATTTGGATTCAAGTATTTCTTAACTTTCATTGATGATTTCTCTATATGCACTTGGGTATATTTATTAAAACTTAAGAGTGAATTTTTTGACAAGTTTTTGGCCTACAAGGCCCTTGTAGAGAAGCAATCTAGACATCAAATACACAAGTTAAGAACAGATAATGGAGGATAATATGTAAACAACAAATTCACTGCTTACTACACTGAACATGGAATTCAAATGCAACATATTGTTTCATATACACCACAACAAAATGGTGTTTCTGAGAGAAAGAATCGCATAGTAAAAGAAATGGATAATTGTATGCTCCAAGCTAAGGGATTAAGTCTTCAATATTGAGTTGAAGCATTTAATTGTGCCAATTACATAGTTAATTGCACTCCCACTAAATGTTTAAAATATATCACACTAGAAGAAGCATGGAGTAACATTAAACTAGATGTCAGCCACTTCTGTGTGTTTGGTAGTGAAGCATGGGCTCATATTTCTGATGAAAACTAGAAAGCATTGCAGCCTAAAAGTGAAAAGTGCATATTTTTTGGATATTCATAATATGTCAAATGTTATAGACTCCTTCAAACACATTCCTGTGATATAATATTAGAAGAGATCTTAAATTTGATGAAAATATCTTGGCCTGTGAGCCTAATTCAGTGTTGTGCCATCTGTGGTCTACGAACCATCTTTCGCGCTTGTGTTGTATTCTACCAACTTCCTTGACAATGTTCCTACTATAGCTTTTGATGTTGACAATGAGGATGAAATTCCACCTCTACCTGCTCATTTTCCTCTAGTTGCACCAACACAACTGCTTCCTTTATGGATCCATTCAACATGTGAAGCCATTGGTGATCTTTCCGGTGATCACAGCGATCAACGCCAAACACGTTCCCAGTTCCAGCAAGTCACTTCTCTTTTGGATCAAGTTTCAGAGAATCATGATCCAAAGACATTTGTAGAAGCTATAGGACATCAAGATGGGTACAAAGCTATGAATGGAGAATCTCATTCCTCAATGGTGAATGATACTTGGAATGTTGTACCTATTCTGATAGGAAGAAAACTTGTCAGATGTAAATGGGTCTACAAAACTAAGTATGCATCAGATGGAAGTGTTGGAAGACTGAAGGCAAGGTTAGAAGCCAAAGTATTTTCCCAAGTTGAAGGAATTGACTACAACGAAATATTTTCCCCTGTCACCAATATAAACCCCATCCGCCTAGTTCTTTCCCTTACCACCTTACATAAATGGGAATTCCATCAAATGGATGTGAAGTCCACCTTCTTGCATGGGGATTTGCAAGAATAAATCTACATGGAACAACCTCCTAGCTATATTCAGAATTACTCTATCCTTGTTTATCACCTCAATAAATCCCTATATGGACTTAAGAAAGCTCCTCGATCCTGGTATGTCAAAATGGATAGCTTTCTCCTTGACACTGGTTTTTCTAGATGTCATTATGACCCCAATTCTATACCAAGAAAGTAGGAAACCATCTCATCAATTTTTCGTTATGTTGATGACCTTATTCTTACTAATAGTGACCATAAACTATTGACCCATGTGAAATCCAACCTTAAGAAGACCTTTGAAATGACAAACTTAGGAAATTTGCATTACTTTCTTAGCCTCCGATTCTCGCAAACCAAAGAAGGAATTTTTCTTTCTTATTCTAAGTATGCCTATGACCTTCTTCATCACTTTCACATGGATAATTGTAAACCAACCCCATCTCCCTTCCATTATAGAGTCAAAATTTCTGCCACTTGCACTTCACCTGAAGTAGATGCCACCTTGTATTGTCAACTAGTTGGTAGTCTCTTATACTTGACTCATACTCGACCATATATTTCTTTTGTTGTTGGTCGTGTTGCCCAGTATATGAAAATATCTCATGAAATCCAATGGAAAGCAACAAAAAATGATACTTTAGTATATCTGGGGTACAATTCTATTTGGGATTCATTACAGTTCATGGAGGACTCCTTTGTTGGTTGGTTTCACTAATTCTGATTGGTCCAGCGACCCTAATGATCGAAAATCTATTGCAAGTTATGTTTTCAATCTTGGTTCCAGACCTGTCACTTGGGATTGTAAGAAACAACAACCTCTTTCTCTTTATTCAACAAAAGCAGAGTATCAAGTCGCAATTAACGTAAGTTAGGAAGCTTTGTGGCTTTGATAAATCCTTTCAAAGTTTGTATTCAAGCAGCAACATCTGACTACCCTTTGGTACACCAATCAAAGTGCCATCAAGCTCGCTAAATATCCAATTCAACATCAACACAATAAACACATTGATCTACATATGCACATCATTAGAAAGCTTGTTCATGATCACATTCTCGAAGTGCTCTTTTGCGCTATAGATGATTGAGTTGTAGACATCTTCCCAAATTCCTTTACAGAAGCGAAGTTTTCTAAACTTCAATTTATGTTAGGTGTTCAAGAATTTGTCATTAAGGAGGGATAGGCTCTAATACCTCCTTCCTTCTCCTATAGTATCACTTTTATAAATCCTTCAATCCTATCCCAAGTTTTCCATAAGGGGGGTGTTAAGATATTTAGACACTTAGGAGTTAGTTAAGATCAACTCGGTATTATGTATCTTTAGGTAAACTATGTTTCATTAGTATGCATTTGTACATCTATAATTTGACGGCCACGATATGTTATACACATAGAGTGATCTGATGGTTCATTCTCACCTCACTCTTAATATTCATTGATTTGTTGATTAACACCCGTTCGGTCCATGATCTCTATTTAAAGAGCATGGAGGGTCATTTGTTGGATGATCGATTGTGAGAACCTCATTATAGCAATACTTTTCTTTTGCATAATATTATTGCCTCAAGTAGCTATTTGATTGTAGTTGTTTCCCTCTTTGAGGGTTTTAACCATGTGAAAACCCGGTGTGTTGATATGTGATTTGTTTGTGTGAGATACTACTCAAGGTGTTTGATCTTTTGGAAATACCCAGTGATAGTTGAACAAAATTTGTTATGATATTGCTCTTAATTTTCTATTTTTTCTAATTAATTACAGTGGAAAGAGAAAGAATATGAGGTCTAGCTCCAAGAATCTTGTACATAAGATGAGCAAAAAACACCTTCCCTACTCTAAAATAACAAAAATCTAGATTTTACTTGCAAAACGATGTGGAAATCCTTGTATATCTACTTGATAAATTCAATGAACACAACGGATGAAAAGTGGTATTAAACCAACTGTTAAACCATGCCCAGAGAGAGTTATCCTCTAATCCCTACCTCACTTACATATGTGGAGAATATGTTTATACCTTGAATGGATGGATGGAAGGAGTGACAATGCATTACATAAGTTGATTAACCATTCAAATATCATATGATTACATACACATAATAGTAGCTAATATCCAGACATAGTCGTAGCCAGTCGCAGCCATAGAGCATAACCAATAATTTCCTTAAGTCATTGGCGATAGCCAATAATAGAAACCATACTGGTAATAGCCAATCATTTCCGTCATAAGATGATCATTTCCAGAAGGTCATTGTCGAGAGATGGGGGGGGCCTACCCTGGAGAGATAAGTAAATGGTGGGTATAATAGCACAAATCAACACTTCCACATTGGTTACAATGATCTCCCAAAATGACACATAAGTCTCCAAGAATGACCATCAAATTGAACTTATCATTATGGAAGAAAACCTAAATATGAGCCTATATGATGGTCAGAACACTCAAGATGAAAACCCCTTTCTTCCTAGCTTAAATCCTTGAAATATGAGCAGTTTTGAGTCCCCATGTGTTACACCTAAAATCTACCCATCATGAGATTCAGTGTATACACCCCTGAAGATATCTTGACTGAGTAATTAACCTGGGTGAATTTGTACCCAGTTGTACCAGGTTTTGAGAGGCCGTCGCGGGTTGCACTCATGCAACATGCGACGTCGCAACTTGCTTCATTACAGGGTGCGACGAAGTCAGTTAATGGGAAAAAATAGTTTCTTCAAGGTTCTTCTCGAAACTTGCTGACTTGGGGCCCTATCGCTGACCTCTAGGGGAGTTGGTACTCGATTCCTAATACCTTGGGAGGATCCCCTATCTCTCTCCTACCATATCTCAACCTATCCTATCCATACCCTATCCACTTAGTCCTATATAAGCGAAGCTCTACCCCTCTCCAAAGGGAGGAAGTCTATGGTGTCTACATGCTGGTGAAAACACTCTTGAGAGATCTCTACTCATCCTTGAGAGACTCAAGCTTCCTTAGGAGGAAATGGCAAATGGCTTTGTTGGAGAAGGGCTGCAGCGTTAAGCCTTGGTTGTAGTTCTATATCTCTGCTATGTACTTCCCTATTTTTTACAGTAATACAAATGCTTTTTACCAATATTGTTCATGTGTGTAATGATATTGAGTAATTTACCTGCTTAACTATTCACTTAGATCTCTTATTGTATAGATGCCCTTTACTTGTTTCTCTTGTTTGTTGTCTTGACAGGTCTTACGGCTTGGATCTAACGACCGTGAGACGTGGAGCAGCATACAGGAGAAAGGATAGCGAAGTAAAGGGTAAGACATCTAGTACTCCATCCTTAAGTAGATCTAGGAAATGCATTTGTAGCATGTCTTATTTGTTCTAGACTCACATTGAGCTAGGGAGATCCGGCTCGCGTCTGCTCTAGTGAATTGTCCGATAAACAAATCTGGCGACCATATTGGGGAATACAATGTGTCTGGTTTTGTAATTGCCTGAGAGTCATTTTCAGATGATTGCTTGACACGAGCCTTCCATTTTTCATTTGTTTCGTGAGTTGATTTCACTATCAAATCTTCGTTTTGAAGACTCTGATCTTCTTCCTCTGAGTTTATACCACTCATTTCCAAACCATTCTATAGTTCATTTCTTGGAGATCTGATTAATTTTCGGACTTAGATCTCACCTGTCGCACCTGGTTAGTGGGTACAGAGCGACACTGTGTCATTTATGGCCTCTGTTCTTTACCTGTTAGTCACTCGTCCCAGCCTTTTAACTGGTCTACTGCGACGTCGTCGCACCTCCTATTACACCCAAAATCTACTCATCATAAGATTCAGTGTATACACCTCTGAAGATATCTTGACTAAGTGATCAACCAGAGAGGATTTGCACCCAGTTGTGCTAGGTTTTTGAAGGGTCGTCGCAGGCTGCACATTAGCAACATGTGACATCGCACCTTGCCTCATTACAGGGTGCGACGAGGTCAGTTAGATGGAAAAAATAGCTTCTTCGAGGTCCTTCTCGAAGCTTGCTGACTTGGGACCCTATCCCTGACCTCTTGGAGGAGCTAGCACTCGATTCCTAATGCTTTGGAGAGATCCCTTAAGCCTTTCCTACCATCTCTCAACCTATCCTATCCATACCCTATCCACTTAGTCCTATATGAATGAAGCTCACTCCCATCCCAAAGGGAGGAAGTCTATGGTATCTACATGCTGGTGAAATCACCCTTGAAACATCTCCACTCACCTATTGGAGAACTCATACTTCCTTGGAAGGATATGGCAATTGGCTTTGTCAAAGAAGGGCTACAGCGTTAAGCCTTGGTTTTAGTTCTATATCTCTATTATGTACTCCTCTTTTTACAGTAATACAAATGCTTTCCACCAATATTGTTCATGTGTGCAATGATATTGAGTAGTTTACCTGCTTAACTATTTACTTAGATCTCTTATTGTATAGATACCCTTTTACTTGTTTCTCTTGTTTCTTGTCTTGACAGGTCTTGCAGCTTGGATCTGACGACCATGGGACGTGGAGCAGCATTCAGGAGAAAGGATTGCGAAGTGAAAGGTAAGACATCTAATACTCGATCCTTAAGTAGATCTAGGAAATGCATTGGTAGTCTATTCTATTTGTTCTAGACTCACTTTGAGCTAGGGAGATCCTGATCGCATCCGCTCAAGTGGATTGTCCGATAACAAATCTGGCGACCATACTGGGGAGTATAGAATTTGGTCAATAGTTGTCAATCTGAGAGTCATTTTCAGTTGATTGCTTGACACAAGCCTTTTCATTTTTTCCATTTACTTCTTGAAGTTGATTTCACTATCATATCTTCGTATTGAAGACTCTGATCTGCTTCCTCTGAGTTTATACGACTCATTCCCAAACCATTCCATGTTTCATTGCTGAGAGATCTGATTCATTTTTTGAATCTAGACTTCGCCTGTCGCACCTAGGCAGTGGGAACAGAGCGACACTGTGTCATTTTGGGTCTCTATTCTTTACCTATTAGTTACTCGTCACATCCCTTGCATTGGTAAATTGCGACATCGTTGCACTTCCCGTATAGGTAGACTGCGACGTCGCACTGTGTACAAGCACAGAGTGCGCCGATTTGTCAAAATTTGGCATGCAGGCATCTCCTCTCCATCCGAAAGTCTAGACTTTGGTTTGTGGTATGAACTCCCTCTGTGCTACAAGATCCAGCCAGGGATCCCACCTATGATTTGTGTTTTGAGTGTTTGGTTTTGTTTGGATTGATTTTGGGTTCCGTCTTGGACAAGCTTGAAGACCGGTAGTGGTGGATACTCTTGTCTCCTCCACATTCATCCGCTCACCCTTGCATTCCCTTCCTTCCATCCCTGATCTGATCATTACATTAGATCAGTTTCTAGACCTCGTTCTCATCATTGTTTGAGCTTTGCTTGCTTGGTTTGCTTGTTGCTGTCTGATTTTGAGTCAAGTGTGCCTTTCATCTTGTTTGAGTGCTTGTCTTTTCTTGAGTTTTATGAGTCTACCAGTGCTGCAAGTAGTGTTTTATTCTTGTTCATTCAGATCTGAATGCTCAATTGCTATCAAGTTTATTGATTGATGCATCCATTGAAAAGTTGAAAAGTGCCTCTTTCCCATCATTTCTTAAGCATTGCTGAAGAAAATTGTTGTGCATTGGAACGTTTTCGTTTGTGTTTTGGAAAAATTGAATGAATGTATAATCTATTGTGTTTTTTCTTGAATTATGAATCGCTTATTTTCTTGAAAGACTCAAAGTACGCTTCAATTTTTTGCAAAATTCATTTCATGCTAAGGAAAGATAGATGCATTTTTAATTTTTATTGCTTTTAGACCATTGAAAGTGAAATTGAAAAACTTGCATATTCCATTTCAGAATCCTCTCTTTTCATTACCTAGTGTTGTTTTGCTTTGAAAAGAAAAAGAAAAGAAAAAATGTTGTGATTTGGATAGTAGTGTTGTGATTTTTTGTGTTTCGTTGAAAAAAGGAAAAGAATACTTTCATAGTCAAGTTTTGTTTGAATTGGGATTGTGTTTCATTGTGTTGTTTTGGCAATACTATTGGAAAAAATTTCTCCTTCCCATAGCTAGAATTTATTGAAAGAAAAGAATATTTCATGCATGGAGTTAGGACTTGCATTATGCTTTCGATTATGTACTCATCTCATGCATTCACCTAACCGTCCAAGATAAAATTAACGGTGGAACTAGGTAAAAATTTTAGCAACTTGTGTGTAAGTTAGAGAGGTGTTCCGGCGTCGTTAAGCGTTGCAGCTGTCATTATTTGCCAGCACTGTATCCCGGGGGTATTGTAGTCTTCCACGTACTTATCGGTATATCGAGCTCCTTCACGTACCCACCAAGTACCATAATCCATACTTGGCATATATCGAAGGGTGTATCACGTACTCGGTAGTATATTGGAAGGTCTCTTGCCGAATGGTTGTGCATTAGACAGCACCACTACGGATTTGAGCTCCCACGTACCTTGCGTATATCGGGAGACACCACCAGGATTCCTGAAACCAACTGAGTTAACCATTTGGTCATCTTGGCAAAGCAATACACCGAGAACAACACTTGGGGATATTAGCACGCACCTACTGTCCAGGTAATCAGGTATGCAGGCAAGGGTACAGTCCCAATCCTCCTTGTCGCGTCATATTGTTGGACCCTGCAGTATATCACGGTTTGCGATGCCTTGATAATCCCGTGAGGTTCCAGACTTTTAAATCCACTCTGTCACATAAGTCTGCTTGTTGCCTTTGTTGAGTAGGTTTTTCTGGACTGCTTTTCTTTTAGCATACCCTTAGGAGAAACGTTGTTTCATCCATCCTGGCTGATTATCCTGACGCTCTAGTGGATTTTCCCTAGAGGTGGTCCCGTAGGATCTTAAACTTATCACCCGAATATCCCCTTAATTTGAAGGTTATTTCGAGGGTAAGAATGGATCAGCGTAACATGGTCGTAGTTACTAAAGTGGAAAATCCCACTCTGAATGTAGGAGGACTTTTTTTTCCACAAACTCCTCCGGATTCACCTGCCTCTCATCCACCATAGGATGAAAGAGCACAAATCCCCGCTTCACAAGACCTTTCTTCCGTCATCTTGGGAGAACCTGGATCGTTGGAATGGATAACCGACCCTAGGATGACCCTACAACAGCTGTTGGTCCTTCAACAACTTATTGGACCTCTTCTACAAACCACCCAGTGGCTCATTTTTCCATCTCATTACCACCTAACTGGACTACTCCAGAGCTCTTTAGACCCTATTACAGGCCTGACCCCGCTGAGATTTTTGGCCCTATCCGTGAACGTGTAGAACAGTTATGTCTCAAGGGTGATGACCTTCGAAGAAAAATTCTCGAGCAACTCTCTGAAGAGTTTCGAAATCGGAACTTCCAAATAAGATTCAACGACAGACCCATCCCAGATCATCCGATATATTTTGGATCACCGGAACAATCTTCACACCACGAGACCACTAATAAGACTAGTCAACCCTCACAAGAGTCCAGTCCTGCACCTCAAGTGAACCAACCAGTGGAAGGACAACAGTCCAACACACCTGTCACTACCACAGTTACTTTACCAATTCCTCCCCCACCTCAAAATTCGAGGGGAGGACATTCCATTCCCACGGATTATCCCATTGGTAATGTTATTACTACAGTAGCTAGTCAACAACCTACATTGGTTCAACCTTTGAATAGTGGTCAACCTGTTGTGGCTGGGGGGCGACCCCCGTTTCCTAACCAGAACATCGGCGGTGGAATCCCCAACAGACCTTTCATTGGACCCCCCCAACCCGCTAGACCATCCACCATGGGATTATATCATGTTGGAGGGCCATATAATGTAACTCAACCCTCATGGATTCAAGCGTATCCAGGTTCTGTTAACCCTGCACCAGGCCAATCTGATCCCGGAAACGCACCATACGGGATACCTTATCTCGGGAATCCATACACTCTATGGGGGAAACAACCTGTGTTGCAACACGGACCCCAACCCACTATCCCTCAAGTACCACCACCCCCGATCGGTCCTCCCCCACCTCCTGTTGGAGGCGGTGGGCCCCCACCTAACCTTGGTGGAGACCCACCTCATTTTACCAACAATATCCCTCACCCTTCCGGCGATGGTGAGAATGGTCCACCACCCCCTCCCAGCGGAGGCGGCGAGGGACCACCTTATCATGGCGAAGGAGCACATTTCCCTTCGGGTGGCGGAGGTGGTCCACCACCCCCCTAGGTAGAGGCGGTGGAGGACCTAATTACTATGGTGGCGGCGGTGGTGGTGGAGACCCTCATCCTTCCTACGGCATAGGTGGTGGGGGCCCCCATCCTTCTGGCGGTGGAAGTGGTCCACCACCCCCTCCAGGCGGAGGCAATGGTGGGCCACCTCATTATGGTTATGGACCCCCACCTCCTCCCGGTGGTGGCGGAGGACCTCCACCCCCTCTCGGTGGTGGAGGTGGACCCCCACCTTTTTGGAATGGACCACCTTAAGGTGGCGGACCACCTTACGATCCGGGCGGCACCCCCCCCTACGACCATTTTTCTCCTGGTACACCTTACGGTCATTCTGGTCCTTACATGCCTTATCCGTATTATCAATACGTGCAACCTAACCCACAGCTGCCATTCCTGGATACTTTGGACCTGCCTGACCTATCCCGTTTAACCAATGATCCTATTTACCACGGATCTAACTAGCCACCAATTCCGGTGAAACTTCCGTCTGATATCCCCAAATTTGATGGTAAGCCGGGTGAAGACCCTAAAAACCACGTGATGACATACCACTTATGGTGTTCATCTAATTCCTTAATGGATGATTCAATTCATCTTAGATTGTTTCAAAGGACTCTCACCGGTTCGGCTGCCAAGTGGTACATTGAGTTGCCACCCCACTCTTTTCCTGATTTTGGTTCTCTTGCCATGAACTTTTTGACACATTTTCAGCTACCCATACGGTATGAAACTGGTACCGAGCTTTTAACCTCGCTCCGTCAGAATACCGCCACTCATATTTCGGATCATATCCACGAGTGGCAAAGGAGACGGCGTCTCATTAAAGCTCCTATTCCATATCAACTCCTAGCAGACTGGTTTATAAAATCCTTCATCCCTACCAGAGCAAGAGATGTTTCCATGCGAGGTGCCATCACCGAAGAACAAGGCATCGCAAGTTCCCATGTACTAGACCTAGTCTACACTCAATCTGGCACTTTATTTGATATTCTGCCTGACGCACCCCGTGACGTTAATGACCCTGTGAAACCACATAAGGGACTCCAAACTGATGGAATCATTAGTTCCCTTAACACCCAGCCTGCTTCTAGCACTGTTGGATCATCCAACCTTCACGGTTCCTCCCCATTACCGACTCAGGCTGGCCACAGCACCACCAAATCCACCACTCCTGCTCTAACTGAAGAGATTAATTCTGTCCAATCAACTTCATCTTAGAAGTCTAGCGGTAAAAATAAGAACAAGGGGAAACCCAAAAATTCCTCCGCCCCGCAGGAAAAAAAGAGCACTCGTGACGATACCAAGCAGAAACGGAAACTAAAGTATCCTTGCTTACTATGTGGAGATGACCACTTCTCCAAAGAATGTCCCCATAGAGACGAAGTACAAAAGTTTCTTAGGGGTAAACCAACTCCTGCAGTCCTCAACGATCCGTTTCCCACTCAGAACCAGCAGATGACTGCTCAACCCCCCCCGGCCCAGGGGGAACCATCCAATACCGCGCATGTTCTCATGGTGCGTAATGAGATGATCAATTTGAACTCGCTCGCGATCTTATGAATCAGTCCCTTCGAAGGAATCCACTGGAAGTAATGCTGAAAAAGCTTCTGACTCCTTAAATGATGTCACTATACCATCAAATTCTCTCACCATTGAGAAGCCATCCTTAGACTCGATATTGCGACCACCCAAGAGTACGATTCGAAAAGTTGTTTTCAATCCCAACGCTTGAGCGGCACAAAATTACAATATCATAGAAGACTTGGCACAAGCTCCTTGCGCCATGTCTACCCTAGACGTTTTGCAGAATTGTCCTAATCAACGCAAAAATCTCCTTGCATCCATCAGTGCAGTCGACCCCAATTCCTTGAATACCATCATGTTCTGACTTGACCACTTCAAGTCGAGGCTCTCCCACCAGCTCGCATTTCAAGTTTCTCCAAACATTGCTAGGAAGATTTTCCATCGTACCCTTTTAGACGAAGGCACCTCCACTTCTGTCATGTCGATCGCCTGCTGGAGAGCCATTGGCTCCCCCGAATTGAATCGTTCTCCTACCACGTTGAAAGCATTCGACGGGCGTGGCTTTCAACCTCATGGGCTCTTACAAGCTCTTGCAGTTGAGTTGGGCGGAAAGACCGTAACCGTTAACGTGGAAGTGGTCTTGGCCCCAATAGATTATAATATCTTGCTTGGTCACAATTGGTTTTACGCCATGCAGGTGGTAGCCTCTTCAGTCTTCCGCATAGTACAATTCCCCCACCAAGGATGAATTGTTACTATCGACCAATTAGATTTTTGCACACCAGACGCTACTACTCATCCTAGTGACCATGTTCCTTCCATTGGACAAATGTCAAAATAGTATGAGAGTATAGGGGTTGGCCTTTTGAAAGATTCATCTCTCATGGGTGTTTTTTCGGCGACGGACCCCCCTAATCATGTCGCTACGGTGAACATGATCTCCACATAGATTTTATCTCACTCTACCGATACTTGGCTTGTACCGGATGAAGCCACAACACACCTGCTTGGAGATATAATTCCTCCTTCACCCGATGAACGTATTTACGAGGCTATCAAATCAGCACCGGAGGACCATTTAACCACGGCCTCTCCATCCTGTTCTCTACCACAGACGTCATCTCTACCTGATCCCTTACTTCAGACTTTTAATTTAGACGAGTCCATCATGGAAGTTATGAATGTTGACGATGGTCCGTGGGATGATCCACACCATAGGTCATCTTTTCTTCCTCCTTTGGAATACATAGAGGACAACATCCACATCCTCTTTTCACCATAAATCTACCTGTTCCCCCATTCCCCCATTCTTACATGTCTTACAGACACGAAGGGAAACTTGGCCAACATTGAGCCAACCACCCCGGTAGACATCTCGGTGAAACCTGGTATAGTGGAACACATTTGCATAGGCCAGAAGTGTTCCCCTGAATAAATAGTTGCTGGCACGACCTTATTCAAGCAATTTCGAGATGTATTTGCTTGGTCCTATGAAGAGACTCCTAGGATATACCCCGCGATTGTTTCTCATGAAATAAAAACCTATCCCGACGTCAAACCTGTACGCCAAAAGTTGCGACCAGTACACCCCCGGAAGATGGCAGCAATCAAGGCTGATATTGAAAAGCTCTTAAAGGTTGGTTTTATTTATCCTGTCCCATTGACGGATTGGGTCTCAAACGTCATCCCTGTGAACAAAAAGCAAGGTACCATTCGTGTTTGTCTCGATTATTGGGACCTTAACCGGGCTTGTCCGAAAGACAACTACCCGACTCCCTTCATCGACAAGATTATTGACAATTGTGCCGGAAGCGTCATCTTATCATTTATGGATGGATTTTTTGGTTACAACCAGATTGAGATCAACCCCACCGACCAACACAAGATGGCTTTCATCTGCCCGTGGGGAACGTTTGCATACCGCAAACTCTCGTTTGGCCTTAAAAAAGTTGGCGCCACGTTTCAGCGGGCCATGTCGTATGCCTTCCATGACATTAAGGACTTTGTGGAACCTTACCTGGACGATATCCCTACTCATTCAAAGCAGCGCGAGTTCCACATCGATCATTTGACGGCCATTTTCCTCAGATGCAGACGGTACAATATCCGTCTGAATCCTCATAAGTGTGTCTTTTGCATTGAGTCTGGATGCCTCTTAGGATTTATCGTTTCGAAGGATGGGATCCACATTGATCCCTTAAAGGTGGAGGCCATCATCAACCTGCCACCCCCGACTGATGTGATGGAACTTCAAAGTCTCCAAGGGAAGGCGACTTATTTAAGACGTTTTGTTTGCAATTTCACGGAGAAGACTTAGGGGTACATGAGACTGCTCAAGAAGGACGTCCCATTCATTTGGGACAACCAAGCTCAAAAATCCTTCGACAGTATCAAACATGCCATCACGCATGCCCCCGTGCTCCAACCGCCCAATTATTATCGAGATTATATCTTATATCTCGCCGCTTCTACTACCACTATCGCCATGGTTTTGGTACAGGAGGATCAAAATGCCCATGAACATGTAATATACTATGCAAGTAAGGGTCTTGCTGACATTGAAACTAGATATTCACATGTTGAAAAACTCGCATTCACGGCAGTCATTGCCGTCCAAAAGTTTCGGCACTATATTTTGCTCCACACCACCACCATCATCGCAGACTCAAACCCCATGTACCACGTCCTGACACGTCGGGTGCTTGGGGGAAAGTATTCACGCTGGATCATGATACTGCAAGATTTTGATCTTCTTTTCAAGAAAGCCAAGTCAAAAAATTCTTTGGTGTTTGCCGAGCTGATCTATGACCTCCCCGTCCTGATGCCGAAGTTGAGCACAATGACTCTTTTCCAGATGAATCATTTTTTCTCATCAGTACAACTGATCCATGGTATGGAGATATCTCATCATATCTTCAAACCCAACGCTTCAACCTTCAACTGTCTCGCGACGACCGTCATAAGATACATCACCATGCGAAGTATTATTTAATCATCAATTATACTTTGTATCGCTGTGGCATTGATTCAATTCTTCGACATTGTCTCACTCACGATAAAGCCGAACGCATTCTAAATGACTGTCACACTGGGGCATGTGGCGGTCACCTCTCTGGGATGGCTACAGCCTAGAAGATTTTATGTGCAGGATATTTTTGGCCTACTATCTTCAAAGATTGTATTGAGGCCGTAAAAAAATGTCCTCCTTGACAACACTTCCATACGAAGAAGCGCACCCATCCCGCCCCATTACACCCGATTATTGTCGTGGGCCCCTTCGCAAAATGGGGCATCGACTTTATGCATTGTAAGCCTACCTCGGCCGGGGGGCATAGTAACATCATTGTAGATGTGGATTACTTTACAAAGTGGGCCGAAGCTATTCCTACATACCAGAACAATGGCAAAACCGCCGCACTCTTCATGTTCAATCATGTAATAGCGCGGTTTGGAGTTCCTCAGGCGATTATTACCGATCATGGTTCCCATTTTCAGAACCATATGGTTGAGGAACTGAGTGATAGGTTGGGTTTTCGACATGAAAATTCAACACCCTACTACCCACAGTCCAATGGACAAGTCGAGGCCATTAACAAAGTCTTGAAAACCATGGTCCAAAGGATGGTAGGTACGCAGAAATCCAATTGGCATAACATGCTCTTTTCAGCGTTATGGGCCTACAGAACCTCCGTTAAAACCACCACAAGTTTCACTCCTTTCCAACTAGTCTATGGATTGGAAGTTGTCCTACCTATAGAGTGCGAAATTCCGTCTCTACAACTCGTTGTCGAACTTCTTCCTAATACTACTTCCGAAGAAGAACGTCTCCTGCACTTAACAAAACTTGACAAGTCCCGTCGAGATGCCGCTCTTGCTAATGAAGCACATAAGAAACGCATCAAAGCCCAATACTACAAGTCAGTTGAACCTCGTATCTTTAACGAGAGTGACCTGGTCCTCACTTATGACCAGAAGCACGACAAACTAGGAGCAGGAAAGTTCGAATCCATGTGGCATGGACCTTACATTGTCAAACGTGTTTTGGAGAAGGGAGATTACGAACTTGAAGACTATGATGGAATCTCTTTGGGTGAACCCCGCAATGGGATTTACCTGAAGAGATATTACGCCTAAACTCCTCACGCTTAGACTTTCTTGTATACTGTACATGGCGTGTTTTTTGTGTTTTTGTGTGTTGTGACGCTTTTATTTTTTAGTGTCTTTAGATCTTGTTTCCGCTCCTTATACCATGTTGTGTCTGCATGTGCAGATGGAAACATGCTATGGATTCGCGGACGGCACTAGCCGGCATACCCGTAACCTCGCTTTGGCATCCTGGGTACTATATTCCCCAACAGGTGAGCTCATTAGCTCAGGAGGAAGTTGCCTAGGGTTTGGGACCAACAATGCCGCAGAATATCAGGCAGTAATTGGAACGCTAGCTAACGCCATTTCCTTGGGTATGAACCACATTGTAATTCACATGGATTCTCAATTAGTGGTTTCCCATCTTAACCGGGTTTACGCCATCCGTGACCCCACCTTACTCTGTCTCTTTAGATGATTACGTCTCCTGGAAAGTTCATTTGAATCCGTTCAGTACCTGCACATTCCACGAGAGTTAAACACAGTTGCCGACTCGATGGCCAACTTCATTTTGGACTATTACATCACACACACATAATATTCATAATATGTAAAAGCATTCACAACATGTAAATAATACAAGGTATAAAAGAAAACATGTAAACAAGATCACATCACTCATCATTTTAAAACACATAATGTATAAATTGTCGGGAATGTCTCTATATATATATATATCGCTCAAAAGTAGTGCTGGTACAAAATCTGAAGCACGATGGCTTTCAGTGAATCTCTACAAAATCTGAAGCATCGTAGCTTTCAGTAGTACAAAATCTGAGGCCTCTAAGCTCTCAGTACAAGTATAATAGTGTCATCAGGCCTGATGCCTGACCCATACACCACCCCTAGCACGGACAGCCCGATGTCGCTGAGTAAGGAAGCAATCCACGGTCCTCGCTACCTTGCGGAGTAGGGCATTGAAACGTATGGACTCTCCAACCCCAAACCTCTGCATAGGTCTCGGTAGGTCATCTATCGCTGGCTTAGGAACCTCTACTGTCAACTAGGACAAGTTCCTGTATACCTCCTCCATCTCCTCGATGGCAGCCTGAGCACCTGGGGGCACAACTACTTCCCCACCTCTGTCTCTCCTTTCTAGAAGGGAAAGTCCTACCGACCGTACAGGTCCCACATCTGCACACACATGTTACATACTTGTCAGCACTGCATCAAAAAAATGATAAATATGCAAAATTAAAAGTACAAGGGTTTTTGTTCTCACCTATGTCACCCCATGCTGCACCCTCGGGCAGCACCAAGTCAGGATCCTCTCTGAAATTCGTACCGTTGTACATGAAGTCCTCCACCATGAGTAACTGGCTTTCTATCCAGCTAAAGAACTCAGGACCAAAGCTGATGATAGGTCCTCCACCATGGTGGGTCATCACCTTAGCCCATCTGAGCATGTGGGGATCTCTAGGCTCCCTGTCATCTAGTACTACCTGTGGACGCAAGAGAGGAATCTGCTCCAAGAGGAACGATACCATGATAGATCCATAAACAAACTGCTTGAGCTCTCCCCGTTGACACTTGGTCAGCTAAGCTCGGAGGTTCGCGAGGAGACCCTCGCACCACTTGAAAACCATGGGGGACATGCAGTCCTCCGCATAAAGCATCTGAGTCCGAGTAGCCGTGTGTGGGGTTTGGCTTCCCGCCACTCTAGTTATAGTAAACAGTATGGTATGCAGTGGGCATCTCACCACATCCCTAATAAGGATCTTCCCACTGGAATATCGAGCAAGAGCGGTACAATGTTGTGACACCATATCATCAACTGTGCGGTCACTGGCCCATGTTCCTAGTAAGAGCTAAAGGGTCCCCTCTCCGGGACAAACTAGTAAGGAAATAGATGTCCTCCACATCTATTGTGAGGATGTTCTCACCAATCACGAAATATTGTTGGGCCGCATCCCAACTCTGGAGCATGTGTGATAGCAACGGGATTTGGGATCTCATCCCCTGAATCTCAAAGAACTTGAGCAAACCGTAGTTCCTCAAGGCATCCACGCATTGTGGATCATTGGCAGCTTGTACATCTTCTACTTCATGTTCTCTTTCCCGCCACTCTAAAACCATGTTGGCTTGCTAGCAACCTGCCAAAAGGGACATTTAAACACTGTTAGATCCTACTTCAACCACAGCAAGTTCTTTTTTTGAGATTATTTTGATGTTTGGGAAATGCACCTCCACCGTCGCACTGTACTTTTGCATACAATGCGATGTTGTCGCAGTTTACCCATTCGGGACTTGCGTCGAATCGGTCTTGTCACAGTTCCCGAAAGGGCCAACTGCGACAAGCCGAGAGCGCAATAGCCCTCCATGAATTCATCAAAAAACCCAAAAATTGAACCTAAAAACAAAATCTAATCCACTGGAAAGTTGCTGGATGAGGTTTAGGCTTACCTGCTCCTGACGGTGGGTGAAATGGCGGACCGTAGCTCCCGAAATCGACAAAGGAAGTTTTGGCTCCAAATTGGTACTTCTCCACCCAAATTGGCAAATGAAACAATGAAAACTATTTTTGGCCCATATTTCTATTTATAAATAGAATGGAATATTCCTTTTCAAATATTTTGATGCTCTTGGGCCATTTATCATAGTTTTTTACCATTTTTGTCATATTTTGGGCTATTTGACACATTTTCTAGTGTGCAGGAGTTGTAAGTGGTCTTCTGTGTCGTTCCTCATATCACAACGGTCATCACAGGTATGAACACTCCCTTGAACGTTTTGTCATTATTTTTGCAACGGTTAGTTTGTAATTATTGCGTGATGACAAGTTTACTCTTCATTTTTTCTCGTACTCATGAAACTATGAGAACAAGTACCGAGTTATGATTTATCTCTTTTTGGGGCTCGTTAAACTTCCACGGAAAAGGACACCCCCCGGAGTCTACTGTTAAGCTCTTTCCGGCTCTCGAAAAACGAAAAGATTGCCAAGTGAACTTGTCACGTTCACGCTTGTTAAAGCATTTGAATGGTCATCTTCCTGGAGATAGTTTACCCCTTTTTCGGACCAGGGGGCACTAATTACGAAAAAGGTATACTCCATCCAATCATGACTGGAAGAGTCCTCTCCCGCGTTGTTTTACCCTTTTTCGAGCGATGAGGCTAACTTTACGAAAAAGGACCATTGGAGTCTTCTTTAGTTCTTTTCAGACTCTCTAAACATGAAATGACGACCGAGTTTACCTTCTACGAACTCGTTAAAATTCTCACATTGAAGTTCCCATCATGGGACGAACCCCTCCTATCCCAGGTTCGGAAAACATTTGGGATTGGACTCATCTATGAGATGAGCTATACTGAGCATCTGGTTACCCTCATCAAGCTCGTAAAAAACACATGAGGCACTCATCATTCATGATGGGGAAAAAGGAAGGCGTTTGTGTTACATACCTTATTAGTGGCAGTATGTAGTCGTTCTTGAACATGGCACTTATCGGCATTTGCATACAACACTTGGATCATCCGTTTGTCCTCGAGTTCCACTTATTTCCTGAGTCTTGTTACTCCTTTGAGTCATTCAAAGAAAATCTTCCATCACCAGTCGCTTTGAGAATTTGTGTCGCACTCGTCGTGTCAATACTGCAAAGTCATGCCATGCCCATGTTCAAGAATATGTCTATCATTTATCATCTGTAGTCAGTACACCCGCCATTATGTCGGTCTACTCTGAGTTAGTCTTGCATGTTACTGTACCATCTGATCTACCCTATACATTTTTGTCATGTTTCGTGTCGATTGATGGGGGATTCATAATGTCCCTCCTTCGACGGATTCCTTCTTATCGACTTCAACACATCATCCAAGGATTGAATCTAGAAACCAATCAAGTACCTTGGCCCTGCATGCCTCAATGGCAGGTTACCTCGCTTTCATCATGAGTTTACATCATTGACTCTTGATCGAAATATTTCGTCTTCCATTCGACTTCAACTCATTTATTCACGCTTGATGATATGTACTGTGATACCTTGGGAATCATTGACATCAATGGTGATCTCCCTCGCCCTTGTTAACGGTTTACATCAATGGTCGGTAATCAAGTGGTTTCTACCATGTTCGACGTCAAGACATTTGTAATCACATGGATAGATTCGTATCATTGCGGGTTCAGCTTGAAGACCCTGGGGAGTCATGTTTTACCCAGGTTGCGATGGAGTTTGTATTGAGTTATATCACATGGATCCACATTTTGTATTGGTCATGGCTGTGTTATCATCTCATCATGGATCTACGCTTGTGTCTATTAGCCATGATTGTGTTCAGTCGATCATTACTACCATGGATCCGCACTATATTGGTTGGCAACCATGTTGTACTTCATATAAGATTGTCAGTTCAGAGTCAGTTGTACTGCAGCAGTGTCCTTCGTCCGACAAGTCTATTGCCATTACTTCCATCAAAGCACTTCACCTGTCTATCTTCAACAGCTTCATGCTTTGGGGGGCATTCTGTTACACCCAAAATCTACTCATCATAAGATTCAGTGTATACATCTCTGAAGATATCTTGACTAAGTGATCAACCAGAGAGGATTTGTACCCAATTGCGCTAGGTTTTTGAAGGGTCGTCGCAGGCTGCACATTAGCAACATGCGACATTGCACCTTGCCTCATTACAGGATGCGACGAGGTCAGCTAGATGGAAAAAATAGCTTCTTCGAGGTCCTTCTCGAAGCTTGCTGACTTGGGACCTCTATCCCTGACCTCTTGGAGGAGCTGGCACTCGGTTCCTAATGCTTTGGAGAGATCCCTTAAGCCTCTCCTACCATCTCTCAACCTATCCTATCCATACCCTATCCACTTAGTCCTATATGAATGAAGCTCACTCCCATCCCAAAGGGAGGAAGTCTATGGTATCTACATGCTGGTGAAATCACCCTTGAAACATCTCCACTCACCTATTGGAGAACTCATACTTCCTTGGAAGGATATGGCAATTGGCTTTGTCGGAGAAGGGCTACAGCGTTAAGCCTTGGTTGTAGTTCTATATCTCTATTATGTACTCCTCTTTTTACAGTAATACAAATGCTTTCCACCAATATTGTTCATGTGTGCAATGATACTGAGTAGTTTACCTGCTTAACTGTTTACTTAGATCTCTTATTGTATAGATGCCCTTTTACTTGTTTCTCTTGTTTCTTGTCTTGACAGGTCTTGCAGCTTGGATCTGACGACCGTGGGACGTGAGCAGCATTCAGGAGAAAGGATTGCGAAGTGAAAGGTAAGACATCTAATACTCAATCCTTAAGTAGATCTAGGAAATGCATTGGTAGTCTGTTCTATTTGTTCTAGACTCACTTTGAGCTAGGGAGATCCTGCTCGCGTCTGCTCGAGTGGATTGTCCAATAACACCTCCCGCATTGGTAAAGTGCAACGTCGCACTGTGTACAAGCACAGAGTGCGCCGATTTGTCAAAATTTTACATGCAGGCATCCCCTCTCCATTTTCTGATTCTGAACTTTGGTTTGATGTATGAACTCCCTCTATACTGCAAGATCCAGCCAGAGATCCCATTCCTTGATTCATGTATTGGGTGTTTGGTTTTGTTTGGATTGATTTTGGACTCCATTTTGGACAAGTCTGAGTACTGGTAGTGGTAGGCACTCTTGTCTCCTCCACCTTCATCCGCTCACCCTTGCATTCCCTTCCGTCCATCCCTGATCTAATCATTACATTAGATCATCTTCCAGACCTCATTTACATTATTTTTTTAGCTTTGCTTGCTTGGTTTGCTTGCTACTGTTTTATTTTGAGTTAAGTGTGTCTTTCACTTTATTGAATGCTTGTCTTTTCTTGAGTTTTCTGAGTGCACCAGTGTTGCAAGATGTGTTTTCTTTTCGTTCATTTAAATCTGAAAGCTCAATTGTTGTCAAGTTTATTCTTTGATGCATCCATCGAAAAGTTAAAAAGTGCTTCTTTCCCATCATTTCTTGAGTGTTTTTGAAGAAAATCATTCTTGCATTGGAATGTTTCGTTTATCAATCTTTTGGAAAGTTGAATGAATGTATGATCATTTGTGTGTTTCCTGAATTATGAATCGCTCATCTTCTTGAAAGGCTCAAGCTACACTTCCAATTTTGCAAAAGTATTTCCATGCTAGGGAAAGATAGGTGCATTTTTTATTTTTCATTACTTTTAGATCTTTGAAAGTGAAATTGAAAAGCTTGTATACTCCATCTTAGGATTCTCTCTTTTCATTACCTAGTATCATTTTCGTTTTGAAAAGAAAAAGAAAAATGTTGTGATTTGGATTAGTAATGTTGTGATTTTATGTTTCGCAAAAATGAAAAGAATATTGTTATAGTCAAACTTGGTTGAATTGGGAACTGTTGCATTGTGTTGTTTTGACAATCTTGTCGGAAAGAAAAATATTTCTCCTTCCCATAGCTAGAATTCATTGAAAGAAAAGAATATTTCGTGCATGTAGCTAGGACTTGCATTATGCTTCCGATTATGTACTCATCTCATGCATTCACCTAACTGTCCAAGACAAAATTAACGGTAGAACTAGGTAAAAAAATTTAGCAACTTGTGTGTAAGTTAGAGACGTGTTCCGATGTCATTAAGCATGGCAGCTGTCGTTATTTGCCAGCACTGTATCCCGGGGGTATTGTAGTCTTCCACGTACTTATCGGTATATCGAGCTCCTTCACATACCCACCAAGTACCATAATCCATACTTGGCGTATATCGAAGGGTGTATCATGTACTCGGTAGTATATCAGAAGGTCTCTTGCCGAACGGTTGTGCATTAGACAGCACCACTACGGATTTGAGCTCCCACGTACCTTGCGTATATCGGGAGACACCACTAGGATTCCTGAAACCAACTGAGTTAACCATTTGGCCATCTTGGCAAAGCAATACACCGAGAACAGCACTCGGGGAGATTAGCACGCACATATTGTCCAGGTAATCGGGTATGCAGGAAAGGGTATGGTCCCAATCCTCCTTGTCGCGTCATATTGTTGGACCCTGCAGTGTATCGCGGTTTGCGATGCCTTGATAATCCCGTGAGGTTCCAGACTTTTGAATCCACTCTGTCACATAAGTCTGCTTGTTGTCTTAGTTTAAGTAGGTTTTTCTCGACTGCTTTTCTTTCGTAGCATACCCTTAGGAGAAACGTTGTTTCAGCCACTCTGGCTGACTTTCTTGACATTCTGGAAGATTTTCCTTGGAGAAGGTCCCGTAGGACCTTAAACTCATCACCCGAATACCCCCTTAATCTGGAGGTTATTTCAAGGGTAAGAATGGATCATCATAACACGATCGTAGTTACTGAAGTGGAAAACCCCACTCTGAATATTGGAGGACATTTGTTTCCACAAACTCCTTTGGATTCACCTACCTCTCATCCCCCACGGGATGAAGAAGCACAAATCCCCACTTCGCAAGATCTTTCTCCCGTCATGTCGGGAGAACCTGGATCGTTGGAATGGATCAACCGACCCCATGACGACCCTACAGCAGCTATTGGTCCTTCAACAGCTTACTGGACATCTTCTACTGGTCACCCAGTGGCTCATTTTTCCATCGCATCACCACCCGACTGGACTACTCCAGAGCTCTCTAGACCCTTCTACATGCCCGACCCCGCCGAAATCTTTGCACCCATTCATGAACGCTTGGATCGGTTACATATTAAGGGTAATGAACTTAGAAGACAAAGTCTCGAGCAACGACCTGGGTATAGAGATACCTCAATTCATCTGATATCTTATGGTTCACTCGAACCATCTTCCCACCACACGACCGTCAATGAGGCTGGTCATCCCTCACAAGAGTCCAGTCCTGCACTTCCAGCGAACCAACCGGTAGAAGGACAACAGTCCAACACACCTGTTACTACCACAGTTACTTTACCAACTCCTCCCCCACCTCAAAATTCAAGGGGAGGATATTCCATTCCCACGGATTATCTTATTGGTAACGTTATTACTACGGTAGCTAATCAACAACCTACATTGGTTCAAACTTTGAATAGTGATCAACCTGTTGTGGCTTGGGGGAAACCCTCGTTTCCTAACCAGAACGTAGGCAGTGGAAACCCCAACGGACCTCCCGTTGGAACTTCTCAACCCGCTAAACCATCCACCATGGGATTATATCATGTTGGGGGGCCATCCAATGTAACTCAACCCTCATGGAGTCAAGCGTATCCAGGTTCCGTTAACCCTGCTCCAGGTCAAACTCACCCCGAAAACGCGCCATATAGGATACCTTATCCCGAAAACCCATACACTCTATGGGGGCAACATCCCGTTTTACAACATGGACCCCAACCAACTACCCCTCTAGTGCCACCACCTCCACCTCCTACCGAAGGCGGTGGGCCCCCACCTAACTTTGGAGGAGGCAGACCTCTACCTTCCGGCGGAGGTCCAACTCATTCTACCAACAACGACCCCCACCCTTCCTGCGGAGGTGGGAACGATCCACCACCCCCCCAGGCGGAGGCGACGGAGGACCACCCTACTATGGTGGGGGAGGACATTTCCCTTCGGGTGGTGGAGGTGATCCCCCACCCCCTCCAAGCGAAGGAGGTGGAGGGCCTAATTATTATGGTGGTGGTGGTGGAGGCTCTCATCCCATCGGCGGTGGAGGTGGTGGGGGACCCCATCCTTCTGGCGGTGGAGGTGGTCCTCCACCCCCTCCAGGTGGAGGCGATGGCGAGCCACCTTATCACGGTTATGGACCTCCACCTCCCCCCGGTGGGGGTGTCGGACCTCCACCTCCTCCTGGTGGTGGAGGTGGAACCCCGCCTTATTGGAACGAACCATCTTATGGTGGCGGACCCCCTTACGGTCCGGGCGGCACAACCCCCTACAGTCAGTTTACCCCGTGGTCACCTTTTAATCAGTCTATACGAGGTCCTACTGGTCCTTACATGCCTTATCAGTACCCACAGCCTAATCAACAGCTGCCCTTTTTGGATACTTTGGACCTACCCAACCTATCTCGACTGACGAACGACCCCATCTACCACGGAACTAACTGGACCCCTATTCCGGTGAAACTTCCATCGGATATCCCCAAGTTTGACGGCAAGCCGGATAAGGATCCTAAACATCATGTGATGACATACCATTTGTGGTGTTCATCCAACTCTCTGATGGACGACTCGATCCGTCTAAGGTTATTTCAACGGACACTCACTGGTTCGGCTGCAAAGTGGTACATTGAATTACCACCTCATTCTTTTCACGATTTCGAGTCTCTTGCTATGAACTTTTTGACCCACTTCCAACTGCCTATACGGTATGAGACTGGTACAGACCTTCTCACCTCTCTCTGTCAGAATACCGTTACTCTTATCTCTACTCATATACATGAGTGGCAACGCAGAAGAAATTTGATTAAGGTTCCCATTCCAGACCAACTCCTAGAAGATTGGTTTACAAAATATCTCATTCCCCACATAGCTCGAGATGTTTCCATGGGCGGTGTTGTCACTGAAGAGCAAGCTATCGCTCGTGCCCATTACCTAGACTTGGTTTATGCTCAATCGAGCACCTTGTTTGAAATTCTTCCCGACGCACCCCGTGACACTTATGACCCCATGAAACCTCTTAAGGGACCCCAAACTGATGGCATCATTGTCTCCCTTAGCACCCAGCCTGCTTCCAATAGCGTTGGATCGTCGAACCTTCATGGTTCCTCCCCATCACCAACCCAGGTTGGCCACAATGCCACAAAGTCGACCGCTTTTGCTGCAACTGAAGAGGTGAATTCTATTCAATCAGCTTCATCTCAGAAGTCTGGTGACAAGAAGAAGAACAAGGGGAAACCCAAGAAGTCTTCTGCCCAGCAGGAACAAAGGAGCACTCCTGATGATACCAAACAGAAACGGAAGCTAAAATATCCTTGTTTATTGTGTGGAGATGATCACTTCTCCAAAGAATGCCCCCATAGAGACGAATTTCAAAAATTTCTTCGGGGTAATCCAACTCCCGCAGTCCTCAATGACCCATTTCCCACTCAGAATCAGCAAATGATTGCTCAACCTCCCCCATCCCAGGGGGAACCATCCAATACCGCACATGTTCTCATGGTACGTAACGAAACGATCAATTTAAATACTCGCTCGCGATCATACGATTCGGTCCCTTTGAAGGAACCTTCTGGAAGTAATACAAAAAAAGATTCCAACTCCTTGCTTGATGTCACTCTACCAACAGCTTCTCTCACCATTGAGAAGCCATTTTTAGATGCGATATTGCGACCGCCCAAGAGCACAATTCGAAAAGTTTTTTTCAATCCTAATGCTCGGGCGGCACAGAATTACAATATCGTCGAAGACTTAGCCCAAGCTCCTTGCGCCATGTCCACCTTGGAAGTTTTGCAGAATTGTCCTAATCAACGCAAAACGCTCCTTGCAACAATTTGTGTAGTTGACCCCGATTCTTCGAATACCATCATGTTCCGACTTGACTACTTCAAGCCAAGGCTCTCCCACCAGCTCGCATTCGAAGTTGATGCGAATATTGCTGGGAAGATTGTCCATCGTACCCTTTTAAACGAGGGCGCCTCTACTTCTGTCATGTCGATTGCCTGTTGGAGAGCCATTGGCTCCTCCGAATTGAATCCTTGTCCTACCACGTTGAAAGAATTCGACGAGCGTGGCTTTCAACCTCATGGGCTCTTACAAGCTCTTGCAGTTGAGTTGGGCGGAAAGACCGTAACCGTTAATGTGGAAGTGGTCTCGGCCCCAATAGATTATAATCTCTTACTTGGTCGCAATTGGTTTTACGCCATGCAGGCGATAGCCTCTTCAGTCTTCCACGTAGTACAATTCCCCCACTAGGGCAGAATTGTGACTGTTGACCAATTTGATTTTTGCACACCGGACACTACTACTCATCCTGGTGACCACATTCCTTCCATTGGACAAGCGTCAAACCAGTATGAGAGAATAGGGGTTGGCCTATTGAAAGATTCATCTCTCATGGGAATTTTCCACTTTCGGACCCCCCTAATCATGTTGCCTCAGTGAACATGATCTCCACAGAGATTTTATCTCACCCCACTGACGCTTGGCTTGTACCGGACGAAGCCACAATACACCTGATTGGAAACACAATGCCTCTTTCACCCGCTGAACGTATTTACGAGGCTATCCAGTCAGCACCAGGAGACCACTTAACTGTGGCCCCCCCATCCTGTTCTCTACGACGAGCATCATCTCTACCTGATCTCTTACTTCAGACGTTTCATTCAGGCGAGTCCATCATGGAATTTATGAGTGTAGATGATGGCCCGTGAGATGACCCCCATCATAGGTCATCTTTTCTTCCTCCTTTGGAATACATAGAGAACAACATTGATACCATCTTTTCACCGGATATCTACCCATTCCCTCATTCCCCCATATTCACATGTCTGTCGGATACTGAGGGTAACCTTGCCAATATTGAACCTACCACCCCGGTAGACATTTCGGTAAAACCTGGAATAGTGGAACACATTCGCATAGGCCAGAAGTGTTCCCCTAAAGAGATCACTATTGCTACGGCCTTATTCAAGCAATTTCGAGACGTATTTGCTTGGTCCTATGAGGAGATGCCCGGGATAGACCCCGCGATTGTTTCTCATGAAATAAAACCTATCCTGACATCAAACCTGTGCGTCAAAAGTTGCGACCGGTACACCCCTAGAAAACTGTGGCGATCAAGGTAGAAATTGAAAAGCTCTTAAAGGTTGGCTTCATCTATCCTGTCCCATCGACAGATTGGGTCTCGAACGTCGTCCTTGTGAAAAAAAAATAGGGTACTATTCGTGTCTGTGTCGATTATCGGGACCTGAATAAGGCTTGTCTGAAGGACAATTACCAAACCCCATTCATTGACCAGATTATCGATAATTGTGTCGGAAGCGTCATCTTTTCATTCATGGATGGATTTTCCGGTTACAACCAGATTGAGATCAACCCAGCTGACCAACATAAGATAGCTTTCATCTATCCTTGGGGGACATTTGCATATCGCAAACTCTCGTTTCGCCTTAAAAACGCTGGCGCCACATTCCAGTGGGCCATTTCGTATGCTTTCCATGACATTAAGGACTTTGTGGAACCTTACCTGGACAATCTTCCTACTCATTCAAAGCAGCGTGAGTTCCACATCGATCATCTGACGGCCATTTTCCTCAGATGCAGGCGGTACAATATCAATCTGAATCCTCATAAGTGTATCTTTTGTGTTGAGTCTGGACGCCTCTTAGGATTTATCGTCTCGAAGGATGGGATCCGCATCGATCCCTTAAATGTGGAGGCCATTGTCAACCTACCACCTCCAACCGACGTGACGAAACTTCAAAGTCTCCAAGGGAAGGCGACTTATTTACGGTGTTTTGTTTGCAACTTCGTGGAGAAGACTAAGGGGTATATGAGATTGCTTAAGAAGGACGTCCCGTTCATTTGGGACGATCAAGCGTAGAAATCCTTTAACAGCATCAAACATGCCATCACGCATGCCCCCGTAATCCAACCGCCAAATTATTTCTGAGATTATATCTTATATCTCACCGCGTCTTCTACCACTATCGCCATGGTTTTGGTACAGGAAGATCAAAATGCCCAGGAGCATGTAATATACTATGCAAGTAAGGGTCTCATTGACACTGAAACTAGATATTCACATGTCGAAAAACTTGCTTTCGTGACAGTCATTGCCGTCCAAAAGTTCCGGCACTACATCTTGCTCTGCACCACCACCATCATCGCAGAATCAAACCCCATGTACCACGTACTGACACGTCAAGTGCTTGGGGGCAAGTATTCACGTTGGATCATGATACTGCAAGAATTTGATCTTCTTTTCGAGAAAGCCAAGTCTAAAAAATATTTGGTGTTTACCGAGCTTATCTGTGACCTTCCCCGTCCTGAAGCAGAAATTGAGCACAACGACTCTTTTCCAGATGAAACGTTGCTTCTCATCAGAACGACTGACCCGTGGTATGGGGATATTTCTTTATACCTCCAAACCCAATGCTTCAATCCTCAACTGTCTCGCGACGACCGTCGTAGAATACGTCACCATGCGAAGTATTATTTGATCATCAATGAGACTTTGTACCGCCATGGTGTCGATTCAGTTCTTCGACGTTGTCTAACTCATGATGAGGCTGAACGCGTCTTGAATGACAGTCACGCTAGGGCGTGTGGTGGTCACCTCTCTGGGATGGCTACAGCCTAGAAGATTTTGCGCACAGGATATTTTTGGCCTACTATCTTCAAATATTGTATTGAGGCCGTCAAAAGATGTCCCCCATGCCAACACTTCCATACGAAGAAGTGCACCCATCCCGCCCCGTTACACCCGGTTATTGCCGTAGGCCCTTTCGCAAAATGGGGCATCGATTTTATGCATTGTAAGCCTGCCTCGGTCGGGGGGCATAGTTACATCATAGTAGCCATGGATTACTTTACAAAATGGGCCGAGGTAATGCCTACATAACAAAACAACAGAAAAACCACCGCACTCTTCATGTTCAATCATGTAATAGCACGGTTTGGAGTTCTGCAGGCGATAGTGACCGATCATGGTTCTCATTTTCAGAACCACGTGGTCGACGAACTAAGCGATAGGTTGGGTTTTCCTCATGAAAACTCAACACCCTACTACCCGCATTCCAATGGACAGGTCGAGGCCATTAACAAGGCCTTGAAACATATGGTCCAAAGGATGGTAGGAACCCAGAAATCCAACTAGAACAACATGCTCTTTTCAGCACTATGGGCCTACAGAACTTCTGTTAAAGCCACCACAGGTTTCACTCCTTTCCAATTGGTATATGGATTGGAGGCTATCCTGCCGATAGAGTGTGAAATCTCGTCTCTACAACTCGCTGTCAAACTTCTTCCTAACACTACTGCCGAGGAAGAACATTTCTTGTACTTTGCAAAACTTGACGAGTCTCACCGAGATGCCTCTCTTGCTAATGAAACACATAAGAAACGCATCAAAGATCAATTTGACAAGTCTGTTGAACCCCGTATCTTCAACGAGGGTGACCTAGTCCTCACATACGACCATAAGCATGATAAACTAGGAGCAGGAAAGTTCGAGTCCATGTGGCATGGACCTTATATTGTCAAACATGTTTTGGAAAAGGGAGCTTATGAGCCTGAGGACTATGATGGAATCTCTTTGGGTGAACCCCATAATGGGCTTTACCTAAAGAGGTATTATTCCTGAACTTGTCATGCATAGATTTTCATGTATATACTGTACATGGCGTGTTCTTGTGTTCTTGTGTGGTGTGACGTGTTATTTTTTGAGTGTCTTTAGATATTGTTTCCACTTCTTATACCATGTTCTATCTACGTGTGCAGATGGCAACGTGCTACGGATTAGCGGACGATGCCAGTCGGCATACCCATAACCTTGCTTCGACAGCCTGGGTACTGTATTCCCCAACAGGCGAGCTCATCAGCTCAGGAGGAAGTTGCCTTGGATTCGCAACCAACAATGCCACAGAATACTTGGCAGTTGTTGGAACCTTAACTGATGCAATTTCCTTAGGTATGGACCACACTGTCATCCACATGGATTCTCAATTGGTGGTTTCCCATCTTAACTGGGTTTACGCTATCCGTGATCCTATCTTACTCCGTCTCTTTAGACGAGTTCATCTCCTGGAAAGGTCATTTGAATCTGTTCAATACCTGCACATTCCATGAGGGTTAAACATAGTTGCCGACTCGATGGCCAACTTCATTTTGGATTGGTACATCGCACGCACATAACACTCATAATATGTAAAAGCATTCTCAACATGTAAATAATGCACTATATAGAAGCAAAGCATACAAACAAGATCACATAATCATCATTTTTAAAAACACATAATATATAAATCGTCGTAATGTCTATATATATATAACTCAAAAAGCTAGTGCTGATACAAAATTTTGAAGCACGATAGCTTTCAATAAGTCGCTACAAAATCTGAAGCTCTATAGCTTTCAGTAATACAAAATCTGAGGCCTCTAAGCTCTTAGTACACACACAATGACAATATGAGACCTATCGCCTGGCCCGTACAACCCTAGGTGGTCTAACATCCCTAGCCGGCTGAGTCTGGAAGCAGTCCACCGCTCTCGCAACCTTGCGAAGCAGTGCATTGAAGCGCGCAGTCGCTCCAACCGTGTGCACCTGCATAGGCCATGGCACCTCATCTACCGTCGACTTAGGAACAGCCAGTGTCAACCCACTCAAGTTGGCATAGACTCTGTCCATCTCCACGATGGCAGCATGCACAGCTGGATCCACCATCACTTCGTCTCCTCTCTCTCTCTCCTATCTAGAAGAGAGGTCCCCACTGGTCGTACAGGCCCCACATCTGCACACACATGTAGTTCACCTGTTAGCACTATATCAAAAAAAAAATCATAAATGCACAAAACTTAAAAAGTTCAAGGGTCATTTGTTCTTACCGATGTCTCCCCATGCTGCTCCCTCTAGCAACGACAAGTCTGGGTCATCTGTGAAGTCGGTGCCACTATATGGAAAGTCCTCCACCATCAGTAGCTGGCCCGCCAGCCAAGTGAAGAACTTAGGAGGGAATCCGATGATAGGACCCCCACCGTGCCGAGCCATCACATCGGTCCACCTGGCCATGTGTGGATCCCTGAGGTCCCTATCCTCTAGTAGTACCTGAGGACGCAGTAGGGGAACCCGTTCCAGCAAGAACGAGATCACTATGGATCCATAGCCGAACTGCTTGAGCTCTCCCCGCCGACACTTTGTCAACTGAGCTCGCATGTTTGCGAGGACCCCCTCGCACCAATTGAAGATCTTTGGAGACAAACAGTCCTCCGCATAAAGCATCTATGCTCTGGTGGCTAGGTGAGGATCTTGACTCCCTGCCATCCTCGTAATGGTGAATAAAATGGCCCGCAATGGGAACTCCCGTACATCTTTAATGAAAATCTTCCCGCTAGATGCACGAGCGTTGGGACCACAATATTGTCGGATCAAATCTTCCACGGTTCGATCACTCTCACGTGATCCAGTGAGTGTCACATTGTCCCCCCTTCGGGACAAACCAGTCAGGAAATAGATGTCCTCGACATCTATGTCAAGCTCATGCTCACCAACCATGAAGTACTGCTAGGCTGCATCCCAACATTGGAGCATATGGTTCAGTATTGGAAGTTGGGATCTCATCCCCTGAATGCGGAAGAACTTGAGAAGCCCACAGTTTCTCAAAGCTTCCACACAATGTGGATCGTTTGCAGCTTGTTCATCATCTAATTCATGTTCCCTTTCCCGCCATTCCAAAACCATTCTGGATGCTTGGAACCTGTCAACGGGAAGTTCTTAACAATGTTAGGAATTTCTTCACCCACTGGAAGTCCTTCTTTTGAGTTTTGTTTGAGTTTGGGGATGGACGTCGCCATCGTCTCACCCCATTTTTGCAAACAGGGTGACATCGTCGCAGTCCATGTATATTCCATTTTCGATGACTCGGTCTCGTCGCAGTTCCCGAAAAGGCCAACTGCGACGAACGGAGGGTGCAATGGCCCTTCCCAAATCAACCCAAAACCCGAAAAAATGACTGAAAATCAAAATTGTAAACCACTACGATTCTGTTGATTGAAGTTTAGGGTTACCTGTTCCTGGCGGCAGGTGAAATGGCTAATCGTAGCTCCCAGAATCGACAAGTGAAGATCTGGCAGCAAATGGCACTATTCCTCCCAAATTTGGAAAAATAGAACAATGGTAACTATGTTTGGTTTTTGTTTCTATTTATAAACAAAATGGAATATTCCTTTTCAAATATTTGATGTCGTTATGCCATTTGCTATAGTTTGGGTCATTTTTATTGTATTTGAACATTCAGTTGACTATTTGACCTAGTTTCCGAGTGTGCAGGAGTTGTGAAGTGCCTTTCTATGCCATTTTCATATTGGAACGATCATCTCAGGTATGAACATCCCTTATGAGTTTTTTTCGTTTACCCATTTTTTTCATAGATTGCAGTTAATGAGCTTACTCTTTGTTCTTTCTCGTGCTCTTGAAACTATGAGAATACGTTTTTGAGTTATGATTTATCACTTTTCCGGGCTCGTTAAACTCCTATGGAAAAGGAACCCCCCGGAGTCTACCTTTAAGCTCTTTTCGGGCTCTCAAAATACAAAAAGATTGCCAAGCGAACTTGTCGCGTTCACGCTTGTAAAAGAATTTGAATGGTCATCTTCTTGGTGATAGTTTACCCCTTTTTCAGACCAGGGGGAACTAGTTACGAAAAAGGTATACTCCAGCCAATCATGACTGGAAGAGTCCTCTCCCGCGTTGTTTTACCCTTTTTTGGGTGATGAGGCTAACTTTACGAAAAAGGACCATTGGAGTCTCCTTTAGATCTTTTCAGACTCTCTAAACATGAAATGACGACCGAGTTTACCTTCTATGGACTCGTTAAACGCTTACATTGAAGGGCCCGCCATGGGACGAACCCCTCCTATCCCAGGTTCGAAAAACATTTGGGATTGGACTCATCTATGAGATGAGCTATACCGAGCATCTGGTTACCCTCATCAAGCTCGTAAAAAACACATGAGACACTCATCGTTCATGATGGGGGAAAAGGAAAGTTTTTTGTTATGTACCTGGTAGTATGTAGTCATTCTTGAACATGGCACTCATCTGCATTTTCATACAATGCTTGGATCATCTGTTTGTCCTTGAGTTTCACTTACTTCCTGAGTCTTGTTACTCCTTTGAGTCATTCAAAGAAAGCTTCCATCATCAGTCGCATTAGGAGTTAGTGTCATACTCGTCATGTCAATACTGCCGAGTCATGCCATGCCCATGTTCAAGAATATGTCTGTCATTTATCATCTGAAGTCAGTACTCCCACCATCATGTCGGTCTACTCTGAGTCAGTCTTATATGTTGCTGTACCATCCGATCTACTCTACACATCTTTTGTCGTGTTTCGTGTCGATTGATGAGGGATTCATCATGGCCCTCCTTTGACGGATTCATCCTTGTCGACTTAAACTCATCATTCGAGGATTGAATCTAGAAACCAATCGAGTACCTTGGCCCTGCATGCCTCAATCGCAGGTTACCTCACTTTCAACATGAGTTTACATCATTGACTCTTGATTGAAAGATTTCATCTTGCGTTCGACTTCAACTCATTTATTCACGCTTGATGATATGTACTGTGATACCTTGGGAATCATTGACATCAATGGTGATCTCCCTCGCGCTTGTTAACGGTTTACGTCAATGGTCGGTAATCAAGTGGTTTCTACCATGTTCGACATCAAGACATTTGTAATCACATGGATAGATTTGTATCATTGCGGGTTCAGCTTGAAGACCCTGGGAAGTCATGTTTTACCCAGGCTGCGATGGAGTTTGTATTGAGTTGTATTACACGGATCCACATTTGTATTGGTCATGGTTGTGTTATAATCTCATCATGGATCTACGCTTGTGTCTAGTAGCCATGATTTTGTTCAGTTGGTCATTGCTACCATGGATCTGCATTGTATTGGTCGACAACCATGTTGTACTTCATATGAGATTGTCAGTTCAGAGTCAGTTGTACTACAGCAGTGTCCTTCGTCCGACAAGTCTATTGCCATTTCTTCTATCAAAGCACTTAACCTATCTATCTTCAACAGCTTCATGCTTTGGGGGGCATTCTGTTACACCTAAAATATACCCATCATGAAATTCAGTGTATACACCCCTGAAGATATCTTGACTGAGTAATTAACCTAGAAGGATTTGTACCTAGTTGTACCAGGTTTTGAGAGGTTGTCGTAGGTTGCACTCATGCAACATGCGATGTCGCAGCTTGCTTCATTACAGGGTGCGACGAAGTCAGTTAATGGGAAAAAATAGCTTCTTCGAGGTTCTTCTCGAAACTTGCTGACTTGGGGCCCTATCCCTGACCTCTAGGAGAGTTGGTACTTGATTCCTCATACCTTGGGAGGATCCCCTATCTCTCTCCTACCATATCTCAACCTATCCTATCCATACCCTATCCACTTAGTCCTATATAAGTGAAGCTCTACCCCTCTACAAAGGGAGAGGTCTATGGTGTCTACATGCTGGTGAAATCACTCTTGAGAGATCTCTACTCATCCTTGAGAGACTCAAGCTTCCTTAGGCGGAAATGGCAAATGGCTTTGTTGGAGAAGGGCTACAGCGTTAAGCCTTGGTTGCAGTTCTATATCTCTGCTATGTACTTCTCTATTTTTTACAGTAATAAAAATGCTTTCCACCAATATTTTTCATGTGTAATGATATTGAGTAGTTTACCTGCTTAACTGTTCACTTAGATCTCTTATTGTATAGATGCCCTTTACTTGTTTCTCTTGTTTCTTGTCTTGACAAGTCTTGCAGCTTGGATTTGACGACCGTGAGACGTGGAGCAGCATACAAGAGAAAGGATAGCGAAGTAAAAGGTAAGATATCTAGTACTCGATCCTTAAGTAGATCTAGGAAATGCATTTGTATCATGTCTTATTTGTTCTAGACTCACATTGAGCTAGGGAGATCCGGCTCGCGTCTGCTCTAGTGGATTGTCCGATAAACACCATGCACTTCCTCCTTGAAAAGGGTGCATGGCCACGCTCCTTGCCCTTTTGTAGGGAGTGTGGGCCAAGAAAATTACACAAAAATATATATAAATTTGTGAAAATTCGTGACATAAATCAGTTTAGTGATGACTGGCCTTAGTTATAACTCCTCAAACTACTTGGTAACCACCTTAACCATCCCAAATGCACATGAAAATATGAAGTGGTGAACCAAAAGCGGAAACTACACCCTATCTAAGGTTATGCTCGAAGAATTTCCCTATCCTCTTGAGCCTATATGCCTTATTTCCCCCTTAGTGACCTCTTGTCCCTAAGTTATCTTTCCCTTTGTTGTTGAAGTCATCCCTCTTTATGTGACTTCTACTTTATACATCATTGGAAGCTGAAGATCTTGGGAGTTTGTAGAATGATTGGTTTAGGTGCAGAGGAACCTGGTCTACAATTTTGGAAGGTTTTGTAACTGTGGTGAGGTAAAATATCTCTTATTCTTGCGGTCCATTAATAGAAATTTCTAATCTTCGCCCCCCAACTTTGTGTCTAAGTTTTATACTATTCAATCTTTGTTGGATAGGGAGGGTTATCCTCCTTGGTAGGTTAGGCAGGATTATCCATGATTATACTTATACATTTAAGTTTATTTATATATTTGTTGATGTCATAAGCTTTGATGAAGGTTGATATTTTTTTCTGTAGGTCTCAAAGCCTTGGATTGGAGCACATCAAGTCTCGAGTGCAGCAACGATAAGACAACCTTCAAAAGCAAGTTCTCCTCCACTTGCTATCTCCATTTAATGATTGTTTGTTATGACATCTTACACAAATCTAGATTATTAATCCTAAGAATATTATATTATATTTCTATCTTTTATTCTGTTAGTGGCCATCCCTAGCCATTAGGATGTTTTCCTTATAACAGCAATGGCGACTCCATTGGGAGTTGATCTCTATAGTGCACTTTTAGTTTATTTTTTCTAGATGTATTTTGAGTGTATACAATCCACTAGATCCTTAGTACAGCCCTCCATCCTTAAACTTTCATAAAACTGCAATCTTTTGAGTTTCAACCCTGTCTAGGCTCTCCCAGGTCTTCCACGCATCCTGTAGTGGTAGTATAAACATGGATTTGAGGCCCCACATACTCTGTCTACTCAAGAAGCACACGGGCGGGCTCCTTTTGGTATTATCATAAGCATGGGGGTTGAAAAGCATAGTCTTCACTTTGTTTCTACCTATTTTTAACCATTTTGATTGTTGTTTTGGGGTTTTTGGAGCTGTTTAGTAGATGGTAGTATGAAATTTAAAAGCTTTTGGATGTTTGTTTGGTCTCTTTTGTACTTTGGATTGCATGCATTAGGTGAAAACAAAAGGATTTAGTTTCTTTGATTTCCCTCTTTGCTTATTGATTTGCATTTTATGTGAAAGGAAAGGGCACAATTTATCAATTTTGCTTTTGTTTTCCTTCCGTTCAAGTGAAAAAAGAGAAAATCAAGATTTGTTTTCTTTGTATGCCTTGTAGAACCTATTGAGTGAAAAGAAAATCTCATTTTGGATTATTTTCATGTTGCTTAGTGCACCCTAGGTGAAAATAAAATTATTGGTTTGCTTTCCTTTTGTGCATTATAAATGAAAAAAGCAAAAAGCAAAAATCATTAGTTGATTTCCTTTTGTTTGTTTAGATTGCATTGTAGGTGGAATTTAGAATTGCATTTTCCATTTTAGTGTGCATGGTTTTTTGGTTGATTTGAAAGTGGAAATGAAAGAATGTTTAGGAAATGTACAAGGATGTATACATGATTGTTGAGATGGCATATTATTATGTGAATTGCATCTTTGTGATTGAATGTTTTTCTTTTTAAGTTTCAAAACTTGCAAAAAGATAAATATTGCATTCATAGGTTTTCTTCAGTAGGAGACCACAAGTTTATTTCCTTTTATCTTGCTATCATTTTCCATGAAAGGAAATTTGCTTTGATTTAATCTAAAATCTCATTGGCATTTGAATGTTTTTGGAAGTTTTAATAGAAATGAATTAGCTCTCTTTCATGTTTATTTCATTTGAAAGCATCATTGTTCATCCACTTCTACATCCCTCCAAGTAATCAAACAACCCTTAAAATCAACGCAATTAAAATGAAATAGATTTGGTTTTTTGCGATAGTAGTCTAGGTTTAGGGACTTGATTGTAGGATTGGATAGTTAACTTCTCCTAGGCCATGTAAAACAAAACTAGGAATCTACTAACTGGGAAGAGAAAACCATTAGTAGTAGAGGCATTTGTTGGGAAATCATGTCTAACACACACATCAAGCACGAGGTTAAGCTAGGAAGGAAATTTAGATTTTCCCCTCAGTTGTTTGTGTAGTGGGATATATGAGTACAGGATCTCTAAGGAAGTGGCAAGTCCTCAGGGTGACACCACTTTATCTGGAGTTTCGGGTCTAGGAAATTGTGTCCTATGTTCCTTGCCCATTTGAAGACACCTAACATGCGTCTGTTCCACCCAACTATTATCTATGAAGTTGTGGCCATATTTTCTCTTCCTAGGTTCCTAATAAGTGACTCTAAGGGAAATATCTTGTGGTACCTAGGGAAAACACGTAACATCCACTCAGCTCCCTTGGAGGGTACTCGTCTTCATGAGGGTACTTACCCCTTGTGTGGTTTTTGTGTGAGGGTTATCATAATTGTTTCTCGCTCCTTTGCTAGTTGGACTTGGGCCCTCACCATCCTGGGTTAAATTTGAAAGTCCCCTCTTCGGCACTTCACTAATTGGACTTAGGTTTTAATCACCCTGGGTTGATTTTTCAAATAGCAAATTTACTTGGTTGTATCTTAAAGAATCTTTTAGACGATCGTGTTGATTGTATTTTTTCGACCCCTACAAAAGGCCTTAGAGATTTCTTATTTTTATGAATCAGAGTATATGGTTAAAGTCCATGTAGACACTAGCCAAGGAACTCCTATGCAAGGGAATCCTTGTGCTTTTCCATGGTTTGAGAACATTCGTGCTCCATTGATGGCCACCTTGAATCTTCCTGGATTCTCGGTGGGGATACCAATTTGGTTGTGTTCCACTCTAGTTGGCCTAAATGCTCTAGGTGTTCCTCAAGTACGCACTTTACGTCAAGAGAATCAAACAAAAAACCCTCGGTTTCCTTTCCCAATTAGATCTATTCCTCCTCCTTATACCTCATCTAGCGAAAGTCTAGATACTAGTAATCAATAGTCTATAAGGAATAGAAAGAGGAAGAATAAGAAGAAGATGCAAATACAAGGGGCCATTCCACTAACCACTACAAGTCATGATGATGTTGGGATCCATTCTTATTTGAGTTCAAGTCATGTTAGGGGAAGTCACCAATCAATGCAAGTCATATTGAAGATAGGTCACTAGTCACTACAGGTCATATTGGAGACAAGCAACCAATCGTTGCAAGTCGTTCTGGGGGCAAGCAACCAGCCACTGCAACTCATGCTGAGAGAAAATAACTAGTCATTGTGAGTCATGCTGGAAGTATTGACATTGTTGAGAAACCTAGACAAATAAGATGCAATCATAAGTTCCCTTGTAATCTTTGCAAGGGAGATCACCTTGCTCACTTGTGCCCTACTAATCCAGAGGTACAAAGAGCGTGGTCTATGTCTCAAGGATATTCTTCTCCTAAATAACCTATAGTTTCCCATCATCCCATTCAACCTTTGGTTGATAAAGTGCTTGAATCGATGCAATCTTAGTTTTATCCTACTCTTCCCTTGGAGAGTGCTAAGATTCAAGTGGTCGAACCTATGCAATCTTCGATCGATCCCACTCTTCTCTTAGAGAGTGATAAGGTTGAAGTGGTTGAACCAATGCAATCTTCAGTTTAGCCCACTCTTCTCTTGGAGATTGAAAATATTGAAGTGGTCGAACCGATGCAATCTTTAGTCAATACTACTATTCTCTTGGAGAGTGACAAGATTGAAGTGGTTGAACTGATGCAATCTTCGATCGACCCCACTCTTCCTTTTAAGAGTGATGTGGCTACGACTCAAATTTTATTCACTACTAGTTCATAACTATATGGACAAGGGGCACTCCATTCACTTTGAATGATCCCCCTCCAAGCTCTTGGATTGCTTCCTTTGATTGGAATAGTCTAGTTGGGAGTCACCTTTCTTCTTATGAACCCTTCCAAATAAGGGATCAAGTTAAACATCATATGATTTTTCGATGTATTGCAAATGAATAAGACTCTATTAGTATTTTCTGGAAACTAATCCTTGGTGTGAGGAATATTATCATACTGTTGCCTTCCCATCCACATGAGAAGAATACTAAGAGTCACAATGAATGGGAAGAGTCGTGAAGGAGTCCAAGAGACCACTTGGAAGTTGAAACCAAGGGTCATTTTTTATTGTATTTATATGTACATTGGCTATTGAGAAAATTGTGCTTTCACGCCATTTATCTCTATCTTTCTGATTTATTGTGTATTTGGCTTTATGTCAGCCAATTTTCCTATTTTCCCTAGTGGGAAACCTAATAGTGGTATAAGAGCCACTTTAAGCCCATGGTATGTGCTAAGAAATATTTCCTCTGCCATAACCCTAATCTCTATTTCTTGTGCTAAGAAGACGCACACTTCTGCATGTTTGAGAGTTGCCTCTTTACTATGCATATTAGTGTGCATTGGATGTGTTATTGTTGGAGTTGTTAGATCCACTTCTGCATGGAGTATTTATGTGCGTTGACTTGTTGATGTAGTGGAACTATGTGTTGAATTTGTGAGTTGTTGAACTAGATTGAGACCATCATTGTACTTGCATAGAGATCCCAACGAAGAATGAAATCGTGAGCTCTTGCTTACTCGTGCATGGAAATTGAAGAGTAGTGAATACCTGAGTGGAGACTAAGAATGTGTGTATTCATGTGAATACCACGCCATCCATTTGAAGACTCAACATCTAACATAACTTTTATAGATGAAGCTATATGTAGTCACAACCTTCATAAAATTGTGTATGCTAGGGTATATAACGATTCAGTAATTGTTGAGAGTGCATACTGAATTTTGTTTGCCTGGAGATATAGACTGTGCATTCTCTATTTGAAGACAAGACTAGAGTTGAGTCTAATCATAAATTGCATGAAGTATAAGACCCCTCTCCTGGTTGTTTTTGCATGCTCTGTTAGAGTGACTATGACCTCCTCTTAGTAACCCCATGTGGATAACCCCATCTCCAAAATCCAAAATATTTTTTGTGGTTCATCCACTAGCATACATCGAGAGCACCACTTGAATTGCAATATATGTGGTAGGGGTGTCAAATGTTTTGAACATGATTTCTATTCTTCTCGCGATTGGCCTTGGGAGGCTCCGTGATCAGAATAGGGTGATCCTTCAGAGCTACTCAAAGCTCGTTGTTGAATGCATGCTGTTGGAGATGTTTGAATTTTGAGAATTGTGGAATCATGACAAAGCAAATTGCTCAATTGTGTCATAGACAAAGGTTATCATCAAGAGATAGATTAAAGTGAATTCCTATCACAAGGAGAGTTGAGAAATGACTTCAGGTAATAATCACCTTTGCATGGTAAGGAACTGCTTCCTAGAGCCGCAAATTGGAGTTTCGTTTTGGCTCACAGCCTTTGTATCTCCACTTTGGCAGATTGAAGGGACCAACTTCATATTGCATGACTGTTTATAAACAGATCCACTTGGCAGAGATAAACATGCCATAACATTGTATATTCACACCCAGTGATAATGCAAGTGCACCTCTAATATTTCACCTCCATCTACTTGTACCTACACATAAAGACTCGAAGAGCTGCATATGGTTATCTACTATAGCGTGGAGCCTTGTTTTTTATGCTGATATCATCTCATGACCACATCCACATCTGTTTTGGAACACGTGACCACGAGTTGCAAGATATTCATGGCTTCTATGTAACATCACAGTGAATATTTGGTTGCACGATGGGGTATTCCCTCGACTGAGTAATAGAATGAATATGCTCCACTGAATACTAGTGAGGAGGCGATGTGGGATTCCAAAAATCCTTGAGATTCGAAGGCTTTGCTGGAGTTTTGACCTGTGCCCTACTTGAATCGACCTACATGCATGAAGCGTGGCCTTGGAGCTGGGTACGTGGAGCTGCATGGAATGGTAATACTACTCGCTTCCCAATAATTTTCTATCTCATATTAACAATGAATAGTTGCACCAATAGATGCCTGTATTTGGTAGTTGTTGGCAGGCGTTTTGGTGAGTCAGCATCGAGGATGTTGCGTAAGGCCAAAGGTACCGCGAAAGGAGGAAAGCAGTGAGCAAGGCGACAATTATTTTTGTAGTTTTGGGTCATTTGGACCGCGTCGTGTATATTTTGGGTCATTTAGACCGCACTATGGGGGTTTTTGGGTCATTTGACCGCATTATGTGGGATTTTGGATTAGTTTTTGTAGAAGTTTGTTAAGAAGTAGTTAGGCGGTTGCCTAAGTGGACCACAAATGTAAAGGAGTAAGCCTATAAATAGATGTAGGTTTGGAAGTGTTGAGAAATTATCATCATATTGGTGGAGAACATGAATGTAAAATATTGATCGTGATCCAAAGCGAAAGACTAAATATCTTGTTCTATCTGGGTTTTTGCGAAGATAATATGATGTGACAGAGCTTTTGAGCAGAATCCCTATGCCTTTCCCGTTTATCTGTGGTAATGCATTTTTCGATATGAATATATGAATGATGCGATGTTTCCTTGCTGCAATTAATACTTTACTGTTTTATCTGTTGCAATAATGGTTTTGTTCCTGTTGAATGATGTCGCGATTATGATTAATTCCTTATTCGAATGCTTAGATCTATTTCTGAATGTTGCAATAAGTTAGTCAATTGATGCACAACATCCTCCTTCATTCGACAGAAACATGGTTCCTTCAACTCTCCCTTGAAGGCCTCGGGTGAGACCTCATCTTCTCTGCAGGTGTTGTTGGACAAGGTAAAACCTGTCTGGGCTGGTGCTCAGGGAGATCGCGGTGGCGTGGGTGTCGACAGTGTCAAGAACCCCTGTCGAATGTGTTTGTGTCAACAAATGGTTCTGTTTCCGGGACCGTAGTGCGAAGTGAAAGGAGGATATGTTGTGGCATCCGACAAGACCGGAGATCCAAGATTGGTTCGACCTGAAGCTGTCAGAGTTCGTTGAAAAAGAAAATAAGAACCCTCAGTTTTCGACAGATTGGTGGTTGGCGAAGTATATTCACGACGGTCCACATGAATATTTTTTCTGTGAGTTCCCAATAATCCTATATGAATGGTTAGAAAAATTGACATTCAGGAAGAGGAACTTCCAAGGTGGTGAGCCAACAGCCTGGACCCCAGAACTAATCCAGGAGTTGCAAGAAGTCAACAACAAAGCGTCGCGGGCTGTTGAGGTTTGGGTCGACAGCATACTAGAAGGCTACATCACGAAATTTGCGGTTGACACCATAAAGTCTTACAGTGAGGCAGAAAGAGAATTCTTCAACAGGCCAAGGGGTAGGTTTCTGTTATCGCTACAGTTGTCCATTAAAATGCTCATTTGCGAGAAGGGCATACTGAAGATGCACCTAGATCAGTAAGAACCCTGGTGGGTGTAGGCTGTGGATACTGCGACGGCAAGGGGCGGTACATGGAATGATAAGGGGTAGATGGGTGCGGGTCATGACGAGACTGTGAAGGAAGTTGAGGAAGAGAGTAGTGGCCTTACAAGGGGAGGAGCAAGGTTTCGATAGGAAAATAGGAAGAGGGTAGGATAAGGTCCTGCTGCGATCGAAATGCAAGGCCACGAAGGAAGACCACATGGGACTAAGCAACCTCACAGTGCCGACAAGGACGACCAGGCTACGCCCAGGATAGAAGCAGGACCAAACCCCGGCTGCAATGTACCCACACCTTCGCTCACTATCTCTCAACCAGTAAGGAATACAACTTTGACACCACTGTGTTCATCAAATCAGCAGAATTTAATTGCTAGTAGCTCAGCGACTGTAGGAAGGAAGCCCAGGATGGCAGGCGAAGATGCAAAGTTACCATTGTTCCACGGGAATGGAACAGACAATCCCGACCAGTACTGGTTCTTATGTGAAGCAGTATGGACTGTAAAGCAAATTACTGATGATAATGCCAAGAAAGGACAATTGGAGACAACCCTCCGGGGTCGCGCATTAGACCGGTTCATGAAGTTTATGCAGGTTCCTGTAGGCGCTCCAGAAAAGACACTAGATGAAGTACGAGCTGGATTGATTGCAGAGTTCAGGAAACCCAAATCTGAAGCGCAATATATTACAGAACTAAAAGAAATTAAGCAGTACCGCAATGAGACTGTGTGGGATTTTGATCAGTGATTCAAAACATTGATGGCAAGGGTCAATTTCGACATGAGCACTGTTCAACACAAAGAATGGTTCATTGCGGTATTTCTCCCTCACATTTGACTACCGTTGATCCAACATAATATTACAACACCGAGTGAAGCTCTAGAGATTGCGATGCAGTTGGAAGCTTCGCCGCTTGATGAGAACGTCGCAGGGATGTCGCAGATTTAGACGCAGCTGGATAATTTGACAATACACCTGCAAGACCTTAAGAAGGGAAAAGAGCAGTGTGAAGAAGTATGGTGTACGCGATGTCGCAAAGAGGGTCATACTAAGGATAATTTCCCAAGCTTCCGCAATTATCTAGTGTTAGGAGCACCGAATCCATTGAGCGGCGGCGGTATGCCATGGTTTCGCATCCATCAGGTATATGGGCACCTCCATGAGGAATGTCAGTACATGCAGAAAATGGTCACAAAATCGATGAATCTGTATTGTACCTTCTGCAAGTCTGTGGGACATGAAGACAAGGACTGTCGGGCATATGGGTTACTTCAGGAACAAACGTATGATGCATTCTATGTGAAGGACGACCAGTGTACCTTGCAACAACCGCAACCACAGCCACAGGTAGTCCAGTTTCTACCTCAACCGCAGGTGCAGTTTGTACCGCAGCAGCAACCACAACAGTTTATGCCGTAATATGCTCCGATGCGAATGGCTCCACAGCAACCACAATACGTTCAGCAGCCACAATATGTGCAGCCCGGGCAGTATGCGCAACCGCAATACTAGCAACAAGGGGGATTCCATGGAGGATTTCAGGGAGGACACGGCACAGGCTTTGGTCGCGGAGGAGGATAAGGACAAGGGGGTCGAGGACCTGTCCAATGTTATAACTACGGAGTGTGGGGACACTATCAGCGAGATTGCCCCCAATTGCAGACACGGTGTATGTTTTGTTTTGTTACCAATCACACTGTTGAAAATTTCTCGCATTTGATTACACGATGGAAAGCATGGAACGTTCCACAGTTACAAAATCAGAATCAGGTGCAGCAACCAATGCAGAATCAGGTACAACAACCCCCGTAGAACTAGAACCAACATCTGAATCAGACTGCTAACCAGAATGTGAACCAACCTGGGAATATGCCACTGAATTAGACTCAGGGTGAAACTATCGGGACAATTTCTATGGAACCACGGACACAAGATGGAGTTGTTGCAGTTATCACTCATGGAGGTGTGACAACAGGCGAAGATGGTCCACAATCTCTCATTCGGTTAGCCGAGCAGAACAAGGTATCGTTTGACATTGATTCTGAGCGTGATGCATTCTTTCAAGCACGTCGTGCGATGGAGCAAGATCGCGGTAAGGCAATTGTTTGTGACATACCGCCTGCTTTTGATTCCACTCCCGAAGAAGGCCTGTCGCGACAGTCAGGTACATTACATAATTTTTTTGAAAGTTGTTTATCGTTGGAAAGGGATCCAGATGCTCTTGCCGAGCTCGAAGGGTTGTTGCAGCGACCAGCCAGGGGACGGCAAGAGTCCGCAGTAAACTCCTTACAGAGGCGGAAGACAGGTAAGGAGATGCGTATGAACATTCAAATTAGAGAGTATGAAGTTGATTCAGTTATTCTAGATCTTGGTTCAGATGTCAACATCTTAACCAAGCAGACCTGGCAGAAAATGGGGAGTCCCACGCTCAGCTGGTCTCCCGTATAGCTCTGGCTGGCTAATCAGGCCAAGGTGACACCGATTGGGAGAGTTCCACGCTTGGTTATGGACATTGAGGGAATGAAGACATACACTGATTTCGATGTGATCGAAGTGGTTGAAGGGGGAAGCTCCTATCCTGCGTTGTTGAGGATTGGATGGGCTAACGACAGTGCAACAGTAATCAACTTTAAGAAGTGGATGATGACTTTTGAAAACCGCGACCTCGGAGTCATCGCTCCATTGGATCCGGCTGAAGGATGCAGGTGTATCGAACCATTGAAGGATGAGGTTCCCAGTGGATGGGACCATGCATACAATATTTCAGAAGATTATATTCATCCGACTGCCGACAGTGAGCTTGGGTGGCGTAGCTTCAGCTTTGCATCTTCCGACTCTGATGACGCTTTAGAGAATTGGCAAAACCGCATGCATGAGGTGTCACTCTGCAAGTGTGGGTTAGTCACGCAGTCATTATGCCGCGTTGCGATTGAAATTGTCGCACTGGCAGTATATGAAGGGTTGCCCGGTTTGTCTGATTTTATCGTGGCATTCGAGGAAAAGGTCTCAAAACCACAACGATTGCTGGCATTGGAGGAAGCACTGAAGGCTGCTCCAGCACGCTGGTGGGAAACACATAAGAAATCAATTGATGGATGGTCGCAGTGTCGGAGATTGCTGACGGTTCACTTTGGCGACACCGAAGTTTACCACACGGGAAAATATGATGGACGGAATGACCCTGGCAGTCATTTAATGGAATGTTAGATGTTGTGGGCATCGCGACCCAAGGAAGAGTGGGTCCATGCCTTTGTCCATACACTGAACGAGATGTTGCGATCATGGTATACTACAGCCGAATTGCGAGGGGAAATTACCACTTGGTTGGAGTTTACCATTTGTTTTACTCATACATTCAGCTTCGTGGATGCCAACCCGGATGTCCATAATGCTTTGCAGCTCATCCGCGACGTAGTTCTAAAGGTTGTTCCGGTGGCATATCTTGTGGATCCGCATATGCACTGCAAGATGCAGTCCACGATGGAATGTTATAATATCACTGGTGGGACAAAAGATGGTGATGATCCGCGGAATGTCAATATTCCGGAATCCAAAGGAAGTCACGATGTTGTAGCACCTGATGCACCAACTGATCTGATCAGTCAATCGATGAAGCTCCGGAAGGTCAACATTGGTACAGAGGACAGTCCAAAGTTCGTGAATGTTGGGGACTATTAGGATGATGAGATGATGGGGAAGGTCACATACTTGTTGCATGAATTCCAATATTTTTTCCCTACTGAGTTTTTTGAGATGAAGGGAATCTTAGGCGATCTGGGGGAGATGAAGATCCCGTTGAAACCGGATGCCAAACCAATTAGGCAGCGACCCTATCGACTGAATCCGCGCCATAAGGAGAGGGTGAAAGTCGAACTTGATCGCATGTTGGATACTGGCATTATTGGACCAGTTGAGGAATCCGACTGGATTAGTCCTCTGGTGGTGCAGGATAAGAAGACAGGTGAAGTACGCATTTGTGTCGACTTGCAAAATTTGAACGATGCATGTCTGCATGATCCATTTACGACCTCGTTCACTAATGAGGTGCTAGAGGGTGTGGGTGGCCAAGAGATGTATTCTTTCATGGATGGGTTCTCTGGATATCATCATATTAGAATCGTGAAAGAAGACCGCCACAAGACAACTTTTGTGACAGAATGGGGTTGTTTTCAGTACACAGTGATGCCGTTTGGGTTGAAGAATGCATGGCGATCTTTTCTCGCGTCGTTGTTGCTGCTTTCAGGGATTTCATTCAGAATTTTTTGCAGGTGTACATGGATGACTAGACAGTCTACGGCTTGATCTGCGATTGATGTTGGAGTGCTGTCGACAGCATCAGATATCGCTGAACTTGAAAAAGTGCATCTTCTATGCACCATTTGGGATATTATTGGGTCACATTGTTTGCAAGAAGGGATTGTTAGTCGACCCAGCACAGATTGTGCTCATTCTGAGTTTAACACCGTCGACGAATGTCAAGCAGTTGAGAGCAACGTTGGGACACACTGGGTATTATCGCAAGTTCATCCGGGGGTATGCAATGATCACGGCCCGTATGGAGAAGTTGTTGAAGAAAGATGTGGTATTTCAGTGGAGTCCTGAATGTCAAGTTAGTTTTGAAGCGTTGAAGGCTAAGATGGCTTTAGCGCCAATACTGGTATTTCTGGACTGAAACAAGGAATTCCATGTCCATGTCCATGTCTCATCGATCGCGCTGGGTGTAGTGCTCTCGCAACCAGGGGAAGGGGATCTGGATCACCCCATTGCTTTTGTGAGTCAAAAGTTGTCATCTGCAGAGAGGAACTATACAACTATAGAGAGGGAAGGTCTGGCGATGGTCTATGCAATGCAAAAGTTTTGGCACTACTTACTGGGAGGACACTTTAAGATGTTCACAGACCACTCTGCATTAAAATATCTGGTCAACAAGCCTGTGTTGGGGGGGAATATATGTCGTTGGCTACTTCTTTTTCAAGAGTTCAATTTTGAAGTGATTGTGAAGCCAGGACGCTTGAACATAGGACCAGATCATCTATCATGGATTGAGACAGGAGAGGAACCCACCAACATTGAAGACGGGTTTCGCAATGCGCAACTGTTTAAGGTTGAAGTAGCTGATGAGTACTATGAAGAAATCATTCACTTTCTGGCGACAGGCACTGCACCGGAGGAGTTTACCACCAGTCAAAAGAAGCAAGTGGTGGTCAAGGCCACAGACTTCCAGCTGATTGCAAGCGATTTATACAAACTGGGATCGGATGAGATATTGAGGTGTTGTGTCTTGCCTCATGAGCAAGGGTAGATCTTGTCAGAAGCACATGCAGGAGTAGCTGGTGGGAACTATGGCGGTCGTGGGACTGCCAGAAAGGTGCTTCGTGCAGGGCTTTGGTGGCCAACGCTTCACAATGATGCGACAAATTATGCGCGGACTTGCGATGTCTGTCAACGAACTGGGAAACCCTCTAGGAGGGATGAGATTCCATTAACACCTCAAGTTACACTGCATCCATTTGATAAATGGGCAATGGATTTCGTGGGCCCTATCAACCCACCTGGGAAGCACACTGGTGAAAGATACATCATTACGGCGACAGATTATTTGACAAGATGGGCGGAGGCTGCACCAGTCATAGATTGCACTGCTGCAATAGTAGCGCGCTTCTTATTTGACAACATCATCACTCGGTTTGGCTGCCCGAAGGTGTTGATGAGCGATCAGGGTAGTCATTTCATCAATTGCACCGTCAGCGCATTGACAGCAGAGCTGCAGATACAACATAAGAAGATCACTCCATATCATCCGCAAGCAAATGGGACAGTAGAAGCTTTCAACAAGGTCTTGGAGCATGCGCTAACCAAAGTTTGCAATGTGAACTGCGATGACTGGACCTGAAAATTCCAGCCGTTTTGTGGGCATATCGCACCACTTGTAAAAGGTTGACGGGACAGACATCATTTAAGTTGGTATATGGGCAAGAAGTGATTATGCCTATGGAGTACATCGTTCTAAGTTTGCGCATCACGGCAGCAACAGGTATTTGATGGAGTGACATTAGGAGAACGTCTGGCGCAGCTAGTGCAGCTTGAGGAAGACCGCTTTATCGTAGGCTGCCACCAGAGTGTGGAGAAGGATCGGTAAAAGGCTTGGCATCATCGCCATATAAAGAACAAACTATTTCAGCAGGGTGACTTGGTGTTGTTGTACGACAGCAAGTTTATGAAGCACCCAGGGAAATTGCAGATGCATTGGCTTGGTCCATATCGCATCAATCGTATAACTTCAGGAGGAGCAGTACAGTTGCAGCAGTTAGATGGAGCGATGCTCCCAAAGTTGATCAATGGTAGCAGGTTGAAGCCCTACAGGACGATCTTGGAGCAGTGCGATACCTGAGTCGCATCGAAAAAAAAAAAAAAAAAAAAAAAAAAAAAAAAAAAAACGCAGGATGATTGGTGGCAGGATGGCGCACCAGCAAGTATAGAATGCGCAAGCAGAAGTGCTTGTGTCGCAGTTCGGGAGTAGGTTTGCGACCATGGCAGGGTCGCGGCTGGGTCAAATCGACAATAAATGCAGGAAGTTAAAAACAGTTAATTAGCGCCACGTGATGGAATGATCGACATTTATGGTGGATCCGGTCGTTGGATTGACCGAATCGACGACGGATTCAGGTAATTAAGGTGTGATTTGGTCATGATGCATAATTCAATTCGATAATGATCGTTAAGCACACACTTTGGCACTATAAGAAGGGGGTTGGCTTTGGTCGGAAAGCACCATTTCACCAAGTGCATAGGAGAGTTCAATGTTGCACTGTTTAGTTGAATTGTCGAGTTAGGTGTTGCGTATTTTCTAGCAGCCAGTTGGGTTGGAAAGTGAGGAACTGTTGAGCCACGAGGAGCCCTGTTGCGGCATGCCGAGCACACCCGTGGTTGAAGTTTCCAATGGGGTCGAGTCACCATCTTAGGCGGTAAGCATTGAAGAAGAGGTCGTCAGCATGCCGGGTGCGTCGGCATTTACAGGAATCCCGAAGAAACGGTGGGGGGGTCAGCATTCTGAGTCCCCGCGGAGCAAACGACAGCTACGTTCTTTAGCAGTGGTCATCGAGGAGGTCCAAGCGGAGGTAGGACAGTCTAGCCTCGGAGTTGATGATTCGGCTGCTTGAGAAGGGCTATCTGTTGCGGACATCTCTGGGTATATCCCCCCTTGTTGGCCTGGCATACCGCTCCGGAACTTCACGAAGAATCAGAAATACCCTATGCGGATGCCAGCGCTCCCCGCAGGTATGGAATGCTGTGTAGATATTGTGCCAGTGTTGATGCGCTTAAAGTATGATGACCACGACATGGTGGCCTATAAGGAGATTACATCGGACCCCTATGTGACGAGGACGCAGCTTAGCGGTACGCTGGTTCCGCAGGATTGGGCGCGCGAGTTGGCTCAAGCAGGATTGCTTGGACTTATTAATATGCCACATTTTGGGCGACTGCAAGAGGTTAATGCATGTGTGAAGAAGCTGCTGGCCTGCTTCCATGGCGGCACATTGTGGCTGGATAGGCCGGTTCCAGTCACTGTTGAATTGATTGCTAAAATCACTGGGTTGCCGAAGGATGGGGAAGATTCTTCACAATTCTTCCGCGGGAAGCAAAATGATAAGAAGAGGGCGGCCCAGTTGGTCCGCCACTATGCATTGGTACGTGACGGTCGCGCTTACCGCACCAGCAGTATCAATGATAAGGCGGTCCTCACCGATGTGAAGATATTAAGTTGCAAAGTGGTCCGGAAGAATCGACCCAACCAATGCAATTCAGGGGTCGTCGCCTATGCAGCACAGTGGACAAAAGGCGTGCAGATGAACTGGTCACTATTTTTGTCGAACCAGTTAGCGGAAGATGCAGCAGCCGTCCAATATAGGAAAGGATCATTCACGTACAATTGGCTCTTAATCTTAATCGCGCTGGTCGCCTGACACTTACCAGGGCATGGAAGTTGAGGCTGCGAAAACCGGTAAGGGTGCACGCTATCAGAACTTGTGGTGGGTGCAGGAACCCGAGCGTCTGAAGGAAAGTGCAATACAGTTTTGGGTGTATTGGGAGATGCTACAAGATGCAGCGACGAAGGTGCCTTGCTTAACTTAAGAAACAACGGTGAAGTACAAGCCGATTGCGCTGTTCATGATTCTACCTCATGTGATTCACGTGCAGCCAAGGCGCGACCCTGTGAAGCAATGGCTGTTGACACACTATAAGTTGTCCGAAGAAATGATGGAGGGCATCGTTAGTGATTGGCCGGTTGAATGGTGGGAATCAGTTAGTCTAGCGGAGATTGAGGTGGGACCTCCAGCGATGGGCCCAGAGGATGCATTGTCCGTGTAGGACTAGCAGAGTCACCATGACTCAGATCAGGAGTCGTCCGCAAAGACACCCACAGATGAGGATATCGATAGTGACCTTGAGGAGGGAAGAACGAAGGCACGTCATGAGTATGCAACGATCAGTGGGGCCTCTCCAGCGATAGAGACACAGTTGGGATGCCTCATAGCGACTATCACTAATGAGACAAATGTGGTAGCTCGAGCGATGAAGCGAAGGCGAAAGCCGGTTTCAAACAGGTAAATGCCCGGCTTGATTCTTTATGCGATGTTGTTTCGTAGAAGGGACCAAAGGTTGCAACTGGGCAGGTCGTTGGCGCAATCAGCACTGAGCCACGGGTTCGGAACGCGAATATTCCCCCGACTGCGATTGTGACTAACAACGAGGCTCTCCAAGCCTTGTTGCTGCAGTTGGAAAATTTGACCATCAATGTCAATGAGCTACTGACAAAGGAGTTGAAAAATGTGCAGGCAGTTTCCAGCCGGGAAATGGCAGACATAATACAATACATCAGCGGTCGGTTCCTGCGGTCGCAGGAAAACGAAGCAACGGCCCAGCAAGAGGTCACAGAGTTAAAGGACAAGGGAGTGGAGGCGACGAAGGTGGTCAATGAATTGGAGGACAGACTTGAGCACCTAATGGCTGAGAAGAATAGTGCAGTAACGGAGCTCAAGAAGGAGAAGGATCGTTTGACGGTAGAAAGAGCTGCCATCTCGAACAACAAAGTGCGGTTGGAGGAGGCAATCTCTGAAGCCTGTCAACATGTTTTCGATCCCACCACGCAGTTGGATCCAGTGGCACAAGCGCAGCGACTTGGGTCTATCATCACCCAGTTACAGCATGAAAATAAGGATTTAACAGCTCTATTGAACCCTGGCACACCCAAAGAAGAGCTGGATGAACGGAGACAGCAACACAGCTGGGAGAGCTGGATGAATGGAGATGGCAACACAGCTGGGAGAGCTGGAACAGACAACGACAAAGCTCACGGCAGCTACCGCACAGTTTTGGGGCAGCATTGTTCAGGATGCGCAGATAGAACAACTAACCAAGCTGATGCAAGAAGCGGAGGGGCAGTTGGCGACACTGAAAGCGACGATGCAAATGATGCCACTGGTGGCTCAGGTTGCCATATCAGCAGAATTGAAATATTTGCAGCAACGCATCACAAAGGCTGAAGAGCATCAAAAGAAGCATGTCGCACAGCTGGAGGAGTTCCAGGAGATTGGAGGTCAGTTTTTCCTTAAGGCAAGTTCCTCACTCCAGGCTGTGCAGACAGGTCGCCAACAGGTAGCTGCGAAGCTAGGCAAGCATCAATCTGCGTAAGATGTGACAGACACTCAGGCGATGGTTGCGGCAATAATGGAAAAGGTCACAGAAGTCAATTAGCAGTACGAGGACTTCAGTGTCAAAACCAATGAATACACCATGTCCAGTTGACGTGGCTCGAGGGCGAGCCACAAGATTGTGTTGGGGGCCTGTTGGCAGGCGGTTTGGTGAGTCAGCATTGTGGATGTTGCACAAGGCCAAAGATACCACGAAAGGAGGAAAGCAGCGAGCAAGGCGACAAGTATTTTTGTAGTTTTGGTTCATTTGGACCACATCATGTATATTTTGAGTCATTTAGACCGCACTATGGGGGTTTTTGGGTCATTTGACCGCATTATGTGGGTTTTTGGGTTAGTTTTTGTAGAAGTTTGTTAAGAAGTAGTTAGGCGGTTGCCTAAGTGGACCACAAATGTAAAGGCGTAAGCCTATAAATAGATGTAGGTTTGTAAGTGTTGAGAAATCATCATCATCTTGGTGGAGAACATGAATGTAAAATCTTGATCGTGATTCGAAGTGGAAGACTGAATATCTTGTTGTATCTGGGCTTTTGCGAAGATAATATGATGTGACAGAGCTTTTGAGTAGAATCCCTGTGTCTTTCCTGTTTATCTGTGGTAATGCATTTTGCGATATGAATATATGAATGATGCGATGTTTCCTTGTTGCAATTAATGCTTTACTATTTTATCTGTTGCAATAATGGTTATGTTCCTATTGAATGATGTAGCGATTATGATTAATGCCTGAGTCGAATGCTTAGATCTATTTATGAATGTTGCAATAAGTTAGTCGATTGATACACAAAATCCTCCTTCATTCGACGGAAACATGGTTCCGTCAACTCTCCCTTGAACGCCTCGGGTGAGACTTCATCTGCTCTACAGGTGTTGTTGGACAGGGTAAAACTTGTCAGGGCCGGTGCTCAGGGAGATCGCGGTGGCTTGGGTGTCGACAATGGCAGGAACCCCTGTAGACTGGGTAAAAAAATAAAAAATAAAAAATAAATACAGGATGCTCGGTGGTAGGAAGGTGCACCAGAAGGGATAACACGCGCAAGCAGGAGTGCTTGTGTCACAGTTTGGGAGAATGTTCGCGACTGGGTCAAATCAGCAATCATTACGAATCATTAGAAAATGGAACTTTTTCTTTCAGTGGGTAGGACCGTTAGCTGGACCAGATTGCCGCTAGAGTAACTCACGTTTGGCACGAAGAAGTATGGTCGCCACTTCGGCCATCAGCAGTCTGGTATATACATGCAGGAAAATAGTGGAATAATATGATCGGCACCTTACGTGAACGGGCTTTGCAAATGATTGTCGAGGTAGACGTCCGGACGAGGGCGATGCATAAATATAGGAACCAGAGGATAGCCGAGCACAGAGGTATTTCTAGTTGAGAGGTATTTATGTTGCGAGAGGGTCAGGCATCTAGCTAAGTTAGGAATTCCAAGGAGGTTGTGGAAATTATCTAATTCATTTCGCAGGGTGGCACACCAGGTGCATTGAGGGTCCAAACGACAAGTGTCCATGAGCGCCTGGAACAGGAAGCGTCACGAACACTCGAATGTCACAGAGACGAAGTCTCATCCAAGATGTCTAGGAATATGGTGGTAGTTTGAAGCTTCGTGGTCCCTGCAACCACAAAAATGACGGGGGTGGAAGCCCCCTGGTCCCGATAGTATGTGATCATCGATGAGAAACAGATGTTCCAGAGTAGTTGGCCTATTTTGCACCTTGGTGTTGTTCATAAATTTCTCCTCAGTCGGCACCAGGTTCCTAGAGACTAGAGGATGAGTTTGAGAGGTACAAGACAGCAAGCCGAAGGATGACCATTTTCTGGTGAGAAGTACATGACAGCAAGCCGACGATCGTCACAGTAGAGGGAGCAGTACATCACAACGAGATCCAGACAGCAAGAACAGTTGCAGAGATACAGTCCAGCGACAGACAAGCCTGAGTAAACCATGTTTGCCTGATGTGCCTCGAGGGCGAGCCACAAGATTGTGTTGGGGGCCTGTTGGTAGGCGGTTTGGTGAGTCAGCATCGTGGATGCTGTGCAAGGCCAAAGGTACCATGAAAGGAGGAATGCAACGAGCAAGGCGACAAGTATTTTTGTACTTTTGGGTCATTTGAACCGTGTCATGTATATTTTGGGTCATTTAGACCGCACTATGGGGGTTTTTGGGTCATTTGACCGCATTATGTGGGATTTTGGGTTAGTTTTTGTAGAATTTTGTTAAGAAGTAGTTGGGCGGTTGCCTAAGTGGACCACAAATGTAAAGGCGTAAGCCTATAAATAGATGTAGGTTTGTAAGTGTTGAGAAATCATCATCATCTTGGTGGAGAACATGAATGTAAAATCTTGATCATGATTCGAAGTGGAAGACTGAATATCTTGTTGTATCTAGGATTTTGCGAAGATAATATGATGTGACAGAGCTTTTGAGTAGAATCCCTGTGTCTTTCCTGTTTATCTGTGGTAATGCATTTTGCGATATGAATATATGAATGATGCGATGTTTCCTTGCTGCAATTAATGCTTTACTCTTTTATCTGTTGCAATAATGGTTCTGTTCCTGTTGAATGATGTCGCAATTATGATTAATGCCTGAGTCGAATGCTTAGATCTATTTTTGAATGTTGCAATAAGTTAGTCGATTGATGCACAACATCCTCCTTCATTCGGTGGAAACATGGTTCCGTCAACTCTCCCTTGAATGCCTCGGGTAAGACCTCATCTGCTCTGCAGGTGTTGCTGGACAGGGTAAAATCTGTATGGGCCGGTGCTTAGGGAGATCGCGGTGGCTTGGGTGTCGACAGTGTTGGGAACCCCTGTCGACTGGGTTTGTCTCAACAGTAGAAATCAGTTTTGTTTTGCATTTTTATCTTCTTGGAGAAGTTCTTCAATTTCTGGTTAATCATCTCAATAGTATCAAGAGTGGCGCAAGGGCGGGTCGGCCGGACCCTCTTGCTTAACAATAACACATAGCAAACACATAGTGCACTCACAAAGACTAGATGTGAACTGGAATGCCAAGAAGTTTGCTTCTTTACTTGAATCTAATTACAATGTTAAATACAAAGCAAATAAACAAGTCAACCTTAGCTTGTTACAATCTACAGAAGTAAATCCCTATTATGTCGATGTGTTTCTCCTCTCTGTGTGTGATCCTCTCCGTCTTATGATCCTCTGAACAACGAAAGAAAGACCTGTAACGGATCCCCTCCTATGTTCCTTCGCACCAATATTCTACTCTGCTCTACTGTTGTTCCCGAGGTCCACTCTGTTGATCTCCCTGAGACATCCTTACCCTATCCACCACTCGAACTCTGACCAAACGGATCCTGTAGTTTTCAGTGCCCCCTGACCACTCTGCACAACCGTCTCCTGTGGAAACACCTGGCCTGGTCTCAACTACCTTCTTAACTTCCATAACTTCCTCAACAACCCTCAACGGGTGTAGGTACGTTACCTTTGAATTATGCACCTCTCTAACTTTGCTACATTGGTCGATATTATAACTATCCTCGACATAACTTGTCAACTTCACTTAGTCTCCACGGCTGCCATTCCGCACCATCCCCCTCACTTGGCCTTTGTCGCGTTCATCGGTGTCGTTGCTCGACCTTCAACCTTTTCTCCTGTTGACCACACTTCGACAGCTTCCTGCTCGACTACCTGGATTCGACTGCCAGTATCTTTCACACCAGTGGTCGTCGGCTATCCCCCTGGTTGACCTTCTTCTGTAGATCAACTTTGACTGCTTCACCTAGGCCCCAATGCCCCTACATCAGTCTCCCCAGGTGAAAAAGAACTCGACGGCTCCATCATTCTCCTGTATTATTCTTTTGAAATCCATGTCGCCTCCTTCAACTCATCATCCTTCCATTGAACTAACTATTCTTTCTTCCACGAAATCCTTGTGCGTCCGACTTCGCACTCACACACTACTTCGATGATCTCTTCCTTGTGTCGGTCTGGAATTTGTCCTGTCGAGTCGATGTTCGACACTTCCGCACTGCTGCTTGTTGAACCTTCTTCATACTTGTACAAATCTGATACATTGAACGTAGGAGAAATGTTCAATTCCTTCGGTAGCTCCAACACATAAGCATTGTCTGAAATCTTCTTCAGGATCTTACATGGTCCAACCTTCTTCAGCTTCAACTTGTTGTATGTTCCTGTCGGGAACCTCTCTTTCCTCAAGTACACAGAGACTAAGTCTCATTCATTGAACGACTGTAGCCTCTTCTTCCCGTCGGCTCTCAACTTGTATGTTGTGTTGCTCTTTTCAATGCGCTTACGCACATATTCATGCACTTCTTTCATATGCTCTGCAAATGTTTCTGCATCTGCACTCTTTTTTATCTCTGTTGGTATCGCAACCAAATCCACCATGCCATGTGGACTTCGACCTTGAACAATCTGGAATGGGATCATACTTGTCGACTGATTCATAGATTTTTTGTATTCAAATTCTACTTGCGCCAAAACGTCTCCCACTGCTTGGGTCTGTCGGTCGTCAAACATCTCAAAAGGTTTCCCAAACTTATGTTTACTACCTCGGTTTGTCCATCAGTCTGCGGATGATATGTCGAGCTAAACTGCAACTTCGTGTCCAGCTTCTTCCACATGGTTCTCTAGAAATGACCCATAAACTTGGTATCTTTGTCCTATGTTATACTCTTCGGCAACCCATGCAATCTAACTATCTCCTTAAATAATAGTACTGCAATGCTTGTGGCATCACTTGTCTTCCGACACGGAATAAAGTGTGCATTTTCAAAAATTTGTCAACTACCACAAAGATTCAGTCGTTACCTTGTTGTGTCGTCGGAAATCCTAGCACAAAATCCATGCTCAGGTGCTCCCATGGGGTATTTGGAACTGGTCATGGTGCATACAGCCCCATATTCTGGCTTCTCCCCTTTGCCAACTGGAAAATTTGACACTGTTGTACCCACTTATCGACATCTGTCGTCATCCTTGGCCAATAATACTTTTCTTCAACCAACGCCTTGGTCTTGTCGATGCCAAAATGACCTGCTAATCTGCCACTATACAGTTCTAGGATTAGGATCTCTCTTACGGGTCCCCTGGGTACACACAACTGTTGTCCCTTGAATAGCTATCCCTCTTGGATAAAATAATCCAAATATGGAGTCCTATCGACACTCCATGGTTCAGAACTAGGCTTCCATGCTTTCACAAAATTCTCGTCGGTCTCATACTCTGTCTTTATCGACTCTATTCCTGTCGCTTGGACTATCGTCGTGTTCAACAATGCAACTCTTCGACTCAGCGCATCGGCAACCTTGTTTGACTTATGTCGCAACATGAAGGTGTAGCCCTACAAGAATTCAACCCATTTCATGTGTTTCTAATTCAAATTCGACTGAGTATTCACGTACCTCAGTGCTTGGTGGTCTGTATATAACACAAACTCCTTGGGAAGCAAGTAATGCCTCCATTTCTTCAATGCTTAGACAATAGCATATAATTCTTGGTCATAGACCGAATATTTCCGCTTCGCTTCATCCAACTTTTCGCTAAAGAACGCAATTGATCGACCCTCCTGGATCAACATTGTGCCAATTGCCATTCCATTCGCATCACAGTCGACTTGGAAAACTTTATCGAAATCTGGGAGAGCTAGCACTGGGATTTCTATCACCTTCTGCTTCAAATTGTCGAAGGCTTTCTGGGTAGCTTCTGTCCACTTAAACTCCCCTCTCTTCATGCACTTTGTTAACGGTGCACATATCTGACTAAATCCACTGATGAACTTCCTATAAAAACTAGCAAGTCCATGAAAACTCCCACTCCTGTTGTGCTTGTCAGTTCTCGCCACTCCAATATAGCCTTTACCTTTTCTAGCTCCATCACTAACCCTTTACCCAAGATTACAAATCCCAAGTACACCAGTTCTTCCTTCATGAAGAATCATTTCTGCAGGTTCACCATCAGCTTCTCTTCCTGCAGCTTCCGCAACACTTGTCGAATGTGCTCCAAAATTTCAGCCTTGGTTCGACTGAATATCAAGATGTCATCGAGATACACTATGACAAACTTTCCCAAGAATGGCTTTAGTACGTCATTCATCAATCGCATGAACATACTAGGTGCATTAGTCAATCCGAAGGGCATGACTAACCACTCATACGGTCCTTCCTTCGTCTTGAAGTCTGTGTTCTATTCATCTCCTTCTCTGACCCTGATCTGCTGATATCCACTCTTCAAGTCGATCTAAGTGAAGTATCTCGCTCCACTCAAACAATCCATCAAGTCGTCCATCCTTGGAAATGGAAACCTGTACTTGATCGTTAGCTTGTTGATCGCTCTGGAGTCTGTACACGTCCTCCATTCTCCACCATTCCTCGGTGCTAGTACAGCTGGTACTGCATGTGGGATCAGACTTTCTCTAATCAATCCTTTGTCCAACAACTCCTGGACTTGTCGATTGAGTTCCTGACCATCTGTCGAAGTCATTCTATGTGGTGCCTTGTTTCGAAAACTCGATCCTGGAATCAAGTCGATCGGATGGGATATGCTTCTCATCGGTGGCAATCCCTTCGGTGCCTCGTCGACTATTATGCTCTTAAAATCGTCGATCATTTCTTCGACTTCAACTAGAATCCTTTCTGTCACTCACCTTTCAACACATGGTCCTTTCGGAATGATGGCGAAACATCCCGACTGTTTCTCTTCCTCCGCTGGGAATTCCTTCGATGAGCACATCAGCACTCGCTTCTCCCAATAGTTGCTCTCGCCCTACTTGCAGTCGGCTCGATCCTCCTGCTTTGGCTTCAGCATCCTTAGCGTGCCATTTTTTCACACTGTGACTATGTTGGATCGACCATCATAAATCAAATTCCGATCATATTGCCATGGTCTCCCTAACAACAGATGACAAGCGTCCATTGGGATTACATCGCACAGTACACTGTCTTCAAATTTTCCAACTCTGAAGTGGATCATGCAGTGTCTAGTTACCTTCACATGATGTCATTTCTGTAACCAGGATATCTTGTATGGATTTGGGTGTTGTTAACATCTCAAAACCAACTTGTCAATGAACTCCGTTGACAATAAATTCTTTGTACTTCCACCATCGACAATGGTCTTGCAATACCTATCGACGATCAACACTTTGGTCCTAAAGATGGCCTTTCGTTGTGTTGGCTCCTTCTCTTCGTGCTGGTTTCCCTGGACCAATGTTCTCCTGGTCGTCATTTTTTTACTTTTCCTCTACCATCTTCACTGTTGTCGGATGTCGAATCCGTCTTCTCGTCGCCCTGGTCATCTCGATGGTGTCTGGGTTTCAACTCTTCTGCCACGTGTAGATTCTCTAGGCATTCATAAAATTTGTGTCCCACTCCTCGACACTTATAACAGACTATAGCTGGTATGTCAGCTCCTTTCTTTTCTGCTGGACCATTTCGACCAAACGCACCTCGACCGAGGCTCTCTTGACCTTCCCGTCTGTTTCCCTGTGCCTTTTCTTTGGTCGTTGTCCCTTCCGGACGTCGGTTGTCTTCAATGGCTTCTCTCTTGGTTCTACTACTTTGTCCCTTCGCGTAAATAGTATTCTCACCTCGACCAATCATCCTTCCTTTAGTCGATGCGGTTCTCCTCGACATCCTTTCTTCTGCCTTCAGAGCTAGTTGGTAGGATTCTCCAACCATTCTGAACTTTGACAGGCTCAACTCGTCCTGTATGACATACTTCAATCCGTTCACATATCTTGCGACTGTTTCTTTGCCTTCGTCGGTTTGACCAGATCTTATCGACAATCTGTAGAACTCTTATGTGTATTCCTTCACGGTCATCTCTTTCTATTGAAATTTTTGAAACTTCCTAAACAAAGAAATCACATAGTTGTTAGGCGGGAACTTCCCTTTCAACTTGGAAACCATTCTGTCCCAAGACTTGATTTTCTCCTTGCCTTTCTTAAATCTGTCAGCCTGTACATTGTCCCACAACAATGAGGCATGACCCTTCAACCTCAGACATGCAGTTTTAACCCTTTTAGGATCCTCTATCTACTCTATGTCGAAGTATTTATCCATCTCTCTGAACCAGTCTATCAAGTCTTCTGGATCCACACTTCCTGAGTAGGTAGGTACATCCATCTTTGTCTTACCCCTCATCTCTATGAGTAGCTTGATGAATCTATCTTTTGGTTCGCCTTCCGTTACTTTTCGAACTTCCACTTCCTCAACTTCTTCGTCACTATGGTCAAGTGCATCGAGAATGCATGCACGCCTCTGGCTCTCTTTGATCGCGGTGACCTCATTGGTCAAACTTCTCATTGTTCGCATGCATTCGTCGAACATTTCGCGATCAACTATAACTCCTGCGCCTCGCGCTCTTTTTCCTACACCACAAATATTTATGCCTCTTTGTGCCATCCTTTCAACCACAGCTAAAATCTCCTCTCGTTCAATCGCAACCGGACTTTCACCTCATGTGCACAACTCTACCCAACCGCAGCTGGAGCTGTTCACGCACACACGGGATCTTCCCGATCTCATACCACCTGGCGCAAGGGTGGGTCGGTCGGACCCTCTTGCTTAACAATAACACAGAGCAAACACACAGTGTGCTCACAAAGACTAGATGTGAACTAGAATTCCAAGAAGTTGGCTTCTTCTATTACTTGAATCTGATTACAATGTTAAATACAAAGCAAATAAACAAGTCGAACATAGCCTGTTACAATCTACATAAGTAAATTCCTATTATTTCGATGTGTTTCTCCCCTCTGTGTGTGATCCTCTCCATCTTTCGATCCTCTGAACAATGAAAGATATATTGATAACTGTTCGCAGGCGGTTTGGTAAGGAAGAATTGCAGCATCGCCGATGCTGTGACACGGCAGAAGAGGTCACTGGACCATATGAGTCGTTTGTACCGCAGAATGCGGGTTTTTGGGTCATTGGACCATATGAGATGTAATTTTGAGCTAATTGTACCGTAGTGGCGGGTTTTTGGGTCATTTGGACCATGTCAGTTAGATTTTGGGTCATTTGTCCAGGAGTCGGTTATGAAGTTGTTAGTAAGTGCACAAGCATTGTAAAGGCAGAAGCCTATATATAGACAGAAAGTTGTAGGTCGTAGAGGAGCTGATATCTCGGAGATGCGTTTTTTGCATGTGTTCTGAGACCAAGAGATATCGATGAGATCTGGTTTTGCAGATACGTTGTATTAGGGTTTTTCTGAAGTAATATGACATGACGAAACTATGTGGTGAAATTCCCTATGTACATTTTGTGTTAATGCATGTTGTGATGATTTCTTGCTAAACGTAATCTTTTTATACTTGTCGCGATGAATGTCTCTGATGAATAATGCTATGAATACAATTGATGTTAATCTTGAATGCATGGATCTGTTTAGATGCTACGATAAGTTGAGTAATTGTGCCGCAATCATCCTCCTTCATTCGACGGAAACATGGTTCCGTCCACTCTCCCTTAATCGCCTCTCGTGAGACCTCATCTGCTCTGTAGGTGTTGCTGGGCAGGGCAAAACCTGTCCGAGCCAGTGCTCAGGGAGATCGCGGTGGGTTGGTGTCAACAGTGATGGGAACCCCTGTCGACTAGGTTTGAGTCAACAAATGGTTCCGTTGTCGGGACCGTGTGCGAAGTGAAAGGAGGATATGTTGTGGAACCCGAAAAAACCAGAGATCCAAAAACGGTTTGATCAGAAGTTGCAGGAATTTGCTGAAGAAGAAAGTCAGAACACTCGACTGACGGTAGACCAGTGGGTGGATAGATATATTCACGACAGTCCGCACGAGTGGTTTTTCTATGAATTCCCAGTCATTTTGTATGAGTGGTTGGCGAAGTTGGCCTTCCAAAAGAAGAACTTCCAAGGCGGTGAACTGATGACCTGGACCCTCGAGTTGATTCAGGAGCTGTAGGAAGTCGATAATAAAGCATCGTGGGCTGTCGAAGTGTGGTTTGATAGCATCCTAGAGGGCTATATCACAGAATTCGCGGTTGATACCCAGAAATCCTATAGTGAAGCCGAAAGATATATTTTCCATGAACCCCGGGGAAGGTTTCTGTTGTCGCTTCAGCTGTCGATTAAGATGCTTATTTGTGAAAAGGGTATATTGAAGATGCGTCTTGATCAATAGACAGCCTGATGGGCGGAGGCCGTGGGTCCCATGACAGTTGGGGGGAAATACATGGAATGATAAGGGGTATATGGGTGCAGGTCATGACGAGACTGTGAGTGAAGCCGAGGAAGAAAGTGGTCTTACAAGGGGAGGAGCGAGGTTCCGACAAGAAAAGAGGCAGAGGACAGGAGAAGGTCCTGCTGCGGTCGAACCGCAAGGCCGTGAAGGAAGACCACACGGGACGAAGCGACCTCACAGTCGTGGCAAGGACAACTAGGATACGCCCAGGATAGAGGCAGGACCAAACCCCAGCACCAATGTACCCACACCTCCGCTCACTATCTCTCAAATAGCAAGAAATACCACTTCGACACCGTCGAGTTTGTCAATTCCACATAAGTTAATCGGTAGTAGTACAAGGATAGGAGGAAGGAAGCCCAAAATGGCGGGCGAGGATACTAAGTTACCACTGTTCCAAGGAATTGGAACAAATAACCCTGAACAGTACTGGTTTCTATGTGAGGTCGTATGGACCGTCAAACAGATCACTGTTGATGATGCTAAAAAGGGACAATTGGTGACGACTCTTCGAGGTCGTGCCTTGGACTAGTTTATGAAATTTACACAAGTTCCCATCGGCACTCCGGCAAAAACACTGGATGAGATTTGCACAGGCCTGATCGCAGAATTCTGGAAGCCCAAATCTGAAGCGCAATACATCACAGAGCTTAAAGAGATTAAGCAATATCCCAATGAGACTGTGTGTGATTTTGATCAGCGATTTAAAATGTTGATGACAAGGGTCAGTTTTGACATGAATACTATCAAACATAAGGAATGGTTTATCGCGGCCTTGCTTCTGCATATTCGGCTACGACTGATGCAGCAAAACATCACCACACTGAGCGAAGCTTTGGAGATCGCGATGCGGCTGGAGGCATCGCCCATTGGGGAAAATGAAGCTGGGATGTCGCAAATCCAGACACAATTGGCTAACCTAACCATCCAGTTACAGGATCTGAAGAAAGGCAAGGAGCAGCGTGAAGAAGTCTGGTGTACGTGATGTCAGGGAGAAGGACATACTAAGGATAATTGCCCGGACTTTCGCAACTATCTAGTTTCTGGAGCACCAAATCCGTTGAATGGTGGTAGCATGTCGTGGTGTCGCGTCTTCCACGTATACGAGCACAACCATGATAATTTCCCGTACATGCAGAAAATCGTCACAACCCCGAGGAATATTTATTGTACATTTTGCAAATCGGTGGGTCACGATGACAAGGATTGTCGTGCATATGGGTTGCTACAAGAGAGAATGTATGATGTGTTCTATGTAAAGGACAATCAGCGTGACGTACAACATTCGCAACCGCAGCCGCAGGTAGCCCAGCCACTACCTCAACCGCAGATGTAGTTTGTACCGCAGCAACAACAATCGCCGCAGTTCATGCCGCAATATGCTCTGATGCAAATGGCTCCACAACAACCGCAGTATGCACCGCAAGGACAAGGAATGCAACCGGCACCAACGCAGCAACAGTTCAACCAACTGCAGTACCAACAGCAGGGAGGATACCGGGGAGGACTTGGTGGAGGATTTGGTCGTGGAGGAGGACGAGGTGGTTGCAGACCTGTTCAATGCTATCACTGTGCGGTATGGGGACACTACCAGCGAGACTATCCACTGTTGCAGAACCAGTGTACGTTATGTTTTGTTAACGATCACACAGTTGGGAATTGTCCGCAGTTGATTGCGAGATGGCAATCAGGGAATACTCCACAATTGCATAATCAACCCCAGGCACAGCAGCCTACCCAGAACCAATTACATCAACCAGTGCAGAACCAGAATCCACGGCCAAATCAGAATCAGAATATGAACCCACCCAGGAATCCACCGCTGAACCAGACCCAAGGTGCGAATATCGCGATGATTTCTACAGAACCAAGACCGCAAGATGCTTCCGTTGTTGTGGTCACTCGTGGATGCAAGACGACTAGAGAGGACAGCTCACTGATCCGGTTAGCCAGACAAAAGAAGGTATCATTTGACATTGACGCTGAGCGGGAAGCATGTCGCACATTAGAAAAAGACCGAGGTAAGACTGTTGTGTACGATATGCCCTCTACTTTTGATGCCACTTCAGAGGTTGGCCCGTCGCGGCAGTCCAACACACTTCAAGAATTTTTGGAACATTGTTTATCCCTAGCAAGGGATCCCAACGCTCTTGCTAAGATTGAAGCTCTGTTGCGACGACCAGCCCAGGATCGACAAGAGTTCGTGGTTAATTACTTACAACGAAGGAAGATGCGTAAGGAGATGCGGATGAATATTCAAATTGGCGACTACGATGTTGATTCAGTTATTCTGGATCTTGGTTTGGATGTCAACATCTTAACCAAGTAGGCTTGGCAGAAGATGGGGAGTCCCCCATTGAGCTGGTCTCCTGTACAGCTCCGACTAGCTAATCATGCTAAGGTGACACCGATTGGGAGAGTTCCACGCATGGTAGTGGACATCGAGGGAATGAAAACATATGCCAACTTTGATGTAATAGAAGTAGTTGAAGGAGGAAGCTCTTATCCCGCATTGCTGGGGATTGGATGGGCTAATGATAGCGGAGCAGTCATCAACTTCAAGCGACAGATGATGACTTTTGAAAATCGCGATCTCAGAGTTATCACCCCATTGGATCCAGCCGAAGGACGCCGCTACATAGAGCCAGTGAAGGATGACGATCCCAATGGATGGGACCATGCATTCAATATCTCTGAATATTATATTCATCCGACTGCCAACGGTGAGCTGGGATGGCGCAGTGACAGCTCTACGTCTTTCGACTCTGATGATGCGCTAGAATATTGGCAGAACCGCTTGCACGAGGTGTCGCTCCATAAGTGTGGGTTGATCACGCAGTCGCTATGCCGTGTCACGACTGAAACGATCACACTACCAATATATGAAGGACTTCCTGGATTGTCTGACTTTCTGACGAAATTTGAGGCAACAGTTTCAGAACCACGGCGCATGCTGGCATTGGAGGAAGCATTGAAGGTTGCTCCAGCATGCTGGTGGGTGACGCACAAGAAATCCATCGACGGTTGGTCGTAGTGCAGAAGGTTGATGATGGTTCGTTTCGGCGATACCGAGGTTTACAACACTGGAAAGTATGATGGTCGGAACGATCCTGGTGGTCACTTGATGGAGTGTCAACGGTTATGGGTATCACGACCACGAGATGAGTGGGTCCATGCTTTTATCCATACTTTGGATGAGATGATGCGATCATGGTATATTGAATCTAAGTTGCGAGGAGAAATTTCCACTTGGCTGGAGCTCACAGTGTGTTTTACCCATACGTTCAGTTTTTCGGATGCCGATCCAGAGGTCAATAATGCATTGCAGCTCATCCGAGATGTAATTTTGCAGGTTGTTCCAGTGGCATATCCTGTGGATCCGCACATGCACTTCCAGATGCAGTCTCTCATGGAATGCTTTAATATCACTGGTGGGCCTGATGATGGTGATGATCCATGGAATGTGAATATCCCGGAATCCGAAGGAAGTCGTGTTGTGGTACCACCTGATGCGCCAAGCGATCCGATCAGTAAACCGTTGAAGATCCGCAAGATTAAAATCGGGACATAGGACAATCTGAAGTTCGCAACTTTAGGGGATTACTGGGATGATGAGATGATAAGCAAGGTCACTGATTTGCTCCATGAGTTTCAGGACTTATTTCCCATAACATTTTCTGACATGAAGGGGATTCTGGGCGACTTAGGGGAGATGAAGATTCCAGTAAAACCAGATGCTAAGCCGATCTGGTAGCGACCCTATTGATTGAATCCGTGGCATAAGGAGAGGGTCAAGGTCGAACTAGATCGCATGTTAGACGCCGGTATCATTGAACCAGTTGAGGAGTCAGAATGGATCAGTCCTATGGTGGTACAGGATAAGAAGACTGGCGAAGTGCACATTTGTGTCGACCTCAGGAAGCTAAATGATGCATGTTTGCATGATCCATTCCCAACCTCATTTACTGACGAAGTGCTCGAAGGTGTAGGTGGCCAGGAGATGTACTCTTTCACAGACGAGTTCTCTGGCTACCATCAGATCCGCATTGCAAAGGAAGGTCTCCATAAGACAACTTTCGTGACCGAATGGGGATGCTTTCAGTACACCGTGATGCCGTTCGGCGTGAAGAATGCACCTGCGATATTTTCACGGGTTGTTGCTGCTGCGTTCAAGGATTTCATTCAAAAAAATTTGCAGGTATACATGGACGATTGGATGGTCTATGGTTTGGTCCGCGATCATCTGGCGAATCTGCGGTTGATGTTGGAGCAATGCCGGCAGCACCAGATATCGCTGAACTTGAAGAAATGTATCTTATGTGCATTGTTTGTCATACTGTTGGCTCATATTGTGTGTAAGCAAGGATTGCTGGTCGACCCAGCAAAGATTGCGCTTATTTTGAGTTTGACACCGCCGACTACTCTTAAGCAGTTACGGGAGACATTGGGACACACGGGGTATTATCGCAAGTTCATCAGGGGTTATGCTGTGATTACCACCCCTATGGAGAAGTTGCTGAAGAAGGACGCGATATTCCAGTGGAGCCCTGAATGTCAAGATAGCTTTGAGACACTAAAGGCGAAGATGGCTTCGACGCCGATATTAGTATTTCCTAACTGGAGTAAGGAATTCCATGTTCATGTTGATGCTTCATCGATCGCGCTGGGAGTGGTATTGGCCCAGTCCGGAGAGGGGATCTTGATCACCCCATTGCTTTTTCCAGCTGAAAGTTGTCATATGCAGAAAGAAACTACACTACTATGGAGAGGGAAGGTCTGGCGATGGTTTATGCGTTGTAGAAGTTTCACCATTACTTATTGGGAGGCCATTTCAAGATGTTCACAGATCATTTTGCATTGAAATACCTGGTCAATAAGCCTGTGCTGGGGGGGAATATTTGTCGATGGCTACTTCTTTTTCAGGAGTTCGATTTTGAAGTAATTGTGAAGCCAGGGCAGTTAAATGCTGGCCCGGATCATCTCTCACGGATTGAAACAGGAGAGGAGCCGACTAACATTGAAGATGGGTTGCCTGATGCACAATTGTTTAAGGTCGGAGTCGCTGATGGATATTTTGAAGAAATCAATCAGTTTCTGGCGACAGGTATCGCACGAGAGGAATTCACCACTAGTCATAAGAAGCAGTTGGTAGTCAAGGCTGCAGACTTCCAGCTAATCGTCGGAGCACTATACAAGATGGGTGCCGATGAGATATTATGACGGTGTGTCTTGCCACATGAGAAAGAGCAGATCCTTTCAGAAGCACATGTAGGAATGGCTGGAGGGCACTATGGTGGTCATGCGACAACAAGGAAGGTGCTTCAAGCGGGGCTCTGGTGGCCTACACTACACAGTGATGTGATAGATTATGCACGGTCTTGTGATGTCTGTCAAAGAACCGGGAAGCCATCCAGACGGGATGAGATGTCGTTGATGCCTTAGTTGACATTACAGCCATTCGACAAATGGGCAGTGGATTTTGTGGGACCTATCAATCCACCAGGTAAGCGCACTGGTGCTAGGTATATCATCACGGCGACAGATTACTTGACAAGATGGGCGGAAGCTGCACCAGTTATTGATTATTCCACGGCCACAGCTGCGCGGTTTCTTTTTGACAACATTGTCACTCGCTTTGGTTTCCCCAAGATATTTTTGAGCAATCAAGGCAGCCACTTTCTCAATCACACATCAACGCATTGATGGAGGAGTTGCAGATACAGCATAAGAAAAGTACACCCTATCATCCGCAGGCGAATGGCACGGTGGAGGCTTTCAATAAGATATTGAAGCACGCGCTGACAAAGGTGTGCAATGTGAACCACAATGACTAGGATCTAAAAATCCTAGCAGTGTTGTGGGCCTATCGCACCACATGTAAAAGGCTGACAGGGAAAACACCATTCAAGCTAGTATATGGGCAAGAAGAGGTTATGCCTATGGAGTATATCATTTCGAGTTTGTGCATAGCGGCAGCAACCGGTATGGATGCTGCGGCAGCATTAGAGGAACGTTTAACGTAGTTAATCCAGCTGGAGGAAGATCTCTTTATCGTCGATTTCCATCAGGGTGTGTGTTGATGTATATGTAACTTCGGAATGTATTTCACATATATGTATGTTGTATTCCTATAGAGATGGTATTATTCCTCTATAAGGAAGTGTCGTCATATATATTGTAAGTGTCGTAACTTATACTTGATGGGTTATTAGACCACCTTGTTTGGGGTCGGCCCTGTATAAGTCATGTGGGACAAAGGGTTATTAGACCACCCTATTGGGGGTCGGCCATGTGGGTCAAAGGGTTATTAGACCACCCTATTGGGGGTCGGCCCACTCAGCATTATGTTATGTGGTTAAGTTCGAGCCTACATGAGTTAGGTAAAAAGGCAAGTCAAGTCAAGTATAAATAGAGTGCGGGAGGCACTCTATTTACTCACTCACTTCTCACACATGCACTCAAGGAGGAGTGGCGCAATTATGGAGGAGGAGGATCTGCTGCTAGGTTGTGTCTATCTCTTATGGTTGGTTGTATCATTTCTCTATCTATCTCTGAGGAAGTTATTGGGGTTTTTCACCTTTATGGTTTTCCCCAAGTAAATCTTTGTGTCTCTTGTGTGCTTGCATTATTGTCTCCATGATTGATATGCTGTAGATATGCTGTACATGTTGTTCTCTTAGTTAAGATCCTAGATCAAATTGAAGTAAATTCTGAAAATTTAACATGGTATCAGAGCTATCCTGAAAGAAGGCATGATATGGCATGTATGACACTTGTTGCACTTACGATGCTAGGGCTTGATATAGCAAAAACCAGTCGTCGTAGCACTTTCGCTATAAATCCGTTTTGGCGAAGTTTTCGGATCTGAAATTGTTACAGGACGAATATTAAATCTCCAGGTACCTTGTGTCCAAAGGACAACCTCTAATTCGTTGTACTTTGTGATTTATGATCTGTACAATATAGGGTTTCTGCCTCTTCCAGATCTGAGTCAAAATCAGGTGACCTTGGGAAAAAGGTCATAACCAGGGCTAGGAAGCTCCAAATGAAATTTCGTAAAAAGTGACAGGTATTACACAGACTGTACTATCTCAGGAAACTTTTTCAGAGGCCGAAGTTGAACCAGTGACACGTGGCACGTCGTACAAGTTCTCTCTCCTGTATTATCCCATAAACAGGTCACGTTGCGACACTTGGAATAACTCTCTCTCAGAGAGTCCAATTGAGGTCAGACCTGTCAGGATGGAAAGATAACAGGCCGAGCTATCGCAGAAATTTTTTTCAGAGGCCGAAGTTCAAACAGTGACACGTGGCAAGCCGTACAAGTTCGCTCTCCTGTTTTATCCCAAAATAGGTCACGTTGCGACATTTGGCATAACTCTCTCTCAGAAAATCTAATTGAGGTCAGACCTGTTAGGATGGAAAGCTAACAGGTCAGGCTATCTCAGGAAACTTTTTCAGACCCTGTGGATCAAAAATTTCAGAGTTACACCAGAAACAATCAGGTACATATTTCTGTCAAAACAGAATTATTTTTTGGTACCTTCATTCATGGCTTCCGGAATTTAGGGCTTTGGAGAAAGTTGGAATTTTTGTAATCGGAGACCACGGCTGAATGCTACTCATCAAAATAAAAATTTAGAGACCAAGATCATAATTTTTGGTTGGGCAGAAGGCCGGGCTTGATCAGACCCTAGTTCGGGACTTTGATCAGGAAAGTGGAAAATTAGGGCTTCTATAAAAATTGGAATTTTTGAAATCTGTGACCATGGCTGGAAGCTCCTCAGAAAAATAGAAGCTTAGAGCTTTGGATCAAACCTTTTGATTGGGCAGAAGAGTGGGCTTCATCAAACCCCAGTTCAGGGTCACGTCCAGTGAATCCGGAAGTTTCAAAGGCAAAATTGAGGAGTAAAAACTTTGCAGTTTTCAAATTCTGAATATACCAGTTTGATCAGCTCATCAAGGCGCATATTTCTATCCTTTCAGAAGTTTGAAATTCAAAGTTTGAATTTTTGGGGTTTCTCTGACAAACCCATATCCAGCTCCAGGTCCAGTTCTTGCAAATCAAGTGGATTGGGTTAATCCTAGAAGAAGTTGGATTGGTCACCTGCATAAGTGAAGAAGTTCCTGTTTCAGAGGGAGATGAGGCTAAGGCCTTACATAAGAAGATTACAAGCGATCTCGACAGGTATGACTCATCGAGGTATGTTTTGAGATTTGTTCATGATTAAGTTTATGGTATGTTTGTCTTCATGTTATTACGGTTAGTACAATCTTGATTTTAGACTTGTCATATCACCTTAATAAAACTATGAATTCACAATAGAAAATATTCATTGATTAGGGTGTTGACACTTATGATTGTACTAATGCATTATGGTGTTGTATGAGGTTTATGTTGTCTACTAACATGAAAGGTACACCAAGAAAGACAAATCATGTTCTGGTCCAAGAACATATGGTCATGATAACATGAGGACAAAGATTCATCCATTGTCATGGATCTCATAGAAGATCCATTTACGAGGTATGTATAACTTGGTTTTATAATGACTAACCTATGAGATATACAGGTTACTAGCACAAGTCATTGAAGAAGAACAAGAAGACATCATGTGAGTATGTTAGACATAACTAGCTAGCATGCTAATCCAGGTATGTTTTTCCTATATCAAGCTAGAATCCTACCTTGTGTTAGGATCTTATACTATTGTTGATAATGATTATTCATGAAGTCATAGGTTTGAATAATCATGGTTGTATGCATATTATGTTTCTTACCATAATTGATGATATGACTAACCAGAAGAACCATGAAGGTATAGGTTTGAATAATCACAGGTTTTATGCATATTATATCTCTTATCTTGATTGATGATTCAACTAAAGATTCATAGGTTTGAGTAATTATAGGTTTAGACATGTTATGCTTCTTATGATTTGACTAACCATAAGAATCCTACATAAACCTTGAATGATAATGCTTATTATTTCTGTTTGAAATGATCATGACTAATACATGCTTGAGATTATTGTGTTTTAATAGTATGCTAATGAATGTATGATTTTATATGAGATCACAAGGATAACACAATCATGATACTAATAAGCATGCATAGGGACCAAGGATGAATATGAGTTCAAGAACAGGTAATCCAGGAAGCCAAGATCAAGAGGGAGTACACTTCAGTGGTTTATGAAAGGATGCAGATATTCAGAGGGAGTTGACCATCTCTCTACATTCCACAACAGAAAGTTGTAGAAGAAGCTACTGCAAATTAGGACTCCAGCAGCTCCTGCAAGAAAGCGAAGACTCAGAGGGAGTCCACCCAACAAACAAACAAAGATAAGTATTTTAACTATCATTTTTTGCATATGTGCTTGTTTAAATAATAATGTTCAATGATGTATATATTGATGTTCCTAGAATTAGGTTGTGCATTGATGAACAGTATACTACTAATATGCATGGGTAAGTAGCCTATGGCACTGTACAACATTCCATCGCTACTTATCTAGAATAAAACCTCTTTGCTGACATGTTGGGAGTTGTGCACACTCTTAACAATGTTCTAGTAAAGATTGGAAGGCATCTAGAAAGTTACGGGATATGGATAAATGTTGTATTGAAGCATTGGCTAAGATAATTGCATGACTGTATGACATATTTATTTATGTGTAAGAATTTGTTCTGAAAACTATGAGATGTTTTCTAATCATGCAATTTAACTTGTTGTGTAGGAAAGATCGTATGCCATCTCCTGCAAAAGAAGAACTACAACATTTGTTCAAGCAACAAAATTATCTATTGAAGATATTGAAGTTCCCAGGATACGGGAAGAATGCCATGATCCGTCGATCATGAAGTATGATGTTTGGGATGCGGTCCCAAGAGTTGAAGGGAAGTTTGTTATGACTTCCATATGGATCTATCAAGATCAAGCATGCTGCAGATGGCAGCATAGAGAAATATAAAAGTGATGAAATAGAAGATACACTAGATGGATTTCAAGACAGCTTTCTTGAATAGTTGTATGCGGATAACCTGTTTGTTACAGGTGAAGATAGATTGATTGCCGACATGCAGCGGAAGCTTACTGCCGAGTTCGAGATGAAGAACTTGGGGTTGATGCACTATTTGTTTTTGGCATGGAGGTGTGGCAGAGGGATGGAATCTTCCTTGGACAAGGGAAGTATGCAGTAGAGATCCTAAAGAGGTTCGGGATGATGGACTACAAGGCCATGGCCACACCTATGGCATCAAATCTGAAGCTTCTATGTGATGCTTCATCTGAGCCAGTTGATGTCTCTATGTATCGTCAGATGATTGGGTCCTTGATGTACCTGACGAACACGAGACCAGACATTTGCTTTGCTGTGAACACATTGAGCCAGTTCCTGACGGATCCGAGGAGTGTTCACCTGGTTGCTATAAAGCATGTTCTGAGGTACCTGAAGGGTACAGTGGATTATGGGCTCAAGTATGAGGCGAATCAAAATTTTGACCTGCAAGGTTATGTTGATTCAGATTGGGCTGGCAGTGCTGCAGATAGGAAGAGCACATCTGGGTGCTGCTTCAGTATGGAATCAGGTGTGATCTCTTGGTTTAGCAGGAAGCAGTCCTGCGTAGCACTGAGTACAGCTGAGGCAGAGTATGTTGCAGCCTGTTCAGCTAGTTGTGAGGCAGTATGGCTACGAAAGCTACTGTCTGAGCTATTTGATCTCCTGTTGGAGGCTACTGGTATCTTCTGTGATAACCAGAGTTGTGTGAAGCTGTCCGAGAACCCAGTGTTTCATGACAGGTCGAAACACATAGAGATCAAATATCACTATATCAGGGATATGGTGTAGAGAGGAGCTGTGAAGCTCCTATATGTTGCGACAGACGAGCAGATTGCAGATGTGCTGACGAAGCCACTAGCCAGGGTGAAGTTTGAGTACTTCAGAGAGAGGCCTGGCGTTCTTCAGATCGAGGACACTTCGAGGAAGAAGTGATGGACACATTTGCTGAAGCCATTCCAAGCATGTTGGAAGGAGGATCCTTCACATAGCTGTGGATGTAAGCGCTGGATGATGAGCATCAGGATGATGTTCTGGTTTCTGCTTGGATATGATCAGTTGGATCATTTTTATGTATGTATGTACGCATCATGTTGGATGCTGGATATGATCAGTTGGATCATTTTTATGTATGTATGTACGCATCATGTTGATGATGGATATGATCAGTTGGATCATGTGTATGTATTTTGTATATGCATCATGTTGGATGCTTGGACCATGTATCTGTATATGTATCAGGTGGATACATTGTATGATCAGGTGGATCATGTATGGTTATATGTATCATGTATCAGGTGGATACATTGTATGATCATGAGGATCATGTATGATGATATGTATCAGGTAGATACGTGGTATGCATCAGGTGGATGCATTGATGATCAGGTGGATCATGCAGCAGGATGTTGCAGTGATGATCAGGATGATCATGGATGATGAGCTTCAGGATGTTGCTCCAGATGACATGCAGCAGGATGTTGCAGTGATGATCAGGATGATCATGGATGATGAGCTTCAGGATGTTGCTCCAGATGACATGCAGCAGGATGTTGCAGTGATGATCAGGATGATCATGGATGATGAGCTTCAGGATGTTGCTCCAGATGACATGCAGCAGGATGTTGCAGTGATGATCAGGATGATCATGGATGATGAGCTTCAGGATGTTGCTCTAGATGACATGCAGCAGGACGTTGCAGTGATGATGATCAGGACGATCATGAGTACATCAGGATGATGTATGTTGAGTATCAGGTTGATACTCTGTGGCCGTGGATCAGGTTGTGCAGATGAGCATGTCTGGGAGATCCTATAGGTCGGAGTTGTGTACCCGTAACAGCCTGGGATGCTCTTTCGAGACATTGCTCTGGGAGGACATGTAATTTGTGCCCTGGGAGATTTCAGGTCGGAGTTGTGTACCCGTAACATCCTGAGATGCTCTTGCGAGGTTTTGTCCTATGGCATGTAATTTGGGCCCTGGGAGATTTCAGGTCGGAGTTGTGTACCCGTAACATCCTGAGATGCTCTTTCGAGGTTTTGCCATGACCACATGTAATAGCGCCCTGGGAGATTTCAGGTCGGAGTTGTGTACCCGTAACATCCTGAGATGCTCTTGTGAGGTTTTGTGGTGGACCACATGTAATTTGTGCCCTGGGAGATTTCAGGTCGGAGTTGTGTACCCGTAACATCCTGAGATGCTCTTTCGATGTTTTGTGGTGGGGTCACATGTAATAGCGCCCTGGGAGATCCTACAGGTCGGAGTTGTGTACCCGTAACATCCTGGGATGCTCTTTCGAGGTTTTGTGACACACATAATAAGTCCTGAGGATTCCACAGTATGGCCAGTGATGACGAAGACCTGCAGGTGGTGGGCCTACATCCAGTATGAAAAAGGACTGGCTCTGTAGAACTTCCTATGACGAGTAGATTCAGAGATTGATTGAGATAGCAGCAGCAGTGACGATGATGATGACTCGATGACGATTATCCAGTGACAATGATCCAGAGAAGATGACTTGTGCTAGAAGAACTGTGCTAAGAAATACCTTCCTAGTTAAGAGGGAGTGTTGATGTATATGTAACTTCGGAATGTATTTCACATATATGTATGTTGTATTCCTATAGAGATGGTATTATTCCTCTATAAGGAAGTGTCGTCATATATATTGTAAGTGTCGTAACTTATACTTGATGGGTTATTAGACCACCTTGTTTGGGGTCGGCCCTGTATAAGTCATGTGGGACAAAGGGTTATTAGACCACCCTATTGGGGGTCGGCCATGTGGGTCAAAGGGTTATTAGACCACCCTATTGGGGGTCGGCCCACTCAGCATTATGTTATGTGGTTAAGTTTGAGCCTACATGAGTTAGGTAAAAAGGCAAGTCAAGTCAAGTATAAATAGAGTGCGGGAGGCACTCTATTTACTCACTCACTTCTCACACATGCACTCAAGGAGGAGTGGCGCACTTATGGAGGAGGAGGATCTGCTACTAGGTTGTGTCTATCTCTTATGGTTGGTTGTATCATTTCTCTATCTATCTCTGAGGAAGTTATTGGGGTTTTTCACCTTTATGGTTTTCCCCAAGTAAATCTTTGTGTCTCTTGTGTGCTTGCATTATTGTCTCCATGATTGATATGCTGTAGATATGCTGTACATGTTGTTCTCTCAGTTAAGATCCTAGATCAAATTGAAGTAAATTCTGAAAATTTAACAGTGTGGAGAAGGATCGCAAGAAGGCTTGGCATGATCGCCACATCAAGAACAAACAGTTTCAACGGGGTGATTTGGTGTTGTTGTATGACAGCAAGTTTATGAAACATCCAGGAAAATTGTAGATGCATTGGCTTGGTCCGTATCGCATTAGTAGCATCACTTCAGGAGGAGCGGTACAGTTACAGCAGTTGGATGGGGTGATGCTCCTCAAGTTGATTAATGGTAGCAGGTTAAAGCCCTATCGGTTGGGCTTGGAACAGCACGATGCCTGAGTCGCATCGGGTAAAATAAATAAATAACAACAACAAGTGTAGATTGATCGGTGGCAGGGTGGCACACCAATAGGAACAGAATGCGGAAGCAGGGAGGCTTCTACCGCAAATTAGGAGCGGTCCGTGACAAGTGGCAGCGTTGCAACTAGGTCACATCAGAAATCATTATCCCGATGGGACTTTTTCCTTTTGGGTAGATATGATCGTTAGTCGATTCAGATTGTGCCAGAAGAACGCACGTTTGGAATAAGGCATACACCGAGGCAGCATGGCCGATGGCACCTGGAGGGATGGTTTGCATGGTTGGCACGAGGCATCCACCACGACAGCATGGCCAAAGGGTCCGGGGGATGATGCTTCACACATTTTCACACACAGGGCAACAAGCGGGAGTATGATTGCTCCGCCCACCTTAGAAGTCCGGCTAATACTCACACGGAGCAGCAGAATATTATGATTACCATGGAACGTGAGCAGGTGGTGCACAGGATTGCCGAGGCAGATGAACGACTGAATGCGATGTATAAATATAGGAACCCGAGGATAGTAAGAGCACAGAGGTTGTTCCAATTAAGAGGGGTTATGTTACGAGAGGGTCAGGCATCTAGCTAAGTTAGGAATTCCAAGGAGGTTGTGGAAATGATCCATTTCATTTCATGTGGTAGAACACCAGGTGCGTTGAGGGCCCAAACCACGAGTGTACATGAGCGGTTGGAGCAAGCTGTGCCTTGGACACTTAGGGGTTACAAGCATGAAGTCTTATCCGAGATGTCTAGGCAGTTGGTGATGGTTCGAAGTCTCGTGGTCCCTGTGACCACACAAAAGGGGGGGGTCGTAGTCCCTGGGTCCCTGTAACATGTGCTTACTAGTGCGAAACAGATGTGCCAGAATCACTGGCCTGTTTCACACCCTCGCATGCTCGAAAAATTCCTCTCTGTCTACAATCGGTCTCTCAAGACTGGAGGATGAGTTTGCAAGGTCCATGACAGTAAGCCGAGACAAGTCCACTTTTGGGAAAGAAGTACATGATAGCGAGCAGATGATCAGTGTAGCAGAAGGAGTAGGACAACACCACGCGATCCAAACAGCAAGAACAGTTGCAGAACTATAGTTCATCCATAGTAGAGTGAAGGCCACGGAATACACCATGTCCAGTTGACGTGGCTCGAGGGAGAGCCACAAGATTGTGTTGGGGGCCTATTGGCAGGTGATTTGGTAAGGAAGAATTGCAACATCGTTGCTGCTACGACACAATAGAAGAGGTCGTGAAAGGAAGAAGGATGCATTATTTTATGTATTTTTTGAGTCGTTTTACCGCAGAATGCGGGTTTTTGGGTCATTGGACCATATGAGATGTAATTTTGAGCTAATTGTACCGCAGTAGGCAGGTTTTTGGGTCATTTGGACAGTGTCAGTTAGATTTTGGGTCATTTTTCCAGGAGTCGGTTAGGAAGTTGTTAGTAAGTGGACAAGCATTGTAAAGGCGGAAGCCTATATATAGACAGAAAGTTGTAGGTCGTAAAGGAGCTGATATCTCGAAGATGCATTTTTTGCATGTGTTCTGAGACCAAGAGATATCGATGAGATCTGGTTTTGCAGAGATGTTGTATCAAGGTTTTTTTGAATTAATATGACATGACGAAACTGTGTGGTGAAATTCCCTGTGTACCTTTTGTGTTAATGCATGTAGTGATGATTTCTTGCTAAACGTAATCTCTTTATACTTGTCGCGATGAATGTCTCTGATGAATAATGCTATGAATACAATTGATGTTAATCTTAAATGCATAGATCTGTTTAGATGCTGCGATAAGTTGAGTAATTGTGTTGCAATCATCCTCCTTCATTCGACGGAAACATGGTTCCGTCCACTCTCCCTTGATCGCCTCGAGTGAGACCTCATTTGCTCTGCAGGTGTTGCTGGGCAGGGTAAAACCTGTCTGGGCCGGTGCTCAGGGAGATCGCGGTGGGTTGGTGTCGACAGTGATGGGAACCCCTGTCGACTGGGTTTGAGTCAACAATAATGGATCCCTTCCTTTGTTCCTTCGCACCAGTCTTCTACTCTGCTTTGTTGCTGTCCCGAGGTCCACTCTGTTGATCTTCCTGAGACGTCCTTACCCTGTTCGCTGCTCGAACTCTAACCCGATGGATCTTGTAGTTGTCAGTGCCCCCTGACCACTCTGCACAACCTCCTCCTATGGCAACACCTGGCCTGGTCTCAACTACCTTCTTAACTTCCATAACTTCCTCAACAACCCTCAACGGTTGTAGGTAAGTTGCCTTTGAATTCTGTACCTCTCTGACTTTGCTACAGTGGCCAATCTTATCACTATCCTAGACATAACTTGTCGGCTTCACTTAGTCTCCATGGATACCATTCTGCCTCATCCCCCTCGCTTGGCCTTTGACGCTTTCGTCGGTGTCGTTTCTTGACCTTCAACCTTTTCTCTTTTCGATAGCTTCCTGCTCAACTACTTGGTTGCGACTGTCAGTCTCTTTCGTACCAGTGGTCGTTTGCTATCCCCCTAGTCAACCTTCTTCTGTCGATCAACTTTGACTATTTCGATTAGGCCCTGATGCCCCCTGCATCAAAGAGAATCCATCATAATTATTGCAAGGCTACCCAGTGTCTCTTTCTATCGACATGTATGGTCAGCAGGATGTTGAATGACTAGATAACTCCGTGATCTCGAATTTGTGAGGAAAATCTAAAAGAACCATATTTGGTGCATAAAGTTTTTGATAAAGGTCTATGTGAAGCAATACAAAGAGAATGGACATTGACAGAGACAATCAAGAGAATGCACTTAAACTGCTTATCGAGTTACAGTGATGACCAATAGAACTCTACATGCTTGAATTAAATTATCCTTGTAATATTGTTTCGTTTTTAATTCTTTTTGCTTAAGATATTATGTTCCCATAAGCATGCTTTTATCTATTTTGGGAAGGAAAAATATAGTTTTTGTTGGTTCTTCACCTGCATTGCTTTCACTTCCATCCTCGCCAAGGACACATCATTGATCACGTCAACATTCAACAACAAATATACAAGCGCAAGGAAACTCAATCAAATTAATCGAAGGTGAAACTGAAATCAAGGTACTCAAACATCAATTCAACATTCTTTATAAACTTGCAAACAATCAATTTTGTAAGTTTTATAAGTGTCAAAATTGAAAGAAAATTGCATTGTATTTGGGTGCATTCTCGGTTGAGACCAACACCCTTCATTCTTTAGATTTTACATTATTGAGTCTTGTTTGTAAAAGGGAAGAGTTGCAAGAAGCCCTTCATTATTTGAGTAAGTCACATGTTTTCAATGGATAGAATAAACAGTTTGGTAGAGTTACTGAACACTCTACTTCTATCTTTCGTCGACAACACTGTCCTGGTCGACAAGACCACCCTCACTCACATTTGATATTGTGTAAAATATTCACAAGACACACTTTAATTCATACATCTTGAGTCATAGCACCAATAAGAAGAAACACACTATGAAACTGTTCCTCTTCAAAACAATCCTCTTTATGATCCCGTTCAGCTACTTGCACAGAATGACACCACTTTAGAAGCACATAAGCAAATCAGTGGCCCTAGTATAGAAGTAAAATAAAATGAATATGAAGATATGCATACAAAGGTTTTACTTGTTCTTTCCAAACCCATCATCAAACCATGGGAAGAGATCATCCACAACAAGCACATAACCATTCTTGGATACGACAAGGAAGTGATAGTTCACATTCATATTTTCTCCAAGCCTATCCAGTTCCAGAGTGTTGGATTCCTCAATGAGAGTTCATCTTCATCCACTCTAGTTCATATTTCGACATGCCAACACTGTGATCAAGTTGGCCACATGAAAGATCAGTGTTTTGATCGTCATCCTTGCAAGCATTGTGGAAAGCACACCCATTCTTCAGAAAAATGCTTCACTCTGAAGAAACCTACAAGAGAGAAGATTCACTATGGGTGGATTTCTTCTTGGCAATGGTCATCAACAGCCAAGAAGATTTATATGTCATACCACAGAGTTAATTCATGAGTATTCACACATCTTGTAGTTGATACATTCTCTTATCCTCTTATTGTTCTTGATAGGGGGAAATGATAAATAGTCAGAAAAAGGAAAATGAGAACAAGTGAGCCTGTATCAAATCCAGAGCCTTGATCTCACGAAACTCATATTTGTATCCAAAGCCACGGCTAGAGCCATGAATATCCATTTAATAGAACATTGCACCAGATTCTACTAGCCTTTCAGAATGTTCCAAGAACCTTTGATCCTTCAAGCCAAATTCTAGAGTTTTGTTCAGTGTTAAACCACCCACTTAATAGAATACAAACAACTTATGCTAGCCTTTCAGAATGTTCCAGGAACCTCTGATCCTTTGATCCAAGTTTCATAGTTTTTTTTCATCCTTAAACCACCTTCATGGTTCATGATTTGTGGTCATCCAGAACCACAAATTACAACTACTGAGATCTATAAGTTTGTGGTCAGCTTAAAACCACCCATTTGCAGTTGTCCTTCTCTAGTTATTTAGATCTCTTTTCTTGGACTCACATACACCCCTTTGGATTAAGGGGGGAATTGTTGGGAACCTAATCCTTGGTGTGAGGAATATTAATGTGTTATTACCTTCTCATTCATGTGAGAATAAGACTAAGAGTCACAATGAATGGGAAGAGTCGTGAAGGACTCCAAGAGACCACTTGGAAGTTGAAACCCAGGGTCATTTCTCATTGTATTTATATGTACATTGGCTAATGAGAAAATTGTGCTTTCACATCATTTATCTCTCTCTTTGTGATTTATTGTGTATTAGGCTTTGTGTCAAGAAATTTGCCTATTTGCACTAGTGGGAAACCTAACAAGTATTTTATCTACATATGCTTGAAGAGGTGTGGTTCTCTCAACCTTATGTCGATTTCCAGTCAGCTGATGTATTTTGATAGAAGACCTATTGAAAATTTGGGGTTTCTTCCTCAATTTCCTGTTACATTAGGTGGGAAGATTGTCTTAGTCAATTTTATGGTTATGGAGGGCCCATTTGACTTCTATATGCTTCTCGGGTGGGATTATGTATATGCTATGAATGTTCTGGTGTCCACGATCTTTCATGTGATACATTTCCTCACAATTGAAGCATTGTCACAATTGATTAGCTTACATTTGTTGATCATCCTCATTACCTGACTTTAGACCAAGCATCCCCTTTGTTTGTTCCTAGTGTTTAGGTAAAACTACCTTACCACAGGTAAATTATGTGGCCTCATATGCCTCATGTCCAACTACTACTAAGAATAATCCTCTACATTCATGTTCACCTTCTTAGGACTTGGTTTCAACAATTGATGAGGTGATTCGTCCGATGGGAGCATTGGAGCCTATTCTCCACCCTATTGGTCCAAGTGAATGTTTTGATGTAATGTCCCTAACCCCTAACTAAGGCCAAAGGCGCTAATATTAAGACTAAGTTAAGTTTAAGCACAACGGATTTAGACAAATTAATGTTAGGCCAACTAGCCATTCACCCAAATAATTAAAACTTTTAACTCTGGAGTTAGAATTATAACTAAAGTTGCGACATTTAATTAATTACTTAATTACGACCCTTAATTTAGATAATCACAACACTTAATTAACTCTATTAATAATAATTTCCAAAGTGAGAGCTAAAGGTTGTAATCACAACAAGTACATGAATAAGGCATGATAATCATCATCTACAGTGTGAATAAGAACCTACAATCAATCCATGTACTATTGATTTGTAATATTGTTGAAAGCATAGTTTATAAATAACAAAGTATTGTTGTTATTAGTTATTTGCAAATTAGATTAGTGGGCACGAGCAATAGACAAGTTCTAAGTAGTGGGCACGAGCAATAGCCTGTTCCTCAGTGACGGCCCCTCCCATGGCCACGTCTTAAACTACGGTGGGTAAAAGAGACTTCGTGAACCAGTCAGCTAAGAGTTGGTCTGTAATGGAAGCTTTAATGAGACGTCGTCTCCTCCGCCACTCATGGATATGATCAGAGATATGAGTTGTGGTGGTTTGACGGAGTGAAGTCAATAGGCCTGTACCAGTTTCGTAGCATGTGGGTAACTAGAAATGAGTCAGGAAGGACATATCAAGAGAGCGGAAATCGGGAAATGAGTGCAATGGTAATTTAGTATACCACTTGGCAGCTGGGCCGGTGAGGGTCCTTTGAAACAACCTTAGACAGATAGAGTCGTCCATCAAGGAATTCGATGAGCACCATAGGTGGTATGTCATCACATGGTGTTTCGGGTCTTCACTAGGTTTGCCATCAAATTTGGGAATATCAGAGGGTAGCTTGACCAGAATTGGTGGTCAATTATAACCGTGTAGGATGGGGTCATTGGTCAGACGAGACAGGTTGGGTAGGTCCAGAGTAGCCAAGAATGGCAACTGTTGGTTCGGCTACGGATACTGATAGTATTGATATGGCATATATGGGCCACTAGGACCTTGAATCGACTGATTATAAGGTGTTCCCGTCGGGAATAGGCCATAAGGGGGTGGGCCTCCAGGGTTAGGTGGTGGACTGTATGTAGGTTCATCGCCATAATAGGGTGGTCCGCCGCTGGGAGGTGGGGGTCCTCCACCACCGAAATAAAGTGGACCTCCACCAGAAGGTGGAGGTCCTCTGCCATCGTCGGAATAAGGGGGTCCACTACCTCCGCCGCCAGAATAGGGTGGGCCACCGCCTCCAGCACCGGAATAGGGTGGGCCACCACCTCCAAAATGAGGTAGGCCTCCTCCATAAGGTGGGGGTCCACCGCTACCAGAAGGTGGTGGTCCTCCGCTTCCACCACCAAAGTAAGGTGGGCCTCCACTGCCGGAATGGGGTGGTCCTCCACCGCCGGAATGGGGTGGGCCTCCACCACCGGAATGGGGTGGGCCTCCACCTCCGCCAGAAGGTGGAGGTTTGCCCCCTCCGAAGGAGGTGGACCAAACGGTGGTCAGACATGAGGAAAAGTTGGTGGGGTGGTGGGACATGAGGAAAATTTGGCGGGGATCCAATTGGTGCAATGTTAAAATGTCCCCATGGAGTGTATGGGTTTCCGGGATAAGGTATCCTGTGGAGTACGTTTTCGGGATTGAATTGTCCCGATACAGGGTTAAAATAGCCTGGATACGCTTGACTCCATGGTGGTTGAGTTGAGTTGGATGGACCTCCACCATGATGTAATCCCATGGTGGATCCCAAAACGGGTAAGGAGCTACCAAGGGAAAGACCAATTGGTAGTCCTCCACTCGTACTATGGCTGGAAAACACGGGTTTCCCCCCTAGTAACAATGTTTTGACCACTGGTGGATGGTTGACTCATAATGAGTTGTTGACTACTTACTATTGGAGTAACACTACTCGTAATAAAATTAGGAGGTAAAGAGTATCCTCCCCACGATTTTTGGGGTGGGGGAGGGGTGGGTAATGTTCCAGTAGTAGTAGGAGGGGTGTTGGATTGTTGTCCTTCAACATGTTGAGTCATTTGAGGTATGGAATTGGTCTCTTGATTAAGAGGTGTACTCGTAGGAAACGAGGGTTGACCAGGTTCGTAAGTGGTCACGTTATGTGTGGGTGTTTCCGGTGAAACAAGAGATAATGAACGAATCGGGGTATATTGAAACATGGGTGTTTCCAAGATGTCTCTTCTCCGTAAGAGACTCTAGCGCCGAAGTTCGTCACCACGTTGGCTTAGTTGGTCTATGAGTTCATACACTGGAGCCAAACGCTAAGCATGAGGAGCCCAACGAGGGGAGGTTTCAGCCTCTGGATGTAAATCCAGGTGGGCCCATTGTTTCCCTAGAGAGGTGTCCCAAAAGGATGCAGATGGACCAAATGTTGCGGATACAGGGTCATCCGAGGATGGATTTAACCATTATATAGATCCGGGCTCTCTCGCCATCACGCGGTGGAAGGATGTGTCTCGTGAAGGAGATGGTTCCGCCTCTTCAGCCCTTGAGAGGCTAGAGGTTGGTGAACTAGGAGGAAATAAATTCGCTCTAGACTCCATAGTGGAGTTCTCTGCTTCAGGTGACATGACTGTAACTTGTGGATCCATGCTTACCCTCGAAATTACCTCCTGATTAAGGGGATATTCGGGCGGTAAGTTTAAAATTCTGTGGGACCTTCTCAAAGGTTGTTCAGCCAGAACGACCGAACCAGAATTTCTCCTAAGTGTATTCTAAACAAAAGAAAAGCAATCTAGAAAAGATCTAGACAAACTAAGGCCGCAAGCAAACTTATGTGATAGGTGTGGATTCAAAAGTCTGGAACCTCACAGGATTTTCAAGTCTTCGCCACTCACGATATACTCCAAGGTCCAACAGTTATACTCGGCCCAATATTTCATAGCACTAACCAGGGAGGATTAGGACCGTACCCCTGACCATATAACCCAACTACCTGATAGTACGTGCGTAGTAGCTCCCCGAGTGTTGTTCTCGATGTATTGCTCTGCCAAGACGACCAAATGGTTAGCTTAGTTGGTCTCGAGAATCCTAGGAGTGTCTCCCGATATACACAAGGTACGTGGGAGCTCAAATCCATAGTAGTGTTGTCTAATGCACAACCGTACAACAAGATCCTTCCTATATACTACTGAGTACGTGAAGTGTCTTTTGATATACCCTAAGGTACGTGAAAGAGCCTTCAATATACCGGTTGGTACGTGGAAGAAATACAGTGCCCTCGGGATGTAGTGCAGGCAAGTAATGACACCTGCCACATTTTACGACGCCGGAACATGTCCCTAACTTAACACACAAGTTACTAGTAAATTTTAACCTAGTTCTACTGGTAAATTTTATTTGGACGATTAGGTGAATGCATGAGGTGAGTACATAAATGTAAACATAATGCACCCTAACTACATGAAAATGCACTTTTTCTTTTGATGAAATCTATGTAAGGGAAGGAGAAATCGTTTTCCAATGGTCTCACGAAATAGTAAATTTCAACAAATCCCAAATCTACCAAAAATGATGATGAAAGCACCCTTTTCCGTTTTTTAAGCAAAACATAAAAATCAACAACATATCAAATCCAAATCAAAGTACTTTCTTTTTGTCTTTTTCAATTAGAATGGAACTAAATGATGAAAAAGGAGAATCTCTACTTAGAGCACACTAACTCTTCAATTTTCACAATGATAGCCTAAAAGCACATGAAAAACCAAAAATGCATATAACACTTCAAGCTTGGAATCACTTTGCAAAAATTTGACTTCACTTGGATTTTTCAAGAAGATGAGTAACTCATAATTTCAGGAAAAATACAAACAATTAATTTATTTTTCAAACTTTCCAAAGATCAATAGATGATGAATTCCAATGCACGAAGACAATTTTTACAACAATTCTCAAATGAACTTGAAAATGGTAAAAACGAAGCACTTTTGACTTTTCGATGTATATACCAAGACAGAACTTGATAATAATGATGCATTTCAAATGTAAATAGCAAAAAAGAAGAAGAGACTACTTGCAGCACTTTAATCACTCAAAAATTCTCAAAGAAACATGACAAGCACTCCAATGACCTAAAGACGCAAAAAATCACTCAAAAACAGTCAAATGCAAGCAAACACTTAATGACTAAGTTCAAAAATGGTTTGGAAGCGGATCTAGCATGCTGGATAGATCCAGTGAGGTGGTTAGGGAATACAAGAGTGAGTGGATGACCGTGGGGGATTGAAATTTTCCACCACTTCAATCAAACTCTCACTTGACCAAAAGGACCCAAAAATCGATACAAACAAACCAAGCGAAAACAACGTTGAATAAAAGGGCCTCTGCCTAGAAGGTACAGTGCAGAGATGTTTGCTGATCAACCTAAAAACCAAAATTTGGAGAAAAGTAGCCCAAGCATCAAGCTTGAAATCTTGGTGCAGGCTGTGGTTAGGCGCAGAGCGCCTGACGCAGGTTGTAGGCAGGGATAAAGCGCCGGCGGCGCAGACTGTCAGATCAGGAAACGTGTCGATGGCGCAGTATGCTCAAAGAAAAAATGCTCTCTGGATAGACAGGCGAACTGGATGCACTACTCAGGTGCGTCAGGCAAATAACTCAATGCAAATAATGAAAAATCTCCAAACAATGACTAAGTAAATGGACTGAAAATGGTTCAAACAAACCCAAAGAAAGTCAACAAACTCTTAAAGAAAATAATCTAGTGGTGAAAATAGGCTAAGGAGGCAAAGCAATGGCTCATTAAGAAATCAAATAATAACACATTCAAACTTGAAATCAAAACAATGTAATTCCCCAATATGGTCGCCAGATTTGTTATTGGACAATCTACTCGAGCGGACGCGAGCCAGATCTCCCTAGTTCAATGCGAATCTAGAACAAATAGGAACAGAATACAACACTACTTTCCTAGATCAATTAGAGATCGAGTAATTAGATAGCTTACCTTCAGATTTGTAGATCTTTCTCCTCGTTATTGCTCCAAGCTCCGCGGTCGTCAGATCCGTAGCTGCAAGACCTGTCAAAACATGTAGAGACAAAACAAGCAGTAAAACATATCTAAACACTAACTAATCTAAGTAAACAATTAAGGAAGTAAACTATAAACATCATCAACAAAATAGACATTTATGGAAAGAGTTTATATTATTGTATAAAAAATGGCAAATAAAAAGTAGAGAGATGATTACAACCCAAGCCTTAACGCTGTAATCCTCCTCCAACAAGCCAAGCCAAAGCCTCCAAAGGAAATGTGTGCCTCCCAAGAGATGGATAGGGATCACCTAAGATAATTCCACCAGCATGTAAGTGCTATAGACTTCCTCCCTTTGGAATGGAGAGGAGCTTTGTATTCGTAGGACCAAGTGGATAGAGTAGGTTGAGGATCATGGGGAGAGGACTAAGGTATCCTCCCTTGAGGTTAGGGAACCATAGGACAACTCACCTAGGAGTTAGGGATAGGGATCCACCTCATCCAACTTCTATAAATCGCTCGAAAGCCTCCTTTATCCAAATTAACCAATCCCGGCGCAAGCTGCATGAGGGAAACCTGCGCCTGAGAGGGGAAGCGCGGGCTGCACAAAGGCAACCTGAGCCACAGGCGCAGCCTGCCAGAATACATCCTATGCCTGAACTAGTTGGGCACTTTTTGCTCAAAGACAACCTGCGCCGGCCCAACTAGACATTGTGTATAAATGGCATCAACTTGCTCTAAATGACTTCTTGATCATGGAGACTTCAGGGATCAAGGCATTGAGTTGACATGAGACTCACGATGACGATATTTAGGTGTAAGGAAATTTCCCCCAAAGCATGAAGCTGGCAAAACAAGACAGGTGAAGTGATTTGAAAGATGGATGGCAAGGACTTGCTGGCTAGAGGATGCGTACAACTGACTCTGAGATAAAAGTCTCATATGACACACAACATGGCTACCGACCGATACATTGCAGATCCATGGTAGTAAAGACCGACTGAACACAATCATGGCTACTAGACACAATTGTAGATCCATGATGAGATGATAACACAGCCACGACCAATACAAAGTGGATCCGTGTAATATGACTCAAACAATCTTCATTGCAACCTGGGTAAGACATGATTTTCCCAGGGTCTTCAAACCGAACCCGCAATGATACGAATCTATCCATGTGATTGCAATGTTTTGGAGTCGAACATGGTAGAAACCACTTGATTACTGGTCATTGATGTATACCGTTAACAAGTGCGAGGGAAATCACCATTAATGTCGATGACCCCCAAGGAATCGCAGTACATATCACCGAGCGTGAATCAATGAGTTGAATTCGAACGCCTGATAGAATCTTTCAATCAAGAGACGATGATGTAAACTCATGTTGAAAGCGAGGTAACCTGCCATTAAGGCATGCATGCCCAAGGTACTTGAATGGTTTCTAGATTCAATCCCCTGATGATGTGTTGAAGTCGACAAGGATGAATCTGTCGAAGGAGGTCCATGATGAATCCCCCATCAACGACACGAAACTCGATAATAGATGTTTGGAGTGGATTAGATGGTAGAGTAATGTGCAAGACTGACTCATGGTAGACCAACATGATGGAAGGTGTACTGACTACAGATGATGAGTAATGAACATCTCTTGAACATGGGCGGGGCATGACTTGGCAGTATTGACATGACGAGAATGACACCAATCCCCAATGTGACTGATAGTGGAAGCATTCTTTGTATGAACCAAAGGAGTGACAAGACTCGTGAAATTAGGAGGACTCGAAGACAAACATATTATCCAAGTATGAAATGCAAATGCAAATGAGTGCCATGTTCAAGAGCAACTATCTACTGCCGTAAATTATAGTGTAACACAAAATCTTTCCTTTTTCCCCATCATGACTGATGAGTGCCTCATGTGTTTTTTAACGAGCTTGAGGAGGGTAAACAGATGCTCGGTATAGCTCATCCCATGGATGAGTCCAATCCCAAATGTTTTACGAACCTAGGAAAGGAGGGGTTCATCCCATGACGGGCCCTTCAATGTTGAATTTTAACGAGTCCAAAGAAGGTAAACTCGGTGTCATTTCATGTTTAGAGAGTCTGAAAAGAACTAAAGAAGACTCCAAAGGTCCTTTTTCGTAAAGTTACCCTCTTCGCCCGGAAAAGGGTAAAACAATGCGAGAGAGGACTCTTCCAGTCATGATTGGCTGGAGTATTCCTTTTTCGTAAATAGTGCCTCCTGGTCCGACAAAGGGGTAAACTATCACTAGGAAGACGATCATTCAAATACTTTTACAAGCGTGAACGCATCAAGTTCGCTTGGCGAAATGGAGATACAAAGTGTAGGAGCAGGCCAATTCCCCGACAATGGAGTGCTACCTCAACTCTACAATCATCTTTGACAGTTTTTACAACTTTCTCGACACAAAATCTCCTAGGAGAATTATAAAAACGTAAACTTCCCAAGAAACTTCAGACATGGACTTGTACATATATTTCCCAAGAAACTACAGACAAATACTTATACATATAGACAACGACAGTGAACTGAAAGCTGGAACGACTTATGCGAAATACATAGCTCCAAAAACATGAGGAAATACACAACCTGACATAAAAGAAGTTCAAAAAAAAAAGCCTAAGAAGGCACCGAGACTGCAAACTAATGAGCTGCTTTGTTGCCTCTACAATTGCCGCCCTGGTTCTGCATTTCCTGTTTCAGGTCCCAAATCTCAGCTCTCATACAGTCAACCTTTCCCTCTATAATTCTGGCAGTGCAATGGACCGCCCTGATTTGGGCGTCCAGATTAACCGAGCAGGGGCATCCATTTTCCATAACAACGACCAGGCTATCCACCTTCTCACTAAGTCTACTACTGCTTTCCTGGGCCTCCAGACAAGTTGCCTAATCTAGGGTTATCATATGCTGTAGGTCTTTTTTGAGTTCGTAATTCTTAGTTGTCAGCATGCGAACATGGGAATCGAGAATTGCCAAGTGTTCCTAGACCACATTTCCCTGCTTCTCACCAAAGCAACCACCACCAAAGTCCTGCTTCTCACCAGAGCAACCACCACCGAACAGAGAACCATGAGAACCACCATCCACGATCTCGCTGTGCTGCGTGTAGGTCGTGCCTCCCTGACCCCCAAACACTAAAGGGAATCATTTCCTGAAAATTAGCAATGCAGTTCCTCCATGGCGAGGAATGGTCTTCTTGCAGAGGCGACAGTTGGAGGTATTTCCTAAATCTGCCATCTTCGCAGGCTCTGAATGACACCAACCTTCCCGACACCCTGTCTTAAATAGCCATAAGTCTCAAGTACCTCCCAGATTAATTATGTGCATATCGCCCATGTGGAGGCCATGTGAAGCAAACTAGCGACCTTCCCTTTGATCGAGGCTCCATCATGGGTTTATAACATTAACATAAAGATTAAAATCGATCATTTAGTGCAAGTCATGAATTGTGTTGAGAATAGGAGTAGTAATTCCAGGACTCCATCCCGAGAGTAGTCGATTCTCAAAGTCTAAAAACATATTGATTCTTTCCCGAATGTTGGGATTAGATGAGTCAAGGGATCCAAACCTTTCCTATTCCCTTGTGATTGCTGACAATAACTCCACGATCAAGTCTTGCTCCATTGTTCGCCATCACATCAGCCTCTTGATTGTTGGATCTCAGGATGTGAAGGAAATTAATAGTTTTAAATTCGCTAACAAGACACTTAAGAAGACTGTGTACTTTAGACTCAGGCTTCTTTCTATTAATGATCAGATTCCTAGCATCCCTGATAACCAACATAGAGTCACCACACACAACTAAATCGGTGAGGCCTTCCTCCCTTGTAATATCCAGACCTTTTGTTAAAGCTAACCATTCTGCACTGTTGTTTGACCTTCTTCCTATTCCCCAAGCGTAGTCTTTCATCTTGCTTCCGTCAGAGTCGAAGAGTACTCCACCCGCACCTGCCAGCCCAGGGTTGCCTTTCGAGGCGCCGTAGAAGAAGAGGGTATTGCACCCAATATTGTTTTTCCATCTCTGAAACTCCTCTGCGCTCATCCTGATATGCCAATTTTGAATTATGGGGTGCCTTGGTGGAGGAGCCAAAAAAAGGGAGGGGTTTGGAAATAATAATTCTGAGGCCTAGATTTTTTCTTCAACAACCAGGGGTTCCTTGTTGGTATTCTTCAAGCCTTGCACTAGTAAAGCTTCCAACCAAAGAGCTTTAGCCGAGGCTAGGACTCTATCAGGGGTGGAGCAAGTCCCTTCAAAAATCTCCTTATCCCTGGTTGTCCACAACTTCCAACAAATAAATTTTGGTAAGGCTTCCCAAGCTCTCTTGAAATCAGGCTTGTTGCAGAGAGAACCCATGTAGTAATCCTTCCAGCAGGTGAAGAGATCGTTCTAGTTGGTTGGAAAAGTCACCACAAAGTTTAGGTGGATATATGCTCTATGCCAAACTTCCTGGGCAAATTTACATTCCAAGAACAGATGCTCAACTGTTTCTTTAGAGGCTTTACAGAGAATACATCTCGCAGGACCCTCAATCCCTCTTTTTTTGAGGTTCTCTACAGTGAGGATTTTACGGTGAGCAAGTGTCCAATTGAAGGAATTTATTTTAGGAAGTCCATCTTTGCTCCACACTTTAGCCCATTGTTTGTCCTGAATGATGTTGTTGATGTCCGTCATCCGATAGCCGGCCTTGACTGTATACAATCCCAACTTACTCCATCCTTGTCTATCATTCAGGTGCTGATGTACTAAGGCTGCTCCATGTAGAAGATTAAGGAGAGTATTGAAATCGGCTTGAAGGTGTCTCGGGATCTCCAGATCAAGCCAACCCACCCATCTTCCTTTGTCGTTCCACGCAAAGAGGTCATACAACGTAGAGATATTGGCATGATCCATCCACGTTTTTCAATCGATGAAGTTCTAGAGAAAGTTGACAGGGGATCTCGAGTCTGGTCCTAACTTATCAACCCAGAGATTGATTTTCTTACCATTGCCAGGGATCCAATATAAATTCTATTGCAGGATGGGCACCGCCTTTTTACAGAGGATCCAAGTGGGAGTCCTGTTTTTAGACTGATCAATTCTCTCCACACATCGCTTTCTGTCCCCATGCATATATTTCTTTCGAATGATCTCTTTCCACCATGTTTTTTTTCCCGTGACAACTCTCCAGAGGATTTTAGCACCTAAGGCGAGATTCATAAGCATGGGATCTCTTATTCTGGCTCCTCCAATGATTTTTTACCTACAGACTTTCTCCCAGCTCATTAAATGGAACTTCTTTGTTCCATTGGACTTCCCTCCTTGCCACATAAATCTTCTGAGCTCTTTTGTTACTTTTTGGATAACACTCTTAGGGGCTAAAGAGATAGAACTGAGGTATATAGGGTAGGTAGAAAGAACAGAGTTAATCATAACTAGTTTACTAGCCAAATTGAGCCACCTGAATCCCCACGAGGAAATTTTTGCTTTAATCTTATCTATCAGGCCCTGCCAATTCGCTACCTTTTACTTCCCTTTGAAAATTGGGATTCCTAGATAAATAAAAGAGTTCCAAGAGGGACAACAATAAAAACCAAGGATCCGAGCAATTATGGCTAACGTTCCTTTTGAGCAATTCTAGCCATAGATTTTGGATTTCCTTGAGTTTACTTTACCATCAGTAGCATTGAGAAAGGTTGTCAATGCACCTTTGAATCTCTCTGTTATGATTGAAGATGCTCCTCCACGCAAAATAGTATCGTCCGCGAACTGAGCGTGGTTGACTACCCTAACTCCTCTCACGATCCTCAAACCTTTTAACTCCCCCGATCCTTGCAGTTGCTGTAGCTTCCGACTCAGGGATTCAACCACCAAAAGATAGAGAAAGGGAGACATGGGGAATCCTTGTCTTAGGCCTCTGGTGGCTTGAAAGAAGTTTGTAGGCCTGCCATTTACAAGTGGGGCTATCCAAGGCTTGCTTATGCAAGCTTTCACCCATCTGACGAATCTACTGGAAAAACCAAATTTGTTCATTACTTCAAATAAGAAGAAATGGTTCACTCTGTCGAAAGCATTTGCCATGTCCAACTTAACAACCATCCCCTGTTGTTTTCTTTCCATGCTAGAGTGTATAGCCTCCTGTACAATGATAATATTATCAAGAATTTGACGACCAACAATGAAACCTCCTTGGGATTTTGAGATAATCTTGCCCATTACATTTTTCATTCGCGTGGCTATAATTTTCGAAAGAATCTTGTAGGAAGTGTTGCAGAGAGAGATAGGCCTAAATATATCTATAGAATTTGAGTTGCTCTCTTTCGGGATGAGTGCCAGAAATGAGGAGTTGGTGGCTCCATCGATTTTATCCTTCTTTCTAGTCCAATTTAACATTCTTTTTAAAACCTCTTTTATAATGCCCCAGGTAGCTTTGTAGAAATTAATGGTAAATCCATCTGGACCAGGGGCTTTGTCCAGATGAAGAGACCATATAGCATCTCTAATTTCGTACTCAAGAATTGGCTTATCAAGTTCTTGATTTTCAAATTAAGTGATGAGAGAAGGTATACCTGACAACAGATCAGCCTGTGCTTCTGGATAGCAATCGTTGATATCAATGAAGAGCTCCTGAAAATGCTCCAAAGCATGAGAATTTAACTCCTCCTGACCGGTGATACAGTTCCCATTGTTGTCTTTCAGTTCTTTGATTGAGTTGTAACTGAGCCACACTTTTGTTTGTTTGTGGATATACTCAGTATTACCGTCCTCCCTTTGAGCCATGTATGCCTGGATTTGATTCTCCAAACTTCCTCCTCATGCCTAGCAGCACTAAGGATCCTTATATTCAGATCCTTTTCTTTATTTAAATTGGTGGTAGTGATCTCACTCTCCTCCATACTGAGATGAAGAGAAGCAAGTTCCGATTGGAGCTTGCGCTTGGTAGTACCCAGATTTTTATACTTTGTTTTGGTCCAAAATTTTAAGGCAGCGCGCACAACCCAGAGTTTACATTCCCAAATGTAACTAGGTGAACCGTGAAAGATGGACTCCCAAGCATTGTGAATTATATTTAAAAGGTCCCCATCTTGCAGCCATAATGGATTGAAACGAAACAGAATTGGTCCGAGATTGACTGGGGCAGAAATCGTCAGACAAATGGGCTTGTGGTCGGAAGCAGCCGAGGGAAGAGCGGACACAATAAGAAGAAAGTCTTTAAGGAGGAAGGAGGAGCTAACCAGAAACCTATCCAATCTAGCAGCTATGTGTCCTGAGCCTGCCCTTCTATTACTCCAGGTAAACTTTCCATTTTTCATCTCAATGTCCAGCAGATCAAGATCATAAATTAGATCCTCCAAATTTTCCCCATAGGGATCCCTGACCCTTGAGCCACCACGTTTTTCCTGCTGGTTTTTTGTGGTGTTGAAGTCCCCTGCAATAATCACATATTTTCCTTGTAGATCGTCTTTTAACTTGGACAGATCATCCTAGAAGAGGTCTCTGTCTCTATAGTGTGTTGGTCCATAAACATTGCAAATATACGTTGAATGTTGACTGTATTTTTCATGGATTTCAAGTAAAATCCAGTCCTGAATTTCTTTGGAAGATTTTATCAGGAGATTGCTAGAGAGAAATGTAACAATTCCCCCAGAGGCTCCCTTAGAGCTTTGGGCTTTTCCATGGCAGTCCTTCCAAAAGTGACGTGAGAGAGCTAAGGCCTCCATGTCTTGCATATTTGTCTCCTGGAGCAGTAATAAGTCTGGTTTTTCCTATTTTAACATATCCCTTAGTGCTTCTACTTTGCTAAATCCCCCCAGACCCCTACAATTCCAGGAGACAACTTTCATCACTTCTTGTTAGATTGAGACCCTGCTCGAGGCCTGCCATCCAATTTTTCCCCTCCATGGTTTTTGTTGATTTGAAGTAGCTTAGTTTCTTCTATGATTTTTTGCCTTCCCAATTCTAGTTCCCTTTCTACTTCTTGCTCCTGAAGATATCTTTGCGTTTTTCTTCCCCTCATATTTGGAATTAGGAGAACATCCTGTGAGTCTAGTGTCTCCTGAGACGACGAGTTTTTCGGGGAGAATATTTGTGGCACACCATTACTTTTTTTTACCCTATCTGCCCAAGTGCCTCCAGGGGTCGACGATCCTTCCATAACCGCATCTGTCAGTTCCTTGTGAGGTGAAGAGTTGGGGGATTCGATAGAGATGTGTGCTGTCGCTGCTTCGGATTCTATCTCTGCATTAACTTGTGAGGGTATTTCCCCTTCCTCCATGGACAGAGTTTGAAATTGGTTGTTGGTAGTTTCTTCTTTCTCATTCTGCCCATTTTCATTATTTTTCTCTGGATGATGTCCAGTTGCTGCGAAAGTTGGCTGAGGAGTTTTCCTCCCCCTCTTTGCTTGTTTCCATCCTTCTTCATGATTCTGTTCCTGGGATTCTTGTGCTGCTTTTGGGAAATTCTTAACGAAATGACCATACTCGTGACACTTCTTGCATTTAAAGGGCAGTTGTTCGTAGTCAACTTTCTACATGTGTTCCCAACCCTCCATTTGTAAATTTACAACCTCCGGCAGGCCTTTTTCTAGGTCAAATTCCACACAAATTCAAGCACAAGAGAATAGCGGCCCTTTGGGCTAAGCTTTTTCAATGTAAATGCCAAGGGCGTTGCCGATTGCCTGCAAAGTTTCATCATTCCAACAATGAAGTGGAAGATGGGGTAGACGGACCCAAACAGGTACTGCAGAGGGGACATCTCTTTTCGGATCAAACGACAGGCTCCAGCGGTTTAGATAAAGGCCACGAGTACCTAGGAAATAAGGTCCGCTTCGAAAAATTAGATCGCTATCTACCTTGTGCTCAAATAAAAAGGTGAAGAAGGCCTTACCACAAAAACAGTGCCGCAGACCCCCGAAGATCGAGGGCATCCAATTCTTGTTAATCCAGGCGTTCATGGTTTTGGGTTAAGGCCAAATACCAGTGAACTGACCTATCAAGCCTCTCTCATTTAGAGCTAGGGCTTTCATGCATGAAGCTGCGGACGTGATCTGGATCCGAGGGGCGGTCGTGCGTTTTACAAAGGCCTCATTGGTGGAGGGTGCAGTCGACGGCGGCGGAGTTGAAGCAACCAACACCCTAAATGCATCATCGAGATGGCGCCAGCTTTCTTCCGGGGTCGGCTCCAGAGGAGGGTCCATCGAGGCGCCCTCAGGGGCATGAAGCCCAAGCACCTGTGACCAACAAACAGGTCGACGCAGGTGAACCCTGGCAGGAAGCCCTAGCGGCAGCCAGAGTGCAACTCGATTTACTTTTTTGTCAAAATATTGATACAATAGTGTTTTGCTAAAGATTGTAAAAGTGTAAAGTTGATAAGAAGATACGAAGGAACCATAATCAACTCACGACCCGGGATGGGTTTTTTTGTAACTATATGTACAATTTGTTTCAATTAGTAATATAATTTCTATCTCTTATTCACAAAAAAAAGCAATGAACTTGTCCCTCTTGTGATGAACTCATCATCTTAGATAGAAGCACAAGCCTTCACATTGAATACTTTTCAGACTCTATTATAAGCTAAAGACTTTACACGTTATGGCTTCTTTGGATGAACATATTGACATTTTGAGCTATCTCCATTCACCATACTTGCTTGGATTGATTGGGTACTACATGGACCATGATCACAGACTCTTAGTGTACGTGTTCATGCCCAATGTAAACCTTAAAGAGCAACTTGAAACTTGAAAATTATGTATAGTGAGTATTATGGATATTCTTTTGAATCTATCTTGGCTTTACAGATGAAGCTTAATGATGAAATCCGTACTTTATAATAGTCTAGCTTTTAGATACACACAAGCCATGCCATCGAGTGATAATCTATTGCAAGGCCATGTCTTTACAAGCTTCATCCCTTCTTTTTCTCAGACACAACAAAAAATGATCAAGTTTTTTCCCAAAAGTCTTTAATCCATTCAATATTGTGGGTTCAAATAGATTTTGGGTTTTCAAATTTGTGAGTTCAGTGGTAGATACAATAGATATTGTTTTGAATCCATCTTGGGTTTTAGGATGAACTTAGTGACAAAAATATGCATCATACAATAGTCATCATAAAAAAAAAGGTTTCCTACACCATGAAAGGTATGCAGTTCACTATTTGCAAGTATCCATTACCACCAAATATGCATAAAAGGTACACACATTGAGTTAATGGTGGTACTAGTGCACAACTCTCCACATTGTCCTCGTCACTCCACAGAAAACAAAAACCACTCCTCCATTGAGAATGACAACACTGGAAAGTCATATTTTGTTGGTTGCATTATACAAACACTAATAGTAACCACAAACACCATAAACCCTCCTTTGCTATTGATTTCTTCGATAGATGTCACAACCGTCAACATAATTGCATCAACGGTACATGGATCCCTTTAAATTACACAAAGGAGATGAAGTTTATAGACGGACAATCAGTAACGATAATTCACAATAAAATTTCAACCACATTTATGAGTGCCTTCACCAAGCATTCCATCAATACAAAAAACATCCCCTGTTTGGAAAATGACCTATAATATTAACTAGAAACTTAGGTTAATAACCACATGTAAATGACATATCCTTAAACACCAATGAACCTATGTAGAATGGATGAGTTTTCTTTTTTAAAAATGCCTATATACTTTCATCTTTTAAAATTAACTATTTCATATATATATATGAATTTTAAGTATTTGTTTTTTAATTTTATTTCAAGACAACAATGAACCTATGTAGAATGGATGAGTTTTCTTTTTTAAAAATGTCTATATACTTTCATTTTTAAAAATTAACTATTTCATATATATAAATTTTAAGTATTTTTTTTAAATTTTATTTCAAAATAAATATATTGATATACTCATTATAAGTTCAACATATCTTGTATCATCTGAATAAAATTTGAATAGAAAACATAACACTTTATCGTACTGTCAATAAAACTAAATCCAATCAAGTATGGTATACTTTTATACTTCTTTTCTTTACTATCATGATCAAAATATAAAATATATTTTAACATTAAGCGAACAACACTGCATTAATTAATTAATATTGCTGTACATCTGATCCAAGGCCGATAATAGATATCCCTGCAGCAGCAACAATATCCAATAGTCGATATCCTCCAACAGCAAAAAATAATTAATGCATAGGGTGCTTATTGATAGAGGGTACGGTGTGCCTTTGCACCTTCGGGATAATTGTAGCGTATTTCTTGGTTCTAATTCAAGGATAGGGTTGTTTTGTCATGTTCGCACAATTGACCAATTAAAACACGTAGTAACGCACACAAGCTGTTATGTAATTTCTTTAAATTGTATTTTCATTCGGTTTCTGTTATTTTTATTTTATAGTTGCAGAACAACATCTGGTTTTAGCTACCAATATCCTGTGAGCAGAGCATCAGGTTACTTTTGAAATAAACCGATTCCCAATAAAGAGATTGACCCGAATAAAATTAATTGGCGGGCCTAAACCTGATAAAAGCGGTGAGGCACCATCCGAGAGGGCACGACGAAAGCAAATACACAATAAAAGTCACCTCGGCGTGGATCTACTGTACTCCCCTCGACAAACCCTGGAATATATAATTCTTTAACTTCGCCAGTCAGCATTTTATTTTAAGTCGTCCGGACAAAGAGAAAATGCAGAAAGGAATAATTTTGTGATCCATGGAACTGCAAGGAGCTTTAATTATTCTAATCGAAATTACTATCTGTAGGGTTAAGAAATGGCGCATTGCGTGGTAGGAAAAATGCTGGATTGCGGTTTAATGATTTCGTGTTTACATGGATTCAGAGCTTCATTTCTCTGTGCGAAAAGCTTTAAAAACGCTTGTCCGCTAAAGGCCGTAATTCGTCTGCCAAGGAAGCAATGCCGGCGCTTTGCCCTTCCCGTTCATTTGCGGAGAAGATCGGTTTTTGCGGTCAATTCTTCTTCTTCTGGCTCTGAATTTGAGATAATCTCCACCAGAGGTATGTATTGTTTCCGCCGCCATATTTACAGCATATCTTTACAATACTTTTGCTGAATTGTTAAATCTTTAGAATGCTTTTGCCAAATCTTTACAATACTTTAAATCTTTAAAACGCTGTTGCTGAATCTTGGCTGCGGTTACTGAAATTACTGTAATTTAAAGGATTTGTTGTGTGAATCGGTGAAGACTGGCCTCCTTTGGTTTGTTTCTTTGACTTTTATATTGCTATCGCATTGGTCTTCCGGACTTTAAAGTTTAATGTACCACTGTTTAATTTGATTCCCTAATTTATAGGACTCATTATTTTTTTCTTTTGCTTTATATTTTATTTTATTTTTGTCTTTCACAAAACGGATACATCAACTTTCCAGGAAAGTTTATCCGATCTTATGATCCGACTCTGTCACACTGTTGAGTGATGGAGGATGTCCGTCACTTGCTTGCAATTTCCGTCTTAATTTTGATTTTATTTTACGGCAATTGCTCCTTACATGCGCAGCCTTTGAATATTTCGGCAGAGTTTTCAGATGGAAGCATTATGTTTCACTTTGGCATCCCTGAACGAACCGCGGAGGTGGAACAGCTTTGTTCGAATCGGCAGCCGTCGCCCGCATTAGCAGAAGTTGATTTGCAAGCGGATGCTAGCGCAATTAACGGTAATTTTGTCATGGATTCAGGATCGGGGGTTTTCGAGGATTCTTGCGAGTCACAGGCGAGTAAAACTGAGGAAGCTTCTGTTAATAAAAATCAAATGTTGTTAGAGAAAGAGGATGTCACTAGCGGCTTTAGTACTACAAAGAAAATGAAGATGTCCGAGGAAGACGTAGGCAGGGTCACAACAATTGCAGTTAAAAATTCCGGGGATGAAACGGAATTTGGTGAAATTAATGAGAAGTTAAAGGAGGATAGGGTTACTGTTGCTTTTGCAAGGTCAAAGGAAAATAATGGGGTTTCTGGTGAAATTGGAAGTGGAGCTGTGAGCAACACGGAAACAAATTTACGAGGTGAAACCCGTGAATTTCTATCGAGCGATGTGATAAACTCAGAGGAGAGTGGCGGATCTATCAGCAATGCAAAAGAGACTGGGGCAGTTAACACAATGCTCGAACCTGCGGACAAATTTGCAGAAAATTTGGTTGGACCTGATGCCAATGCGGAGATAAAGTTGAATGATGCGGTGCTTGAGAGCATCGAGAAAATCGGAGGACGGTCTTGTGATGAGAACAGTGCAAAGGAAGCTTCTGAACAGGTCAGTATAACTCAGTTTGTTTTCCTTTTTTATTTGCCTAGCATGCTGCCTAAGGATAGTTTGCAGCGCTGATAAATAATGAGCTTTTGCCTTTTAGAATACTTATTTTTATGTAAGAGTAAAGTGTTTGGTTTTAGAATTCTCCACCTATCATGTAAATATTTGATTTTCATTTTTTAAAATTAGTTTTAAGATTTAAATAGAAAAATGTGGCCAATTTTTTCAAATAAAATTATTTTATGTTACAGAAATTTCATTTCTAATTAGCATTTTTTTTTCAGTTGCACATCATAAACTCCATTTAATTGGCTTTCAAAGAATGCAAATCATTGAAAACTTTGTACACAAATTCTGAATCACCTTGTCTAAACTTCAATCTATAATAGAATTTTGCATTGTGAATTATGTTATAAAAAATATAAAATAGAACCAAACAACAATTACAGTAGAACAAAAGATTTACATAGAAACCCTGTTGTGTGCAGGTAAAATCATGGGGCAATGGCAGCTTCGATATTTTATTATTACTTGACAAAAAACTTACAATGCTCTTTTCTCTTGTGATACAATGCCAGGGGTCACTCCCCTTTTATACAATAGACATGAGGGTCCCATAAAGAACTAAAATACACTAGAAAGGGTCTAGAATTTTTGAGACTTTTATTATTACTCTTTTTGTTTTAAAAAACTAGGTAAATCCAAAGCTACTATTTGGGACACAAATGATAATATGTAGTTTTGTAGCTGATCTGGTTTCGTTGGTGGCAGACCAGGCCAAAACTCCTACATACGTTTCAGTTAGCTTAATATATTTTTCCTATGTTGCCAGGGTATGCGTACTCAGTGTTAGGGTGCACGCATCCCCACCCCGGATACATGTACCTGTGTACCCAAAACAGGGTCAGGTTCTTTTGGGTTACAAAAGAAGTGTGCAAAAGGTTAGCGATACTAATGTAGCTAAACAACTAGATTGATTAAAATAAAAGAGGGAAAGCAATAAACTTCAGAGAATATCGAGACACTTTAATTATTATGTGAAAGGTTATATATCGATAACATAATAACCGACATAAAGAAAATTTTTCATTCACCAAACTAGTTTTGACCAAAACACAGTCTCATCAATGATAAAAAATGAGTCTTTACAATGTAGTCCTTATAAGGACTGCCTTGAGGCACAAGATTAGTGGAATCCCAACAAACAGGAAACCCTAACAATTGACACGGTCCAACTAGTTATGCCAGCTAACAATAACGGTACACCGGAGAAAATGGTGCACAGAATTCAAGGCACCAATGGTCCATGACTAGAGGCACACATTTTTGTCTCGGGGGGGGGGGAACCCCTGGGCGGGGGACTTGTCGGTCCCCCCTGCCACCCCCCTAGGCACAACTGATGCAACGAAGGGAAGATTTTGGCCTCAAAACATGCCGAAAAAATTCCAAAAATTCAAGGCTAAAGTTCTTAAAGAGTGCTGCTCATGATGAAGGTTCCCAGCTTCCACGGATTCCTCCAACAAATCAAAGGTTTGGGAACGTGCTTAAACAAAGGGTGACGCTGGAAAAATCCATGCAGTTTAGGGTTAGGGTGCCCCCAAGGTTCAAAGCTTTGGTAGATTCGCAAAAATCCAACTTCAACACTAGCGGGGTCCTCTTGACACCAGAAAGCTGAATGGTCATCCGCACAGACTTGTTGCAGTAATACATCCCTTTGATTCCAATTGACTTGTGAGAAGCAGGCCTGAAGAAAATCAGGTGGGTAACCTCTGGCTTTGAGTCGTAGATAAAATAACCTCCTCAGCTTGAGAAAACCAGACTGATAGCTTTCTCTAAGCAAACATCTTTTCAATTCATTGAGGACATAAGTAGTTTTCTGATGTTGAGGATGCCATGAAGAAAAAGGAACATATTTGTTAATTTTTGGTAGAGTTAGGGTTTTATGCAGAAGAATAAAAATCAATATACTTTAATGCAAAATTACATTTAATAAACAAGTACTGAAACTAAATAGTACAATAGTAGCGAAACATAATTTTCATCTCTTTCAACTTTTCCACTTTAACACTACCAGTTGGGAACTTGGGTCACTGTGCTAAAGTAATCTTCAGTAACATGTAATTACTAACAGTAGTTAATCAACATTAACATAAGTAAAGAAGACAAGTTTAGGGTACTTACCTGGAATGTAGAACCTTCCTGTTTTATACTCAGAAAAATTACTTTCAGACAAAGCTGCGCCTCTCAGAGGCCAACCACTACTAGGAACCAACTGACCCTACTAAAGGGTAAGTACAAACCAGAGAGAGAGATGACTGGGCTGAGGTAAAACCAAAAAGGTCAAAGACAGTCAGAAACACAGTACCAAGACTTAATACAAGAGAAGTGAACACAAGTAACATACCAGATCTGAACACAAGTAACATACCAGATCTGACCTTAAATAAGTCTTAACACAGAGGAACAGACCTCAACAAGGTCTTAGTACAAAAAACCAAACCAAAACAGGTCTCAGCAATCTGGATCAGGTTTAGGGCACTTCATAAAACAAAGAGCAGACCCCAACAGCGATGGCCTCCAAGGAAATACTCAGATCAGTTCTAGAACAAATTGGTTGATCACTATAAAAAGGTAGATCAGATCCCAAGGCTCACGGCCTCCACCAATTTAGATTTTCAGGCTTCACGGCCTTCACAAAAACTACAACCAGCAGACTGAGAATAAACTCAAAAGCCTTACAGCCTCCACCAATAGTTGGATCTAGAAGATGGGTAATGGAGTCTCTTTCCTGATGCACCAGTGGAATCGAGTGTCTTGATCGGATCTATTGGATGGAGTATAGAGCTAACATGCTCGCCACATCCTCCAGCTTAAGCAACCTGCAGAATCACAACAAAACTAGCAAAGAGGATTAAAAGCATATGTGTAAATGAACAACATAAAACTTGAGAAATAATAGATTCAAACAAGAAATCATATTACTTCTAGCATTCTAATATCATCGACAGAAGTAAGCAACCTATAAAGCATTACTCACTATTCCTTATGAAAGATAACTTCTCTTTAAAGGACAAATGGATCCCAACAATTTCAAGCATGAAATAGACAAGATACAGGTTACCTCATGTTATCAAAGCACACCAAATCCAACCAAGGACAACAACAGGGTAAGCCTCCAAAGCCTTCTTATTGACTCAATACACAATATTACAATATGATGCCAGCAGAGGTTTCACCTTCTGATGGATACAATGGAGGCAAGCTCCTCAATTTATATCAAATGGCAAGCCCTGGGGTGCCAAAACCCTAAGGAGACAAAATTCCTTGATTGTAGAGCAAGTCACCTTAATTGTAGCGCAAGCAAAGCTCATAGCCAATGAATGCATTCACCACACTTGGACAAAAACTCCTCGAAATGGAAGCTGCCCACATCTGAAGCTCACGCGTGAGGATGAGGATGAGTGAGTTTCCATGCTTTCGAAAGCTTTATGCTGAAGAGTTTCGATTGGTTCTTTTAATTAGAAAGTTATCCATGTGGGTGATGCCATATGAGGTGGCAGCTCCACCAATTCGAACCAACTCTCAAGCAAATCTGTACGTCGTGAGGTTGAGTTGTTGGCCCACGTGAGGAAAAATCGTAGCATGAGAAGAAACAATTAGGTAAACCTGAACTACAATTATATCCTATGATTTAAACTTTGATAAAGTAGCCCATTCCATGGCTTGTTATCCAAGTTGAGCAAATGGCAAAAGAGAACCCGGCTGGCCCCATGTGAAGGATGATATGCTTAGCATGGAATAAGAAAATTCGTTCAACCCTTTAAAATTTGGTTTTAATGTATGGTTTAACCCTTAGCATAATCGCCCATCCAATGATTTACAACACCATGCTTCAATCCAAGAAAGAAATCGGCCGTGGCACTTGTGGAGGTAATCCGTACGGACTTGATAATTAAATGCTTCAAACCTTAATACGACCACCACTTACTTTGAAATATTATGCCTTGCCTTTTTAATATGGTCGCATACCTTAAGTGAATTAATGCCATGTCATTTGGCATGTGTAAAATTCAATTTTTTAATGAATTTAATTTTTGACCATGGTGCATTTTGATGCTCTTTTAGCAATAAAGTGCCACTTTGTAGCTCTGATAGGCAAAACTGCTCCACGGGATGCCTTGGTTGCCCGAAACATAGGAAAACTGGGTACCAGGGTAAAGAGGATGCTCTGATCTTGAAAACGAGCATCATCCCTGTGCCAAATTCCGACTCCGGATCGCACTTTTATCACCATTTGAATTTTTTCAATTAAACCATTAAAAAATGGTTTAAAAATGCAAAAAAAATATTTTTCTCGGAATTGACTGAAACTTCAGGGGGACCTAGTACATGACAAAACGATAAAATTCTAGAGTCTAGCATGTTTATACATGTTACAAAATGGGTTCTAATAATCCCCTAAGGCCTAACCCCCAGTTTGGGCATTCCAGCTTTGGAGGTGCAGGAGAAAAACTCACCGATTATACTCGGCTAAAGGCAAAGCATAATCGACAAGGGAAAAAAACTCCTTGGAATACCTTCTTTGGTTGTTAAGTCCTAGGGAATCGAGTTACTCAAAGACTACCATGCTAGCACACTTATTACAAACCCAGTGGGGCACGGTCATGTACTACAAAACATTAAAAAGGGGGCCTTGAACAAGCCAGACTTGGAACTTCTGAACTCTGATAAGCACAAGTGACTTGTGCAACACTGGTAGCTCACTGAAGTCCAACTAAAGTGAAACTTTAGGTGGTAACACACTTCACCATTTAGAAAAGTAGTTTTTACATCCATTTGATGCAATTTCCAGCCAAGAACAGAAGCAAGAGAAATAACTGTACGAATGGTAGTATACCTGGCTACTGGTGCAAAAATCTTGTCATAGTCTATACCTTCTTTCTAGGAGAAGCTTCTGGCTACAAATCTTGCTTTATACTTTTCAATACTCCCGTCAGTGGCATGTTTTATCTTGTACATCCATTTGAATGAAACAACTGATTTATCTTTAGGCCTGGGAACTATGTCCCATAACACTATTCTTCATGATGGACTTGTATTCATCCAACATGGCATCTTTCCAAACCTGCAACTTGTTAGCTTCTTCAAAGAAAGAAGGTTTTGCATCACTAATGCTACTTACCAAAGCAACATAACCTGCATAACTTTGAGGCCTTTTGCTTTCTCCAGGTTCCTTAGGAGGCTGCATGTCTCTCTGCTTCATGCAGAGTTTCTTTGAACCAAGTAGGTCTTCTTTTGACAGGAGGTTCTTCAAGAGACCTCTCCAACACCTCAACAGGTTCTAAAGAAATATCTTGATCCATTGGATCATCATGACTTTCCTCCCTCTGAAAGTCAGAACTGGAAGTTTCAGCTGTAGGAGAGTCTGGCTCTTCTGTTTCATCATCAATCTGGAGCTCTCTAGAGCTCCTGAAGACAGCTTCCTCATGGAAGGTTACATCTCGCTTGACTTCGATTTGCCTTTGTCTTGGGATATATATCTTGTAAGACTCACTATATCCTACGAATATCCCTTTCTCGCCTGAGGGTTCCATCTTAGTTCTCTTCTCCTTAGGCACATGAATGTATATTGGACAACCGAAGACCCTCAAGTGTCCAGCTTCTGGTTTCTTACCAGTGAAAGCTTCTTTAGGGGTTTTATCCTTTAGGATTGCATGCGGACATCTATTTTGAATATAGATGGCTGTGCCTGTTGCTTCTACCCAAAGAAAGTTGGGCAGATCTTGATCAAACATCATGGCTTTTGCAGCTTCACATATGGTCCTGTTTTTCCTCTCAACAACACCATTTTGTTGAGGATTGTAGGGGCCTGTCAACTATCTTTTAATTCCAACTTCTTTACAAAAGCCTTCAAACTCATGGGATTCGTATTCCCCTCCATTATCTGATCTTAGGATCTGAATGTGCTTCCTTGTCTGATTTTCTACCAATGCCTTGAATTCTTTAAATTTAGTAAATGCCTCACTTTTCAATTTCAGAAAATAAATCTGACATTTTCTAGAAAGGTCATCAATAAATATAACATAATACATATAACCATTCAAGGAAGGTATTCCTTTCTGTTCTCCTATTCCTTAGGAGATCCACATCAATAAATATAACATAATACATATAACCATTCAAGGAAGGTATTCCTTTCTGTTCTCCTTTTTCTTAGGAGATCCACTTGTCTTCTTTTCGGATTCTTCTTCTTTTGCAGTAGAAGCATGATGCTTCCCTTTATGGTAGTCTTTCTTCTTAGATCTGTTGATGTATATGTAACTTCGGAATGTATTTCACCTATGTATATTGTACTCCTATAGAGATGGTATCATTCCTCTATACGGAAGTGTCGTCATTTGTATTGACAAGTGTCGCAAGTGTCGTAACTTGCTGTGATGGGTTATTAGACCACCAAGTGTGGGGTCAGCCCTGATTAATGTAACCATGGGTTATTAGATTGAGTTAGACAAGTCGGCCCTGCTAGTTTATTAGGCAGGTCAGGTCATGTATAAATAGAGTGCGGGAGGCACTCTATTTGATCATCTCATTATTCACTTCTACACTACTCGGAAAGTGGCGCACTAGTGGAGGAGAAGGTTCAGCTGCTAGGAGGACTATCTCTGTGTACTTGGGTTGTATCATTGCTCTTTCTATCTCTGAGGAAGTTGTGGGATTTTTCACCTTTATGGTTTTCCCCAGTGAAACTTTGTGTGTCTATTGTCTCATGTGATTGCTTGGTGTGATTGATATGCATTGTTATACTTGATATGCTGTACATGTTATTCTCTCAGTAAAGATCCTAGAGTATATTGAATTAATGCTCAAAATCTAACATGGTATCAGAGCTAACTTGAGAAGAAGACACTGTGCAGTTGCGGAAACTAGGGTTTTTTGTTTATTGGGTTTCTCTCCACAGATTTTGGAAAAACAATATGATAGGTTGACTCTCCTCAGCAAGGTGAATCTTTCTGTCCAATCAGATCTCAATTCTTGGCACTTTTATTTTTGGCCCTAAAAATTAGGGTTTCCACAAAAAATAGGAATTTCTGAAATCTGAGACCATAGCTGGAAGCTCCTTGGAAAAATCAAAGTTTAGATCTTTGGATCGAACTTTTTGGTTGGGTGAAGCTCCGAGAAACTCAAACCCTAATTCAGGGTCCTCCCTAGTGAATCCGGGAAGACTAAAGACATTTCTGAAGGGTGAAACTTTGCAGTTTTCAAATTCTGAGTATACCAGGCTGATCAGCTCATCAAGGCGCATCTTTCTATCCTTTCAGAAGTTTGAAATTCAAAGTTTGAATTTTTAGGGTTTCTCTAACAAACCCTAATCTGGGACCAGATCCAGTTTTCAGCAAATCAAGTGGTAAGACCTAAATCTTCTCTATTTCCATTTGAAGTACTCTTTAAAGATGTCTCAGCACACCAAGCTTGAGAATAAGCTTGAAGGGGCTGATAACTTCCGAGCATGGAAGTATAGGATTGGGTTAATCCTGGAAGAAAATGAGTTGGACACTTACATAAGTGAAGAGGTCCCTATCCCAGAGGAAGAAGAGGCTAAGGCCTTACACAAAAAGAATTTGGTCAAGGCTAAGAGGATCATTGCTGATTCTATCAAAGACCATCTCATACCACATGTGTCATCTCTAAAGACACCAAAGGAGATGTTTGATTCCCTGACCAAGCTATTAGAAGGGAAGAACATAAATCGGAAGATGACCTTGAGGAATCAATTGAAGAATGTCAAGATCCAGAATGCAAAAACTATGCAGTCTTATTTCTCAAGGGTCTTCCAGATAAAAGAACAACTTGAAGCTGTGGGAGAAGACATAGAAAATGGAGAAGTGGTAATGACCACTCTTAATGGCCTTCCTAGGTCATGGGATTCCTTCATCCAAGGAGTTTGTGCTAGGAAGAAACTTATCACATTCAGTAGGTTGTGGGAAGAATGCTCACAGGAAGAAGCTCGAATTGTAGCTCGAGAAGAGAAGATGGGGAATGAAGACCAAGTTCTCACAGCACACTCCAAAAGTCATGGTGACAAAAAGACTCACCATCATGGCAAGAAAGAAAGACATCACCATCAGAATCAGAGGGGTAGTCCCAGACCTCGAAGAAACATGTCCTATAACCGTTGCTATACATGTGATGAAAAGGGACACTACCAGAGACTATCCCAAAAATAAGAAAGATGGTTCTCACAAGAAGAAGAACATCAAAAGAAGACATCATGCTCATGCTGCAGAGGATGATGAACCTCCCAGGAAGAGGGTTAGAGAAGATAGTGAAGATTCTTCAAGTGATGAAGAATATGTTTTGATTTCTGCTCTCATTGGAACCATTACTCATGGAAGTAATGATTGGCTTATAGATAGTGGGGCTTCTAAACACATGTCAGGATTTAAGGAATCCTTTATAAACCTATCTGAACATGAATCACCCCACAAGGTGAAACTTGGGAATGACTATCAGTATCCAATAAAAGGGAGTGGTGAAGCCTCCTATAAACTAGACTCTGAAAAGTCTATGAAGATGAAAGATGTACTATATGTTCCAGGTCTCAAGAAGAATCTACTCTCCATATCTGCATTGGATGCAAAAGGCATGAGGGTTGCATTTGTAGATGGCCAAGTCCTAATGTGGCAAAGGGTAAGACTATAGATGATGCAGTGGTGATTGGAGAGCAAGAGGGAGGATTATACAAATTGAAGGGCCAACCAGAACAAGCCATGGTCCATGATTCAGTTGAGCCAAGTGAACTTTGGCATAGAAGGCTTGCACACATGCACTATAGGGCATTACCAATTGCAAGCAAAGCAGTAGAAGGTCTTCCTAAAATCTAGACAAAGCATGAAGGTATTTGCGAAGGTTGTGCAAAGGGAAAGAACACAAAAAAGGCATTTCCAAGCAGTGAAAGCAAGGCAAAAAGAATCTTGGAAATCATCCACTCTGATGTATGCAGTCCGATGTCATCTAGTTCTCTGAGTGGGTATGTATACTATTTTTCCTTCATTGATGATTTCTCTAGGAAGACTTGGGTTTACTTCTTGAAGAACAAAGATGAAGTGTTTGACAAGTTCAAGGAATCCAAAGCCTTGATAGAAAACCAAACTGACATGAAGATCAAGATCTTCAGATCCGACAATGGCGGAGAATTCACTTCAGGAGACTTCAAGAAGCTATGCAGTGATTCAGGGATTAAGAGGGAGTTGACTACTCCTTACAATCCACAACAGAATGGGGTTGCCGAAAGGAAGAATAGAACAATCATGGAAGCAGCTAGGGCAATGCTTCATGACCAAGATCTATCTATGCACTTATGGGCTGAAGCAGCCAGGACAACTGTATATGTGCAGAACAAAACACCTCATAAGATACTTGACAACAAAACACCAGAAGAAGTGTTCATTGGTAAGAAACCAGAAGTTAGCCATCTCAGAATATTTGGTTGTCCAGTATATACTCACATCCCAAAAGAAAAGAGGACAAAGTTAGATCCTTCAGGAAAGAAGGGCATATTCGTGGGTTACAGTGAAAGCTCGAAGGCTTACAAAATCTACTTCCCAGGATTCAAGAAGATTGATATCAGTAGGGATGTAACATTTGATGAAAGCTCAGCATACATCAAATCAAGGAAAACACCAGTTGAAGATAATGAAGAACCCAGAATATCCAGAACACAAGACACCACCATGAATGAAGCAGTTCCTGAAGAAGATCGTGAAATGGAAGATCCACAACAACCTGTAGATCCACCCTGTGAGAAGAACTCTCACAAGAGGAAACCAGCATGGGCTAGAGAGCTCATTCAAGATGCAGAAAGGTTTGGCATTCCAGAAGAGGAACACAGAGAAAGGAAAAGGACAAGATCACATACCAGCTATGTTGCTTTACTCTGTGACATAATGAACAAAGAACCTTCCAGTTATGAAGAAGCAATAGGAAAGAAAGAATGGAAGGATGCCATGGTCGAGGAATACCAGTCAATCATGAAGAATGATGTTTGGGATGTGGTCCCAAGACCAGATGGGAAGTCTGTGGTAACTTCCAAGTGGATCTATAAGATCAAGCATGCTGCAGATGGCAGCATAGAGAAATATAAGGCAAGGTTTGTAGCTCGTGGCTTCTCCCAGAAAGAAGGGATTGATTATGAAGATACTTTTGCTCCTGTGGCCAGATACACTTCCATTATATCAGTACTTGCTCTGGCGGCAGTGATGAAATGGAAGGTACACCAGATGGATGTCAAGACAGCTTTCTTGAATGGTGTAGTTGAAGAGGAAGTGTATGTGGAGCAGCCACTCGGGTTTGAGACACATGACAAAGGGACTCATGTATGCAAACTGAAGAAAGCCTTGTATGGTTTGAAACAGGCACCCAGGACCTGGTATGGCAGGATAGATGGCTTCCTATCTAGTTTGGGCTTTACCATGAGTAAAGTGGATTCCAACCTTTACTACAAGGTTGAGGAAGGAAATCCAGTGATACTACTACTGTATGTGGATGACCTGTTTGTAACAGGTGAGGATAGATTGATTGTTGACACGAAGAGGAAGCTTGCTGCCGAGTTCGAGATGAAGGACTTGGGCATGATGCACTACTTTTTTGGTATGGAGGTGTGGCAAAGTGCAGATGGAATCTTCCTTGGACAAGGGAAGTATGCAGTAGAGATCCTGAAGAGGTTCGGGATGATGGACTGCAAGGCCATGGCCACACCTATGGCATCGAACCTGAAGCTTCAGTGTGATGCTTCTTCTGAGCCGGTTGATGCTACGATGTATCGTCAGATGATTGGGTCCTTGATGTACTTGACGAATACAAGACCAGATATCTGCTTTGCGGTGAACACCTTGAGCCAGTACTTGACAGATCCGAGACATGTTCACCTGATAGCTGCAAAGCATATTCTGAGGTACCTGAAGGGTACAGTTGACTATGGGCTCAAGTATGAGGCGAATCAAAAGTTTAACGTGGAGGGTTATGTTGATTCAGATTGGGCAGGCAGTGCCATTGATTGGAAGAGCACTTCGGGGTGCTGCTTTAGTATGGGATCCGGTATGGTCTCTTGGTTTAGCAGGAAGCAGTCCTATGTGGCACCGAGTACAGCCGAAGCAGAGTATGTCGCAGCTTGTTCGGCTAGTTGTGAGGCAGTATGGCTTAGGAAGCTACTGTCTGATTTGTTTGATCTCCAGCTGAGTGCTACTTGTATATATTGCGACAACCGGAGTTGTGTGAAGTTGTCGGAGAACCCGGTGTTCCATGACAAGTCGAAGTACATTGAGATCAAATATCACTATATCAGGGATATGGTGCAGAGAGGAGCAGTGAAGCTCCTGTATGTTGCGACGGACGAGCAGATAGTCGATGTGTTGACCAAGCCGTTGGCTAGAGTGAAGTTTGAATACTTCAGAGGGAGACTTGGTGTACTTTAGATCGAGATACCTTCCAAGGGGAAGTGATGAGTCCGAAGACATAGATGCACACGAGCCATTCTCACATAGTGGTAGGAAAATCCTCCGATGGTGTAGATGTAAGGGCTGGGGCCATTCTTACATGGTGGTAGGAAAGTCCTCCCATGGTAAGATGTAAGGGCTGGGGCCATTCTTACATGGTGGTAGGAAAGTCCTCCCATGGTGAGATGTAAGTGCTAGGCGTGGCTTTTCCAACATGGTAATAGGAAAGTCCTTCCATGGTCGTGATGTAATTGTCGAGCTTTTCCGACATGGTTAGAGGAAAGTCCTTCCATGGTCGTGATGTAATTGCTGTAGCCATTCCGACATGGTCAGAGGAAAGTCCTTCCATGGTCGTCGATGTAAGTGCTGTGAGCCTTTCTCGGATGGTCAGAGGAAAGTCCTTCCATGCTGGTGAGTGTAAGTGCTGATCCTTTCCCAGATGGTCAGAGGAAAGTCCTTCCATGCTGTGTGTGTGCATCTGGGTTGTGCTCCGTGGACGATGACGATGATCTGAAGACGATGATGTGATAGTATGGTACATAGGTTTTGCAGAGGCATATGATCAGTCAAATGCTCTTGCAGGTTTTGCAGAGGCAGTATAATTAGTCCTGGGAGATCTTGCAGGTTTTGCAGAGGCAGTGTAATCAGTCCTGAGGTGTACCTACTTGATGGCTTGCTCGCAGAGATGTTGAAGACCTACATGGAGGCTAGGCCTACATCCAACATGAAAAAGGGCTGGCTCTGTAGACGATGAAGACCTCTGTAGGTGGTGGGCCTACATCCAGTATGAAAAAGGACTGGCTCTGTAGAACTTCCTATGACGAGTAGATTGGAGATTGTTTGAGATAGCAGCAGCAGTGGCGATGATGATGATCCAGTGACGATGATCCAGAGAAGAAGACTTGTGCTAGCATATCCGTGTCGAGAAATACCTTCCTAGTTAAGAGGGAGTGTTGATGTATATGTAACTTCGGAATATAGTATGTATATTGTACTCCTATAGAGATGGTATTATTCCTCTATACGGAAGTGTCATCATTTGTATTGACAAGTGTCGCAAGTGTCGTAACTTGCTATGATGGGTTATTAGACCACCAAGTTTGGGGTCGGCCCTGATTAATGTAACCATGGGTTATTAGACTGAGTTAGACAAGTCGACCCTGCTAGTTTATTAGGCAGGTTAGGTCATGTATAAATAGAGTGCGGGAGGCACTCTATTTGATCATCTCATTATTCACTTCTACACTACTCGGAAAGTGGCGCACTAGTGGAGGAGGAGCTTCAGCTGCTAGGAGGACTATCTCTGTGTACTTGGGTTGTATCATTGCTCTTTCTATCTCTGAGGAAGTTGTGGGGTTTTTCACCTTTATGGTTTTCTCCAGTGAAACTTTGTGTGTCTATTGTCTCATGTGATTGCTTGGTGTGATTGATATGCATTGTTATACTTGATATGTTGTACATGTTATTCTCTTAGTAAAGATCCTAGAGTATATTGAATTAATGCTCAAAATCTAACAAGATCTGCAATCTTTAGCAAAGTGTCCCATCTTATTGCAGTTAAAACAATTTACTTTGGATATATCAAAACCCTTTCCTTTAAAGGTTCCTTTGAACTTGTCCTTCTGAAAGTTCTTATGAGAGGAAGATTTCTTTCCTCTCTTGGTCTTTGCAGCCAAGGCAACATCCTCTTCATTTGATGAAACACTCCTAGTGGTCATGCGACCTTCCTCTTGAAGGCAATCATGCCATAAGCGCTCAAAGTTTGGCCGAGTCTCCCTGCCATTAACACTTGCAAGAAATGTATCCCAAGAAGGCAGAAGGCCATTGAAGATGGCTTGAACGAGATCATCATCTTCCATAGTAACTCCTGTAACCAGCAATTGATCATGAATCTGCGCTATCTTTGAGCAGAATGAAGAGACTCCATTTTCAAATACTTGAGCTTGTTCTTCAGATTTCTCTTCTGGCTGGGTGTTGTCTTTTCATAAAGATTTACTAGAGTGTCATAACAATCCTTTGTTGTCATTAGTGAAGTTAGTACAGGCATGATGTTGTCTTTTACAGAATCAAAGATCACTTGCTTTGCTTTAGCCTGATTTCTTCTAAATGCAGCTCTACCAACATTGGTAGTTGGTCCCTCTACAACAGTAGTTACGAAATGATCTAGCTCAAGCTCTTGGAGAATGTTCATGACCTCGAGCTTCCAAACATTGAAGTTTGAGGTTCCCGTTCTCACACAACTTGTAGTTGTCCCTAATGGTATCCCATCCGGGATGGTAGAGGAGATGGACAACTAAAGAGGTGCCCAAGAGATGCCACGGTTCCCAATGCACGCTGGGAGTCACGTCAATCGAGGCACTCTTCACTTTAGATCGAGATGACTCAAGACCTAGGGGGAGACCCTATAACCAAACAAAGATGATTGGACCCAAAACAAAGGTTCCTAGGGATATGTAAAAGACGAGTTACGGAAACCAATGCAAGGTTAGGTGGACCTAGAAGTTTAAGTATGGTTGAAGGAGGCTTAAGGAGTGACTAGTGTTTCAACCATCAAATGATTTAGGCCACATGATAAGATAAGATGACAAGATCTAGTACCATGAAATACACAGGTGGGACTCACTTCCTTGGGATATGGAAATGGCTCAAATGGGACTCACAAGGTGAAGTTAGGGGTGCAAATGGTACTAAGGGGTATGTGAAGAGTAGATCTATGGATCTAAGGTGAAATTAGAGATACCCACATATGGGATCTAGGAGATGACACAACTCCCAAGGAGTGCAAATTTCCCTAGGTGGACTAGTGCCTTGATGGATGGGTTAATGGAGTCAAAAGAGGTGTAGAAATGTAGATCGGGACACCTAGGATGCAAATCAAGTGGGCTATTTAAGATGTGATGGTTGGATCTTAGTAGATCTAATATTTCACTATGTGATCCAAGTGGACAACAATCCCCAAAATGAGGAATGATACCCCCAAGGCAGAACTTCACAAAGTGAGATACTAGGTAGGGGTTTCAAGGTATGCTCTTTTCAAATCAAGCGGGATCACAACCACCCATGTCCTAGAAGTGGGCAAACTCAAACACCCAAGGAGTGCGACTTTGCCCAAGGAGGGCTAAATGCATGGAATAGTGTGTCAAAACAAGTCCAAAGGCTACTAAAGTTTAGATCCAAGTAGTTTAGGCAAGTATGAATGTGGATCTTGAAAATCAAGGGCATCCAATGGCTAGATCTCAATAGATATGAGATTGAAAATGCATCACCAAATTGACCCAAGTGGGGCACAACCCTCAAAATGAGGAATGGGGCCCACAAGGCAAAAATCAACAAGGTGAAGCACTAGGGGTAGGTTATCAAGTGAGGAGAGTGTGAATCAAGTGGGATCTCACCTACCCATGTGTTGGATCTAACCCAATTAGCTTCTCCCAAGGGGTGCGAATTGCCTCAAGAGGGCTATTTTGCCTTGAAAAATGTGTCAAATGAAACCCAATCACCACCAAACTATAGATCCGAATTGCCGTGGATACTATAGAGGTGGGTTTTCAATATCTTTTCAAAAGCTAGGCTAGATCCAAGTAGATCTAAGAAAAAATAAAAATGAGGGTTTTAGCTTTTAAGGGTTTGTGACCAATGAAGAAGAATGGATGGATCTAGGCACATACCTTGTAGAACTTACCTTAATTGCTTATGGCCACCTTGCAAATTGATAGCATTCTCCTATGTGTATATTCAAGAGTGAGATCCAAGAGCTCCAAGCCAAAACGTCCTCCTCCAAGATTGCCAAATCGTCCTCTTCCTACAAGACAAGATCAAGTGAAACAAGCCAAGTAAGATCATTATGAAAATGATGGAAAGATGTAATAGAAAGCATCAACTATGTCACAAAGATACAATAATGATACTCCCTTTCACCAAGATCAACCCAAGAGAGAATATGTGGATCCCTCCAACAATAACCCTCAAGAAATCGCCCTCCTCTCCACCAATTGGACTTTCCTGCAAGAAAACAAGATGTAGCTCCAAGATCCACAATGATACATAGAAGAGATACTGTATACTCAAGATGCAAGAGAATCCACAAAACAAGAGAAATATGCTCCACAAAGAAGTGTTCTATTCCAATATTCCAGAGCTCCAAAGGTGAGCTATACAATAGGGGGTCTCCTCTTTATATAGGATAATAAAGACCAAAACCCTAGATCTCAAAACCACTTTTAGAAATGAGTGGTTGAGATTAAAAGATCTCAATACATAATCAATGGCTATAACAATATATCACATGGATCACTCAAAATAGTGATGACGTCATAGCTAGAAAGCACAAAGTGAAGGTGACGTCATCCTCTAAAGGGGGCAAAAGTACATGGGCCCACATCATATGACTAGGACATGACTCATGAAGCACATGGTGGGGCTAGGAGGCATCAATCCTTGCTAGCTCATCCCCATGGCACAATAAAATAATATAAAATGTCCAAAATAAATACAAATGATCAAATCTGTCCTCAAAATCTCTGACAGACGAGCAGTAAAAGGCCTCCTGTGGCCTCTGTGGACCCACTCAAGTGATGAAAACTGGCTGGAAGATAGGGGGTTCACCCTGGAAGACCTCTGTGAAAACCAAGTGCCAAAACCTTGCCTCAATTGCCCAAATCGAATTCCTCAGTGACCCTTTGATCCCATTTCTGGCATGCCTCAGTAACTGTGAAAGTGCTGAAACTGCCTCCTAGGGCCCCTGCACTGTCAAATTGATCCCACCAGGCTCTCCAGAAGGGGGGATAAATGGTAATAACAAGTGGCTGGACCACCCCCTCCTCATACAATGCCCTAGGTGAACTGGCCTCTCATGGCCCCTGCTGCTCAGGCTGGGAAATCAGCCCCAAATCTGGTCAACAAGTGTAAAAATGCATATCACTATCAAAAGTGCCCAGAATTGAAAGATAAGTGTCTCATTGGATCCAGAAGACCCAAATCTACTAAGAATGTGTACTCATACACCATGGGTTGCCCTGATGGGCTAGTGGTAGGGTCCACCATATATGGACAGTGCATAATCTGATGATCTGAAGTAAGAATAAAACCTGCTGAACTGCATCAATCATCATATGAATCATATGTCCATCATATAGCATCATCATCAAGAGTGTGTGGGACCATCAATCATCATCAATAAGTATATATATAGCCCACATCATCACGGATTCCAAGAAATGGCCATAGTCAAACTAGGTTTGACTAGGTCCATATACAACCAAGGATAAATCAAATCAATAGACTAAGACATGTTCCTCTAATCATACTCACAGCTTAGCTTAAAGTATAGCATTCATTTAGTGGCATTTAGCATATTCCGTTGTTATTTATAATTACTTGCACAATAGCTTAAATGACAAACTCACCCATTGGACATGGTCTAACTGCTAGCTAAGGATGAAGGCTAGGAACAAGGTTGGGCAAATGGGTGACTTGTCTAAACTCAACTGAAAGATACTTTGGACTGGGAGAAAGGGGAAACTACAAACTCTGTGCTGGACAAAATAACACAGGGAATGGCTGTGCCTCACAAATGGGTAAGTTGTTTAGAGAGTGCTTATTCAACTTAGGCATCATGTCTACATCAAGTTGATCCAAGTTCATTAGGATCATTCAATTTCATTTCATGGCCTTTTTGGCCTACATAACCCTTCGGATCTCAGATGTGCTGATAGGCACAACTAATTGCAGCTTGCATCCAGGGCATGTTTACATATACATATAAGGTCAGCAATTGTTCAGATATAGCATTTAAGAACCATTGCTTTTTGGACCTTTCTTATACTCTTCGAGGAGTATTTTTTTAGCAGTTCATCGCTCCTGCCCCTTTTTGGACCTTTCTTGTACTCTTCGAGGAGCCTCCACTTGAAAGTGATTCTTACCTAGAAAGCTTGTTGACTAAGGACCTTAGTGATGTTGATGACAGTGATGATGAAATGTTGCTGCCCTTGTAGACATGGCTTGAGGAAAGCCAAATCAGCTATGTTCTTCATTGTTCAATGTTTTTTGAATTTTCTATTTCATATTTGGAAATGCCATTAGGAAAATTTTGGATGTATTATGACAATGGACATAGATCATGATGATTATAATTATAAATATCAATATGTTTTACAGTTTACTATATCAACGAAGAAATGTGCATGTTTTAGTTAGTATATTAGTGTGTTACTTGCTGAAAATGATTATATATATATATATATACTACCCCCGATGTACCTGTTATCACACAACTTGTAGTTTCCCCAAAAGGTGATCCTATCCAGGACAGTAGAGGTGTTAGGAAACTAAAGAGGTGACCTAAGAGGGCCACGGTTCCCAAGGATAAATGGTTGTCACGTAAATCGAGGCACTCTTCACTTTAGATCTAGTGAAAGCAAGATCAAGGGGGAGACCCTAGCTAGCTATACAAGGCTAACGAACCTACTCTAGAATCTCTAGGGAAATGTGAAATGAGAGAGAGAGAGGGATCAAGAGTAAGTAGATCTAGATCTAGGAAAAACAAGTGGACAATGGAGTTAAGGCTTGGTTGATGAGGCTTATGCAAGGAATAAATGCTCAACCAAAGTATGATTATGCCACTAAATGATTTAGATGAGTAGATCTAGATAGATCCAATGCCAATCTAAATTACCCAAGTGGGACCCACCCTTGATTTAGGCAAAATGAGTGAAATGGGGCCCACTAGGTGAAATTAAGATAGGAAAGGCACTAGAAGGGTGGCTAAGTTATAGATTTGAAGTTTGAAAGACAAAATAGCAACACCCAGATGATAGATCTGGAAAAAGACTAAAAACCCACAAGTGCATCCTCCTTAGGAGATGGCCAGTGCCTTGGATCGAGGAGTAAATGGAGTTGGATTTCCACCAAAGTTGGTCTCTAAGGTTCTTTAATTAATTAAGAGTTGGGTTTTAGTTATTAAGCCCAAATTATCGCCAGATCTATTAGATCTATAAAACTAGGGTTTTAATCAATGAGGGTTTGAAGTGACCAATGGGTAAAATGCATGAAAACCAATACGTAGCTTGTAGATCTTACCTCAAATGCTTGCGGCTGCCAAGTACATTGATGATCCTTTCGTCTAGTTACAATTCCAAGCAAGATCCAAGTGGTTTCAAGCAAAAGCGTCCTAGCCCAAGGAGGAAACATGTCTTCCTTTACCTTCAAATTCAAACTACCTAAGTTAGATTTGATCCACAGATAAAAGATGAGCTATGCACAGCATACCAAAAGAAATAAATCAATGGACGAAGCACAATTGACAAACTCCCTTCAAGATGAAAACGTCATGCCCAAGAGAAGATGGGGGAAACCCCTGCAATCGTCCCTCCAAGCAATTCGCACCCCTGCAAAAGATGAATTCGGCCTCCCTCTAAAGATGTTGAAAACCACTTGTAAAGCACACTTAAAGATGACTAGGGGGGTCGCACCACATAAAAGATGACTAGGACAAGTGTAAGGAGCACATGGTGGGGCTAGGAGGTATTAATGTCCTTCACTAGCATCACCCCAATGCACAATGATAAAAGATATGACTCAATAACATCACAAAGTGACCAAGTGACCAAATCGTGGCCCCATCAATAGTAGAATAATACATCAAAATAATGCCCCGGAGTGTGTGTGGACCCCACTGAATGATGAAAGCTATGTCAGAAGGTGTGGGATGCATCATGAATGACCTCTGAACAAACCTCATGCCAATTCCTTGCCTCATTTGCCCAAATTGATTTCCTTAATGACCATTTTATTCCATTTTTATCCTCAGAAAATCACCTGTAAAATTGTAAATCAATAAAATTCCTGTAGCTCTCTGCCTGGTGCCCCAGGCACAAATCTGACTGTACCAAAGTGTCTGTGGGTCTGGCTATATGATAATAACAAGTGGCTGGACCCCATACTCCCTCTGTAGCGCCCTAGGAGAACCAAATAATAATCCAACTGTGCTGCTAGGCCATTTTATAATGGCAAATCTGTAGTAAAGTGACAATCTGAGTGAAATCTCATCTGGGAGTGCTTGTAACTGAAATCTGAGTGTACCAGTGGACTCAAAAGGTCCAAATGCACTAGAGATGAATACTCATACACCTCGTGGCTACCTGGATAATCAATCTGTAGTTTCAACCATGCCCGGACCAATAAAAATAATGGTCTGTAAATAATAGTAACTATAAGAATCCATCAAACCATCAAGTGAAACCTATGTCTGCTGCATGGAACCATCAAATGGGTATCAAAGGACCATAAATCATCAACCTTGAACATCACTGGTCCAACTCATCTCAGATCCGGTGGTTGACTTGGGCAAACTAGGTTTGACTAGGTCAAGACCGATCAAAATATGACCCAGGCGAAAAATGCTTGATGCTGTAAGTGCAAATGGATAATGTATGCCCTTTTAATCATTTTAATAGCAAGACTTAAAGTAAGAAGCATCATGTCACTGGCAGTTAATCAATAATTACATCAAATATAAGTTTAAACAATCATTTACTCAAAATAGAACCTCAAGAATATACTCATTTCATGGACGTGAACATTTTGCTAGCAAAGGGTGAAGGTGAAAAATGCAAGGCTAGGATAAGGGGATGACTTTACTGACTCAACAATGTGATACTTTGGATAAGGGAAAAAGGAATACACACTTAAGCATATGTTGGATAATAGACACAGAGGGAATGGCAGTGTCTCTCAAATGAAATGAGTTGTTTAGAGAGGTGCTTATTCAACCTTTGCAAATATCTACAGCTCACATCCAAGCTGAATCTAGCTCCATGAGAATCTTTGCTAGAACCGTCGTAACTAGGTGCACAACTAACCGTAACTTGAGGTTCTAGGGGACACTTAGAATTAGCTATCCCTTACTTCATCTCACGTCCCAACCTGTAGGCTCCGTGAGGTATTAATCATTACATTTAATTATGGCCAGTCTTTGGATTTAGCATACATTTAACCACTACTTTTTAGGCCTGTAGGACCCTTTGGATTTTGCATGTGCTTAGAAGCATAACTAATCGCAGCTTGCATTTAGGGTACTTTAACATTTCAAATTCCATAGCCCTCTTTCATTGTGTTGAGAAGCACAATTTTAATTTGTTTCCATGGGCTTGCACAAAAGATAAGATAGTAGTTTCCATATGCATGTAATGATGGCAGTACAATTTGCTTTAGGTTTAGCCAACACAACTCAAGCAACTAGGGGGATTATCCACAATCAGGACCAAACATCGGGGCAATTGACTAGAGTGGTCAAGGCATCAAATCCAACTCACCTAAGCTTAGGAGCCAACACCAATGGGTTCTCCTGGCCCAGAAGGATCAAGGCTTCGGTAAGTTCTGTTGCCAACTCAGAGCCGAGACACAAACTAATAGGGATGCTATCCAACATAGAGTTAAAAGTGTGGAAGTCCTCCATATCGCAGGCTGAGGTGTAAGTCAGGGTGAAAACCAAGGGTGGGAGAGAACAGATGGATGGGGAAAGTGAAAGGTGATGCCAAAGCTAGCAAGCCATAAATGCTGGGAATGATCACGTCCATACTACTAAGAGGGTAAAACCAATGAGTATAAACAAGAGCTTCTAATTCTAAGTAATTAGACCATTTAGATAATCATTAAGCAACCATGTCCATATATATATATATATACCGCCAGATCATGACTACTAGATACCAAGTCAAGATACTATGATGAGCAAAAGGGCAAAACAATTATAACCAATGCACACTATATACCTGTTGGGCCATATACCTGTATTTGCCATTTGGATCATAAATAGTCTCTGGAAACACTGCTGTTGAAAAACTCTGGGCATTGCACCGCACTGTATGGAATATAAATGGTTACCTCGGTCATCCAGTCTTGGCTTAAGGTTCACTATGTCTGATCTGGGGCTGCTGTGATAAGTGAGTGATCATCAAAAGGTACTGCTCATCATAGGCTGATCTCATAAAAAAGGTGTAAAGGCCTGTCTAAAAAATGTACAAGAATCTGCTATGCAAATCATGGTAGCCCGACTACTATGGATGTGATAACAGTACCCAAGTCCCCTATTTCAAAAAGTGTCCTCCCAGTCCCTGAACCCAAGTACCTTGGAAACTTAGGAACTTATATGAAATAATTTCTCTATTTGGATCCTATTCAGCTTTAAGGAGGGTTGATGTACCGTCTTCTCTTTGTAGTCTCTTGTTTAGATCAATGTTATAAAAACCGAACCGGTGGTCGAACCGCTCGACCTCAAGAACTGGAACCGGGAAAAAAACCGGTCCACCAAAAATACATAAAATGTTCAAATTTTGAAAAATTATATATATATATATAGATATAGATATATGTTCAACCATGTGAATCAAAACCATTATACACAAATTTGCAAAAAGGGCTCCTGTATGTATTTTGCTAGGTGCCATACTAACCATATTTCACTTGAATCATATGTCTAACATGTTGAGGAAACTGTTGTTGTTGAAAGGGTTGTTTCAAGGTTGTTGTAACAGACAGTCACCTTGGAATATGCCCACAAAAGTTTCTTTTAACTACACAATTAGCTCAGAGTTGTTGTTAGGGCCAGGGCTGCTCAAAGTCTCTTTACTGCTGTAGATAACTACTATTAGGTGTATTTTATTTATGATGATATAACCAGGACTGTTGTAGGTACTTAGCATACCCTTTCAAGGCTGCTACACTTCCCAAGAATGTCAAGAATGATTCTTCACTCAAAATACTCAAGTGAATAGTGTGAGAGAAATAGAGCGGTTGGGGTTGCTTTTATAGTTTTCTTAGGGGCTTAGGGTTATCCAGAACCTTCCCCACTCAACCAACTTGTTTATTTAAAAAAATAAAATAAAAAATGGCCTCTTAAATGTCGATGTATGGTTATGTACTGAACCGGTCAAAACCAGAACCGGAACTGGAAAATCGGCCGAAACTAGTAAAACCGGTCGGAACCGGCTGGTTCCGTACGAAACCAGCCATTTCCGGTTTGAGACACCGATTTGAACCGGTGACGCCTCTGAACCGGTCGAACTTGCCGGTTCGACCGAAACCGGTCCGGTTTTTATAACACTGGTTTAGATAAAGGGTGGATGTTCAATACAGACTGTAATCTTCATTTTCGGTAGACGTTTATTGAGTTGGGTATTTATAAACCCACTCCGATTTTTGGCTAAGGTGCATGCTATGTTGAGTTGTGTATCCCAGTGTAGTCAGACTCGGACTCGACAAATACTCGACCGGCTTGGGACTCGACAGACACAACAACTCAGAAAGACTTGGCAAAGACTCGGCAAATATGAAAAAATTTTAAAAATTAAAAATATAGTATCTTTTTTGCACAAAAAACATACATAATGACATTTTTAATCCATATAAGTTATAATAACAATTCTATTAGATACAATGATTTGATTTTGCATCAATGGCTGCCCAAAAAGAATGTATTATGCATCACAATTCTGCAGTACCAAAACATAGCCAAAAGGTAATGATAATGACCAGCATAGTATGGAAGATAGAGCCTATTACGTTAACAGTGAAATCCTCCACCAATATCCTTATTGTATCTCAAATTCGGAGTATATAACAGTCCTAGCTCTAACAACAGTGACCTTGAATGTTCCTCAGTAAATGATTACTAATCAAATCGAGTTTGGGTTTTAGTATGACAATGATCAATCTTGCATCAACAGAGATCCATGGTGTGTCATAACATGAGCAGAGTGTTGTATTTGCAGCAATATAATAGCGAATACATTGATGGCAAAATTCCCTTATAACATAGTATATTGGCAGCCCCAACTCAATATTTAATTGTCATAAATCAACATAGCCATAGATCTAATGAGCAAGCAACAAGCCCTAATAGTTAGCACATTAACATGTGATATTATAACTCAGAGTTTAGGGCAGATTAGTATCGAATATTAGGTGTCAATGTCATTAACCATAGTGAGCATGTAAAAGAATTAGCCTTGAAAGGTTAGGTCTTTTACACAAGGTTAATGTTGTTTTTTAAATGCTCATTTAACTCTAAGATGACTATGTAAAATCAGATCTTAAACCAGCAATATAAACAAATAGGTATTGATATGTATTCAAGTAAAATCAACCCATGAAGTAAGATACAGTGATGACACTCGATATTTGTAGGCAAAATAGTGAACTGAAAGATGATTCCTTGAAAACATTCCAAAATGAAAATAGTACCAAGTTCAAATACATAACTCAAAACATAACTAGAAAATAAAAAAGAGAGTGTCTCCAAGTCCAATCTCGAGTCTCATGCATGACTACGAGTAGTAGAACGCTTAGTATAGGCTCTAGTGGAGCTAGTGCCAACATCACTAGACTGAAAAATCAACTGTGATGCAGGTGTGTTTGGTGTTTCCATTTCAGAAAATGGTACACCAGAGGGACCCTTGGTTTCTTCATCAAGCCAACTCAAATCAGCAGGAGCTTCATCCTCCACTACCCAATCAGAGACTAGATCAATCTGATCCAATAAAATTGGATCCAAATCTTTTGCCTGCAACTGTTTTGTGAGCATCCGAAGGTTCTAGTATATGTAGACCAACTTCTCCAACCTCTTATGCTCCAACCTCTTGCACTTTATGGGCTTGAATACTAACCAATTGTGCTCACAACCTGAAGCGCTGCAAGGCTGACTCAGGATTCTGATGGCGAATTCCTATAGTTGTGGTGCCTCAGTGCCACAATCTAACGACCAGTGGGCTGTTATAAAAAACAAACAAACAAAGATTACAAGTTTTGCAATGTCAAACTTGAAAAATAAAACTAGCAAAATAAAATTTAACGATTTAAAAATTGAATCTTACATGGCATTTTCTTCTCCCCGAGACGTTGTGTTGAGCTAAATCCAAACATGCCAGATGATCGCTTGTACATATCTCGCTGCATATTGATTTGGTCTTGAATCTCTTGATTGGGGTACATCCTCTCAATGCATATCATCACACCTCTCATCACCTCAGGATTTTTTTGAATTTTAGACCCATCATTATAGAATATGCTCGGATTGAGATATGCCCCTTCTACATGCAATGGTGAATGTCCCACCTGGAATCAACAATATCCCATATACGAAGATATTTAGATTCATCCCCCTTATAGAAAGCCTTGATGGCCTTTTTGGACCTGTCTATCCCCTCATAAATATATCCCATTGGTGGTTTGTCACCATTGATGATCCTCAACACTTTCACAAGTGGTTCTGTCATGCTGACAATCTCAGTGACTTCCTCCCATAAACTATCTCTATGGACAGCCAAACTCATAGCCATTGCATCTGGTTTTGTGTTGTCTTTATGGTGTATCCATTCCTTGCTACTAACCATCCATCTTAATGCTTGGTACTCATTAAGAAGGCTTTGAAGGGAGAGAAAGTTTGTTACAAACTGTGTGACAGGAGGGCGACTGAGCTCACCTTCTGTGTACTCTCTCATAAGGCTCAACACCCAAGCATGATTACAAATGTACTTTGTTATTTGTTTGCATTCATGAACAACATCTTGCACCCACTCCAACTTCCCATTGTCCTCCAAAATCAAGTCTATACAGTGGGCAGCACAAGGGGTCCAAAAAATAGTAGGGTATTCTGCTCAAAGCAATTTACCTTCTGCCACATAATTTGCAGCAATGTCTGTGATTACTTGGACAACATGTTTGGCCCCCACTTCTTCTACAACCTCTGCTAACAGTGTAAATATCAGATTTGCATCTTTCACATGTGAAGATGCACCAATAGATTTGAGGAACATGGTTCCTTTAGGGCAAGCCACAAGAAAATTTATGATTGTTCTTATTGGATTTTGTGCAACTTCGGAAGATATTATTTATTGTATTTCTATTGTATTTGATTGTACCTCCTAAGGGAGATGAACTTGATGTAAATGACCATGTAAACTCTTGAAAGAATCAATGTAACCCTTGGGGAGAAAAGAAGCAAAGTAAAAGATTAAAATTAAATTATTATTTGCCCCCCAAGTGAAGTCGGCTCAGCCTAGTAGAGAAGTCGGCTCATGTAGGGTAAAAGTCAGTTTTACACTTGTATAAATAAGAGGTTATGTCACCTCATCATTTCACTCACTCACTTCACAAGTTCGCATCACTTGGGAGAGAGAGAAGTTCGCACAAGTTGGAGAAGAAGACTGTTTTGGGGTTTCTACTTTTGGAAGACATTTTCCATCTTTTCTATTTTATGATTGTACTCTGATCTCAGGATTATCATCTCTATACGAAGGTTGTTGGGTTTTCTCCCATTTGGGTTTCCCAGGATAAACTCTGTGTTATTGTTTTGTGCTTTGTTTTTCTTCTAGTGATCCTGTTTATGTAATTAAATTATTATGCTATGAATGTATGAAATCTTACAGTTCTACTCCTCTGATCTGTCCACCCATCTGACAAGATTGTGCAGCCTGTAACCTCCCATGAGCTTTTAATGCTCTCCAATTGTGCCTTGACACACTGCAACTCCTCATCTAGATCTTTCTCCCTAAGTGCACTGTAAGAAGTGCCTTTGTATCTAGGGCCAACGCCTGCAATAGCATCTACCATGGGCTGATAAAAAGGAGAACTTGCAATGTTGAATGAGAGGCTGTCATGGTACCAAAACCTCTTCATTGCCATATCTGCCTCCTTCCTTTTCCCTTCATTAAAGCTGTCCAAGGTTGGTTGAGATCCTGGGGTTGTACGAGGAAGGAAGAAAGGAGAGGTGATAGTTGGATTTGGTGTAGCACTTGCTGCAACACTTGATGAGCAACTACTTGGAGGTCCCATTGGAGATTTTCCCATCCCTATAGTTTCAAACCTCAGCCTAGTTCTTTTGGCATTTTGGTCTTTGATACCTTCCAAAGCAGCGTGCATTTCCGCTGTGAGTTCTTCAAGGAAGCCATCACAAACTACGGCATCTTTGCACACAACTCGAGCTAGGTGGTGTTTTAACTTGTTTATGATCCCATACATAATTGTTGGATAGTAGTTTCACTTTACTTGATTGTCTTGCCTTGGGACTACCTGGACACAATAGTCCCATGCTTTATTAAGAGGCCATCTAGGTCTGCCCTTAGGTGCCATGGAAAACAAGCTGATAGTGGAAAAAAGTTAAAAACATAAATTAAAACGAATTTTTATTTATAAATTAAAATGAAATTAAAAGTTTAATTTTTTAATAAAAAGGATTTGGTAGGCCCGTGGAGGCTGCCATCACAACCTACAGGCCTGTAAGCAGCCACAAGGGCCAAAACATAAAATTAAAAAAAACATAAATAACAATGATAATTTATTTAAGTTTTATTTTAAATTTGTTATGTTTTGGGCCTTTTGTGAAGCAGCTTAATGACAGAGAAGTACTCGCATTTTGAACTGTATAAAATTTATTGAATGAATGATAAGATGGTTACAAACAACCTCATGACGGTTTACTTATACGCATTGACTAGTCACGAGCGAAGGGGTACATGCCCTTTGACATTTTGTTTAACTTCGTAATTGTAATTATATTAATTATTTCTTATTACTGACTATTATTTATAATTCTTACATTGCCCATCCCTTAAGAATTGCTTTGTCCTCAAAGCAAGGGTAGAGAAGGATGTTGTTGAAGAAAAATTTCAGCTTCCCATGATGAGTCTTCCTCTGGCAAGTTCTTCCACTTAATAAGGTATTTTTTAATGTTCCTAGAGCGAAGTTTCTTTTCTCTAATAGATAGTATGCCTTCAGGTTCCAAAATAATTCGACCCTCCTCGTCCAAAATAGGTAGTTCAGATTGTGCTACTTGGCGTTGTCCTAACATTTTTTTGAGGCTTGGCACATGAAACACGTTATGAATGCGACAGTTTTCTGGTAATTTTAACCCATATGCTACTGGACTAATTTTTCTGTTAATCTGATATGGTCCATAGAATTTTGGAGCGAGCTTATTCTTGCCTTGTTGTTTAAGTGACAATTGCTTGTATGGTTGGAGTCGCACGAACACCCAATCACCAACTTCAAACTCTCGTTCGGATCTTCGTAAATCCGCATGTTGCTTCATTCTATTACGAGCATTTGTTAAGTTTTCCTTTAGTATTTGGATGGTCTTTTGGTCTTCCTCTAATTGATTCCTCACTGCTGGTACCTTAGAGTTAAATAATACGTACTCCTTCCATTTAGGTGGCTCATAACTGTACAAGGCTTGAAAAGGGGTCATTCTAGCTGAAGTATGATAAGTTGAGTTATACCACCTTTCGGCTAAATGTAACCATTGGAACCACTTGTTTTGCTTGTTTGTCACAAAATAACGAAGGTATGTTCCCAAACACTTATTCACTATTTTAGTTTGTCTGTCCGTTTGGGGATGATAAGTTGAACTCATGTTGAGGGATATCCCTATCTGTTTACATAATTCCTTCCAAAAGTTCCCTTTAAGCCTTGCATCTATGTCGCTGACAATTACCTTTGGAAATCCATGTAATTTATAAATATTTTTGCAAAAGACTTCAGCTATTTGTTTTCCTGAGTCCGTCTTCCTTACCCCCATGAAGTGAGCATACTTAGTGAGTCGATCAACTACTACGAAAATTTTATCCTTTCCCTCGGACATGGGCAATCCCTCGATAAAGTCCATCGAAATCTCTTCCCACTTCTGATTAGGTACATGTAGAGGGTAAAGTAATCCTGGTGTCATGATATTTTTGCTTTTGTTTCTCTGACAAGTGTCACACTCAGAGACATACCTCTGAATATCCTTACTCATTCCCTTCCAATAAAATGATTGCCGTGCGTTATTGTAAGTTTTAAAGGTACCTACGTGACCTACAACGGGCGAGTCATGTGATTCCCTTAAGATTTTTTCTTTGAACTTTGAAGTAGGTGGAAGGTAGATTCTCCCTTTGTGCCATAAAATGTCATTTCTCCATTCAAATTTGGGATGTTGTTTCACATTATTGATGATGGAACAAGCTTCGGGGTCCTTGGCATATTCTATGCGTATTTCATCCACCCAATCAGGAATTATGACTAATACTGCATATGTTGATACTTCTTCGTCTTTTCGTGATAATGTATCGGCAACCACATTATCCTTTCCTTTCTTATGTAGTATTTCCATATCAAAGGTGGAAATCTTTTCTATCCATTTTTGTTGCTCAGTAGATAGGTTTTTTTGTCGAAGTAAGTATTGGAGACTATTGTGATCAGTCCGTATAAAAAATTTACTACCCAATAAGTATTGTCGCCATTTTGCCAATGCATGAATGATAGCGAGCATCTCTTTGTCGTATGTAGACTTCAATCCTTCCCTCTTGTTGAGCTTTCGACTTTCGAAAGCAATAGGATGGTCATTTTGCATTAGGACTGCACCTATTCCACCACCTGAAGCGTCACACTCAACCACGAAGGGTTTTGTGAAATCGGGAGTTGCCAACATTGGTGTGGATGTCATAATCCCTTTTAAGACTTGGAAACATTCCTCCGCCTTGTCACTCCATTGGAAGGAATTTTTCTTTAGTAGATTTGATAGTGGTGTTGTTAGATGTGCATAGTTTTTGACGAACCTTCGGAAATAACCTGTTAGGCCTAAAAAACCTCTTAATTTGGATATATTATTGGGTTTCGGCCATTCGGTAATTGCCTTGATTTTGCTTGGGTCTACTTTAACTCCCTCATTGGATATGATATGACCGAGGTATTCGACTTCTTCCTTCCCAAAACTACATTTTGACATTTTTGCATAGAATTGATTTCCTTCTAAGAGTGAAAGTACAAGTTCTAAGTGCTTAAGATGCTCCTCCCATGTCTTACTATAGACAAGAATATCGTCAAAGAAAACGAATACGAACTTTCTTAGGTTCAACCAAATATTGACTCAAGCTTTTCACGGCAAAGCAAATATCTGGCCTAGTATTCGTCAGAGTTAGTGGATGAGACACTATACATGCAGATTATTGGGTCATTGATGTATCTGAGCATCAGACAACTTCAAATTTGTATCCATGGGTGTGGCCATGGCTTTACATTCCAACACATCAAATCTCTTCAGGATTTCTACTGCATACTTCCCTTGGTTAAGGAAGATTCCTTCTAGGTTCTGCCATACTTCAAGACCTAGAAAATAATGCATCAAGCCAAGGTCTTTCATCTCAAATTCTGCAGCGAGCTTCTTCTTACACTCTGAGATTTGCTTTTCATTACCTGTCAGGAATAAGTCATCCAAATATAACAATAATATGACAGGTTCATCATCCATAACCTTGAAGTAAAGGTTAGGATCAACTTTACTTTTGGTAAAGACCAAGCTCGTTAGAAAGCCATCAATTCTTCCATAGCAAGCTCTTGGAGCTTGGTTCAATCCATACAGAGCCTTCTTTAATTTGCAGACATGCATCTTTCTATCATCAACTTTGAATCCTTGTGGCTGTTCTATGTACACTTCTTCAATTCCACCATTTAGGAAAGCTGTTTTCACATCCATCTGGTGTAGCTTCCACTTCATTGTGGCTGCAAGTGCCACGGTGGTTCGAATGGAAGTGTACCTTGCTACGGGAGCAAATGTCTCTTCATAATCGATTCCTTCCTTTTGAGAGAATCCTCGAGCCACAAATCTATCTTTGCAACTTCTTTCATTGGTTTTGCAATTCTGAGAGCTACATTTTCTTCATATATTTCTTCATGCTCGCACATGTGGTTCTCTGTAGAGTGTTCTGAATTCTGGAGGTTACTTGATATATGCTTCTACTTCAATTACACCATTTATCTAGTGTAATATACACCATTTGCCACTAAGGCATCGTCTTGTCATAGTCGACTTCTTCTCACTTTGTTCATCTGTGGTATGCTTGATTTCATAAGTCTTCTACACCATAGGTTTGTAGTATCATAAATCAAAATTGCTTCTAAGTGAATTTTCAGTTTATATGAGCCACCTTCTTCTCTCAAAAACAACTGCATCTTCTACAAAAGCAATTTTTAAACTCTTCCTTATCTAAAGCTGAGATATAACACATCCTTCATCTTCATCGGGGTTCCTGAGTCAAGCTTATGTGTGGCTTCTCCTATTTTAGTGAAACTTTCTGAGAGGAGTCCTAAGATTGGAGAAGGTGCTTTAAAGCACTATTATTATAAGACATATTCTTCAATTTCTTCCTTTGGTAACTTCCTGGGAGGTTCTTCTTCTTCTTCTTCTTCGGCAAAATGAGCATGATGTCTTTTGTTATTCTTCTTTTTTTACTGGACAATTTTTAGCAATATGTCCCATCTTATCACAATATTAACATTGATAAGAAGAGAAGTTTCTATGCTTGTAGCTTCCCTTCTTGTATTTCTAAAACTTCCTAGGAGGATGGAACTCCTTATGAGTTTCCTTCTGGTAGTGAGATTTTCCTTTTCCTCTTTTAGTATGGGTAGCTAGAGCTTGATCATTATCTCTGAGTAGTGCTTCTCGATTTGCCACTCTAGCTTCCTCTTGAACACATTCTTCCCATACAACTTCAAATTGTAGACTTTCCTTTCTTGCACACATTGTCTGGATAAAAGAATCCCAAGGTCTAGTAAGAGCATTGAGAGCGGTCATCACTAATTCATCTTTGTCAAGGTTGTCTCTGTTAGCATTTGATAGCTCGGTGGCACTCCTGCATCAGGTGCCTAGGTGCAGGGGTTAATAACTTGAAGTCTCAGTTATATTCCTAAAGTGACTTTAATAATGTGTTCTTTTATTAAAGTACCTTTTTGATGTGACTTTATGTTTTTAAAGTGAGTTGTACTTTAATATGTTTTTAAAGTGACTTTAAGTCATAAAGTGTACTTTTTAATATTTAGGGATAAGTGACTTTTTCGAAAAGAAAATTTGGTCTAAAGTTCACTTAGGAGATTTAAGTGAACAAGAGATTAGATCCTGGCCATAGATCTCTTGGCCAAGATTTAATCTCGTCCATTGAAGTGAAAAGTCATGAGAAAAACCCTAATAGGGTAAATAAAAGTACATGAGACTTCATTGTTGGCACACATTTCAAGAGAGTTTTTTGAGAAGAGGTCGATTTACTTGAGAAAAGCAAGAGGTCGAATTTGAGAGAGAGACTGGCTGAGATAGCTGGCACGAGTTTCAAGACAGTACCGTACAGTAGCAGAGGCACATTTTCCTGAGTATGACTGGCACAGAAATCGAGGAGAAATACAGCTGAGGTTTTTCTTCTTGCTGTCAACACAAAATTCGAGGAGCAAGGCACACTGTTTGAGGAGTAACAGTGGCACGAATTTTGAGGAAAACTGAGCAGCCATTAATGCAGACCGTACAGCTCTGTCCTGTAGCTGTTGAGCACGATTTCCAATGCTGAGATAGCACAGATTTCGAGGGCATTAATTTCTGTTTGAGCTGAGCACCAAAACCGAGAAGGAAAGACTGATTCTGGGCACAAAAATCAAGAAAGATACAGGCTGAAAGTTGACAGTCCGTACAGGCTGAGAAGGCACGATTTTCCAGAATTTGCAGAGGCAGCTTCAGCACAGATTTTGAGGCACTGTTGTGGTCTTCTGGGTCTGAGATAAGTTTGTCTCATTTCTTGAATAGATTACTGCTGTACTTTCTCTCTTAAAGATAATAATAAAAGATCTCTCTTGACTGGTTTTCCCCAAGGGTTGTAGGGGGTTTTTCCAGGGTCACATTTGACCAAAATACTGTGTCTTTAATGTGTATTACAGTCTGCTGTGTTTAATTTATTTCCGCTGCAAAGTTTACTTAGCTACAGTATATCAGCTTATAGAGACATGAAAACTACATGCATGTGATATGTGCTTGATTTTTATGAATATTGAAGACTGATATCAGGGTTCTGCTAAGTGTTTGGGCTGAGTTAAGCTCAGATTTGACATTTTCTCAGTTGGCTGTTAGGTGCACTATATTTCTGGGTTTTGTCATTTATTTCAACAGTCTCCAATTGCTTCTAGTTGTTCTTTGAATTGAGACACCCTTGTAAAGTATTCCTGGATAGATTCACCCTGATTCATCTTTGTAGTTTTGAGTTGGTTCTCAAATTCATCTTTCGATTAATGTTCTTTCCCTCATACATTCTTGATAGGGCATCAAACATTTCCTTAGGAGTTTTCTTGGAGGACACTTGAGGAATCAAGTGATCCTTGATGGAATCTGCTATGATCCTCTTGGCTTTAATCATGTCCTTCTTGTGCTTTTCCTTTGCTTTAGCTTCTACGCATTCTGGCACAGTTTCCTTAACAAACTTTGCAAGATCATTCTCTTCTAGAATGAGTCCAATTATGTATTTCCAAGCACGAAAATTTTCTATGCCTTCCAACTTGTCATCAAGCTTAGTGCTTGGGGCCATCTTATCCAGGAGAGCAGAAAAGTACCAAAAATTGAAATTTCTCAAAAATGAAAACTAGACTTACCAAAATATGCGCTTGACTAAGGCGAGTATGCTAGTACAATCAGTTTCTGAAGAATCCAAAATTTAACCCTTGAAACAGGACTTGTGAAATTCTGGACTGCAGTTTCTGGTTTTTTGGTCCCAAGTCAAACTAGGGGTTTGACTTTCTGGAAGATCTGTCGACTGAAAAATTTTGATCTAGGTGCCAAAAGATGCGCCTAGGAGGGGCGCACTTCCCAATGCTACTTGCACTCAAAAATTCCTCTTCAGTAGGAAGCCCTAATTTTTCTTGTCCGGAGAAGGAGAGAGAGATTTACCTTAGTGAAAGTTGCTCTTTTCAGTCTAACTTTGATACCAGGTTAAATTTATATGCTGCAATATCTTAGATTCCTACTTCATTAGCATTTGATAGCATTTTCACAATAACAACATAAAGAGGATCTCTGAAAGACAAACAATCACAAGGTACACAACAATTTATCCTGGGAAATCCTTAAGGGGAAGAAAACCCAGCAAGAACTTCCTCAATATAGATTAGCAAAGTACAATGCCCAAAGAAATAAGTCTCATAAGAAAGACAGACAAAACCCAAACTCTAGAGTCAAGAGCAAGCCTCCTCCTCCTTTGCAATCCTTCTTCTTCCTCTCTTGCGCAATGCTTGATTGAGTGAATGGTGCAAATGAGAGGGAGACACTCTCTATATATACTTTACTTTTCATTTGACCTTTAACCTACCTAGGTTGACCTCACTAACTTAACTAGGCCGACCTCTCTAGGGAGACTCAAAACAATAATTATAATGAACTCTTTTGGGTACTATTGACCCGACTTACAGCGGAGGTTTTACCTCGTGACTTTTACATGACCTTTTACATTAAAGACATCTCCCGAAGGAGGAATAATACAAGTAGAATATTCTTCGAAGTTACATTATTTCAATAAGAATCTCGGGTTCAAGGCATGTGCTAAAGTGTGAAGTGGAGTGTTGAAGTTGTTCCACCTCTCAAGCATGATTTTCTGCACTAAATCAACAAACTGAGCATCAACAAATAATAGCTGAGGACTCTCTTGTGAAATGATTTCCATAGTTTTCTCAACCATGGTGTCCATGCCATCATATACCTCTCCCAAGAAAGGTTGGTCTGTGTCAGCACTGCGGAGAAGCTTAAATGTGGGGCCTGTGAACTTGAGTAAGAAATCTATCTTGCTCCACCATGCCTCATCAAGGCACAATCTGCGCACCATAGTTCCCCGCTCTGAATATGCCTGCCTCCACTCAGCCCAAAGTTGACTCACCACCATAAAAACTAATGGTTGCTTAACCTCAACGAGGTGACACAACATGATGAAGTTGGAGGCAAATCGTGTCTCAACAACTTTCAACAACTCCATTATGGAGAATTCTCGAAATATTGCTCGAGACTGGTGGTGGTTGGTAATGAATTTAATTGTCTCCCTTGCTTGCCCGATTAGTTCCTTTATCCATGGAACTTTGTTCTCAATTTCTTCTAAGATCAGATTTAGATTATAATTTATGGACAGCATGGTGTCCAAAAAATGTGATCATACCTGCTCTCAATAATTAGATCCGTAGCTTTGCATACTGGCGCATTATCCGTGATAACTTGCACCACCTTACTAGGCCCTATTTGCTCAATAAATTTCATTATAACATCAGCAATGACAGGGGCATCCTTTACCTCCCCTGAACAGTCTTCAGCCTTTAGGAACATTGCTCCTTTTGGTGAAGTGGCAATAATATTTATCAATGGTCTCCGCCTAGTATCTGTCCATCCATTAGAGACAATGGTAACACTAGAGCTACCCCATGAAGCAAGAATAGGTAATAAAACATCCTCCAAAAGCTCCTTCCCCTTTTTTAGGAGATCGGTTCGTACTTTTTCATAGTTGGGCCCCTTGAACCCTTTTGGAGCAGTGTTAATTGCCATTATCATGTCTTGCCAATAAGGAGACCGAACCACATTGAAGGGGATACCACAAGCATAAATGGCTCTAGCCACTCTTGTTTCAGCTTCTTCCCTCCCTTGAACATTCACCATTTTAGCTATCCTACTCTCTTGAATTAAAGGAGAAGAACTGCTACTGATTTTTGAATCTTGATTCCTGCCCCTGTGTTTGAGCTGCCTTCCTCTTCCTTGCTTCCTGCACAATCCTTGGCTCCATGGCTGGAGCTTGGCGAGTGGCATTATTAAGCTCATCATGTCTTCTTTTAACCCTATCAGCCTCTTGCTGTTCATTTTCAAACTTCCTCCTTTCCCCTGGGTCACTTGTTTTCGTGCAACTATCAACCCCTTTTTCTGTTTCATGCAAAAAATGTGCCCTCACTCTTGGCTAAGAGCCCTTGTACAAGCCATTGCAGAGAGTGCAGCGCCATTACCATGAACCACCACTTGGAATTCTTGCAATTTTTTTAACATGCCTATTGCCTCCATAAAGGGTAATTGTCAGCGGTCAGCCCTCTTGTTGGGCTTACGCAGTGGAGGAAAAGTAGCTTCTTCATTGGCAGCCATTACTTCTGCAAAAAAAGAGAAAACAATCCAGCATTAAAAAAATTATAAGGGATTCAAGGAAGCATAAACCAATTGAAAAATCACCAAATCTCTTAAAGATTGCTTGATGCTCACCACAATACACCAAGATGTGACTGGTGCTGCCCCAAAATGCCACTAGACAGAAATATGAGATGGCTGTAGCTGCCTAAAAAAGAACTTGGTTGCTGTAGCAGCAAATCGATTGACCTTCCCTCTACCTGCAAAATGCAACACAGCAAAAAAATTTAAAAGTGAAAACGTTTTTCAAAGATTCATATGGCTGTAGTGGACTCTTCAGATCCTTCCTCAAACAATGCTCAAATCGTGCTGCAGCAAACTCACCTTCTCGCCTTCCTGAAGCAGCCGTTGCTCAAAACGTTATGGTGTTGTGAGAAAATGAAGTGAAATTGTCATTTTATAAAAAAAATTTACTTCCACAAGGTTCTAGATGCTTTCCTAACCCTAATTGCCTTTTCCAAACCCGAGTTAGGCAACTTTAACCACGAATTAAACATTTGGTTTTTTGGGGGGGCTCGTACGAGCTTTTTCCGTACAGGAAACATGCCGTACAAACATTGAAACGGCCGTGAAACGCATTTCAGACCGTACAACATGCATTTCCCACATGTGAGACGCTGCTGTACGGTCTGAAACGCGTTTCAGGCGCGTATCGAATACATTTCAGCGTTTCTATGATGAAACATGGCAGGTACAGCAAGGGGGGAGGTGTTTCCTGCAACGTAGTATTTTGGCCATGAGTGACCCTATTTTGAGTTGAGTATCCATAGACCCACTTTCATTTGAATTTTATCATTTCTCTTAGTGTCCCCTTATTTAGTGTAATGGGGGGTGTTGATAATGGTGTAAGCTTCACTTTTGGCCATGACAAACATCATGTTGTAATCATTATTGTATGTATTTCTAAGATTGGCTATGACTGACCTAGTCAACATCCATTTATTGTATGTCTAGGTTTGGTTAAGGCACACCTAGTCAATGTGGGCCTATAACTATTGATGTATTTGTAACTTCAGAAGATATTCTTCTATGTATTACATTTGTACTTTATTGTATCCCCAACGGAGATGTATCATTCCTCCGATTGGAAGTGTCATCATTTGTATTTGCAAGTGTCGCAAGTATTATTGTAAGTGTTGCAACTTATACTTGATGGGTTATTAGACCGCCTTGGTGGGGTCGGCCCTGTATAAGTTGTGTGGGTCAAAGGGTTATTAGACCACCCTAGTGGGGTCGGCCCAGTTAGCATTATGTTAAGTGGTTAAGTTGGGGCCGACCTAGTTAGAGTTAAAAGTCAAGTGAAGTAAAGTATAAATAGAGAGTGTGACTCTCTCATTTGTTCATTTCACACACACACTCACTTCGCATTAGTGAGAGAGAGGAGGAGTGCACACAAGTGGAGGAGGAGCAGCTGCTAGGAGACTATCTCTTATTGTGGGGTTTGATCTTTGTGATCTTTGTATTGATGCTCATTCAATATCTGAGGAAGTTGCGGGGTTTTTCACCTTCTTGGTTTTCCCCAATGAAATGCTTTGTGTCTCTTGTCTCTTGTGTTTGATATGCTGTACATGTTGTTCTCTAAGTTAAGATCCTAGATCAAATTGAATTAAATGCTAAAAAACTAACATGATATCAGAGCTAGCCTGAAGGAAGGCATGCTATGGCATTTATGACACTTGTTGCACTTGCAAGCTAGGGCTTGGTATAGCAAAAACCAGTCATCGTGGCACTTTCGCTATAACTCAGTTTTGGCGAAGGTTCAGGATCTGGAACTTCTATAGGTCGAAGATGAAATGTCCATGTACCTTGTGTCCGAAGGACAACATCAGATTCGTTGTACTTTGTGAGATATGATCCGTACAAGTTAGGGTTTCTGCCTCTTCCAGAATACAGTCCTAAACAGGTGACCTAGGAAAAAAGGTCATATCTTGGGCTAGGAAGCTCCAAATGGAATTATGTAAAAAGTGACTATTAGGGCACGGACTGTACTTTCACAGGTTCGGGTTGTAGAGGCCGAAGTTGAAACAGTGACACGTGGCACGCCGTACAAGTTCTCTATACTGTTTCATCCCATAAACAGGTCACGTTGCGACACTTGGCATATCTCTCTCTCAGAGAATCCATTTGAGGTCAGATTTGTGGCATTGGAAAGATGACAGGTCAATCTAGCACAGACCGAAGTTTCAGACCCCGAGGATCCGAAATTTCAGAGATACATCAGAAACAATATGGCATATATTTCTATCCAAACAAAATTGGATTCTGAGCATCTTCAGTTTTGGATCGTCACTACTATGGGAAATTAGGGTTTCAGAGAAAGTTGGAATTTTTGAAATATGAGACCACGGTTGGATGCTCCTCATCAAAATTGAAACTTAGAGACCAAGATCGAATTTTTTGGTTGGGCAGAACCCCGAGCATCATCAAACCCTAGTTCGAGATTTTGATCGGTAAGTTGAAAAATTAGGGTTTCTGCAAAAGTTGAAATTTTTGGAATCTGTCACCACGGCTGGATGCTCCTTGGAAAAATCGAAGTTTAGAGCACAAGATCGAACCTTTTGGCTGGGCAGAACCTCGGGCATTATGAAACCCTAGTTCGTGATTTTGACCAGAAGATCCGAAAGTTTAAAAGGCAATTTTGAGGGGTCAAATTTTGGAGATTTCAAAATTGAAGTATACCAGCTTGATCATCTCAGCAAGGCGCTTCTTTTCATCCAATCAGAAGTTTGAAATTCAAAGTTTGAATTTTTAGGGTTTCTCTGACAAACCCTAATCCAGCTCCAGATCCAGTTTCAGCAAATCAAAGTGTATTGGGTTAATCTTTGAAGAGGATGAATTGGACACCTACATAAGTGAAGAGATTCCAGTTACAGAGGGAGATGAGGCTAAGGCCTTGCATAAGAAGTCTACAAGCAATCCCGACAGGTATGACTTGAGGAGATATAGGTATGTTTTGAAATCTGTTCATGGTTAAGTTTGTCTTCATATTATTGAGGTTAGTACAATCCTGATCAATTTTAGACTTTCTTTTAACCTTAGTAAAAGTACGAATGCATGTAAATGATAAAAGACATTCATTGATTAGGTTTATGACACTTATGATTGTACTAATGCACTGTGGTGTTGTATGAGGATGATGTTGTCCGCTAACATGAAAGGTACATCAAGAAAGACAAAGCAAGTTCTAGATCAAGAACATATGTCCATGGTGGCATGAAGACAAAGACTCATCCATATCCATTGATTACATAGAAGCTCTACTTACGAGGTATGAATAATTTGGTTCTATAATGCTTAACTTATGAGATATACAGGTTACTAGCACAAGATTGAAGAGAACAAGGAGACATTGTTTGGGTATGTTAGACAAGCATGATAATCCAGGATGACATTAGTGCACACTTAAGCATGCATAGTGGTCCAGGATGGATATAAGTTCAAAGACAGATAATTCAGGAAGCAAAGATCAAGAGGGAGCTCACTCCAGTAGTTCCTGCAAGGAAGCAAAGACCGAGAGGGAGCTCACTCCAGTAGTTCCTGCAAGGAAGCAAAGATTGAGAGGGAGTCCACCCAACAAGCAAACAAAGATAAGTATTTAAATTGTGATTTCTTGTATATATGATTTTGTTGAGTTATGTACATACTTATGTTCCTAGATTTAGGATGTATATTATGCATTTTAGAAAAGGTTGCATTAATGAACAAGATACTACTAATATAGTAAGGGTAAGTGGCCTATGGTACTGTAAAACATTCCATTGCTACTTATCTAGAATGAAACCTCTGTGCTGACATGTTGGGAGTTGTGCACACTCTTAACAATGTTCTAGTAGAGATGGTAGGCATCTAGAAAGTTACGGGATATGGATAAATGTTGTATTGAAGCATTGGATAAGATAATTACATGACTGTATGACATATATCTTTATGTGTAAGATTTTGTTCTGAAAAACGATGAGAAGTTTCTAATCATGCAATTGAATTTGACTTGTAGGAAGATCATGTATAATCACCTACAAAAGAAGGACAACGACATTTATTCTAGCAACAAAGTTCAAGAAAACTACCTAATGAAGATATTGAAGAATCTGAAGTTCCCAGGATCAGGGATGCAGTAATGGAAGGATTCCATGATCAAGGAGTACCAACCGATCATGAAGAATGATGTTTTGGATGTGGTCCCAAGACCAGAAGGGAAGTCTGTTGTGACTTCCAAGTGGATCTATAAGATCAAGCATGTTGCAGATGGCAGCATAGAGAAATACAAGGCAAGTGATGAAGTGGAAGATACACCGGATGGATTGATTGCCGACACGAAGAGGAAGCTTGCTGCCAAGTTTGAGATGAAGGACTTGGGTATGATGCATTACCTTCTAGGTATGGAGGTGTGGCATAGTGCAGATGGAATATTCCTTGGACAAGGGAAGTATGCAGTAGAGATCTTGAAGCGATCGGGATGGACTGCAAGGCCATGGCCACACCTATGGCATCGAACATGAAGCTATTGAGTGATGCTTCATCAGAGTCAGTTGATGCCACGATGTATCGTCAGATGATTGGGTCCTTGATGTACTTGACGAACACAAGACCAGATATTTGCTTTGCTGTGAACACCTTGAGCTAGTTCCTGATGGATCCTAGACATGTTCACTTAATTGCTGTAAAGCATATTCTGAGGTACCTGAAGGGTACGGTTGATTATGGGCTCAAGTATGATGCGAATCAAAAGTTTAACCTGGAGGGTTATGTTGGTTCAGATTGGGCAAGCAGTGCTGCAGATAGGAAGAGCACTTCGGGTGCTGCTTCAGTATGGGATCAGGTGTGATCTCTTGGTTTAGCAGGAAGCAGTCCTGCGTAGCACTGAGTACAGCCGAAGCAGAGTATGTCACAGCTTGTTTGACTAGTTGTGAGGCAGTATGGCTAAGGAAGCTACTGTCTGATTTATTTGATCTCCAGTTGGATGCTACTTGTATCTATTGTGACAACCAGAGTTGTGTGAAGTTGTCAGAGAACCCAGTGTTCCATGACAAGTCGAAGCATATCGAGATCAAATATCACTATATCAGGGATATGGTAGAGAGAGGAGCAGTGAAGCTCCTGTATGTTGCGACGGATGAGCAGATTGCAGATGTGTTGACCAAACCACTAGCCAGAGTGAAGTTCGAGTACTTCAGAAAGAGGCTTGGTGTACTTCAGATCGAGGTTCCTTCCAAGGGGAAGTGATGAGTCCGGAAGACGCAGATGCACATGGGATTTTCTGACATGGTTGTAGATGTGTTCTCCCATGGTCGTGAAGTAATTGCTGAGCCATTCTCACATGGTGGTAGATGTGTTCTCCCATGGTGCAGATGTAAGGGCTGGAGCCATTCTCACATGGTGGTAGATGTGTTCTCCCATGGTGTGTAGATGTGAGGGTTGAAGCCATTTTTCACATGGTGGTAGATGTGTTCTCCCATGGTGAAAAAGTAAGGGATGGAGCCTTCCCCGAATGGTGGTAGATGTGTTCTCCCATGTCGGTGGTATAAGTGCTGTATGATGTGCATCTGGGCTGTGCTCCGTGGACGATAAGATGATATGAAGAGGATGATCATGTGTGATGAGCATTAGGACGATGCTCCAGATGATATGCATCAGGACGATGCTGTGATGATGATTAGGATGATCATGTGATGATATGTATCAGGATGATGCTATGATGATGATCAGGACGATCATGTGTGGTGAGCATCAGGTCGATGCTCTAGATGTTGTACATCAGGATGATGTATTGTATGATGATGATCAGTACGATCATGAGCTTCAGGAGGATGCTCCGTGTGAGGATAATCAAGTGGATCATGAGTATCAGGTCGATACTCCGCGGTCGTGGACAGACTGTGCAGGTAGCATAGAAAAGATCCTGGGAGATTTGATAGTCTGAGCTCAGATACTCTTTCGAGGTTTTGCTACAGGTTGGCCGTGGACAGGTTGTGCAAGGGTAGCATGTAATACGTCCTGGAGATCCAGACAGGTTGTGTTAGTCACGTAAAAGGCCATAGATGCTCTTTAGAGATCTTGTTGGGCAAGACAATCTTTTAAGGTTTTGCTGGACCACATGTAATACGTACTGGAGATCTGGATAGGTTGTGCTAGTCACATAAAAGGCCTCAGATGCTCTTTAGAGATCTTGCTGGGCAAGACACTCTTTTAAGGTTTTGTGGGGACCACATGTAATACGTCCTGGAGATATGGACAGGTTGTGCTAGTCATGTAAAAGGCCTCGGATGCTCTTTAGAGATTTTGCTAGGAAAGACACTCTTTTAAGGTTTTGCGAAGATCACATGTAATCGGTCCTGGAGATCCGGACAGGTTGTGCTAGTCACGTAAAAGGCCTCAGATGCTCTTTAGAGATCTTGCTGGGCAAGACACTCTTTTAAGGTTTTGTGAATGTCACATGTAAAAGATCCGATAGGTTGAGGTGTGTGCTCGTAAAAGTCCTGGGATGCTCTTTCGAGGTTTTGTTGACGCACGTAATCAGTCCTGAGGATTCCACAGGATGGCCAGTTCGTAGAGATTATGAATACCTACAGGAAGCTAGGCCTACAACCAGCATGAAAAAGGGTTGGCTCTGTAGAACTTCCTATGATGAGAAGAATTGAGAGATAGCACCAGTGATTGAGATGACGAGTACAACAACAGTGACGATGATGCTCCGTGATCCAATGACGATGATCCAGCTCCAGTATTGAAGACTTGTGTCTATATGTATTGATGACTTGTTTCAAGAGAATACCTTCCTAGCTAAGAGGGAGTGTTGATGTATTTGTAACTTCGGAAGATATTCTTCTATGTATTACATTTGTACTTTATTGTATCCCCAACGGAGATGTATCATTCCTCCGATTGGAAGTGTCGTCATTTGTATTTGCAAGTGTCGCAAGTATTATTGTAAGTGTCGCAACTTGTACTTGATGGGTTATTAGACCACCTTGGTGGGGTCGGCCCTGTATAAGTTGTGTGGATCAAAGGGTTATTAGACCACCCTAGTGGGGTCGGCCCAGTTAGCATTATGTTAAGTGGTTAAGTTGGGGCCGACCTAGTTAGAGTTAAAAGTCAAGTGAAGTAAAGTATAAATAGAGAGTGTGACTCTCTCATTTGTTCATTTCACACACACACTCACTTCGCATTAGTGAGAGAGAGGAGGAGTGGACACAAGTGGAGGAGGAGCAGCTGCTAGGAGACTATCTCTTGTTGTGGGGTTTGATCTTTGTGATCTTTGTATTGATGCTCATTCTATCTCTGAGGAAGTTGCGGGGTTTTTCACCTTCTTGGTTTTTCCTTGTGAAATGCTGTGTCTCTTGTCTCTTGTGTTTGATATGCTGTACATGTTGTTCTCTCAGTTAAGATCCTAGATCAGATTGAATTAAATGCTGAAAAACTAACAATAACTTCTGTTGGGGAAAACACCCTATTCTTGAGTTGTCTATATATATAGAACTCTCATTTGTGATTTCACATATCTTGTGATCATTCTTTCATTCTTTATACAAGTGATTTAGCCTATGAGCACCATAAAGTGTTCTGCTTTCTTGTGATTGGTTATTTCTCCCTCTAGTGCATGTCTCTTGGATTATGTTTCTCTCTCTAGAGTTGCACCTTTCTTGGTGCCCTAGTGCTGTTTTTCCTTCTCTTTATTGCAGAATTACTATCTGTTGGTTGGTTCCTGTTATCACCTAAACTATAGTTACCCCTGTGGATGTATCCATTAATGGATGGCAATAGGGAAGGGTAACTCAAAAGGTGCAACCACGATCACCTCGACCTCCAATAGATGGTTGTCACGCCGGTTGAGGCAACCTTCGCTTTATGTTATCTAACCTAGACAACAAAAGGGGAGACTCGATCTACTCCCGACAAGAGAGATCTAACCAAGACACCAAATCAAGTTAATACTAAGTGAAGTAAGGTGTATGGTTTATCCTAGACCTAAAGATGAAGTCACAAGATAAGTGAGGGATTCAATGAGTATAGCTTTGGTTCATTGTTGATGTGAGAGTGACTTATACTATTTGAAATGAGATCCAGGATTAAAGTACTAGTTCAATGTGAGAAAATCCACTGCCTTGGGAACCGTGTCCAATGCAGGGTAGTTTAGGGGTTGAATTGGGGCTAACTAGTACAAGTGACAAGCTTGATCATTAGATATGATAACATCAAAAGGTTTAGTCCACCAAACAAGGATCAAACCACAAGTTAATCCAACAATCTAGGAGAGTCGAATTTACTTGGAGAGAGATCAGTGCCTTGGGAATTGGGATTAATGGAGTCAAGAAGAGATTAACTTATGGTTGATGACTCCTATGGCATAAGACAAGTGGGCTATTAATGGTTTGATGGATGAATAAGTCTAGATCTAATAATTCATGGTTTGACTTAAGTGGGACCACAATCCCTTAAAACAAGGAATGCTATACCCAAGGCAAGATTTTACAAGGAAACCTACTAGACCTAGGTTTTGAATTATGCTTGTTCCAAATCCACCAAAATCTCATGTACCCATGTCCTAGAAGTGGACCAACTCAATCTCCCAAAGGAAGTGCGACTTTGCCCAAGGAGGGTAAAAGGTGGGATAAATGGGATCAAGACAAGTCCAATGACATCCAAATTTTAGATCCAAGTAGGTTAGTCAAGTGAGAGTGTGGATCTACAGTTTCAAGGCAATCCAATGGTTAGATCTTACTAGATCTGAGTTTAAAGATACCAAGTGGTCCAAAATGGGGATTAAATCCCTTAAAATGTGGAATAGGGCCCACAAGGTAGAAATTGCCAAAGTAACAGTCTAGGGGTCGGTTTTAGGACGTGTAGATCATGAATCAATTGAAATCTCAACTACCCATGTACTAGATCTAGGTCAACTCACCCTCACCAAGAAGTGCGCCCTTGCTTGGAGAAGCTAAGTTGGCTTGGGAAGTGGGTCAAATGGAGGCCAATGCTCACCAAACTATAGATCCGGGATGCCGTGGATACTATAGAGGTGGGTTTTAAATATCTTACCCAAGGAGCCACTAGATCTTAGTAGATCTGAAAAAATGTAACAATGAGGGTTTTGATTAATTAGGGTTTTATCAATTATGTGTTTGTGCCAATGGATTGGAATCAAGATAAGAGAAACAAACCTGTGGATCTTACCTGGGTAACCTTGTAGATGCCTTGATGATGATGATCTATGCAAACTCGATCAATTTGAGAAGCTTTGAGGTAGTTTTCTATGAAGTCGATTTAGTCCAAGAAGCCAATGCGCCCTCGCTCCTGCACAACAAACGTCAACAATATCAGATTTGATGCAATCAAGAGATAAGACTAATGCCACAAGAGAAGTAACAGAAAGATAGCATAGATCACAATGATACTAATGATAACCCCCTGATATAAGCGAATTCCAAAGAGATCGATTTGAAGAAGCCTTGCAAAATCGCCCTAGTTGAAGTCGCCCTCCTATAGACAAGACAAAGATTTCCAAAAGATAGATTTTACCACAAATTTCCAAATGCTAGGATGCAATAGACTTTCCAATCACCATCTAAGAACACCAGATGCAAAGGAGACCACAAGAATTTCCACAAGAGAATTTTTCTATATCAAGAATCCAAGAGCCAAAGACCCCTTACAATGAGAAGCTCTCTCCTTTAAATAGGAAGGAGAGGCATCAAAACCCTAACGACTTTTTGAATGAGTGGCTAAGATTAAAAGATACAAATGTCTAATCAATGGTTAAGATGAGCTCAACAATAAAATACATGGATCACTAATAAAATATAACCATAAGTGGACAAAATCGCCCTAGGAGAGGGGATCCCACCAAATCATGATGACAAAATATAACAATAAGCTTATGGTGGGTCCAAGGGGTAATTTTAGACACCCTTGGTCAATCCCCATAGCACAATAACAATAAAATAGTCATCAATATACCAAATCGTGCCTCTATGGACAAATCATGGGCCTTAAGAGGCCTCAGAAATCATCAGAAAGTGCCATAAGTGATGGATGTGGGTCCCGATGAAGCTGAAACTGCTGGAGAAGGTGTAGAAGACATCCACTCATCATCATTGATCATCCCATGCCAAGACCTTGCCTCAGTAGCCCAAATCGAATTCCTCAATAGCCATTTCTACCAATCCTGAAATGCCTCGGGAAGCATGAAACTGCCCCAAACTTCCTCTTGGAGTGCCTGCGCTGTCAAGGTGAGGGCACCAGTGTGTCTGGGAGGGGGGTAATATGGTAAAAACAGGTGGCTGGACCACCCCCTCCAAGCACAGCGCTCTAGGTCAACCAAATAAAAACCATCTCTGCTCTGACAGGGTCTCTGATAGACCAAAACTGCACTGGGATAGCCTATTGAGGCTCAATCATCACTGTAACTGCCCAAAACTGAAAACAGATTGTCTCATTGGACTTAGAAGGTCCAAATCTATTCAAGATGTGTACTCATACACCATATGAATCTCTGCATGATCATATAATATATCCAATATACCGGAACAGGTGAAATAATAATAATCTGTAAATGATCAAATAATGCTGTAAACCATAAATCATCATCATAACCCTGTATCCGCTGCATAGAACCATCATGTACATGTACACGGACCATATATCATTTATCTGTATCATCACAAGGTCCAACCATCTCATGTCCTATGGTTGACCTTGGTCAAACTAGGTTTGACCAAGTCAACATGACCAAATATATCTTAGACTGTCATCAGCAGCTACTGCAAAGTGTCAAAGGTTAATGCATGCTTTACAACTTATTCAAACAACAATTATAACACAAAGTAATCATAACTGGCGATCTAAATCCAAATATATAATGTCATTAATTATTATTATAACTCAAACTAGACTTTCAAGACCATACTCACTTCATAGTCGTGATCAATTTGCTAGTGAAGGGTGAAGGCTTAAAATAAACTGGCTAGGCTAAGGGATGACTCACTGACAACATTGTGACACTTTGGATATGGGAAAGGGAATACACACTATAGTATATACTGAATGAGCAACAACACAGGGAATGGCGGTGTCTCACAAATGGATAAGTTGTTCAAAGAGGGTTTATTCACCTTTAACAGATGCGCACAATCATAATACAAATGAGGCCAGCAATTGTTTTGATATAGCATTTAAGTTCCATTGCTTTTTGGGCCTAAAGTTTCCATAGCCTTTGATCTATGTGTGTTTATAAACACATTGCATATATTTGCATTTATTTTAGGCTTTCTGCTGCAGGTGTGTTTTTAAGGCACTTGTTTACCTGAGCACTTCTAGGTGTGTCACAGACAACTTGTTTACCTAGTTATTTTACATTTCCAAAAGATATAACATTTTATTTTCATGGCCATTTTCATTTGGCATGCCTTTCATTCATGTGTGTTTAGCAACACATTGCATGAATGGGCTTTTCATACAAGATATAGCATTTCATTTTCCAGATTTTGTATTCATGGCAGCACTAAAAGTTTCAGGTTTACCCAACACAACTTTAGTAACTGGGGGAATTCACAAGGAAATCCAACTCACCATAGGTAAGTTTTGTCACCAACTCAGAGCCGAGACACAATAAACAGGGAAGCTCATCCAATATAGAGGTTACAATGGGGAAAAGATCCTCCATGTCACTAGTCAAGTAGTAAGTCAGGGTGATAAACTAAAAGGTAGGTAATGGATGGATGAAGACAATGAATCATGGAGCCAACACTAGCAAGCCAAGGTATGGTGGAATGATCACCTCTATTCTCCCTAAGGAGGGCAAAACCAATGAGTATGAATAATGAACTTCTAAGTCTGAGTAGGGACAATAAAATATATATAATAAGATCAACCGGGTCCACATATCTATATGATCGCCAGATCATGACACTAAGTGCTAAGACATGTTATAAGAATAAATATAAAAGCAATATAACCACAACACTATGATATACTTGCTGAGTCATATACTTGGATGCTCATCCTCTGAACCATCATCTGTCCTCCGAAACTGCTACTGTAACTCTGGGCACTACTGACTGCTTTGTACAAATGGTATAATGGCTACATCGGTCATCTCTCTGAGTGTCCTGAGACTCAGTCATGGCAATGGGGAATACAACTGCTGTCCATAATCTGATAGTGATCCAATATAGATGCTCATCTCAGCATTTCAATGTAAGGGAACTGGCTGAATAGTGTACTGGAATCTGGCAAAAAATGTGTGTTAGCCCGGCTACTATATATGTGATAACAGTTCCATTCGATTCTTTCTTTCCCTTATGATTCTCATCAGAAAGGACCACCATAGCTGGCCAGTGGTATTCATAGTATATATACAGGATGTAACTTCTAAGCAGTTTTGCTGATCAATATGAATGACATCTTGGGACATGAAAACAATGCACAAAATGGTAACCAAAAACATTAATTGTTTTTCATTTTTGTTCCATAGATTATCTTGTGTTACTTTGTTAATGCAGAAACTTTGGGGTGCATATATAATTATGTCTGCATGTGATTTTTTGTCCATGCAGTTGATGTGATAACTACCTTTGTTAGCAAGTTGCACCCATTTTCCTCTACCTTGCATTTATTTTCACACCACATATAGTTAGCTGCAGCTGCAAAAGCAAGAAAATTTATTTCCAAATTGAGGTTGAAAATATTATAGGTAAACCGAGAATGTGCTGAAAAAGTTTTCATTGCAACAATGTCTTTTGGAGGTATACATATGGTTTTGCATGTGTAAGCTGAATTTTATTAGCACTTCAATGCCTGAACTGTTGTTTTATTTTCATGTTATTTTGACAGAAAGCAGAAAATGGGTGTATATCTGAAATAACTTCTCAATTTCAACAAGAGAGTGAAGAAAAAAGTGAAACTGCAGCTGCTGAAGATTTTGAAACAATTTATTCAGAAGGATTAAAGGATGCAGTGGATTTGAAAGAGAAGTATGTCATTGTGCCCCTCTTTTGTTTTAACATGTGCTAAAATATAGAATGTGGAAGCTATGATAAAGGGAAAGGAAAGCAACAGGTTACAGATCACAATATCCTTTTGATGTCCTTTGTTGTCATTTCATCTTATCACCTTTCTTTTCTGGCTTGGTTTGTGTTCACAAATAACCAGAATTAGTGTCCTGAATTTATTATCTCATTGCACTGGCCAGTGTCACAAACTTACAGCTTAAGTTGCTTGAACCTTCAAAACAGGGACAGCATGGAAACAAAACCCCCAAAGTTTTAGGATAGGTGGAAATGGAATATAAGAAATATAAAAGCTATAAATAATTCAAAAAACAGTTTTCTTAATAGCAAGTCATTAGGAAAATTAAAATGAAATGATCAATAACGTTAGATTTATAGATATAAACAACAATTTAATAGAAAACTTGTGTATATTTTTATTTTCCCGAAGAAAAAAAAACCGTATTTTCTCTTCAAGGAGAATGGAGAATACAATCATCAGGTGCTTATTGCACTGCTCCACACATCCTGCAACAGGAAGTAAATAAAAAAGCCTCCAAAATAATACATCTGATGCCCAAAGGCACTGAAAAATATCCATAGTGAGAAACAAGTTAATTGTTTCAGAAATAATTCCTCCAAAAATTTAGAACTAGTCTTAGACTCTTAACAGTTTCATATAGACTTTGCGCTTTTGCATCAATAAAGAACCGAGGCTAGGGGAGGCAGGTGCGGGGGAGTCATCTTTGATCCTGGAGGAAATATAATCTCTTCTTATGCTTGGGGCCTTGGGAAAATATTAAAAAACCAACAATGAGGCTGAATGGGCAGCCTTACTGCTAGGCATTGAAACTTTGGCCAAGCTAGGACTTAAATCCTATCAGGTCTTTGGCGATTCAAAGATCGTCATCCAGAAGATGCGACATATCCAAGCTGGAAAAGATCATGGCTCGAGTAGGGTCCATAAAAGAATTCTCGCCTTTATCTCTGAAATTGACAAGATCCAACTCTTCCACATCAAGCACCAGAATAATTGTGAAGCAGATGCTATGGCCAACAAGGGATCCAGGTTGCATCAAGGGGAAATCATAGAAAACAACAATACTACATATTTTAAATGGATAGCTTGTTAAACGTGGAACGAGGCCACCCCTCCTTAGCTAATCCCCTTGGGAGAGAGGGTGGCATGCTTAGACCACACCAAGGTTGTCTCGGCGGCACGTTTGAACCTGCACTTTGGATGATAGCTGGTAAGCGGGAGTTGACAGCCTTAATTGGGCCTTTAATTGCCATATCTTTAATTGCCTGGCAAGGAAAAGAACGGTCCTTTACTCCTCACCCTCCTCTGTCAGATGGGCTCGTAAATATGGAGAATTCCTGGGTTATTTCGCACATTCCGGAGTGTAGACTTTCGCGTCTGGAGTTGAGTATTTGTGAAGGAAACTAGCGATAATGCAGAGGAACTCTGCAACAATGAGCAAGGATATGGAAAAGGTTCTGGGCAAGGTCTGGGATATCAAAAACATCCCGACGGACACTAGGAAGATGGTGTGCTGCACCTATGAGGTTGCTTGAGCTGCTCTGGAGGAATGTCGGCGAACTGCCCAGGATTTGATATGTCTTGACTCTCGCGTGGAGCATTTAGAGACCCATGCCCAGGTGCACATTGGTGAATTAGAGGACGCCAAGAACATTGTAAGCGAGATGGGTAAAGTCCATAAGGAACGGCTAGAGGCTCTAATGCGTGCCCTTGCAGAACTGAACTTTCAGCCTTAGGAGGTCTCCATGCATGGAAATGAGCAGAACGAGGATCGCTTTGTTCAGCTCAAAGAGATTCTGCTCAAAGTGCAGAAGGGCGTGGAAGGTCTTGAGGAAAATCAGTGGTTACAGAAGCGGTAAGCTGGACCGACGACTATAGAAGAAGATGCAGCACTGCCTCAGGAAGCAGAAAAGATTCAGACTCAGGAACGATGTGTCTCCCTCAGTTCTCTCCTTTTTGTAGTAGGTTCCATGTTTTTTTGCAAATATCTATGCAATCGGTATATTAGATTTTATACTGTAAGAGGCAGAAATGTAAGACTGTCAAGAAACTATGAAGGTCTGTCTATGATTATGGTGTTTTCTTTCAAGTCATTTCCAAGGCCTGCGGGGTTAGTCCTTTATAGATATTTTGAAATATAAGCAAAATGACTCACTTTTGAGTTCTTACCAAATGTCGTTTTGCCAAGGATGTCAATGACTCCAGATAAACCACTTTGATTTTCAAAACATCCTCGGCAACGGTGCCAAAAATGTTACCGGGCAAATTAGCAGGGCTAATTCCCAGTAAGCACAAATAAGAATAGTGACCCAATGTCACCGTTTTAACTTCTTCGGAAGTCGAAACCTCCAAGGAGAAGTATCCTTATGAGATCCTGTAGAACACTGAGAACCAGAAACTATATTTTCTATGCAAATGTTAGTTAGACCAGTGCCTAAATGGAGTCAATAGTATTATGATCAATGCTAGTGGGTGCAAGAGATGTGATCAAAATCAATAATCCACTTAGATCATTCAATGAAATGTATATGTATTACGTTAATCAATATTGGATCAAAAGACTATATTGCCAACATCATCAACCAATAACCCACTACTTGCCTGTTGTATGACAATTCAAGACCAATTATCATGTCAATGAACAATCAATGAAGTATTATCAGTAAGCTTCTCTTATGAAGATCATTCACGGGATCCAAGAATTAAACCGGTTATGTATCATGGCAGCAGTGTAGCTAAATATACTATGACCATTCACCAAATTCACTTGTGATATATGTCATGTAGTTGGATACAATTATAGCAGCTGAAGCAAGCGATTGTAATGACGCAAGGATTATCATTCAAGGTGTGAGTGAGACGGTGTGTCAATGAAATATCAGTTTTAATTGTCAATTAGATATGCAAAAATGCATCACTTGCCAGGTGTAAAAAGTTAGAAGTTTAGTGCAAATGTATGTCCTATTGGCATCCACTAGACATAACTTATCAATCAAAGTAAACTTCTGATCTGTATGCAAACAATACCTCAGCAGAATGAAGATAGGAACTTTAGTTACAATTAACCACTAGATAATCAGATCTCAGTATACACCCAGTGGCATCTTAGTATTCAATTAGCAAATAGGTGTTTCAATATAATAAATGCAATTCCCAGATCTGAAATGTTTTATACAGTAAGCAAAAAAAATAACCCAGAATCAGAACTTGTAATCAACACGAAACTACTCCAAAATAACTTAGAGATGCTTTACAAATAAATTAGATGTATAAACTAACATGCCATATCAGAATTGAACTTCACTTCAACAATAACCAAAATAGCAGTTTTCAAATCTGTATGTAAGTGTATTGGCACTGTGTAGCAGCAGTATGGTCTTTATGCCAAAAATTTCAAGAAAAAGCACTTGCATTGAGGACGAACTTCTCTTCTGATTATTGTGCATTAAATTGTAAATCAAAACCAGAAATCTAGCATTCATGAGCAGCAGTGGTGTCTTATTATTTATCTAGTTTATGTCAAATTTAAATGATTGGAATTAGGTCATAGCAGACTGTAATAGATCACTTTTTGGGCTTCTTTCAAGCATAAAGTAGTATGTTAAATGCAAGGGAAACCGTAAACAAAAATACCCAATTCTGTATCAACTTTGAATATTGTTGAACTGTGTATGCAAAGATTTTAGGGCTGCCCTGTAAGGAGCAGAAAATGAAGGAAGGGAGGCAGTGAAAAGGAAGAAAGAGGAGGGAGTGGGAAGAAAGGAGGGAAAATGGGATGGAAGGAGGTTTAGAGGGGTAGGTCGCATAGGTTTTTAGGTCTATGTTGGGGTTTTGTGCACAGAAATTTAGGAATTTAAAATTTAATTTTATGAAAAATTGCATGTAAAAATTAGTCCTTAAATTACAATAAAAACTAAAAATTAAGCTAAAATAACATGTACAAAATCACTAAAATTAGGGTTTTTTAGGATTTGTAAATTTTTAGGGCTTCCTACAATTTCGCCCTAGGGTTTCTAAGGACAGACAGGGCAGGCCAATTTTATAGGAGGAAGGGCAGAAATTTTAGGGAGGCCCAAAAAGAAGAAAAAATAAATTTTTCAATTTTTAGGGTTTTATCATAAAATTGCAGACCTAATTCTAACCCTAATTCTACCATGAAAATGCAAGTTTAATCTAACAATAATATTACAAAAATACAAACTCATAAAATTAAGTTAAAAAGTAGATGAACAACCTAGGGTTTCAAGAGAAGACTATTTACCCAACCCTAGGGCATCAATGAGAGGAGTTGCCCTCCTTGAGATGGTACTTGGCAAGCTTGGCAACTAGGGCTAACCTCAACAATCTTTAGGATTCGTTGAGGAGACCTAGCCTAGCAAAACTTGAAGATCAAAAGTTCAAGCTTGAATGCAAGGGTGATCAAAGATAAAAATGAAATGCTAATCAAGACAAAATGAAGCAACAATGGCTTCCATTCAACCCTAACAAGCATCACTTTCATACAAATTGACTAAGAGACATCAAACCAAAAGTATAGATACCTCAAAGTGCATGTGTTAAGCAAACAACTCTAGCCTCACCTTAGCAATGGCATGAACAATAGTAAAACTTCCAAGAAATGCTTCCAACTTGCAAAATAACTTTTATCAAGGAGTGCATCCCTTCAAAGAGCCCTAGTTAGGGCAAATAGCAGACATAATGAAATTATCCCCCAAGTTGATCCATCCTCTCAAAATGAAGTGAGGAGATTCAATTTATATGACCTCACACTCACTTTTATATAAAATAAGGTCAATTTAATATTAAAAATGTCAACTTAAAATTAGACTTTTACATAAAATAAGGTCAATTTAATATTAAAAATGTCAACTTAAAATTAGAATTAAAATAATATAAAATAATGATATAAGTGGGTAAATTGGGGTGTTTTCCCCAAATTTGACCCAAATATGTGCAAAATGGCCGAATGAGGCCATATTTGACCAAACTGAAAGCCAGACTGTGTAGGGGGGGGGGGGGGTTGTCATGCCCCAACTAACCCCAACAGTGATGGAAAACCCTCAACGTCCCCCCCATATCAAGCAATACAGTCTGCCTCAAGAAAATGGCGTCATCCTCTGTAGGAGGGCTCAAAGAGAGGGTGTTGGTGAATTGGAGGGCCAGGAGGGCGCTGGAGGTACTTTGAAGGATGAGTAAATGTCACAGTGCTGAAGAACCTGCCGCTGGAGTGATAAAACAAGGCCGGGGTCATGTGACCCAGTGACCCACCCCTGGAAGACTCAGACACCAACCTCAGGGTTTCAAACCCTTTCATTAGGCAGTCAACGATGCCATTAAGCCATAGTACTTCCAGAAGAGAAGCCAGAGGGTCTGGCCATGCCCCTACCTTAGAATGAGCTAGCTAAACACCCCTCCTGGTCAGTAAAAGGACACCCTCTCCCTGGGGCACCTCTGCAGGTATGCTGGTTCTAGTACCATCGTAACATGCTCATTGACAATGCATTGAATAACCCCTATAGATTTGACGAAATTGAGAGAGTTTTTGAACATGCAAGCATGGGAGATGAAAGTAGAGCGAAATGGATATCCAAATCCATCAATAGATCTGGAAAATATTGAATATATCAATTCCATGCACACCCATAAAAATCAAGACTGTAGAACACTAGGGAAAGTCCCACCACCTTTCTGGAACTGACTGATCTGAGGTAGTAGAGATCAATCTGATGTCATATACCTTAGTAAGTGGCCAAATGGGTATCCAAATATGTGCTCAGAATCATTGGACTCCATGTATAACCAAAGATATGCAATAGGTTGTACAACCAAAGATATGCAATAGGCCCCTCTTGGCCACTATACAACACTGACAAACTGGCACTAAATACAATAACTCTAAAGGAGTCATGATGATAACTCAATGGCAATGAAGTGAAGTTGTACTATGATCAAAAGTGTCCTTGGTGGCTCAACAACAATGGTTGCCCACAATGCACATGGACAAGTGTCAAGTACATATAGATGCAAATGATTATCAAAGTGAGTTGTCATATAGTTAGCCATGATAAACATGACAATATACCAACACCACAAATATATTCAATTAGTTTTTTGAGAAAGATGATTTACAAATTAACCAGTATCATGATAACATCTAAGTAATTACAAGGACACTTTTCTCCTTTGTGGTGGATTGGACTAAAACAAGCCAGACAAGTGAGGTTTTGGTTAAAGGTGATTGATTGACTCAAGATGAAGGATAAGGGAAAACTTTTGATCTTCACCAATAGGGCAAACAATAGGGAAACTATCTCACAAATGGGTGTTTTGTAATGAGGTACTACTTTAACCTTGGCAATCAAACTTCACCCCTTTTACTTTTTGCTTCGCTAGCTCCTTCTTAGACTTGTCTTCTTTGATTTTTCTTGGACTCTTTCCTCTTGTACTTCTTGGACTTGCAAACCTTTGCCTTTATTTTATTTGAAGGCACATGCAAGTATGACTTGCTTCTTTTGGATTACTTGATTTTATGTAATTTGTCTTGGTCTTCTTTGATTTTCTTTTGATCTCGTGAAGATTTTATTTTACGCCAACTTTTAGTACAAGAAGTCTTGTACTGGGAGTTGTCTTCTAATGCCCTTTTTGAGGCATTACAGGGGTTAAAGCCTTTCATGTTTCAGGTTCAGGGAGAAGCATTGCTCAATGGCAACTCGTTTTGCTTGATAACCAACTAACCCCAAGGATTTACAAGGAATCTTCCTGAACCATCACAGTAATCGTCACAACACAAACATGCCCAAGACATAAATAAGAATAGGGAGGCCTTCATGGTGAAGGGGTCACAAAAGGGAGGTCAAGAGTCAATTTGTCAATCTCTAGACAAAGGATGCAAGCCAATGTATGAGGTGATGATGGATCATGTGTAGGTGGCCAAAAGTAGACCCGAAAAAGGGGGTAAAAGTCCTTGCAAATACCAAGAATCACCCTTGTTCAATGGTACATAAGTAAATCAAGAATATACTACCTTCGTCAACCTATGGGTGGTACTACTAACCATACTCATCAAACAATAATTACATCCAATGTAACAACAATAATGTAAAGTACAACATCACATAATATATTATCATGACATGGCATAACTAACAGTACGAAAATGGCATATATCACATGACCATCACATCATCTCATCAAAAGGAGGCCCAATAGCAGTAGAGATGGGCCTCAATACTCTAGAATGCATAATGCTCTAAAGCAGAAATAAGTGTGAAAAAGTGTGCTTGTAGAATGTGACATAAAAAGTCTTATCATATGACTTGTGTATACATAGAGACATTGGATGCATACTTGAGGATCCCTCTTGGCTAGTGCAGAGTATGTTCTCACTGGCTTTGGATTAAGATAGATCATCATATCTTATGATTAGAGTCCTGTGGTTAGAGAGGATTGTCTCTATGTGTATACATAGAGACATTGGATGCATACTGTTAGTTTTGTACCTAGGGAAGTGTTCCCCTAGTGACTACTTGCCTAAGTCACTTAGAAAAGGGAAAAGTGACCCTCACATTAAAAACACATTAATGAGACTTTATATTTTTAAAGTCACTTTTTGCTAAAGGTAAAGTGGGTGAGCAAATATTTATTTAAGTGAATTAAATAAAGTGATATTTTTGCTCTCATCTTATCCTAGCCATTGGATTGACTCAATGTCCACCGTTGGATTAGATAACCATTTAGGGTTAGTAAAAAGCATGAGGGAGGCTCATTCTATTCACTTGTTGAGTTTTTGAGAAGAGAAAAAAATCGAGAGAGAGTAGGAGCAAGGAGACTGCACGCACTTCGAGGCAGCCATCACTTGGCACAGAAATCGAGGCACGAGCTAGGGCATTTAATGCACAGTACGGTCTTCTCATTATTGTCTTCAGCTGGCACATATCCTGAGGTGAAGGAACAGCAGATAACTGGGCACGAGTTTCAAGAGGAATCTGGGCACGAGTTTCAAGGAAATCTGGGCACGATTTTCTAGAAGAATCTGGGCACAGAAATCGAGATATTCTGCACATAGTTCGAAGTAGATTCTGGGCACACTTTTCGAGGGTTTCAGCACAGAGTTCGAGGAGTTAGTGAGCACAGACTTCGAGGTGCTGCACACTGTTTGTGATATTTTGGGGCACGATTTTTGAGACTGATACAGCACAGTTTTCAAGGTGAACCGTACAGTACTGTGACTGTACCTTCTGCACGTTTTTCGAGGCACTAACAGCACAGTTTACAAGGCTGCTGTTTTTGGCACAGAATTCGAGAAATCTGTTGGGTGATATTTCACTATAGAGATAAGTAAAATTTCTGCTATGAATTTATGTACTCAGATTTTATGAAGAAATAAGAAACTCTCTCTCTCTCTCTCTTAACTGGTTTTCCCCGTGGGGGTTTTTCCAGGGCTCGATTTGGCCAAAAATATCTGAGTCCATCTTTTCGTGTGTGAATGTTTTAAAATGTGTTTTCAGCCTGTTAGTAGCATTATATTGGGTGTTTGATTGTTACAGAAAAATTTTATAAGTAACCTACAGCCTATGCATAACCGGCTGTAGGTGAAAACCACAAATTGTTAACACAAACCAGCAGTCAATAAAGTGCAGAAAATTCTACATGGTATCAGAGCAAAGGGGGCAGAAAACAGTGATAGTTTGCAGACACACATAAATTTTCAGATCTTAGAAACTTCAGTATTTTTATCTTCTGTTAGTGGGTAGCGTTCTATTGGGTTGGTTTTCAGATGGCTACAGGTTTGAGGATTGAAGATAGGTTGAATGGGACAGAAAATTTTGTGCCTTGGAAGGCCAGAATCTTGTTGCTTTTGGAGGAGAATGAGCTATGGGTGGAGGTGGTGAGGAACACCACTACCAACCCCATTACCATTCCAGATGGCTCAGATGCTACAGCTCTTTCAACCTTCAACAAGAAAGACTGTAAGGCTAGGAGGATCATCCTTGATGCAGTAAAAGACCACATAATCCCTCACATTTCCGGGAAGACCAAGGCACATGAGATGTGGAGTGCCTTGATCAGCTTGTATGAGAGCTCCAATGAGAACAGGAAGATGGTTCTCAAGGAGAAACTCAAGAGTACCAAGATGAATGGAGGAGAGGGAGTCACAGCCTACCTCACTAGGATTTCTGCAGTTCGGGATGAACTGGCAGCGGTTGGTGAAGTAGTATCTCCTACTGAGTTAGTACGCACAGCAGTGAATGGGGCTTCAAAGTCCTGGAGTGCATTTGTGCAGGCCATAGTGGGCAGAGAGAACCTACCATCTTGGGAGAGGCTGTGGGATGACTTTGTGCAGGAGGAGACCAGGAGGGGTCTCGTACAGGGCAGTTCATCAGGTGGTGGGGCAGATGAGGAGAACGTGGCACTGACAGCCAAGGGTAAGAAGAAGAAGGGTCCCAAGAAGAATGGGGCCAAGAGACAGCAGCAGCAGCAACCACAGGGTGGACAGAAGGACTTGAGTAAAATCAAGTGCTATTGTTATTAGGCGTTTGGACACTATGCATCTCAGTGTCCAAGCAAGAAGAAGAAGAAGGGACAGGGACAGCAGACAACAGCCTCAGCAGAGATTTATGAGTTTGGTGACAGGTTTCAGAGGGAGTTTTCCCAATATGCTGGACAGATTGAGAGAGAGAGAGTCTCCCTAGCCACCAGCACAGACATGGACATGGAGAGTGAGCACTCATTGTTGACAGGCCATCAGATAGGTCCATCCACCACTGGTACGTGGTACATTGACAGCGGAGCCTCGAGACACATGACAGGTACTCGGGAGTTCTTCTCCGAGCTATCACGGACAGCTAGAGAGGTGGAGGTGGTACTTGGTGACAACACCATTGTTAGAGCAGTGGGTCAGGGGACTGTTACATTTGAGAGGGAGTCCATGAGTCCCATGACTTTGAGGGATGTGTTGTACGTCCCTGGGCTGAAAAAGAACCTTGTTTCAGTTTCCACTATTGAGGACAGGGGTCTTGGGGTGTGTTTCTCAGATGGGAGAGTGCAGGTGTTTCCCAAGACCACAGGTGTATCTACCCCCATGGATATTGGAGTTAGATGTGGACGACTGTACAAGTTATTGTTTTAGCCACAGCATGCTCTAGCACACAGCAGCAGCAGCAATGAGCTATGTGAGTTATGGCACAGGAGGATGGCCCATTTACATCACCCCGCTCTGAGATTGTTGAGGAGCATGGTCACAGGTTTACCTGAGTTCGACACTGAGCAGAGTGATGTGTGCAGAGGGTGTGCTTTGGGAAAGTACACCAAGACTGCTTTTCCTAGCAGTGACACGAGAGCAGCAGGAGTGCTTGACCTGATTCATTCTGACATTTGTGGTCCTATGTCCTCAGTATCTTTGACTGGTCATGAGTACTATATCAACTTCATTGATGACTACTCCAGGAAGACCTGGATCTACTTCTTGAGGAGCAAGAAGTCCCCACTCGTATTGAGTGTCTTCCAAGGGTTCAAAGCCCTTGTGGAGAAGCAGACGGGGAGGAAGATCAAGATGTTGAGATCAGATAATGGGGGTGAGTATACCTCCAAGAAGTTCAATGCTTTCTGCAGGCAGGAGGGTATACAACGACAGTTGACAGTTCCCTACACTCCTGAGCAGAATGGAGTAGTAGAGAGAAAGAACAGGTCGATCGTTGGAGCAGCGAGAGCCATGCTTCATGTTCAGGGGTTGCCTTTCTTTCTATGGGCAGAGGCTTGCAACACTGCAGTGTATCTGCAGAACAGGAGTCCCCACCGTGCCTTGGGGAGGATGACTCTAGAGGAGATGTATTCCGGCAAGAAGCCTGAGGTGAGCCATTTTCGGATATTTGGCTCTCTGACTTACTCTCACGTCCCTTCTGAGAAGAGGACGAAGTTCGAGCCCACTGCAGAGAGAGGTATCTTTGTGGGCTACGATGAGACTTCGAAGGCATATCGGCTTTACATTCCTGGCCAGAGGAGAGTTGTAGTTAGGCGGGAGGTGAAGTTTGATGAGGAGAGGGCCTTCAGGAAGTCGAGAGAGATGGAGCAGGGGGAGCCACCAGCTCCCACACCTCAGTTGAGTCAGGCTTCTTCCATACAGGTTTCAGGTCCGCAGGTTTCTGGGGTGACTGGATCACAGGGTACAGGCACAGCTTCTACAGGTTTAGTGATTCAGATTACAGGTACTTCAGGGACAAGTTCAGGGATTGGCACAGGTTCAGGATCACAGGTTTCAGGCTCACAGATTGCAGGGTCCTCAGGGACTAGTTCATCAGCTACAGGTCCTCGGGGTGTTAGACCTCATGCTTCTGGCACTTCCTCAGATGAGGATACACCAGTTTGGGAGGAGCCTTCAAGGAAGAAGAAGCCGAAGTGGCTTCAGGACACCTTGAAGGAAGCAGAAGCATTTGGTAGACCTCAGGAGCCGATCAGGATGATTGTTGAGCCAGACAGATATGGGATGGCCCTTGTTGTGAGTCTTTGTGACTTTGCGCCTTCTACATTTGAGGAGGCTTCTCAGCATCAGGAATGGAGAGATGCCATGATGGAAGAGTACCATTCCATCATGAAGAATGATGCTTGGGAGATTGTGCCGAGACCTGAGGGGAAGTCAGTTGTGACTTCCAAGTGGCTATACAAGATCAAGCATGCTGCAGATGGCAGTGTGGAAAAATTCAAGGCTCGGTTTGTGGCTAGGGGGTTCTCACAGGTTGAGGGAGTTGACTATGATGAGACATTTGCTCTAGTTGCTCGGTATTCCTCTATCAGGGCAGTGATATCTATAGCAGCAGAGATGGGTTGGAAGATCCACTAGATGGATGTGAAGACCGCATTTCTCAATGGTCTTCTGTAGGAGGAGGTGTATTTAGAGCAGCCACAGGGATTCGAGATACATGGGAGAGATTCTCATGTGTGTAGGCTTAGGAAAGCCTTGTACGGTCTGAAGCAAGCTCCTAGAGCTTGGTACTCCAGGATAGATGCATATTTGACTTCGATGGGATTCCAGAATAGTGAGGCTGATCCCAACCTATACTACATTGTGGTTGGTGGAGATCCACTCATTCTTCTGTTATATGTTGATGATTTATTTATCACTGGAGATGAGCGTCTTATTGCACAGTGCAAGAGAGATCTTGCAGCTGAGTATGAGATGACGGATATTAGGCTGATGCATTACTATTTGGGGATGGAGGTTTGGTAGGAGCCAGGACATATCTTCCTAGGACAGGGGAAGTATGCAGCAGAGATTCTGAAGACTTTTCGGATGGACGACTGCAGGCCTATGTCTACACCTATGATCACCAACTTGAAGCAACTTCATGCTTCAGAGGGTAAGTTGGTGGATCCCACACTATATCGTCAGCTCATCGGATTGTTGATGTATCTGGTCAACACCAGGCCAGACTTGTGCTTTGCGGTCAACACTCTTAGCCAGTTCATGGTGCAACCTAGGAGTGTGCATTGGACTGCCGCAAAGCACATCTTGAGATACCTAGCAGGGACAGTGGATTATGGTCTGGACTACAGGGGTTCGGATGGAGTCAGCTTGGTTGGGTTCACAGATTCAGACTGGGCAGGTTGTGTGAGGGACCGGAAGAGCACTTCCGGTTGCTGTTTCAGCTTGGGCTCGGCAGCAGTGTTGTGGTTCAGCAGGAAACAGAAGTCCGTTGCATTGAGTTCTGTTGAGGCTGAGTATATGGTAGCTAGTCAGGCGACTTGCGAAGCACTGTGGCTTCGTAAGTTATTGGTAGATTTATTTGATCAGCAGCTGAGACCTACGGTGATTTACTGCGACAATCAGAGTTGCATTCAGCTCTCTGAGAATCCGGTTTTCCATGACAGGTCGAAGCACATTGAGATCAGGTACCACTTCATTCGGGACTACGTTCAGAGAGGGGCAGTTGAGCTACAGTATATATCCACTGATCAACAGGTTGCAGATGTCCTGACGAAGTCTTTGGGGAGGGGGAAGTTTGTCTTCTTCACAGATAAGTTGGGAGTGGTGCGGAACACCTTCCTCGGTAAGAGGGAGTGTTAGTTTTGTACCTAGGGAAGTGTTCCCCTAGTGACTACTTGCCTAAGTCACTTAGAAAAGGGAAAAGTGACCCTCACATTAAAAACACATTAATGAGACTTTATATTTTTAAAGTCACTTTTTGCTAAAGTTAAAGTGGGTGAGCAAATATTTATTTAAGTGAATTAAATAAAGTGATATTTTTGCTCTCATCTTATCCTAGCCATTGGATTGACTCAATGTCCACTGTTGGATTAGATAACCATTTAGGGTTAGTAAAAAGCATGAGGGAGGCTCATTCTATTCACTTGTTGAGTTTTTGAGAAGAGAAAAAAATCGAGAGAGAGCAAGAGCAAGGAGACTGCACACACTTCGAGGTAGCCATCACTTGGCACAGAAATCGAGGCACGAGCTAGGGCATTTAATGCACAGTACGGTCTTCTCATTATTGTCTTCAGCTGGCACATATCCTGAGGTGAAGGTACAACAGATAACAGGGCACGAGTTTCAAGGAAATCTGGGCATGATTTTCTAGAAGAATCTAGGCACAAAAATCGAGATATTCTGCACACAGTTCGAAGTAGATTCTGGGCACACTTTTCGAGGGTTTCAGCACAGAGTTCGAGGAGTTAGTGAGCACAGACTTCGAGGTGCTGCACATTGTTTGTGATATTTTGGGGCTCGGTTTTTGAGACTGTTACAGCACAGTTTTCAAGGTGAACCGTATAGTACTGTGACTGTACCTTCTGCACGTTTTTCGACGCACTAACAGCACAGTTTACAAGGCTACTGTTTTTGGCACAGAATTCAAGAAATCTGTTGGGTGATATTTCACTGTAGAGATAAGTAAAATTTCTGCTATGAATTTATGTACTCAGATTTTATGAAGAAATAAGAAACTCTCTCTCTCTCTCTTAACTGGTTTTCCCCGTGGGGGTTTTTCTAGGGCTCGATTTGGCCAAAAATCTCTGAGTTTATCTTTTCGTGTGTGAATGTTTTAAAATGTGTTTTCAGCCTGTTAGTAGCATTATATTGGGTGTTTGATTGTTACAGAAATTTTTTATAAGTAACCTACAGCCTATGCATAACCGGCTGTAGGTGAAAACCACAAATTGTTAACACAAACCAGCAGTCAATAAAGTGCAGAAAATTCTACACATACTTGAGGATCCCTCTTGGCTAGTGCAGAGTATGTTCTCATTGGCTTTGGATTAAGATAGATCATCATATCTTATGATTAGAGTCCTGTGGTTAGAGAGGATTGTCAGTTGTGTCCCCTGTAGGAGGTTAGGGTCATAGGAGCACCTCATTTTCAGATGCCCCATTTGCTATGACATCAAAGGAAGGTTTCATTGCCTTTACTAGGAATTAAGGGGTTCCCTCGTTGCTTTCTTCCTCTATCCAGAGCATAGATGCCTAGCTCTTTTTCTGATGGAGGTGTTAGGAGTTAGGACATAGATCTTAGCTCTTATGATGACCTCCTTGGATAGACTGCATCAAGCATATCACTCTTCCTTACCTTTTGTCCTATGTGAAGGTGGTGGCAAGTGATAGGTAGAGACCTAGGATACTTTCGACACTATATTTTTGAGACCATACACCTCCTCTTGATCTTTAGCTAGTAGACTTGCCCTTGTGAGGCTCTTGAGGAGTTCTAATTTTCACTCTTAGCACAAGTCTCATCACAACACCTAACACAAGTCGGTTGCTCACACCCATCTACTCCCCACAAGGGCACTAGTCTCTCATTAACACATTCTTTCCAACAGCCTCAATTGTTAGGAGAGTAGTTGTAGATCATTCTATACTTCCTCACAGAGTTTCGCAGTTTGACCCTCTCATCTTGAGACTCTCCATTGAGGACATCATCAAACAATGTATTGGCTCCTTCAATATGGTTGATGATCGTGCAGGGACATTTCCATCCTCCTCCTCCTTTAGGTCTACCTCTATCTCTGATGTGGGTGTAGGGGCTTGCCCCCCTCTCATCTTGCATCTACTTCTAATGATGTGTAACCTTTCTTTACCAAGGAATACCTCACATGGAAACCCAAGGGATTCTTCCCTACATTTGTGGATGACATCCCTAGCAAAGCCATTGTTGTAGACTAGTACATCACACTCAAGGGGATTTGAGTTGGGCACTTGCTAGCTTGAAACTAGCTAAATGCCCAACGTCAAACGTGTAGCCTTTTATCTTGTTGTTTCTAGGGTTATGTTTTTGTTTACTTATCTCTTTTTGTAGTTTAGCTTCTTTTAGCGTATGCTTTACCTTTTAGCATTTAGCTTTATAGGAGTTGCTCTCACACTCTTATAGTTTGTACCTACAAATTGTACTTTGAGTCCCAATGACTTGCCTTTTTGGTCATTCATGGACATTAATAAAATGATCTTATCCTAACTTATCTTACAACGCTACACTCAATAGCTTGAAATTCATTATTAATATACCAATAAGCAGTTGATTTTATTGATAAAATGATAAGTTGATACAAGAGAGAGAGGGAAACCCTTACTAATAGAAGTAAATTAATGAGGAATAATTAATGTGAGTAATGAACAACTCTCAACTTAGTGATGAATCCTCCATGTAAGGAACTAACAACTCTCAACTAAGTGATGAGTTAAACATGGGAGTAATTAACAAGTCTCAATTAACTAACAACCTAGTGGACCCTAATCACCACTAACCTAGTCACTTGATGACCCAAACATTAGATTGATAAGTTCTTCAGCAGGTTCAATGATTGCATCCTCTTGCAATTTCACTTCACAAGGAGATTCATCTTTATGGACACTAGGTGATTTATCATGGATAGGAAGAGATTCACGAAAGAGAAGCTGTGAGATGTTTCTAACCGCTTGTAAGCCCTCTTCACAAGGAGATTAATCATAGAGTAGAGGAGATTCAGTCTCTGGAAATATATTCCCCCCCTCTCACATTCTAGTTCCTACTCTTTCTGTACCATTGATAGATGCAAGCGTTAGTGATGTATTCTTTGGGCAATGTGGAAAGCATCCTTTTTCCAACTCATGTAGAAGCTGCATCTCCTTCTTATAGTCATCTTGTCTCAGAAAATCTCCTTCTATGTCTATCCATATTAGATTGGCTATTATCTTCGTTTCTTGCTGAATGCACGTCTAGTCTTCTACTACAACTTCAACTCTTTGGTTATTTTTGTTTCTAAAACTAACATATCCGAAATGATTATTTGGATAGGCCATAACTTGCTGAATATTGATCAGAATTATATGATCAGATATCAAATTATAGGTGTGGAAATTTTCTTTCAAATAACTGTTATCTTTTTAGCTCAGGAGGCACTCCGCATAGTTTTATCTTGTATGCGGAAGTGACCTTGCATTACCTTGGCACTTGACTTTTATAAAGTTGTAATAAAGCTTATAAAGTGACTTTTATGTAATGTTCCTAGTCTATTATAAAGTGACTGCATGAAATAAAAGTGCACGTATTTCATAAAGTGAAATTACTTTATTAAAAATGTAAGTGATTTATTTTGGAGGGAATGAATTACATCCCTTGATCTTATCAAGACAAGATTAGATCTTGACTGTTGGATTTAAGGATTGGGAAGGTTAAAAGTCATTTTCAAGTTATAAGAGCAAGCCTAGGGTAGTGTGCAAGACACAGTTTTCCAAGAGTGTGAGCATTTTGGCATTTTTGAGTTTTAGAGAGGAAGGGTAAGTTCTCTAGTGGGTGGCTTGATTCCCTAGGAGAGGGATTCATCCCAAAAAGGAGGTGGCTCGAATCCCAAGGCAACTCTACTGCATTTAATTGCTGGGCCGTACTGCTGGGACGTACATCTCAGTTGGCATGCATCTCTAGAAGATTGCTGGGCACAAAAATCAAGGTGGGCACAGAAATCGAGGAGCTGCACAGAAATCAAGGTTGAGGTCATACAATACTATTGGGCTGTACTGCTGTTCTGGGCACAGAAATCGAGGCCTTACTGCCTGTTGGGTCGTAATGTTGTTCTGGGCACACAAATCGAGGCCGTATTGTCTGCTGGGCCGTAATGCTGTTCTGGGCACGAAAATAGAGGTGGGCACAGAAATTGAGGTGCTGGTATGGTTCATTAAATGCTGATTTTATTGATGCTGTAACTCTGCTTTATGCCTGAAAATGATTAATGAAAAATTGCTCGTGGACTGGTTTTCCCCTTGTGGGTTTTTCCAGGGTCTATTTTGACCAAAATTTCATTGTGCATGTAATTTTCAGACTGCTGTTATAATTGTTTTTCTGCTGCTAAACTATCTTAGCATGAGTGTTTCAGCTTGTTGCTCATTATTTAAGTGCCTGTAAATTGTCATTTAATTGTGACTACATAAGTATGAAATCTGGGTTTTGCTGGGTGGTTGAATGGCTTTTAAAAGCCTGATTTTTATCATGGTATCATCGTTGGGACTCTAAGATAACAGTACATTATTATTGCTGCAGTGTATTGAGTTGTTGGGTAAGGATATTGTTGATTTTGACAACTTGTGTATTGGAAAAATCTATTTGCAAGTGTTTTGTAGGTGTTGGATAGACCAGGGATATCTTGGTTTATTTTTCTTTTGTACAGCAGAAAGAGATGGCTGGTTGCATCAGATTTGAGGACCGATTGGATGGTATTTCCAACTATTTGCAATGGAAAGTCAGGATGACTGCTGTACTTAAAGAAAGCAGACTCTGGGCTAATATCAACACTGTGATAACTCCTCCCACTGCTGACCCCATTGCTCTTGACATTCATGAAGTAAAAGAGGCTAGAGCACAAAATGTTATTCTGGATGGTGTAAAGGACCATCTCATGCCACACTTGGCTGAGAAGAAGTCATCTTATGAGATGTGGAACACACTGAAAAACTTGTATGAGGCGAAGAATGAGAACTGAAAGATGGCACTCAAGGATAAATTGCATGCAACCAAGATGGCCAAGCCTAAGGGTGTGGTATCCTATCTTACCTGGGTGGCACAGGTGAAAGCTGAGTTGGCTGTAGTTGGGGAGTCAATCTCTGATTCTGAGTTGGTGAGGAGAGCCTTGAAAGGCTTCACCAAAGATTGGGAAGTCTTTGTGAAGTGTGTGGTAGGTCATGAACATCTTCCATATTGGAGCAGAGTGTGGGACGATTTCACTCAGGAGGAGATCCGGGAAGGATCTCAGGGCAGTGGATAGTTGGAGGGTGCTGTTGAAGAAAATGTTGCTCTTTCAGCTAAGGGCAAGAAGAAGTCCACTAAGGACCTAATCGAAGTCAGATGTTTTGCTTGCAACCAGTATGGCCATTTTTCTTTTCAGTGTCCTGAGAAGAAGAAGAAGAAGAAGAAGGAGGTGGCGGTTTCTACAACTGTTGATATAGATGACTTTGGGGAAAAGTTTGAGAAAGAGTTCTCGATGTTCTCTCTTGTATCGAGTGCCGACAGCAATGGATTTGTGATGAACAATAGTTGGTTCATTGAAAGTAGAGCCTCTCGTCACATGACCGGAATGTATCATATATTCCGCAACATTACTGAGACAGATCCAAATCGGATAGTTGAGAGTGAAGGGGGAACGACACGTTTAATGCGTGGATTTGGGAGAGTCAGATTCTAGGTTCGACAGGGTGAACTCCTTGAGCAGGATGGAGTTCTGTTTGTTCCAGGGTTGAGTGTGAACTTGCTCTCTGTGTCAGCCTTGGAGGATGCAGGGTATTCAACATTGTTCCGGAGGGGACATGTGTACATTTTTCCAGAGAGGGAAGTTCTGGGAAATGTTCTTATATACTCAGAGGGAGCGGCACTGATCCAACCATAGTTGATTGGTGATCGGTTTGGTGAGTTGTACAAGTTAGGTGGATTGCCCATGATTTATGATCCAGAGTTGAAAGAGGAGCAGGAGGCTCCTGAGGCTGCAGTGGCGCCAAGGTTTCAGTCTCGATTTCCGATGGAAGAGAGGGACTCTCTTCAGAGTACCGGTAGGAGGCTCAACTAGCATGAGAGGACCGATGCTTAAGATTGGAGGATGGATTCTCCCAGGAGCTCAGGGTTCAGGGTTGTTGCCAGGAGGGTGTCTTCAGATTCGAGTTCAGTACAGGTGGTTGCATTGGCTCCAGGTTCAGAGGGAGCTCCTATTGTGAACAGTGTGATGGACCTGAGGACCGGACGAGTTGATGAGTACCTCCCTCGCTAAGAGGGAGTGTTAGCGTTTTAGCTCAGGAGGCACTCTGCATAGTTTTGTCTTGTATGCGGAAGTGACCTTGCATTACCTAGGCACTTGACTTTTATAAAGTTGTAATAAAGTGACTTCTATGTAATGTTCGTAGTCTATTATAAAGTGACTTTTTAAAGAGTTACTTTATGAAATAAAAGTGCACGTATTTCATAAAGTGAAATTACTTTATTAAAAATGTAAGTGATTTATTTTGGAGGGAATGAATTACTTAGATCTTGACCGTTGGATTTAGGGATTGGGAAGGTGAAAAGACATTTTCAAGTTATAAGAGCAAGCCTAGGGTAGTGTGCAAGACACAGTTTTCCAAGAGTGTGAGCATTTTGGCATTTTTGAGTTTTAGAGAGGAAGAGGAAGTTCTCTAGTGGGTGGCTTGATTCCCTAGGAGAGGGATTCATCCCAAAAAGGAGGTGGCTCACATCTCTTGGGCCGTACTGCTGGGCTGTACATCTCAGTTGGCATGCATCTCTAGAAGATTGCTGGGCACAGAAATCGAGGTGGGCACGGAAATCGAGGAGCTGCACAGAAATCGATGTTGAGGCCATACAGTACTGCTGGGCCATACAGCTGTTCTGGGCACGAAAATAGAGGTGGGCACAGAAATTGAGGTGCTGGTACAGTTCATTAAATGCTGATTTTATTGCTGCTGTAACTCTGCTTTATGCCTGAAAATGATTAAAGAAAAATTGCTCTTGGACTGGTTTTCCCCTTGTGGGTTTTTCCAGGGTCTATTTTGACCAAAATTTCACTGTGCATGTAATTTTCAGACTGCTGTTATAATTGTTTTTCCGCTGCTAAACTATCTCAGCATGAGTGTTTCAGCTTGTTGCTCATTATTTAAGTGCCTGTAAATTGTCGTTTAATTGTGACTACATAAGGCTGAAATCTGGGTTTTGCTGGGTGGTTGAATGGCTTTTAAAAGCTTGATTTTTATCAATGACATTAGTTTGGCTTCAATTTGGGGAGTAAATCAAAAGTTATAAGCTCTGCAGTATATAAGCCTTTTTATTCCTTGAGAAAACAAATATGTGCTCTGGCTTGATTTGAAATGATTATAATTTCTTCTTTATGAACCCAAATCAAGCATATGATATATTGATACAAAGCCAAGAATGTGTACTTTCTAACGAGTAATTCAACCCCAAGATTTTCTTCTGAGAAGCTGCTAAAAACCCAAATTTATAGCCCATGGCCGTAACAGAATTATACCATAAATATATGTTTTTCCAAACTTCAATATGTTGGTCTCTTGAACTCTGATTTGGATGATATTTTTTTTGAAATCACTTGGTTTTTTGAGTACTTTTCAGATATGAAATTATTTGTGAAATTGGCTGGAAAAATTTAAGAAATTCTTCTGAAAATTGCAGCCATCCTATGCTAGAACCACCACTCTGATAACAGCATGCAGCATTCCTGTAATCTAAAGGGAACTACTACTGCAACAATGGAAATAACCAAAACAGAAAACAAAGATAAAGAGCCAAAGGAAAGGGAAACAATGTGGGCACCAGCACACCCAGGGATAGATTGCACGTGCAAATCTTAGTAATGGGGGAAGACATTTATAATAAACACCAATAATTTGGTTGAATTGTATTGATAAAATGATAAGAGATAATACAAGAGAGGGGGAAACGTCTTTTAATATAACTAACTTAGTAATGAGTCACTAGTATGAGTAACCGACAACTCTCAACTAGCTTAGAGATGAGTCGTTAATACGAGTAATACAAAATTCTCAACTAACTAACCTCCTGGTGGGTCCCAACCACCACTATGCTAGTCACTTAATGACCAAACCATTAGATTAATGAGGTTATGAACACAATAGCTCGTGTATAAAATAAGTTGTGTCTAGATACATGACACTGCTGTCATTCTTTCATTTTGGTTGGTCTACTCATGTTCCTAGCTCTTCAATATGATTGTTCTTTCTTAGAATTTAGAACTCCACAAAAAGTATGAGAACCTTGAGCATTTATGATTTTATCCCATGCGAAGAGATCTTTGCATATATTGGTTCTTCTTATAGCAAGTCCAGAGTTTAGTCCTTCAGAGTATCTTATCAAACTTTTCATGAATTGCAGGGATGGAGAAGAGGTTAAACTTGAAACAGAGAGAACATTTAGTCTTCTATCTGGTGTTTTTATGCTTCCACATCCTACTAAGGTACTAACAAATACCTTCTGTTCTACTTTTTCTGAAGAAGGGTTTATCTCAAATATATTTTCATACTTATTCACTGTCCAGTTTAGTTATTAACAGGTTAGAGATAATTACTTACATTTGTCTTGACTGGGGGCCATATTTTGAGTTTTTGAAAACACATTCCTTGTTAGTGTATATAGTTCATTTTTCTTAGTGCACATTGAATGCTAGCTAACATGTCAAGACTTCCACACACACAGAGATGTCAGGACTCGTTTAGAAATTATTTTTTAAGAGGCATTCATCCATGCTGTAACTTCCTCAGATTGTAAGATGACATGGCACCTAGTTTAAGATGCATACTGATAGAATCGAAACCACACAAACAAAAAAGGAAATGGAAAGAATAGATTCTAGTCTCCTGATTTTTCTATGGTTATTGTCCCCTGCCTCTGCAGAAAATGTTAAACATGACAAGAACTCGGGAATAATTGATATTAGTTCCTATAAGAGGTCAAGAATGTCTGTTGTTAATCTTGACTAAAAAGTTGTAATCCACATTGACTTCGAATTAATTATTGTTTAATTTCAAAAGTAACAAGGAGTTATGTAAATATATTATTTGTTGGGCGAGCTCTTTAGTGTGTAATTCTCTATTGTAATAATTACTTGTTTGACTTCAAGTTTCCCATTATGAAATGCCTAAACAATTATAGGAAGATTTCCTATGTATGATAATATGACAGTATATCTCTGTGATATCTTTTCTATTTATGTCCCTATCTTTGGTAATGAGAATAAGAGAGATTGTTGAGTGTCAACTGTGCATATATGACCATAGTCACTTTCTGTAATTAGAACTGTGAGTTTTCAACCATTTAGGAATTATTGCTTCTTTCATATGGAAACCTTCAAACCATTTAATGAAGAAGATGTTAAATTTTGGTCAGGGTTAGGGTTTGATGCAGAGAAATCAAAATTCATATACTTTAATGCAGGATTAAATTCAACTGAAGCAGAATAGTACAGCAGTAAATAACCAATATAATTTAAAACATAATTTTCATCTCTTTCAACTTTAACACTACCAAGTAGGTCCTGTGTTAAAGCAATCTTCAGTAACATGTAATAAGCAGTAATAGAATAACATGTCTAATTCAGAAGAACAGGTTAGAACAATTACCTGGAGTGTGGGACCCTTCCTATTATATACTCAGAAAAACTGACTTTCATAACAGACTTTGCCTCTCAGAGGCAAGTCAACAAATAGGAACAAACTGACCCTTATAGGGTTTGTACAATCCTGAGAGAGAGAGATGAAAGGCTGAAGTAGATGGTCAATAACAGTCAAGTTACAGTGGCAGTTCCAAACAAGACTTAGCACGATAGATCTCAACAGGGTCACAATAGTTCTGAACACAGGCAATTCTCAGCACACTAGATCTGATCATAGGTGATTAATAACAGTTTCAAACAAATAGATCTGACCACAGATAAAACTCAGCATAAAAGATCTGAACCAAAGACAAGTCTTAACCCATAGGTCTGTCCACAAACAAGGCTCAGTACATAGATCTAACCTCAACCAAGGTCTCAGCATGTAGCGGTCTGACCACAAGGCAGCCTACTGCGGTTACGGTCTCCAGGCTGATCATAACACATTCACAAGGGGTGTGGCCTTCCACATTAAACCCTTACACAGGCTGCGACCTCACCAGATGGCCAAAACAGACCCACAAGGCACACGGCCTCCACAAATGTGCTCTCAGTAGGCAGATAAAAACAATAGGGCTCACGGTCTTCACAAATGAGCCTTCAGCAGGTCATCGCAGACTTAGCAAGGTCAACAAGGCTCACGGTTAGCAGATCAAGCCTCTATAGGCTAACAACCAGCAGAACAGTCCTCAATAAACCCTGAACAGACCACGGCTTCCTCTTAGCAGGCTTGTGGCAGACACAACCAGGCTCACAGTGGGCAGGAACAGACCAGCAAGATTATAAAACAAGTTACAAGGACAGCGGCTCTATCAGATCCAATCCAAGACAGTGAAGACAGTCTTCAGATGTCACGGCCCAGCATAAAAAGGAGCAGCAGACCCTAACAGCAGCATAATATCCCTTGACGTCAACCTTGGAAGAGTGCCACAAAATCCTAGAAACAGTCCCAAAGAGATGAGATCTGAAATGTGTGATAATGATGGTAATCTCCAGCAGGTTGATGGCCTAAAAAACAAAAGAGCAAGCAGCAGCAAACAATCCTTAAACCCTTGACATCAACCTTACCAAAAATATCAGAGCTGATATGTGATGACAAGATAATTAATTAAACAAGAGGAGATTAGACTCCAATAAATAGGCTTTAGATCTTTCTAGATAAAAAAATAAAATTTGAATTAGTTAGGGTTCCACTTAATGAGGAGGGTACCAAAACATAAGGGTTGAGACACTAAAAATAAATAAAAATTAAAAATTAAAAAATAAACGCAAGAATAAAAAAAAAAAACAAAAAAAAAACAAAATATTAAAAAATAAACGTAAGAATAAAAAAATAAAAAAAAACTAAAAATTTAAACAATGGTCATAACATAAATCAAGAGTAGGGTTCTATGGTCATTTAGGTGAGGGTACAATGACCCAAAAACAATAACATAGGTGTGGGTACATGACCCATAATAACATAAATGAGGGTACATGACCCATGACCCTTAGAACCAAGGGTGAACCACAAAGTGGTCAAATAACCATAGTACCCATAGGACCAAAAACATCAAAAGTGGTAAAAATCAAAAGATAACTCAAAGTGGGTAAATTACCCTATTAACCACAAGTCAAGGACAAGGTACCGCGAGACCAATATCTACAAGGTGGAAAGACCAAGGGTGAACAACCAAGGTGGGGTTACAACCAATCATCTCTCTCTCAAATGTACAAGTGTTCCACACACTACCTGAAATTCCATCATCATTGTATAAGAAAAGGGTCCACACTGGATGATGTGATCATGTGGTCCTCTAGACCGCTCCTAAGGTCAAATGTTAGTGGCTTCATTAAGGGGTGGCCAGTCCCTTGAGAAGACCATCGAACTCAACCATCTCGAAGACTTAGGAGAAGAGGACATCACACATCATCATCTTGGTAACTGACCAAGAACCTCCATTCTCAAGGAATGGCTCTCAGCTCAAAGCTGAGCTTCAGTCCAAGACTGAGTCAGGTTGATCAACCACATGGTCCTTGACTAGGTTCTTCAGCCCCAGGCTGAAGGTTGACTGAAGTCAACATCTTGGTAACGGACCAAGTGCCTCCATTCGTAAAGAATGGCTCTCAGCCCCAGGCTGAGCTTTCAGTCCTAGACTGAATGTTGATCAACCACCTATAGGACCCACTTTGTCCTTGACCAAGAATCTGCCTGGTCCTAGACCGGAATGTCTCTGTCTCAACCCGCAGGATCTGCTTGGTCCTCATGACAAAGAAACTGTCTGGTCCCAGACCAGAATACCCTAGAGACAAATAGGGGCCCTAGCCACATGCTAGGGACTTTGCCATGGCATCACCCTGCTTGGTCCTCGACCAAGAACCCCAGGAGACAGCTGCGGGCCCTAGGGTACCTTCTAGGGTCTTATTCTTTACTCTGCCTGGTTAACTTGACCAGGAACCCTAGTTAACTGACTAGGGTACCATTCTCTCTGAGAATGGGTCTCGCGGCTGCACTAAAAAATTAACAGAAGAGATATTGCTTATATCATATGGCAAGATATGAGCAAACAAACATGTCAATTCAAAATTGTGGACATGTATGCAGTAACAAGGAACATGTCACAGGAGTAATAATGAGCACCTTCTCATTTGAACAAGAAGTAAGTGAAGCTGCTAAGGGTCATAGGAGGAAGGCTAGATCTTGTGACGGTGTTGGTTTGATGTAGGTTCAAGTGCATTTCAAGTTATTTGTGGAACAAGTATCCATAAAACAAAAATGGCTCAACCTTCGGTCATCACCCGTCAACTAGCCAAGTGATCTTGACTATGATCTACATGGGCCCAATTTTCTTTAGTAAGATGACAGAATTGTACAGCAACAAATGTCCAATAATAACAAAAAAATTATAACAAAGTAGAGAGCATTCTTCATGATATTTTTAGATGATATATAAAATAAGAGTTCTTGGTTGACACCTGTACAACCCAGAATACAATTGGGTGCACCTACAACCCCGCAAAATGGAGGAAATTCTCCTTGAGAATTAAAATATATTAACAGAAGCAACGAATGATATTTTTAAGAGGCAAGAGTTTGCTTATTTATAGCAAAAAAGAGGTCTATCCACTTCCTAGTATCATATTACTTCATATGGGCACCTCTTTTCAACTAGTTAGTATTATTAAGTCTTAAATAAAGGGTGTCACCTATTTAGGCCTCAATTAGGGCTATTTAAGCATATTAAAGGACATTAAATTGTATTTAATAAGGTGGCTTATTTTGGCATATTAAACCTTCTGATGGTCTATTAGTTGCTTTCACATAGAATTTGAGCTTAATACATTACTTTTATAACTTGACAAGAAAGACTTATGACAACAGTTAATGATTACAAGCTTATATGTTGGGCTCTTGGGGCACATGTCTTCCTTAAAGATGCTTTGTCCTCAAAGTTGGGACAGATGTGGGTGCTGGCAAAGGAACATTTTCATCAAGAAGCTCCTTCTTTTATTTTTGGATCTTTAAATATGCTTGTTCTACAAGCTCTTCTTGTTTTCCTAGAATGACTTTGGGTTGAAAAACAAACCTACACTCTTCATCAGCTTAAGGGATCTCTGTTTGAAAAACTATTTGGTTACCAATTACTTCAACATTTGGCCATTACATATAGAACTGCTAGCATTTGTTTAACTGAGGTGGACTCCACTAGAGGCAAGCTGGGTTGGTGAAAGTGGGGTGCTGTCACAACCCCCACCAGAATTTGAGTCTCCTCACATCATGTAGTTGTTTGCCTAGAAAGTGGGCTGGTGTGCTCCCGCAAGGGGGCTACTGTTCACACAAGCTATCATGGTTGTTAAGTCAGGTCGAGAGGTCACATGCCTGATAAAAGTGTATGGAAGTGCCTGCCTCTTGAAAGTGGTTAATGCTCAACACTTAAAAGTATAAATAAAGCATCTTCTGTCTTTGGGCAACAAATATCAATGCTTTCTTAATTTAAGTGGACATTTGCTTCTTTTCTTTTGTTTAACAGAAACGGTTAAATTTTGTATTAAAAAAGGTTGTGGCCAAACCGGTCAGCTTGATAATACGAAGATAAGAATGGAGATCTTGACTTGTAGAGCTTTCCATTTGTCGTCATAGAGATGGGAGAAGAGACGAGCATTCCTACAGAGACTTTTCCTTTCATATTCATGAGTACAAGAATAGATTCTTACAAATTGGCTTCTATAAGATAATGCAAAAACAACACATAGTTAACGATGGTGATTGACTACCCCCTCGCTGGAAAATGAGAGGGAGGCAAATTGCCTCTAAAATCCCAAGTTACATAAAAAAAATTACAAATAATTAGCTCAAAAGCTGAGTTGGATCTTCATGTGGGACCCCTTGACACTTCATTTGTTGATTTAGAGAAGGAGAAGAGTGCGCCCCACTTGAAGATGGATGCTAGTTGGGCCGACATACTATGCCAAACTAGGAAACTGAGATTTGGGTATTGCTTAGGAGATGATTTTACTAGGACCCAAGTTGTCAAATTGTCTTCAAGGTTGCTCATTTGCTAGTTGATTAATTTACCCTTAAATTTATGAAATTTTTAAATCAGACCTTAGGAAAGTCTGTTAATAATTTCCAATTAATTAATTTGAGGATAATTCATGCTTAAAACACTTGAACTATGCCTTTGATAGATTCCTTGATGTTTTGACATGCTGTACCAACCAAGATAATGCCATAAACCAATCTGAATTATCCAATATTATGCCGCTCCAAATAATTAATCTTTAACTTAGGCTTTGTGATCTTTAACTTAAGAAAATTTCCATTATTAAAGCCTATTAATTCAATTTGGTTGAAAATGATACTTGGAATGGTCCTATTGGCCTCCAAAGGTTGTGAAGTATGATTAAAAGTGATAAATGAAGCTCCCATACTGTCGGTTGGTCTTGTTGACTAAGTCAAAAAATCAACTTTGGTCAAACTTTGTCAATGAAGTCCAGTGATGAAAGGAACTCAACCAAATCCTAGTAGAGGATGAAATAACATTTGTAATGATTAGTATTGAAAGAGAACTAGAGCTACAAATTCATACTTTACACAAATAATACAAGTGAGTCATCACCTAGCCTCATCATAGGAAAATGCATAACATAACATATAGCATGAAGTAAATGTTTAATATTCATGCCACAATCTAGATTACCATCAATAATATTGCATAGATCATTTTTCTCTTGGGTGAAGTGGATGGTCTAAATAAAAAAAGGCTAGTCAAATGAAGGATTGGTCATGGAAAACTCAAGTAACTCAGGAGAAGGGAAAGAGAAGAGGACTTTGTGACATTCATTAGTTAAGCAAACACTGAGGAGCATGTGTCTTACAGAAGGATGATGTGCTAGAGGAAGATACCCCTTTGACCTTAACACTCAGACTCAACCCCCCTTAATCTTTGACTTTTGCTCTTATAACCTCCTTCTTGTACTTTTTTTTATAAAACCTTGGCCTTTTTATTTTTCTTTTTAGGCCCATGCAAGTTTAGACTTGCTCCTTTTTCTTTCTTTGCTTGGTTCTTCATTTTTTACTTGGTCTTCACTTTATTTCTTCATGTAGGTACAAGGAGTCTTGGACTGGGAGCTACTTCATGTGCCCTTTTTGAGGCATTGGAGAGAGGAAGAGGCCATTCATGCTTCAGGTGTTGATGATTATAGTTTGGACAAGTGCTTCTGCACAGGCTAAGTGTCTAGCATGCAAGAGTTGTCAAAATTACCTCTCTAGTTACTTGCTTTAGAGAGTAAGTCTAACTTAGAAAAACACATTAATTAACTTAATGTTGGCTAACGACTAAAAGTGAACTTAAGATTAAGTCATAGCCGTTGATCATAAGTGAGGCTCAAGATCTAATCTTGGCCATCCATCACTTTGGAGATTAAGGGTTAGGGTTTTGGTCATTACGATGTTATAAAAGAAAGCCTAAGGAAAGGAGAAAGACACAAGAGATCACAAGATCATTTTAGGGAGAGATTTTTTGAAGAGAAGAGTGAGAGACTCAGTGGCTGAAGAGAAGAGAGAAGAGATTTGTAGCAAGAGAAAATCCGAAGAAGGAGAGAGAGAGGTCAATCACCAAGAGAGTCGATCCATACAGTGACACAAAGATCCATATAGCTGATGCAGAGGGTCGACGACTGACGTAGGGGCCTTACGAGTGATGTAGATGGTCGAACATATGACATAGGGGTTGTAGGGGATGATACAAGGGTCAATTGGGGGATGTAGGGGTCGTACAAGCTGATGCAGGGCTGATTTAGACAAGGTGACATAGAGGGCCGTATGACTAACGCAGGGGCCGTATGAGTGATGTTGATGGCTGAACGTGTGACAGGGGGGCTGTACGGGCTAACACATGGGCGAATTGGGTGATGCAGGGGCTGTACAAGTGGACACAGGGTTGATCTCTATAGGATGACATAGGGGGTGATGCAGAGGGTTGATTTGCCAAGTGGCCAATTTCTCTAGTGTTCTGCTTTTCTTGAGAGATTGAGTTATAGGTTCCTTTGTTGTAAAATTTCTAATTTTTGTGTGAGCTCTAGAACAATTTCAAGGGTTAAGGACCAGTGAGATCCCTTCCAGTTGGTCATGATTATTGATGGATGACATGCATGATTCATACAATAAGAGCACATTGTCCTTGCCCATTACAGAGAAGTAAAAAAGGATTAACTCTCAGAAATCAATATCAAACTTCTCCACCATGGAAGCTGCATTGCTCTAGGTCATGAGGCACATATAGGAACCCAAACTTCATTGTCAAGGACCCAGTGACAAAAAGTACATAGGAAGAAGGAGTAGCACAAGAGAGTTGGGATATGATCATAGATTATATAATGAGTATTTTCCAGATAGAATGATTTATTTACAACAATTGAATTGTGAGCGTCTAAATTACTCATGGCTATATCGAAATAGGATCGATACATCTAGAGGAAGAAGGCAATATAGATATGTGAGGTTTGGTCATCCGTGATGGGGTCTATTAGCAATTGAACTAGCAGTTGATATGGTAAGCATGTATGAGGGATTAGGACCCATTGTCACCCTAGTCCCATCCTTGACTTCTTCGGGCAATTCTTCACCCAGGGGAGAGCCCTCAAAGATTACCTACAAATAATACCTTGTTATACTCCAAAATGCACACAAAATCTCGGCCTTGAGGGAGAGGAGATGCATAAACCAAGGCGAGTTTACCAAGCTGTTTAAACCTGCTAAAATAATGTCTGCAACAAATTTATTTGACAGTCAACAGTGGCTGTGATTTTGGCATTTCATCACTCCTAGGCCACCAAGTATGACGCTTCTTAGGATTTATGGACAAATCAAGCAAGGCACAACCCTTGTGGTTTATTTTTTGCAAAACTTTTAGTACTTTTTGGAGTTATGAATTTTGGGATTTTTAGGGTTTTCTAATTTTTAGGGCTTTTTAGGGTATAAATGCAAGTAATTGGTAAAAAAATAGTTTGTAATGGATATGATTGTTGTCTTATCCCCTAGGGCATGAGGGATCAATGATCAACGTCCCTCCTAGAAAAGTCTCTCTAGGCTTGCAAATGAGGGCATCCTACAACCACCTCTAGGGTTCATTGTATAAGCCTAATTAGGGCAAAAGAAGAGATCCAAGGCCCAATACAAGGAAAACTTCCTTCAAGAGGACGTTTCCACCATACAAAATTGACAAACTATTGATAAGAAACCCTAGCCAAACAAGTAGAATGCACTGAATAGCACTAGAAGATAGAGATCAACTTACCAACATTTAACAAAAGATGAGCAAAGAAGAACAATAGGTCACCGTTTGTGCATGAGTTCACCAACCATTCTAGCATCAACCATGTATGTGCAAAGCAACCCTAGAAAAATCAGCTTTATTCACCATTCAAGCCAAGAAAAGATCACTCCAAGAGGTGCACATCACATAGAGAGCCCATAGAGTGGGAGAAAAAGAGCAATAAACATAATTTGAACCCTTGTCTTGTGTCTTTACAATGAGGTAGGGTGAGGTATTTATATCCTCCAACCCTTACTGTTTGATTTTATCAAGCAGACAAGCCTTAATTTGTCAATTTGAAATGAGAAAAATAATAAGACTAAAATAATCTAAAATAATACTAAATTAGGGCATGTCAACCACATGTTGGGGGCTAAACCCTAAAACAAGCATAAAATGATGAAAAATGATAAAATAAGCAAGATAAGGTATCACTTTGATGGAGAGAGTGAGCCCAAGGGGGACGTCATGCCCCAACTAACCCTAGTGTAGTGAAAATCCCTCAACGCGCCCCTTGCATCAACTTGAAGGCTTTATCACAATGATGACGTCATGGGGCCGATTTGGCTAGAGAGGGTCAAACATGTTGCAGAATAGGTCCAAGTGGGGTGTGAGAGGTGTGCTAGACTAGGAATGACCTCCCTTAATGAAACACAGTTACCTCAAAGATAGAAATAACATGGTGGTCATGTGACCCAATGGCCCACCCTCGGAGGCCCTGGATATTGACCCATGGGCTAAAAAACCCTGCAAGGGGCAGTCAACAATGCCACTAAGCCATAGTACTTCCGAGAATAAAACCAAGGGGTCCTGCCATGGCCAGCCATACAAAATATGCATACAAAGACCCCACACTTGGCCTTTTAAATTTTTTTTACCCCTCTTCTGCCAATCGGCCTGCTAGAATGCTGCAAAACTGAAGAAGCATAACAGGGTCAACAATTATGCTTCTTATATTTGAAGACCACAGATTTTATTGCAAGAACAGAGAACTGTTTGTTGTGCAACTCTGCTTGGTGATTCCAATGATTTGGTTTGTTCATTTTTCATTGTTATTTGGCACCATCTGTTGATATTTGCTCTGTTTACTCTCTGGAAGATCTGCTGTGAGCCTATTTTTGATCATGAGGTTGTAGATAATGCAATTCTTGTAGACCTCGATAGAGATGACTTGAAAAAGCTATCTGCTGACAATTATCCAGAATGGATATGATTTCCATGGAAATAAAAATGGTTGACAACAATGTTAATCCTAAGTGGAATGAATCTTTTGATCTAGATGTTTAGGATAGGAAGATTCAAGCACTTGTACTAGAGGTGTTTGATAAAGATGAAATTGGTGAAGATAAGAAACTTGGTGTAGTAACCAGAAAAATTGAAGGATCTTATGCTGTGACTCTTGCCATCGCTTGAAACACGAAATCCTAGTTGCAATTCCTTGGGCAAGGTTGTAGAAGCTAATGAAGATGTTGACCCAATTTCAGATGATGAAATGCGTTGCAAATTTGCAATCAGTAGAAGGGGAGAAAGATTGTAGCTCTACATGTGGTACTCAAATTCAAGATGAATATTATAGAGCTATGCAGACCATAGTGGAAAACATCGGCATCGGCAAAAAATCGGTGAGGGTCCCGAATACAACTTCTCGGCAACATCGGCGAAAAAATCGACAAACCGCGACAAACATTAAAAAACACAAAATATATTCATTTTTTCATAATTTTAAACATATAAAGCAACATCAACATCAGATAAATACATTGGCACATAAAAATGGAGAAAACACTAATATATATCATGTAGTCATGCCAAATATAAAATGGTACATCAAAGTCGATACTGAAAGTTTGAATCCTGATAGTGAAAGCTGCCCAATAGTTACATAGTACTCAAAAGTGGACAACCAATGGTCCAATACAAAACGATGTCACAAAAATCACAAGTGACAAAACTAGCAGCTAGCTATTTGTCTCTGATATCAATGCCCTCTTACCCTTTTATGGGAAAAGATCATGGGCTGTTTGCCAGGCCTGCCCCTAGCAGTAGAAGGTCCTGGCCCTGCACTAGATGTCGGAGGGTGAGTAATGGCCATGGGTTTCAATGAGGGACTAGATACATCAACCATTGTAAAAGGTGGTGCTGATGAACCACCCTCCATGAAGTCCTCAGGGTCAAATTGGTCCTCCTGCTCCACCTCCTGCTCCTCCTCCCCCTCCTGCTTCTCCTCTTCATCCTACCCTTGTCGCTGCTGCTCCTCCTCTAACCATGCAGGTGCCTCCTCCATGATAGGTAACTCAATCTCCACCCTCCACTTGGACAATACATCAATATTGTCCAAGGAAATGACACCCACCTCGGGTGTTCTCTCTACCTGCTTCATCCACAGTTGGAGATTGTAATGGACATACACCAAGTCATTCAGGCGTGGGAAATCCAACCTGTAAGAGGGCGATACAAAAAATTTAATGAGTATTGACTCTTGAGGCCCGAGGGAAACAATATGATAGAGGATAATAAATTACAATGAATTTAATTGCTTTGTTCAAGTTCTTACCTGGTGTGTTTCTTTGAGTGTATTTTATCAAATACACTCCAATTACGCTCACATCCAGAAGAGCTACAGGTTTGGCTGAGGACTCGGATGGCAAATTTTTTTAAATTTGGTGCCCTTCCACCATATGTTCTCCACCAAACAGCTACAACAAATAAGAAAGGAAGAGAATTTGATTACATAATTCAAATTTCAAATTTCAAATGAAATGATAAAGCACAAATAAAATTTAAAAATTTAAATTTCTAAATAAATTCTAATTTCTAATCACTTACTTGATTCAAAATGTTCCTTGCATGGATAGCATCGGCAAAGCCAAATAGTCCAATAGCATCCCGATACATCTCCATCTCGTGGTTAATATTCATGCGAGTATCAACATCAAGTACTATCTTGTTAATACATTCGATGAGCCCTTCCATCACCTTGCCATCAAAATCAAATTTACTCTGGCAGGAAAAGGCGGGATTGAGGTAAAGTGCAGCTGCATGAATAGGTCGATGGAGCATCCCGGTCCAACGGGTATCAATCAAATCCCATAACATCATGTGTCTATTGAATCCAGGGGTACCCTTCCCCACATAATAAGATCGAATAGCCTCTTTGGCCCTATCCATGGCCTCATACAAATAGCCCATAATGGGCTTATCACTGTCAACTAATCTCAGAACCTTTACCAAAGGTTCACTAATTGAGCACACTTCCTCCACTCCTTCCCAAAAGGAGTCGGTGTACACCAATCTAGCAATGGCCTTCCCATCCTCTCTCCTGCTATATCTACAATCTCGCCACTCATCACAAACAAACATTTGCTTCAGCTCAAACTGAACTCGAAGCAAAGACTGAAGAGAAATGAAGTTGGTGGCAAATCGTGTGATTCCAGGACGCAGCAACTCCCTGTCTCTTGTGTATCTCCTCATGAGGCTAAGAACAAAAGCATGGTTATATATGAATTTGGTGATACTCCTAGCCTGATCAATGACCTCCTCGACGAAGGTAATTTTCCCCACATCCTCCAGCATCAAATCAATACAATGTGCTGCGCATGGAGTCCAAAATAGTGAGGGATGCCTCTCCATAAGCAATCTACCAGCAGCCACATAATTAGCTGCATTATTTGTTATGATCTGCACCACATTGTGCACACCGATCTCCTGGAGGACCCCATCCAACAATTCACATAACAATGCTGCTTCTTTTATCTGTGCCGATGCATCAACAGATTTGATAAACATGGTACCTTTAGGGCAATGTACCAAGAAATTGATAAGGGTCCTACCCTTCTTATCTGTCCAACCATCGGACATCAATGTGCATCCTGAGATCTCCCATGACTCTTTGAATTCCTCCAATCTAGTGTTGATGTCCTTCTTCTCTGCTTGAAGAATAGGCCCCCGAATCTCCTCATATGTAGGGCACTTGTACCCTAGGCCAACAATAGCAATGGCATCACACATTGGCTGAAAAAAGGATTGTTTCTTGTGATGGTAAGAGGCAAGTCGCTCCAGAAAAGCATCCTCCCCATAAGCCTATCTGCTTCTTCCTTCTCCTTTTTTTTAATCACAGACTTGATGGAAGGTTGAGCACCACTTCCGGTCCGTGGAACAAAGAAAGATGAGGCAGCCCTCATGGAAGGTGAATCCATGGCAGTGGAGCCCCTACCACTAGCCTCCGTGTGATGATCATGTGTCCCTGAACTCCTAGCCACTCCACCAGCTGCAAGTTCAGCTCTATTTGCAGCGGACTCTTCCCTTTTTCTATCCTTTGCGTGAATTGAATCATGGGCACTTCTCATAATCTCGGGGGTAACTGCACTACAAAGCCCCACATCATTGCCCGGGAGTTTTGCCAAATGGTACTTCAACCTGCTAATGCCTCCCGTCATAAATTGCCCACACAATTTGCAATTCAGTCGCTGCCGGTTTGTTCCATCTTCAGGCTCCCCATATTGCCAAAATGGGTCCAATGCCTTTGGCATTTTTGCAATGGAAATTGATAGCCTCACAAATCAAACCTGAGGCACAAAAAAACAAAAAAAAAAGACATTAAGACTTTAAAAAATCAGTCCTAAAATCTTAATAACATTCTGGACCCTGGTTTAATAACATTCTGGTTTAAAACTTCAAAAACTCAGTCTTAGAATCTTAATAAAAGAGTGGTGTTGCACACTTTAAAATTTAAATTTATACAAATTTATAAAATTCTGGTTATGCACATTGTGATTGAAATTTGAATAACATTAAAATTAAAATTTATAATAATTAATAACATTCTGTTTATGCACATTTTAAAATTTAAATTTTAATAAAATGATAAAAATTTAAAATTATAAATTTATAATGAGCAATTTAGCAAAAGACCAACCTGTGTAGAATGTTGAAACCGAAACCTGTCCTCCGTTGGCCCTTTTTTCCCAGCTGGAGACCACGATTTTCGTGGATTAAGGGAGTCAGCGACCAAGGGTGAGTCGTGACTGTGGTCACAGGGTTTACGACTGCCCTTCGCTGGTCACGGAGTATGCACTGTGCAGGGTAATGCAGCGGTCCAGAATCGCCCCAGATGTGGTATCGATCTTTGAAAGAGGAGAAACAGTCCACGGCTGCCCTAAAATCCGCCCAATACACACCGCAAATCCGGCCAAAACAGTCCACGGGTGACGGGTATGCCCTTCTCGAGATTCACTGTCCCAATAAAAATGATCCCCAAAAAAACTAAAACCGGCTTTAAGCTTTTAACAGACCGGATAGACCACCGGCGATTCTTTGGATCGTGGCGCGAAATTTTCAAAAGAATCGCCGAGTTTTTCAAAGAATCGCGAGGTGCGATTTTTTATAAATTTTGCGAAAAAATCGGGGGAAAAAATCGCCGGCCCGAAAATCTCGTGATTTTTTGGGACATCGGCGATTCTTTCTTCTATGATGCAGACAACCTTTTCTGTAGGAGACTCCACACACGATAACATAAACCTAACAGTACTGAATCACTCTTCTTTTGCCCCAGACGAAAGACTGCCCATAGGTTTGCAAAATCGACTGTTGAGTTCCCAGAAGATGCTATGGGATATATTACACGAATTTTGAACGGGCTGTATCGTATTTAGAATAACGATGTCCAGATGCAGGCCCATCTCCGGGAAAAACTCAACTAGGCACATAGCAGTGGCAAACGAGTTGTGTGAGGGCATTGAAATAAAAGATTGAAGCTTCCAGATTTACCAAAAATTCCTGCAATTTCAAAGGGTCGATCGCCTACAATAGTGAATATATGAGCGATTTACAAATCGACCACTTTTAGTATATAAAGAATAATGCATGTAGATCACACGCGCAATCATAAGATAAAGGGCCAAACAACAGTCACTATTTGGACACTGTGGCGTCGAAAGTGAATCATCGTGGCATGAGATTTTTTATAACTTTAAAAGTTTTTTCCCTTACTAAAAGGCATCCACGATATTAAAAATGAAGAATTCGCATGCCATAAGTTGTGGAGTAAGGGCGACCTAAAGGTTGGCTTGAATATTGGGTTAGACTCATACACCTCAATCTAATCAGGAGTTATCTTTCACGCACAACTAGAAAATCTCATGAGTCAATACATTGGCTGAAGCAAGATGATTGATGGTCAAGATGAGGGGCACTTGCATAACACGTGTGCCCAACTTCTGAAGGATGGTTAAAACTTCAAGATTTAAAATTTAAATTAGAACAACAGTCACGCTTGCAATAGTTTGCAGTTACACGCCACAATTATCATTGTATGCATGAAGTTTGGATGAAGAGATAAATTCAAAATTCTATGCTCAAGTGGAATAGTCACAGGTTATTACGAATTATTGCTGTTATTAAAACACTAAACAGAGAGTGACTAAAAGTTGTTGGGTCTGAGTTTACTAGAGGAGCTTGCACATGCACTCAAGGAGGGCATATTGGCTTTAGGTCAATTGGAGCCTATAAAATGACATTCAAGGCTCATTGTAAAGGATCGGATTTTTGTGGCAGCAGCAGACGTCTTCTTTTTTCTTCCTCATTTTTAAATTTTTTTAGACTAGCTATTCTTCCTTTGTGTGAAGAAAATCATAGTGCCGGTTCCTGTGCTTGTTGATGTGGTGCAATCAGCCCTTTGGTGGTCATTAATAAAGAGGCGTCGTGCTTATTTTCGAGCCTTCATTCTTGTTGGTATTGTGTTATATCTTTATGCATTCGATTTATAGTTAAATAACCATTCATTGTGATAAATACTCTGTACTTCAAGTGGTTTTCTATTCTATTTCTTCCATCTTCTTCACACTAATGCTGCAGGGTCCTTTCAAGCGAGATTAAACAATCTTTTCCTACCATATTGGCAGGTGTAAAAAAGTGTGTTAACAGGGTGTAAAAAATATTGAGAACAGAAATCAGATCTGGTATTGAGAAATTAACATGGTATCAGAGCTCAATGAACTTTGAGAAGAAGGAAATATTTTGGCAAGGGTTTATAGCAGAATTTCTTTGGTCAAGTTATTTGATTGGACAGGATGGCAGCAACCAGACAGAGATTTGAAGATCAGTTGGATGGTGCATCTAACTACAGTCCTTGGAAGGAGAGGATAGCATTAGTGCTAATGGAGAATGGGATTTGGTAGTTTGCTAATTAGCAACAAACCCTTCCTACCGATGGTAGACAACTGACCGAACATACTGAGAAGGATGTGAAAGCTAGGAGGATCATTTTGGATGCAGTGAAGGATAATGTGATCTCTCATCTGTTTGAAAAGAAGACAACCAGGGCGATGTGGGAGGCTCTGACGAAGTTGTATCGGAATGATAACCAGAACAGGAAGATGGTTTTGAGAAAGGAACTCAGGAGCACCAAGATGTCCAGATCAGATATAGTAGCTTCTTATCTTACCAAGATCACATAGGTTCGTGATAAGTTGGTAGTAGTTGGGAAGACAGTAGCAGATCCAGAGTTGGTAAGGATTGCTCTGAATTGGTTCACCAAGCCATGGGTGCCCTTTGTCAAAGGGATAGTTGCACAAGAAAATCTTCCCAATTGGGAGAGGTTGTGGGATGACTTCATCCAAGAAGAGACTCGGGAGGAATCTTTGTATGGAAGCCAACAAAAGGGTGATGATGAGGAGAACGTTGCTCTTGCAAGTCATTCAAGGAAGGGCAAGGTGAAGGCCAAGAAGAATGCAGGTGGAGAGGCTTCCACTTAGGAAGGAAAGAAGGACATGGGCAAAGTCAAGTGCTTTGCATGTCACATGTTTGGCCATTATGCAAGTCAATGTCCAAACAAGAAGAAGGGAAAGAGTAAGACACAGGTTGCAGCCTTAGCAGGCACACAAGTGAGTAAGTTCGTTGCAAAATTTGAGGAGTTCTCGTTGGTGTCTTGTGTTTCTGGTACCTTGGAAAAGGATGCATGGTTGGTGGACAATGGGGCTTCTCGTCACATGACTAGAATGTGAGATGTCTTCACTGTATTTCGAAGGAAGACTCAGAGCTACATGTGGAGCTTGGTAATGATGCCAAGTGTGCAGTAGGGGGTATCAAAGATATTCAGTTTGAGTTGGAGTCTGGAGGTCCTTTGGAGGTGAAGGATGTGCTCTATGTACTAGGGTTGACAAAGAACCTAGTAGCAATTTCGACCATGGAGGACAAGTGATACGAGGTCTATTTTCAGGATGGACAGGTACTTGTTAGGTCGAAAGGCTTCGATTTAGATAAATGACAAGTAATCAGGAGAAGAGTGGGTAATTTGTACTTGATGAAGGCTCAGCCTGAACGTGCTCTAGTTCATAGTGACAGTGACGGTTTGTGCGAGTTATGGCACAAGAGGATGGGTCAGTTGCATCACAGGGCTTTATCGATATTGAGGGAGATAGTCACTGGTCTTCTAGTGTTCAGTGTAGAGTAGCAGGGTGTGTGCAAGGGATGTGCACTTGGTAAGTATGCTAAGATGAACTTTCCTAGTAGTGATAGTAGGTCTAAAGGGATATTGGATCTGGTACATTCAGACATATGTGGCCCTATGTCAGTGACATCGTTGACTGGGTATAAGTACTATGTGTCCTTCATAGCTCATTTCTCCAGGAGGACGTGGATCTACTTTATGAAGACCAAGGATAAGGTCTTTAATTGGTTTCGAGAGTTTAAGGCTCTCGTGGAGAACCAGACAGAGAGGAAGATCAGAGTTCTGAGAGCAGATAATGCGGGTGAGTATATAGGCAACACGTTCAAGGATTTATGCAAGGAGGTAGGAATTAAGGAGCTGACAATATCTTACAACCCACAACAGAATGGGGTTGCAGAGAGGAAGAACATGGCCATCATTGGAGTTGCCAAGGCAATGATCCATGATCAGGATTTAGCCATGTTTCTCTAGGTAGAAGCATGCAACACAACATTTTGCACTCAGAATATGAGTCCTCATAAGGATATAGAGGACAAAACTCTTGAGGAAGCATTCCCAAGAGTGAAACCAAAGATTGGTCACTTTTGTATCTTTGGATGTTTGGTGTATGTGCATGTACCATTGGAAAAGAGGACAAAATTGGAACCTTTAGCAGAGAAGGGTATTGTTATCACATCCATGTTAGCTGGAGCTACAATGATGCAGATTCATTGACATAGACTTTTTGAGCCAGAGAATACATGAGTCGAGCTTAGCCAGTCATGTGCAGTGATGGCATAATACATTTTTGCAGAGCCAGCCAGAGCCAGCCAGAGCATCTTTCCAGGCCCCCTTTGTCTTAGTTGTTCTTACATGACCCCATGGAGATGGTTTTGCTTGGTCATGGTGTACTTGGAGTAGCATAGTTCAGTGTTGGTATGCCTTTCCCTTGCCCATGCATGTCAGAGGTCACTCTCCAGATCTACTTCAACAGAGCAGGTATATGGTATATGCACATAGATGTTATATATTGGCTTGTTTATTTATATTAGTAGGCTGACTTGGCTTCTGGAAAGGGCAGTTTATCACCTTGATTGCAAGGCTCCCTTGTATTCACATTGGTTACATCCCCATCTATGGTATAGACTTAGTCATTCTCCCCATTGTTGCTAGCCTTGGCTTCACTTGTCAGTGTCTCCACCCATTTAGCCCATCCATATTGGATCCTTTCCCTAAATGAGACTGAGATAGGTGAGCTTGAGGACCTCCCCACTGTGACCTCTATGTATGCTAGATTCCATGTTGTATTGTGCCTCGGCTTTGGAGTGTGTGTCTGCACTTTCAAACCTGGGATTCACTTCTGGTTGGTTACCCCCGATGTTGTGATGCAGTATAGGACTGTGTAGTTCACCTGGATGTTCCCCATTTGTCCTTGAAGCATGCAACCTTGCCACCATTACATGCAAATGAGTATTATTGTCTTATCTAAAGAAATGCAATAAATCCAAAAAGGCTAAAGAAAGTCAAATCAAGCCAAAAGGCTTATGTGAAATGAAATGAGAAAGGGCCAAGCAGAGGAGGAACACATGTCAAATCCAAATGACTACTTAGCCACATGAGAACTTAAATGTAATGGTTATTCCTCATGGAGTCCCAAAATGGGGCTTGGATGTGAGATGGAGCAAGGGACAACTAATTCTAAGTGTCCCCTAGAACCTCAAATTATGGTTGGTTGTGCACCCTGTTGTCCGCCAATATGCACACCAACAGCGGAAATCTTTCGAAAGCTGTCTCTTCACTACAAGTGAGAGAGGTGTGGCCTTGGGGGCAAGCAATGAGCCAGGTACTGTCCTAACGAAGCCAAGGGGGGTAGTCCCTACCAAAGAGTTATCTAAGGCTCTTTATGTGTTTTAAATGTGTTTTGGATGTAGTGATGCGGATGGGTGTTGTTTAGGAGTTTTTTGAATGATAGACAATATAAAACTTTAATATGACTCAAGATAGCGCAATCCACGTTGCAACAGAAAATAAAGGATGCACTTGAACAAATAAATGAATCACTTTTCACACAGATTAAGCCGAATACTCCAATATAGATATTTAAGCATACAAAGATATATGATGAAGGACCAGTGCCTTATGGAGTCAAAAATAACAGTGAAAGTGAAAACTTGATACAAGTGCTTGAAATGGAAAGTTTATGAGAACGTTGTGCAGCTTATCTTGGTAAATTGAAAATTTTAGTTGTCTTGATTATTAGGGCTAAGACCAAAAGGTATCAAGAGATGGTAGAACCCTACCCAAGAAAAATACTTGCAACCCTGAATGACCTGTCGGAAGCACCCAGATTCGATAAGGATTGGTGTCCAATGTTTAAACCGCCCCTGAGTCTGTCAGTGGGAATCCAGCGCCACCCCTCGCGGGAAGAAACAGTATTTTGCCTTGGTTGAGGTTGTGGGAAAAAGTTTTAATTAAAATTATCGATCGTTATTATCAAGTCTTTCACCTTTCTGAGTACTAGCCCAACCGTTTCCGGTTGGCAGAGCATACGGGTGTAGGACAAACCAAGATAAATTAATTAGGGGAGTGTGAGTGGAAAATTTTATTATTAAAAGAACCTTGTTCAACTCTCCGACAGAGAGCGCTCTTGACTCGGTCTTATGACCACAGTTCAAGAGACTTGCTAAGTTAACAATGCCTAATGCAGGGGATGATGCAAGATTAAAATGCCCTCCGATAGAGGGTGCTCTTGACTTGGATTTGGCCAAGTTCAAGAGACTTTGGTTTATTTTAAGAAGAACAAGAGCAGTTGTGTTGTGAAAGCAGTAAAATAACTTTAAAAAAGATGAAACCACTTGATAACTTGAAAGATATAAATTAATGCTTCAACAATAACTACTTTGCCAAATAGTATGAAATAAAATTCAAACTAGTGTTCTACCATACAAATTCTAATCTACTAGGTGGGATTGATCCCCGAACAGAATCAACCACTAGAAGCCACCAATCCTGGAAACCTTCCAGCTAGCTGGATGTCCACAAGAAGTTGATGGGGGAGCGAGAAGCTACCACAAAACTATGTGGCCTTTGGGATACGATCCCAAAGTTAGCTATTCTCTGGTCAAGGATTGGAAGAGAAACAATATAATGATAAAAATTGAACTAAGCTATTAAGCGAAATAGAAACTAATCTAAGAACATGGAAACATAAACTAAGTTAACCCAAGACCCAACACTCTTCCCCAAATGGGGAAGAAGACAAAAAGTGGAAACACCTCCACTTGAAACTTTTTATTAAGCAGTTACAAATGCCTTGGGTTAAAAACCGTGCAAGGTCTTTTGAGAATGGAAATACTTGAAAGATACTGAAGAAGAAGCAAGTTTCACTTGCTATTACAAAAGGATAAATATCTCAATGGTTAAGTCATCCTCATGGATCCTTCACTTTGTTTTGCATTACTTCTTCGTTTCAAGATATTTATCAAATGTATCTCTTCCTCAAATGATCTACACAAGTCACAAAGAATCTAAGCAAGGCACCCGTTAACTGTTAGCAAAAGACAAAAAATTACAACTAATTAAGTCTAGATTTGAAATTTTAACTCTAAAATGTGAAATGCATAAAAATTTATCATAAAAAGTTAACTATGGTGAAACGGACCAGCGAACAAAAGTGCCCCAAAAAATGGTGGGAATGAACATGCAACCATAAAATTTTACACTATCCTATGTGCTAATGTGTTTGTCTTTGAAATAAAGCTAAGGACTTTTATTAATAGATACTAGATGCAAGATATAACACTATTTCTAAAGCATGCACTAGGAGCTACTCAAGCAAAATGATTGAGATCTAATCTACTTCAATCAAAGGACAAGATCTATGATCATGAAATAAGTCTAACAAAACCAATCTTTAACTTGTTCTATGTTTTGTATTTTATGTTGTAGGGCAAGTGGGGATGGACGATGGGAAGAGAGGCAAAAAACCAAGAAGGAAAAGAATGGAAGGAGGAGATGAAATAAGATAGGGACGAGAAGAGGAAGGTAAGGTAGGACGAAAGGAGCAATGGTTGAGAGAAACGAAAGCAAGAGGGAGAAAGGGAAAAAGAAGTGGGACGAAAGCTATGGAAAGGGGGAGACTAGAGGGCAAATGTAAATGAGAAAGAGGAGAAAACTAGGGCAAAGGAGGATGAAAAGGCAAGACAAGGGCAAAGGGCTACAAGTGGAACACTTGAGGTAATAGAACACCGCCTTGGAAATCCTCCGGTTAACCGGTGATACGCCGACAGCGAGTGTTGAAGAGAGCACAAGGGAGCAAATCCCAAGTTATTCCCCAAGGTTGAAGAAACTTCAACCTTATGGATTTCTAAACTATGGCTTGAAGACAAGGCAATCTTGGATCAAAGCTAGAAAGGGCTAGAAGTGGCTTAGCATGCAAAAAATAAAACTTTCAAAGAGCAAATGAGAAGGCTTGAAGAAATGAAAGCCCAAAGTAACCAATAAACAATGTTTTGAATATGAGAGATGGATTTTTTGAAATCAAACCCCTTTATGCCACCATCTTGGTGTTGTGAGATCGACTTTGGGAGATCCTGCAATGTATGAATGTTAATGGAAAGATTTGTTCTTTGAAAAGATGGAGGAGACAACCTAGTTCCAACTCCTCTTCATAAACTGTTTAGATCTGCAAAATGTATCACTTACAAACAAGATTGATCAAATATAGTATGCCAAGTTGAATGGGATAAGAAGAGTGTCAGTATTTCCGACTACAATCCACTACTTCCTAATCACAAACAACCCAACATCAATGGACAAATTGAACCCAAATGCCCACCCTATGGACTTGGAAAAGTCTTCTAAGCTTAAATAATTTGATCAAAACTTGGAACATGTAAGTAAAAAACATAACACAATATCACCTTGATTTAATTTGAAGCACCTTCCATGAACAAGATCAACACACCATATGGACCTCCAAAGCCACTTTATTTCAATTAGCAAATGCTATAACACATATACAATTTTGGCAGAGTAAGTTTGCCTCAAATTCTCCATGAGATAACAACCCAAATGGGCCTCTCTTTATACTAAAACTACACACCTAAACCCAAATTCGAAATTGGCAATGGCATAGGTCGAATTCCAATCATGCAAGGCTTGGAGAGGTGATTAACAATCAAAGTCGAGTTATTGGTTGGTGAAAGGCACTATGTGGCAAAGCTCGACTTTAGGTAGGTGTGAAGTGAGGGCGTTTAACCAATAGCCAAGCTACAACAGGGAAAAACGAGCTAGCAAATGAGACTGACGTGAGCTAGGGTGAGCAAATCGCGAGCCATGTGGGAGGGCGAGTTTAGATGTGGTAGTTTGAAGTTAGTTTAGTGGATGGCACGTGGTAGAGGTAGGCAGAACTCGAGGGAGCCCAACCAATCACGAATCAACAATGGAATGGCGTGGATCTAATAGGGATTGGCGTGAGGAATAGGCTAGGGCGAGTGGGTGTGAGGGTAACACGTAGTGGATAGGTAGATGAAACTCGAATCCATGAAAGGAGCTGATTGCAAATCAATTAATCCACGAATTCCATCAAGGAAACACGAGCCAATAGAAACAGCGTGAGGGTTTTGAGGGAGATACGATTTTAGCTTTGTGGAGAAACACGTAGATTGGTAGGTGTAGTCACGAATTAGCAAAGGGAGCCAAGCCACGAATGATTGGTGAGTCATGAGGGCGCCCCTCTCTAATCATAATGCTAACCACCACCCCATCTATCAGCTGACACTTCATCAAATCGAAAATTGCATGTGGAGGGCGAATTTACTTTGAGGAGACTCTTTGCTGGTGACTGGATGAGTGACTGGATGGGCTTGGAGTTGATTGGAATCTTCCTAAATGCTCATTGCCATGTCATTTAGCCCTTTATTTTAATCAAATTGATTAATTTTGGAGAGATTTGGATTATCTCCAAAATAATCAATTTTATTATTTTAATTAATAATTTCTCTGTAAATGACTTTTCAGAGAAAATTTTAATTACGGGGCGGAATTGACATCCGAAAGTTGGGTTTAGCTGCTCCATGGGTCATGTGTGATTTTTGGCTTATGAAACGAGCCATCAAACACTGAAAACGGACCCCGGATGACTGACATATTACAGACTCAAATTTCTCTATTTAAACTATAGAGAAATTTAATTAAAAATTAAAAATAATTAAATAATTAAAAACCCCAATTCCGACGCGTCCGGTAAAAATTTTTCGAAATTTTTTCTGGGGGTCCTAGAGACCTAGGACATGACCAAAACCTATTCTAATAGTGTCTAGTAGGTTTATACATTATAGTTGGACCCTAATAACCCCCCATGGCCAAATTTCCAAAATCGGGCATTCCAGCTTTGGAGGAAGCGGGAGAAAAACCAAGAGATTATATTTCGCCTGAAGCAAAGTATAATCTGACGGTGAAAAAACTCCCTGGAATACCTTAGTTGTTTAATCCAGTCATGGGAGACCGAGCCACTCAGACCCTACTAGCACACTGATACAAACCCCCATGGGGCCATGGTCATGTCGACTCAAAAACAAAACTGGCTAGCCAAAACTGGCTAGACCCAAATACAATGAAACCCAGATACTCTGGAAGTGAACACTGATGTGTTCCAACACTGGCGGCTCAATAAGGTTTCAACTTTTGTACAAATCAGTTGATAACACACCCAACATGACGGTTCTAGTAAAGGTCCCCACAGAGCCTAAGGAAGGCTTGGATGTGAGTTGCAAGTTGCATGTTAGAGGCTGGTGATGGTTTCCCAAGCACTTTATTCCATTTTTGAGGCACCTACCTCCGCTAGTGTTCTCTAGTGTGCATATGTCACTGTGGTCCCTTGTTTCCCATGCCTATCCAAAGGGTCACATTGTCAAGGTCTTAGAAATTCCTTACTACCTTTTAACCCTTGTTTTATCCACCTCATCCATGGCTAGCGGTTTGACCAAGTCTATAAATCTGCATACTTTGGAGACTTCATGAAAAGGTGATGCGACCACCTTGACTTAGGCCTATTTTATGCAATGTCTTATGTTGATCACCATGACTTATCACTTATTGTTGTACTTAGTATACTAATATAAATAAGGAAGCCTATTTCATCATTTGGTGCATGCAGGGACTTGTAGGTTCAGCTCTTGCCACTATTTTGACGAGTTTGACTTGGTCAACCCTGTTTGACCAAGCCAAATATAGGGTCCTGGGCAACTTTGGATCCGGAGTTGCAATTTTGGTTTTTTGGCATCCATTGGGGTCCCTTACATGGTTCCATGCATTAGTTGGCCAAAAAATGACTTGATTTGGAAGATTTTTAATTATTATTGATTATCAGGGCCCTGTTTTAATATGATGAGCATGGATTGGGCTAAATAATGCATATTTAACGGATCCTTATGGTTCTTGTGACCAACATTAATGGATTCGAGGTCTCTTATCTCATTGGTATAGTTGGTTCGAGGTTTCAGATAAGCGAAATAGCTTATTTTTGCATTTTACAACTTCAACCATATATACCAGCATAATAAAATAATAAAAAATAACCATAGACCAAGTGAAATTATTAAAATGGCCAATGTTTGAGCAGCTAATGGCAAAGGGGTGTTTTTATTATGTTTTGGACCTTATTGTACATAATTATCACTTGAGAGAGGGCCCACACTTGGCCCAACTCCTAGAGGGGGCGCACTGAGTTCATGGGGGGCGCACTTGGATATAGCAAGTCCTTCGTTTTTAATATATTTGATGTTGATATCTATTGTAATGCACCCAAGGGGGACAAAACGACCAAGAGGCACCCCCTTGCTAACCCCTCTTATGTTATATCACTAGCACATGATGTATTTTCCCCATGGAGGGCGCACTTGGGAAAAATTGCCCCACTTGGTAAGCTAGGTAAAATGTAATGTGATAAAAGAACACATCTCAACCATTGATTGTGATATTGGGGATTTAATCCCAACCCTCCATCTCTTTAAGATAGGGATTTTGTATTTGGTCTCTCTATTTAAGATAGATCCAATTCATTTGCAGGGACTCTTGGCTCTTTGAGAAGTGAATAGAGAGAAAATTCTTTCGGCTGAATACTTGTGTACTTGTGGTTGAATGTTTGAGGAGATGATTGTCTTTGCTTCTCCATTGCACTAGAGAATATTTGTTGTGATTCCGGTACATTTTTTTTCTGACCATAATTTTGCAAGCAAGATCTCTTGGAGAGGGGTGCACCACTTAAGGAGCCATTGCTGCTCCACTCTCCGGATTTGTGTGTTAACAGGCAGTGTTTTTTACTATTATTGTCAAGCATTTCCTCATCATTTCATTATCTTGCTATCACTTATTTACTTGCTCAAACAAATTGAAAATTTTCTCTTGTTTGCCAGGAAGAGAGGGCGCATTGGTGGACTTGGGCATCTTACTCTCAAGCTAGAACTTCGACAAAGATTTTCTATTTGAACTTTGTGGTGCATATCCTCATCAAGTCATCCATTTCTCCTCGTACCAAGTAAGTACTTCAAACAAATTTATCTCGGTTTCATGTTCTACCATTAGTCAATCAAAATAATTAATCAAACTAAATCCTACACAATTATCGACAAGTTTTACTCTTGGAATTAGTTTAAACCGACACTTGGGTATTTTCATGCTTGGTCTAAAACCCGCACGAACTATTTTTCTTGCTTGTTTGACTCCATTTTCCCTAGGATTAGACGCTGCTCTGTCATAGTGATGCGCTCCTCTTGGCCGGTTTTAGCTAGTTTTAGTGTTGGGCTTGCTTTCTCTCGCTTGTGGATGTTTCTCAAGTGTTTAACCTTCTTCCCAAGCACATTTTGAGTGATAGGACAACCCTTAAATTATCATAATTTTCTACCCTAAATATCCTAGTTTTACAGAATCAAATCCCCATAGGGCATAATTTTACTGATAATTTCCTATCATTTTACTGATAATTTCCTATCACTTATTTCACCTTGGACTAGTAATAAACCTTCCCACTATTGAATCTTGCATCATATATATAGTTTTCAGATCTGATATATGCAATTAATCTTTCATTTTGTCACCTGGATCTCACTCCGTAGTGGTATTTTGTGGTCTAGGGTTATCAATCCGAGACACGCTTGATTGTTTCCATTTATATTTTCAGTGTTGGTGTTTTGTATTGAGTAGTTGACCTTCATTCGTCAAAAAGGGTCTCCCCCTTATCCTTTTGCTACAGTTGCCTTAAAGCAACAAGCACTTTGTCCGTAGTGACAACCACTTCTCAGTGATGGACTTGGTGCTTGAGGTGTCACCTACCTAGCTTCCCATACCTATACCGTCCTGGATAGGATACCATCTAGAGGAAGCTAGAGATAGTGTGATAACAAGTATTTTTGTGGGGTATAGTGAGACTTCAAAGGCATACAGGGTGTACATTCCATCGCTTGGAAAAATAGTGGTGAGGAGAGATGTTCAACTTGATGAGAGCCGAGCCTTTAGGAAATCACATGAACCCCTTCCACCAGTGGCAGAGGATGAGGAGCAAGAGGCTCCAAAGGTTGAGGTAAGACCAGCGCCAACAGGTATAGGGACTTTGTCTTCAGATCACGAGGAGTTGAAGGCTCCTTCCAATTATGTTAGGAAGAAGTTGAGATGGCTAGAGCAAACTGTAAATTTTTTCTGTGTAAATCAATTTGTTGGTTTATGCCAATTTTTCAGTGTTTTTCATCCCCAGCCAGTTTTGCATTGGCTGGAAATTACTTATGAAATTTACAGAACAATAAGCACGCTGCAAATACACTTTAACAGGAATAAAATAAATTTAACATGCACACCATTAAAAAATTTAGACTCAGAATTTTGGGCCAATAGCCCTGGAAAAACCCCCACGGGGAAAACCAGTCATAGAGAGAGATTTTATTTCTTCAACAAAAATATCATAACAACACTACAATGAAAATATAACTTATCTCCACCACCCAGAATCTTTCTCGAAATCTGTGCAACAAACTGAATTTCAATTTTTGTGCTTGCAACCTTGAAATGTGTGCAAACAGAACCTCAGTTTTTGTGGTGGAAAAACACAGTCCGTACCACCTGTACGGTTCTCGGTTTGTGTGCAATAAACCACCTCGAAATATGTGCAGAATTAAACCAGAAATCCGTACCTCGATTTTTGTGCTGTTTCACTCCTCGAAATCAGTGCTGTACCTCCTAGAAAAATGTGCATAAGGTATTGGGAATAATGCCCTGTACTACACCTCGAAATCTGTGCATCTATCTCGGGTTTTGTGCCCAGTCAACTCCTCGAAAACTGTGCTAGGGAATCTCAGGTTTTGTGCCCAGAAATTTCACCTAGAAAATCGTGCTGCAACTCAGGATGAGTGCCCAGAAATTGGTCCTTGAAAACTGTGCCCTGATTCGTACTGTACGACAGCCTTGGGAAATGTGCCCAGAAATAAATGCTGAAGATCTTCTTGATTTCTGTGCGAAGTCTCTCCTTGGAAATTTTGCTAGTCTCTTCTCTCTCAAACTCACTCTCTTCACAAAAAAAAGTGAGTGTTCTTTGCCTCCCTTCACCTTTTTGTTCAAACCCTAGGGTTTTCTAAATCTAATGGGTGAGATTAACTTAGATCGACGGTTAAAATTAAATGCTCCATTTATTTCTAATAAAGATTAATTTCACTCACTCACTCACTTAAATTTATCAAAAAGTGACTTTATGGTTATAAAGTCTCATTAAATGCTTTTCACAAGTCATTTAATGTGAGGGTCACTTTTTCCCCCTTCTAAGTGACTTAGGAAAAAAGTCACTAGGGGAACACTTCCCTAGGTACAAAAACTAACACTCCCTCTTACCGAGGAAGGTGTTCTGTACCACTCCCAACTTGTCTCTGAAGAAAACAAACTTGCCCCTCCCCAAAGATTTCGTCAGGATATCTGCTACCTGCTCATTAGTGGAAAAATACTGCAACTCAACTGCTCCTCTCTGGACGTAGTCACAGATGAAATGGTACCTGATCTCAATGTGCTTTGACCTGTCATGGAACACTGGATTTTCAGAGAGCTGAATGCAACTCTGATTGTCACAATAGATCACCGTAGGTCTAAGCTCCTGATCAAATAAATCTACCAACAACTTACGAAGCCACAGTGCTTCGCAAGTAGCCTGACTGGCAGCCATATACTCAGCCTCGACGAAACTCAATGCAAAGGACTTCTGTTTCTGATTGAACCACGACACTGTTGCCGAGCCCAAACTGAAACAACAACAGGAAGTGCTCTTCCGATCCCTCACACTGCTTGCCCAGTATGAATCTGTGAAACCAACCAAACTGACTCCACCCGAACCCCTGTAATCCAAACCATAGTCCACTGTGCCTGCAAGATATCTCAGCACATGTTTTGCGGCAATCCAATGTACACTCCTAGGCTCCACCATGAACTGGCTAAGAGTGTTCACCGTAAAACACAAGTCTGGCCTGGTGTTGACCAGATACATCAACGATCTAATGAGCTGACGGTAAAGTGTAGGATCCACCAACTTACCCTCAGAAGCATGAAGTTGCTTCCAGTTGGTGATCATAGGTGTAGACATCGGCCTGCAATCCTCCATCCGAAATCTCCTTAGAATATCAACTGCATACTTCCCCTGTCCTAGGAAAATATGTCCAGGCTCCTGCCAAATCTCCATCCCCAGATAGTAATGCATCAACCCAATGTCAGTCATCTCATACTCAGCAGCAAGGTCTCTCTTGCAATATGCAATGAGACGCTCCTCTCAGTGATAAACAAGTCATCAACATATAACAAAAGAATGAGAGGATCTCCACCAACCACAATGTAGTAAAGGTTGGGATTAGCCTCACTCTTCTGAAAACCCATCGAAGTCAAGTACGCATTGATCCTAGAGAACGAAGCTCTAGGAGCTTTCTTCAGTCCATACAAGGCTTTCCTCAGCCTGCACACATGAGAATCTCTCCCATGAATCTCGAATCCCTGTGGCTGCTCTAAGTACACCTCCTCCTGCAGAAGACCATTGAGAAATGTGGTCTTCACATCCATCTGGTGGATCTTCCAACCCATCTCTGTTGCTATAGAAATCACTGCTTTGATGGAAGAATATTGAGCAACTGGTGCAAAAGTCTCATCATAGTCAACTCCCTCAACTTGTGAAAACCCTCGAGCCACAAACCGAGCCTTGTACTTCTCCACACTGCCATCTGCAGCATGGTTTATCTTGTAAAGCCACTTGGAAGTCACAACTGTCTTCCTGTTAGGAACCTATGTCAACCCTTCTCTTTACTATGTTAGTATATTGTTGTTGGACGCATATGCTTTGTAAGTCGTCCCGTAGTATTTGTTGATCCGTAGTTTATATTAGCCCATAGTATTGACCCATAGTATTGGACGCATATGCTTTGTAAGTCGTCCTGTAGTATTATATGTCCCATGGTTTTGACTCATAGTATTGGGCATAGACTTAGTATATAAGTGTGTGTTGAGGTCATTGAAGGCACTGTGAAGTTAATTGTATTGAGCTTGCTCAAAGGAGGTTGCCCCCTCGAAGTGGCCCGTGATCAATATAAAAGCGATTCTGTTCTATTATTTCTGATATCTCATGTATTTGCATTAATTAATTATTGCAGGTACATCACATCTGGTATCAGAGCACTTTCCTTGGCACAAGTGGAAATTTTTTTCTTTCTTTTTTTGGGCGGCGAATTTCAGATCAATTTTTGAAACTTTGTGCACAAAATCAGAAGAAACTGATTGCATATCTGAATTCCTCTTTCAAAAATATGCAGTTTCAAAAAAAAAATCATCTCATTTGGAGTTCTAAAAGTGGAGATATCGCGGATTTAAAATCAGCAATTTTTCAGAATTTCGGTGACGGCTGCGGAAATTGCGGCGAGAAAATCTTTTGACCGAGTGCCCAGATTTCTATTCCGCTTTCATGGGTAGAAGCAGAGTGGTTGTTCCAGTTCCGGAAACATGCTATAATAGTGATTTTGAGCAATATAGATCCGGTTTTTGAACAATGGGTGGAATTTCTACCCAAATTTTTTCTGTTGCAGGTTCGGATTTGGGAATAATCCCTATCCGCTTAACTGTGGGAAGTACTTGGGCATAAGCCCTAAAACTCATTGTGAGGAGTACCACAGGAACCCCGAAGTAGCTGGCCCATTGAGAGGACCTACCAGCGAAAAGGGCAACGACCCCTACCTGATTGACTAGTTCCCACCCGTGAGGTAAACCAAGAGCTGTCGTTTGTGGCAAAGCGGTTATCAGTTTTACCTGAGCCGTGGAGTGAGGGGTACTGCCCCAATACGCAAGCCGTCAGACAGCATTGGTGGCCGAGTGAAGACCCTGAACTGTTAGGAAGCCGCACATACCTGGGGTCCATATCTACTTTCAGCTGAACTATTGTCAATCACTACTGCGCCGTTTCAGATCCATTTTGCAAGCCGTTCCAGATCCAGCCATTCAGCGTTGTTCCAGATTCCTTTTGAGCCGTAGCCGCTCCAAGCTGTCAAAAAAAAAAAAATCTAAGCCGTAGCCGCTCCAGTCTGAAAAAAAAAAAAACCTGGTTATGGTTGTCACCTGTGCAGGAGCACACACCATGGAGGAAGCACTGGCAGCCATCCAAACCAAACTCCAAGATCTGGATGAAAAATTTCTCAGCCTCCATCTGCAGCATTCAGCCATGAACAATACCAGACAGCCAGAATCTTTTGTAGCCACCGGGTTCTCTGCTTCTAGCAATTTTCGTGGGCCGAAGCTTGATTTTTCTCGCTTCAATGGTACTGATCCGACTGGATGGATATACCGAGCAGAACAATATTTCAATCTACATAATACTTTTGATGTTCAGAAAGTTCCACTTGCATCCTTTCATTTGGAACAGGAATCCCTTCAATGGTACCGTTGGTACATCAAAGCTCATCCCGAGCCAAACTGGACAGATTTTTGCCAACTCATTTTGCCACGATTTGGTCCTAATGCTTTTGACGACTTCACAGGAGCACTCACTAAACTTCACCAAACTGGCACAGTGAGAGAGTATCAGATGGAATTTGAGAAACTAGCCAATCACACAGAAGGATTGTCTGATGAATTCTACAGGAGTTGTTTTATCAGTGGTCTCAAGGATGAAATCCGCTCAGAGGTCAAAATGTTTTGTCCCAACATAATGATGGAAGTCCTAGGGTTGGCTAAGTTGGCCGAGGACAAGATCGCAGCTCAACAACGCTCCAAACCCACCTTTGTTCCCTTCGGAAATATGGGTTCCCAACAACCTCCCATCACGCCTGCTCCTCAACCAACTCCTATCAAGCATTTGTCTGAAATAGAAATGCAGGCATGCCGAGAAAAAGGGCTTTGCTATAATTGTGATGAGAAATTCACTCAGGGACATAGATGTGTTCAACAAAAGCTCTATCTCTTGGATGTGGATTCTCCGCCTGCCTTAGAACTTGGTGAAGAAGCTACAGATACAGTAGATGATCCGGTCGACATGCAACACCTGCCTGTTGACACCCCATCTCAGGACGACCCACCCGAGATCTCTCTCCATGCTGTAACCGGCGTCACCACCCCACAAACAATGCGGGTTAGGGGATACTTCAAGAAGCTCCCTCTTACCATACTCATTGATTCTGGTAGCACTCATAACTTCATTGACCCTCGAATTGCCAAACAGGCTGATTGTTTTGTCCATCCTTGCTCCAACTTTGAAGTCATGGTTGCCAATGGGGGCACCTTACCTTGCAAGGGGAAGTGTCACAATGTGTGTATCTCTATGGAAGATTATAACCTACGCTCTGACATGTTTGCCTTGCCCTTAGGCGGATGTGATGTGGTTTTGGGCGTTCAATGGTTACGCACACTTGGCCCCATCTTATGGGATTTTGCTGAACTTTGGATGCAAATTAAAGTCAATGGGGCACAACACAAATTAAGGGGATTACAACCAGGGTCTCTTTGCATTATCAGTTCACATCGCCTGGAAAAAATCCTTAAGAAGAATTCACATGGTGTCATCGCTCAGCTTAATTCCATTCAGATGCACCCATCAACAGTCTCCACTACTCCCTTGGATAGATATGCAGGTATCTTTGTTGAACCAATGAGCTTGCTGCCTTCAAGAGACCTTTCCGGTAACAATGTAGCCACATCTACCTCTCAGCAGGAAATGATGGCTATTTTGCATGCAGTACAGAAGTGGCAGCGATACCTATTAGGCAATTATTTCTGCATCAAGACTGATCTCCCGAGTCTGAAAAATTTTCTGGAACAATGGGTCTCCTCCCCAACACACCTGCAATGGGTTATCCAACTCATGGGTTATCCCTATGTGATCACTTACAAGAAGGGTAAGGACAATATGGTGGAAGATGCTCCTTCTCGCACAATTGATGACCCAGTTTCTTTTACAGCTCTTTCTCTGCTTGTTCCAAATTGGTTGCAATATGTTCAACAGGGCTATCTCTTCTATGAACTCCATGCTTCTTCATCAACAGGGCACTCTGGGTTCTGCAAAATGTATGACCAGGAACAATGTAGCTTCTTTTGGTCGGGACTAAAAATGACAATTCAACAGATGGTGGCTAACGATGATACTTTCCAAGTCAACAAGGGGGAACCGACACTCCTTTCGGGATTGATCAAACCCCTGCCCATCCCTACACAGCTTTGGCCAACTATTTCTATGGATTTCCTAGCAGCACTCTGGTGGTACAATACCACATCTCAAAGGACACCATATGAAGCAGTCTATGGACAAACACCGCCAGTTCTTCTTCCATACATCCTTAGCAGCTCCCCAGTTCAGGAAATTGACTCGGTTCTTCGAAACCGCGATTAGATTCTTCTCATTCTGCAGGACAATCTTCACATGGCCAGAATTCCCCGGAAACAACAAGCCGATCAGCATCGTTCTGAGCGCATTTTCCACGCAGCTGACAGGGTTCTTCTTCATTTACAGCCTTCCAAGCAATCCTCCTTGACACTCCAAAGGCGTCAGTGGCCCGAAATGCAAACCGAGGATGCTACCGGGGAACCACTCCTTCAGATTCTGCAGCAATTTCTCCAACCAAAGCTTTGAGGACAAAGCTTTTTCTAAGGGAGAGGGGATGTTAGGAACTTATGTCAACCCTTCTCTTTACTATGTTAGTATATTGTTGTTGGACGCATATGCTTTGTAAGTCGTCCCGTAGTATTTGTTGATCCGTAGTTTATATTAGCCCATAGTATTGACCCATAGTATTGGACGCATATGCTTTGTAAGTCGTCTTGTAGTATTATATGTCCCATGGTTTTGACTCATAGTATTGGGCATAGACTTAGTATATAAGTGTGTGTTGAGGTCATTGAAGGCACCGTGAAGTTAATTGTATTGAGCTTGCTCAAAGGAGGTTGCCCCCTCGAAGTGGCTCGTGATCAATATAAAAGCTATTCTGTTCTATTATTTCTGATATCTCATGTATTTGCATTAATTAATTATTGCAGGTACATCACACTTCCCCTCAGTCTTGACACTATCTCCCAAGCATCATTCTTCATGATGGAATGGTACTCTTCCATCATGGCATCTCTCCATACTTGATGCTGAGAAGCCTCCTCAAATGTGGATGGCTCAGAGTCACGAAGACTCGCAACAAGAGCCATACCCAGTCTATTCGGCATCACTACTGTCCTGATCTCCTCCTGGGGTTTACCAAATGCCTCTGCTTTCTTCAAGGTGTCTTGAAGCCATTTAGGCTTCCTCTTCCTTGAAGGCTCCTCCCATACTGGTCTATCCTCATCTGGAGAACTCCCAGACGCAGAAGGTCCAACACCTCGACAACCAGTGACTGATGAACCAGTCCCTGAAGAACCTGTAACTTGAGAACTAGAACCTGAACCTGTCCCTGAAGTACCTGTCACCTGAACCACTGAACCCGTAGGAGCTGTGCCTGTACTCTGTGATCCAGTCACTCCGGTAACCCGTGGACCTGAAACCTGTATCGAAGAAGCCTGTGTTAACTAAGGTGTGGGAGCTCGTGGCTCCCTTTGCTCTAACTCTCTAGACTTCCTGAAGGCTCTCTCCTCATCAAACTTTAGTTTGCGCCTCAGTACAACTCTCTTCTGGATAGGAAGATAAAGCCGATAAGCCTTCGAAGTCTCATCATATCCCACAAAGATGCCTCTCTCTGCAGTGGGATCAAACTTCGTCCTCTTCTCAGAAGGGACGTGAGAGTAAGTCAAAGCACCAAATATACGAAAGTGGCTCACCTCAGGCTTCTTTCTTGTGTACATCTCCTCAGGAGTCTTCCTCCCCAAAGCACGGTGAGGACTCCTGTTCTGCAGATAAACTGCAATGCTGCATGCCTCTGCCCATAGAAAGAATGGTAAACTCTGATCATGGAGCATCGCTCTCGCTGCTCCCACAATCGACCTGTTCTTCCTCTCTGCTACGCCATTCTGCTCAGGAGTGTAGGGAACTATCAACTGTCTCTATATACCCTCCTGTCTGCAAAATCTATCGAACTCCTTAGAGGTATACTCACCCTCATTGTCCGGTCTCAACATCCGAATCTTCCTCCCTGTCTGCTTCTCCACAAGGGCTTTGAACCCTTGGAAGACTCTCAATACTAAGGGTGACTTCTTGCTCCTCAAGAAGTAGATCCAGGTCTTCCTGGAGTAGTCATCAATAAAAATGATATAGTACTCAAAACCAGTCAAAGAGACTGATGACATAGGACTACAAATATCAGAATGGATCAAATCAAGCACTCCTGCTGCTCTGGTGTCACTGCTTGGAAAAGCAGTCTTGGTGTACTTTTCCAAAGCACACCCCCTTCACACATCACTCTGCACAGTGCTGAACTCGGGTAAACTTGTAACCATGCTCCTCAATAATCTCAGAGCTGGGTGATGTAAGTGGGCCATCCTCCGATGCCATAGCTCACATAGCTCACTGCTGCTGCTGTGTGGTAGAGCGTGCTGCGGCTGAAACAAGAGCTTGTACAACTTTCCACCTCTAACCCCAATGTCCATGGAGGTAGATACTCTTGTAGTCCTGGGGAATACCTGCACTCTCCCATCCGAGAAACATACCCCAAGACCCCTGTCCTCAATGGTGGAAACTGATACAAGGTTCTTCTTCAGCCCAGGGACATATAACACATCCCTCAGAGTCATGGGACTCACAGACTCCCTCTGAAATGTAATGGTCCCCCGACCAACTGCTCTAACAATGGTGTCATCGCCTAGTACAACCTCCACATCTGTACCTGTCTGTGAAAGCTCGGATAACATCTCTCGAGCACCTGTCATGTGGCTCGAAGCTCCGCTGTCAATATACCAAGTACCAATGGTGGATGCACTCGTCTAATGGCCTGCCAACAAGGAATGCTCCATCTCCATATCCACATAAGTGCTGGTAACTAAAGAAGCTCTCTCTCTCTCAATCTGTTCAGCACACAGAGAAAACTCTCTCTGAAATCTGTCTCCAAAGTCATCAACCTCTGTTGAAGCTGCAGACTGCTGTCCCTTCTTCTTCTTCTTGTTTGGACACTGTGAAGCATAGTGCCCAAATGTCTGACAACCATAACACTTGATTTTACTCAAGTCCTTCTGCCCACCCTGCTGCTGCTGCTGCTGCTTGGCCCCACCCTTCTTGGGACCCTTCTTCTTCTTCTTCCCCTTTGCTGTCAAAGCCACATTCTCCTCATCTTCCCTACCCTGTGATGAACTGCCCTATACAAGACCTCTCCTGGTCTCCTCCTGCACAAAGTCATCCCACAGTCTCTCCCATGAAGGTAAGTTCTCTCTGCCCACTATAGCCTGCACAAATGCACACTAGGGCTTGGAAGCCCCATTCACTGCTGTACGCACAAGCTCAGTAACAGTGACCACCTCCCCAACTGCTGCTAGCTCATCTCTAGCTGCAGATATCTTGGTAAGGTAAGCTGTCACTCCCTCTCCGTCATTCATCTTTATACTCTTCAGTTTCCTCCTTGAGAACCATCTTCTGGTTCTCATTGGTACTCTTGTACAAACTGGTCAAAGCAGTCCACATCAAATGTGCCGTAGCTTTGTCTGAAATGTGAGGGATGATATGATCTTTTACTGCATCAAGAATTATTATTTTAGCTTTACAGTCCTTCTTGTTGAAAGCTGATAATGCTGCTGCATCAGTAGCAGTGGGAATCTGAACGGGGCTTGCTGTAGTATTTCTAACCACCTCCTCCCACAGTTCATTCTCCTCTAAAATCAGCAAAATCCTAGCCTCCCATGGCACAAAGTTACTTGTCCCATCTAGCCTATCCTCCAACCTAAGTCCTGTAGCCATCTTTCAGCCAACCCAACAAAGTGCTGTTCACTAGCAGAAGAAAACATACTGAAATTACTGAGTTCTGGAAATTTCTGTGTCTCAGCAAATTATTACTGTTATCTACCCCCAAGCTCTGATACCATGTAAATTTTTCTTTGTAAATCAACTTGTTGGTTTATGCCAACTCATCACGGATTCCAAGGTTGACTTGGTCAAAGTGGGTTTGACCAGGTCAAGACTGATCAAAATATGACCCAGGCTAGAAAAGCCTGCTGCTGCAAGTGCAAATGGTTAAGACATGTTCTTTTAATCATTCTCATAGCAAGACTTGAGTATTAAACATCATTTCACTGGCAGTTAATAGATAATAGCATAAAGTTATATAATCATTTACTTACAAAAGAACCTCAGGGACATACTCATTTTGTAAACATGATCAATTTGTTAGCAAAGGGTGAGGGTGAAGAATGCAAGGCTAGGACAAGGGGATGACTTAATTGACTCAACATTGTGATACTTTGGATAAGGGAAAGGAAATACACACTTAAGCATATGTCGGATAATAAGCACACAGGGAATGGCAATGTCTCACTAATGGGGTAAGCTGTTTAGAGGAGTGCTTATTCAACCTTGGCAAATGTGTACAACTCACATCCAAGTTGTATCAGCTCTGTGAGGATCTTTTCTAGAATCGCCGTGGATTGGGTGCCCGACTAACCGTAACTTGAGGTTCTAGGGGACACTTAGAATTAGCTGTCCCTTACTCCATCTCACATCACAACCCGTAGGCTCCGTGAGGAATTAATCATTACATTTCATTTCCTTGGCCAACAGTCTTTAGATTTAGCATATATTTAACCACTGCTTTCCTAAGGCCTATATGACCTGTTATCAAATATATAGTAGCTGGGCTACCCTACATTATTTTTCTAATTCTAGTACACTATTCAGCCAGTTCCCTTGCATTGAGATGCTGAGATGAGCATCTATTATGGATCACTATCAGATTATGGACAACAGTTTTCTTCCCCATGCCATGACTGAGTTTTAGGACACTTAGAGAGATGAGCGATGTAGCCATTTAGCCATTTATACAGAGCAGTCGATATTGCTCAGAGTTACATCAGCAGTTTCAGAGGACAGATGTTGGTTCAGATGATGAGCATTCAAGTATATGACTTAGCAGGTATATTTTGGTGTTATGGTTATATTGCTTTTATATTCATTCTTGTAGCATGTCTTAGCATTTAGTATCATGATCTGGCGATCATATAGATATGTGGACCTGGTTGTACTTTTATATATATCATATTGTCCCTACTCAGACTTAGAAATTCTTGACCTATACTCATCAGTTTTACCCTCCTTAGGGAGATTAGAGTTGATCATTCCCACCATACTTTGGCTTGCTAGTGTTCGTCTCATTATTCACTGTCTTCATCCATCCATTACCTACCCAACTTGTTATTTACCTTGACTTACTACTTGACTAGTGGCATGGAGGACCTTTCCCTGCTGTAGCCTCTGTATTGGATAAGCTTCCTTGTTTATTGTGTCTCAGCTTTGAGTTGGTGACAAAACTTGCCTTTGGTGAGTTGGATTGCAGGCCTAAATCATTCTGGTTGGTTGTCCCGATGTTTGGCACTGGCACGAAGTCCCCCTAGTCACTAAAAATGTTGTTGGCTAAACCTGAAACAAATAGTGCTGACATGAATACAAATTATGAAAAAGGAAATGTTATATCTATTGTGAAAAGCCAAATGCAACTGGCAAAGAAATATCAAATGTTATATCTATTGTGAAATGTAAATACCCAGGTAAACAAGATGTCTAAAAACACACCTGGAAGTGCTCAGGTAAACAAGTGCCTTGAAAAAATACCTGTAGCAAGAAGCCTAATGAAATGTAAATCTATGCAATGTGTTTGTAAACACACATAGATCAAAGGCTATGGAAACTAAAGGCCCAAAAAGCAATGGAACTCAAACTTTATCAAAAAGATTGTTGGCCTCATTTGTATTATGGATTGTGAGCATCTGCCAAGGTGAATAAACACTCTTTGAACAACTTACCCATTTGTGAGACACCGCCATTCCCTGTGTTATTTCTTGTTCGGTATATGCTATGTTGTGTATTCCCTTTTCCATATCCAAAGTGTCACAGTGTTAAGTCAGTAAGTCATCCCTTGGCCTAGCCATTTTTATTTTAGCCTTCACTAGCAAATTGATTACAACTATGAAGTGAGTATGGTCTTGAAAGTCTAGTCTGAGTTATAAATAATAATTAATGAACTTATATATTCGGATTTAGATCGTCGGTAATGATTACTTTTTGTTATAATTGCAATTTGAATGGATTGTAAAGCATGTTTTAACCTTTGACACCTTGCAGCAGTTTGATGACAGTTTGAGTTATATTTTGGTCATCTTGACTTGGTCAAACCCAGTTTGACCAAAAGTCAACCATAGGACATGAGGTGGAAGACCTCAGATGATACAGAGATATGATATATGGTCTGGTACAGGTCACCATGGTGGTTCTATGCAGTGGTTTTAGGCTTATGATGATGATTTGTACTTTTCAGTGCTTTTACAGATTATTATTATTTGGTCTGCTGGATATGATGGGTATTTATTTTTGACCATGCAGAGGTCTATATGGTGTATGAGTACATGTCTAAGATAGATTTGGACCTTCTGAGTTCAATAGGACAGTGTGTTTTGAGTTCAATAGGACAGTGTGTTTTCAGTTCCGGGTAGTTACAGTGATTTTTAGCCTCAGTTGGCTATCCTAGTGCAGTTTTGTTGTATCAGAGGCCCTATCAGAGCAGAGCAGAGAGTTGATGAGTTCACCTAGGGCACTGTGCATGGAGGGGGTGGTCCAGCCACTTGATATTACATTCTTACCCCCCTCCTAGAGAGACTGGTGGCCTCACCTTGACAACGCAGGCACTCCAGGAGGCAGTTTGGGCATGTTCACATTTCCCGACGTAGTCCAGAAATGGTGAAAATGGCTACTGAAGGATTCGATTTGGGCTGGGCTACAGAGGCAAAGTTATGGCATGGGATGATTTGTGATGATGAGTGGGATGTCTTCCACACCTTCTCCAGCAGTTTCAGCTTCCATCATTTATGGCACTTTATATTGATTTCTGGAGCCTCCTAAGGCTCACGACTTTCCCAGATAGGCACGATTTGGTGTCTAGCTTATTTATTTTTGGATATTGTGCCACGGGGATTGACCAAGGGTGTTAGAAATTACCCCCTGGACCCACCATGAGCTAGATCTTATGTTTTATCATTCACTTTTGGTGGGACCCCCTCTCCTAAGGAGATTTGGTCCATTGATGTATTATTTTTTTAGTGATCCATGTATTGTATTGTTGAGCTCATCTCAACCATTGATTAGATTATTTGATCTTTTAATCTTAGCCTCTCATTCAAAAAGTGGTTAGGATTATGGCCTCTCTCCATTCGATTTAAAGGAGAGAGCTTCTCATTGTAAAGGGGACTTTTGGCTCTGGATTATTGGAATAGAAAAATACTATTGCATCTATTTGTTGTGTTGTGGTGAATGCTTTTGGAGTTCGTTCGTTGGTTCTTCCTTTGCACTGGGTTATTGGAGATTATCTTGCTATACTTTTTGCCCATGTATTTTTCATCTATAGGTGGAGGCCGAATTGGTTCAAGGAGGACGCATTGGTAGGGGAAGACTCTCCCTGCTTCTTCTTTGAGTTTCTTCGTTGGTAACAGGGAGTATTATTGTCCTAGGACCTTCTATTTCATGTTATCATTCGCTTTTCATTTGTATTTCCTCCATTTGTTGCTCAACTAATTGAAATCGCTTTCCTTGGTTGACAAAAAGAGGAGGTCGCATGTGTGGACTAGGGCATCATCTCAAGGCAAGAGAAATTGAAGATCTCCCATTTGATCTCTGCAGGAACCTTCCTCAACAACAAGGCATCCTCATCCATCACTCAGGTATGATCTCAAGGTAAATTTCTCATTCCATGATCTATCCATTTGTCTAAGTAACTCAAAACCCTAATAAGTTAAAACCCTCATTTTACATTTTCTTAGATCTACTAAGATCTACTTGGCTTTTGGGTAAAACATTTAAAACCCCCCTCTATAGCATCCACGTCAATTCAGATCTATAGTTTGGTGTGGATTGGCCTTCATTTGACCCATTTCCCAAGGCAAATTAGCCTCTCCAAGTGAGGTCGCACTTCTTGGATGGGTGAGTTTTGCTAGATCCACAGTTGATAGCCTACCCCTAGTGCTTCACCTTGTTGATTTCTGCCTTGTGGGCCCCATTCCTCATTTTGAGGGTTGAGCCCCATTTGGGTCACTTGGTGATGCATTTTGAATCTCAGATCTATTGAGATCTAGCCATTGGATTATCCTAATCTTCAAGACCCACCTAGCGTTACACCTCAACATCCCTGATCTACAGTTTGGTGGACATCCGACTCCATTTGGCCCACTTTCTACGACACTGATCCTTCTCCAAGCCCTCACAACTTTTCTGGTTTGTTGAGTTTGCTTGTGGTTTGGTCTTTGTCTTACTGGTTGAACATCTAGACATTGTCATATCCACTCATCAAGCCTATCTTTGGTATTGGTTAGCCCCACTTTGGTGCTTAACTACCCTGCATTGGACACGGTTCCCAAGGCAATGGATTTTCTCATCTTTAACTAGTACCTTGGTCCTAGATCTTGTTTCAAATCTCATTAGTCACTTACATAACCTAGTTGGACCAAATCTACATTGCTTAAACCTCTTGATCCAACCCATTACTCATCTTGTGACTTCATCCATAGATCTAGGGTTTACCATACACCTTACGTACTTCATCCATCCTTGATTTGATTTGGTGTCTTGGTCTGATCTCTCCTTTGGGGAGTAGATCTAGGTCTCCCCCTTTGTTGTCTTGGGCTAGATAACATAAAGTGAAGATTGGCTCGATTGGTGTGACAACCATCCATTGGAAGTCGAGGCTATCTTGGTTGCACCTCTTTGGTTTCCTATCCCCTCTGCCATCCATCTTGGATCCATCTCTAGGGGCAACTACAAGTTTGGTGATAACATTTTGGCGCCGTTGCCGGGGAGGTAGAGGCTTACCTTCGGTGTCTGCGAGTGTCTGTGCGTTAACTCTTATCTATCCCATCCGGTATTTATCCTTGGTGATTGCATTTCTAATTCAATTACTATTTCAATCACTAACTTATTTCACTCATCTCACCTATCCTACGACATACTTTCATTTCGGTGAATTACTTGTGTGGTTCACCTGGCGACTCCACCCCGTGACTCTACTAAGGACCGAACGCAACGTATAAATCCTAAGTTCTTAGAACGCCTTAATCTTGAAGGATCCCCATTAACTTATATTCAGAACAAAAGGCAAATCAAAGAAGGATCATCCAATTTCCTTTGGAAGATCTATAATCACTCTTCTTCTCCAAATCACTCTTTGGGATCTCCTTCAACCTCATCTATTCCAATGGCCGGAACAAATTCTGGAAACCAGAATGTTCCTCCTCCCCCACAGAATCGTAGGATCTTCGGAAGGAAGGCTAAGCCATCTCCTTTAGATTTTTCTCAAATCCAGGGAGCACCCCATGACATGCCTGAGAAGTATTTTGAAAAGCTTCCCAAGTTTGATGGATTATCTGCTATCTCCATTGAAGATCATGTTGATAAAGTATGGGAACACATGGAATCATATGGAGCATCTGAGGAAGATGTTTTCATGAGGGGTCTCCTGGCATCTTTAGAAGGAGATGTTTGGAAGTGGTTTGACAGGTTGCCTGCCTCATCCATTGATGGGTATGATAACTTCGTCAATAAGCTTAATAGCGAGTGGTCCCGCAAGTTAGATGGGAAATTTCTCTTGCATCAACTATTTGACATTAAGAAAAGAGAAAATGAAACAGTCCATGAGTTTAACATAAGATTTGACAAGACTGTAGCCAATATCCTTGAAGAGATTAAACCAAAAGATCAAGCGATTGTTATTCATTACTTGAATGCATTCGAAGGATGGCCTGGTTATCACTTGAAGGATAAAAATCCCAATGACTTAAAGACTGCACAATTTAATGCAAAGATGACTGACCAAAATGCAGCATCTATGGGGAAACAAAACTTTTTCGATCATTTTACCCCATCCACTTCTAGATCTGACCCTAAACTCCGAAAGCCCAAGGAACCTGTGAGTGAGCCAAAGGAATCAAAGGACACGTTAGAAACCATGCAAGAGATGATGAGACAACTAACTGCCCTGACGAAAAGTGTCGCAAGTTTAAATGATCTTGAGAGACATAGAAATCCTTATGGCCCTAAACCTTATTGGAACAACAATAGAAGGCCTGAGGGGGATAGAGATAGGCGACAACCTAAGTACCCAGAAAATTCTGAGAAAAAGAATGTTAATTGGTGTGATGAAACAGAGGGAGAGCCTTCTGACACCAACTACCCTAAAGACCAATCGGAAATCATCAACTTTATTAATGACTTATCCTTTGATGAAGATTTTGGAAAAATCCTTTTAGAAGAAGAACCATGGGAACAAGAAGAAGAAGTAATAGATGAACCTAGTTCCTCATGTTGCGCCATAAATCTCCCAGAACCTAAGGAACAACCGAAGTATCAGATTTACAAACGGGAAGTAATTCTCAACCTTCTTTTCTTGACAAACATAAAAAGATTGATGAAGATAAAAAGGAAGAAGAAGATCTTGCTAGGAATGATTATGATCTAAAAATTGATACGAAGAAAGAGTTAAGCAAGATAATGTGTAATATCCTTGTCACTGAGTTAATGAAGGTTCCCTCTGTTAGAAGTGAAGTTGAGGAGTTCTTTGATTGCATTGGCCAAGAGAAGACTCCTGAAGTTGTCTTAGAATCCTGTCACATGCAAAACCTTAGCAGAACACAACTTAGCAAAGTTGAAAAGGATCCACCAATAAACATCCATTCTGCCATTTATGAGAGAAAGAACGGTGGTCACCCTCCCTTTTACCTTACCTTGCACATTAAGAACATGCTCCTCCAGAACTGTATGTTGGATTCTGGAGCAGCTATGAATGTCATGCCCTTACATGTCATGAAGGAAATGGGATTGGAAGTGACTAGACCTTATAGAAATGTCTGTGGTATAGATTCCCGTCGAGTGCAGTCTTATGGTTTGATCAAAAACCTTAGAGCTGATCCTTTTGCATGTTCAGACATTTCTACCATGATGGATGTAGTAGTGATTGATTTGCCCCCAGCATATGGAATGCTTTTATCTAGGAAGTGGGTAGCTGGCTTAGGTGGATACCTTATGATGGACTTATCGTATATTTATGTTCCTAACTCTGATGGAGCTTTGACTAGGGTGAATAGAGAACCTTGTTATAACGAACATTTGGAATCATTTGATGAGGGGATTAAAAACACATACGGGGATGAATTATTAAATAATGCAAAAACCAACTTTGTTGAGGATAAAAATGAACTTTGGGAAGATGATTAAATTTAAAATATGTTCATGGTAATGGAAGATTCTGATTCCTCTTTTGAAGAAGAACAAATAGCTGAGTTAGCTAGAAAGATAAATTTGGACTTACTTAGAAATGAATTTGCTGAAGAAATAAGTGAATTGAGAGGAAGTGAGAATCAACCTCAGGTTCAAGAACAAAACAATGCAATAAATCAAGAACAAATTACTGAAGAGGTTGATGATAGTTTAGGTGATATAAGAAGAGGTGAATGTTTGCCCAGATCAGTCATTGAAATGAATGCACTCATTGATAATAACATAGCAAGACAAAATCAAGGCCTGGAACCAATTCTCCGATGGGAGAATCATCATGAGCAAACAAATGTTGAAGAAAATATCATTGAGGATCCTGTTCTTATAGTAGATGAGTTTGATGACATTAGACGTGGTGAGAGAATACCTTTTACTGTTAGAGAATGGTTTGCCTTAATTGAGCATAATAGAGAAAGGGAAAGCCAAGGGCTTGAGCTCATTCGCCCATGGGTCAACCGTCCTGAGTCAGTAAACCATGAAGCTAATGAAGAAGCAAGTAACTCGCACTATTCTGATGTTGCAATCTCTTTATCTCATTTATTATTTGAAGAAAATATGTGTAATTTAGATCATGATAATTCCTTAAGTAGGGAAGAGGATACCTTAATTAATGATGCACCTGAAGGAGATCTTAATTCAAATAATCTTGCTATTTTTCAAACTCCTCTAGACAATGCTTTATCTGCATATCCTCGCATCCCTGATTTTCTTCTACCACCTAATTCATTTAGTCATCACATTCATGATCCTTCTCACATTCCTAGTTCTTTCGTATCTCATTTTGAATCAATTTCCACCGGGTTGGAAAACATGGTCATTCCAGTTCCTTCAGGGGAAGGCTCTAGTCGTAATACTGTCATATCCCATGAGCCACCACCCTTGGAAGAAAATAGAGATTTCTGGACTGTAGGCGAAGTTGTTAAAAATATTGCGTCTCCTCATGAGGATGAGCCAAATGAAGTAGTCCAAGAGACGAGAAGAGAAATTAGAGAAGTCCTTGTTGGCAGGATTGCCATTTCATTAGACGGTGGTCCACCCAGAGTCAATGCAGTTCCTTCTAGGAGGAGCTCAAGGATTGTCACACCTCAACCGCAAAGCCCTGCTGAAATCCACCCTATGCCTATTCGCAACATTGGAGTTATTCCTGAGTCTGTCAATAGGAATAGGTTTCCTACAGGAAGTCAAGTCATCATTCCCAACCATTTATTGCATATTAGATCGGGACAGGCTAATGAGCTGTGGGTTGGACCTTTCACAGTAGAGCGATGCATTGATGGCATGTGCTTCCTGACCACTGGTAGTAGGCGACATATTTTATATCCTGTAAATCAGAGGGATTTAAGGGATAATATCCCTGATCCCACCTAGGTGGGACTTCTTCGCTTGTCTTGCCTTGCCTGGTAGAAGAGAGTAGGTAGGAACTAAATAAGCCTGCTTGGGCAGTAGTTAATCTTTTCAGCCATTAAGTCTGGCACCTTTTGTCTTTTCCTTAAGCTCCTTTTGAAGCTCTTAGTTTAAATGAGTACTTGTCATTTTCTTTTCCTGTACAATAAAACCAAACTTTTTAAGTTATGTTAGTAGATTAGCTTTACTTTTTTGCACTTATATTTTATGCATTTCAGTTTCAACATTGTTGTTTAATTGATTTATATATATATACATTCGATGTTCTGGCATCCGGTCTGTGAGTTAGGTATAGCTCTGGCCTTTTTCCAGATATTAGGTGATATGCTGGTAGTAGTTGCAGAGATAGAGTGCTGGATCGAGGATATGAGTTGCAGAGTTCGAGGACCAGAGGTTTTGAGCTTCTCAAGCGCTCTTTTCAACAGAGCACTTGTCCCAGCTGGAGCCAGATGTTATCACATATATAGTAGGCGGGCTACCCTACATTATTTTTCTGATTCTAGTATACTATTCAGCCAGTTCCCTTGCATGGAGATGCTGAGATGAGCATCTATTATGGATCACTATTAGATTATGGACAACAGTTTTCTTCCCCATGCCATGACCGAGTTTCAGGACACTCAGAGAGATGAGCGATGTAGCCATTTAGCCATTTATACAGAGCAGTCGGTATTACCCAGAGTTACAACAACAGTTTCAGAGGATAGATGTTGGTTCAGATGATGAGAATTCAGGTATATGACTCAGCAGGTATATTTTGGTGTTATGGTTATATTGCTTTTATATTCATTCTTGTAGCATGTCTTAGCATTTAGTATCATGATCTGGCGATCATATAGATATGTGGACCTAGTTGTACTTTTATATATATCATATTGTCCCTACTTAGACTTGGAAGTTCTTGACCTATACTCATCGGTTTTACCCTCCTTAGGGAGATTAGAGGTGATCATTCCCACCATACTTTGGCTTGCTAGTGTTGGTCTTATTATTCACTCTCTGCATCCATCCATTATCTACCCAGTTTGTTATTTACCTTGACTTACTACTTGTCTAGTGGCATGGAGGACCTTTCCCCGCTGTAGCCTCTGTATTGGATAAGCTTCCTTGTTTATTGTGTCTCAGCTTTGAGTTGGTGACAAAACTTGCCTTTGGTGAGATGGATTGTAGGCCTAAATCATTCTGGTCGGTTGTCCCGATGTTTGGCACTGACACGAAGTCCCCCTAGTCAGTAAAGATGTTGTTGGCTAAACCTGAAACGGATAGTGCTGCCATGAATATAAATTATGAAAAAGGAAATGTTATATCTATTGTGAAAAGCCAAATGCAACTGGCAAAGAAATATCAAATGTTATATCTATTGTGAAATGTAAATACCCAGGTAAACAAGATGTCTAAAAACACACCTGGAAGTGCTCAGGTAAACAAGTGCCTTAAAAACACACTTGCAGCAAGAAGCCTAATGAAATGTAAATCTATGCAATGTGTTTGTAAACACACATAGATCAAAGGCTATGGAAACTAAAGGCCCAAAAAGCAATGGAACTTAAACTCTATCAAAAAGATTGCTGGCCTCATTTGTATTATGCATTGTGAGCATCTGCCAAGGTGAATAAACACTCTTTGAACAACTTACCCATTTGTGAGACACCGCCATTCCCTGTGTTATTTCTTGTCCGGTATATGCTATGTTGTGTATTCCCTTGTCCATATCCAAAGTGTCACAGTGTTAAGTCAGTAACTCATCCCTTGGCCTAGCCATTTTTATTTTAGCCTTCACCAGCAAATTGATCACAACTATGAAGTGAGTATGGTCTTGAAAGTCTAGTCTGAGTTATAAATAATAATTAATGACCTTATATATTTGGATTTAGATCGTCGGTAATGATTACTTTTTGGTATAATTGCTATTTGAATGGATTGTAAAGCATGTTTTAACCTTTGACACCTTGCAATAGTTTGATGATAGTTTGAGTTATATTTTGGTTGTCTTGACTTGGTCAAACCCAATTTGACCAAAAGTCAACCACTAGACATGAGGTGGCAGACCTCAGATGATACAGAGATATGATATATGGTCTGGTACAGGTCACCATGGTGGTTCTATGTAGTGGTTTCAGGCTTATGATGATGATTTGTGCTTTTCAGCACTTTTACAGATTATTATTATTTGGTCTGCTGGATATGATGGGTATTTATTTTTGACCATGCAGAGGTCTATATGGTGTATGAGTACACATCTTAGATGGATTTGGACCTTCTGAGTCCAATGGGACAGTCTGTTTTCAGTTCTGGGCAGTTACAGTGATTTTTAGCCTCAGTTGGCTATCCTAGTGCAGTTTTGGCCTATCAGAGGCCCTGTCAGAGCAGAGCAGAGAGTTGATGAGTTCAGCTAGGGCACTGTGCATGGAGGGGTGGTCCAGCCACTTGATATTACCATATTATCCCCCTCCCAGAGAGCTTGATGGCCACACTTTGACAACACAGGCACTCCAGGAGGCAGTTTGGGCATGTTCACATTTCCTGAGGCAGTTAGAAATGGTGAAAATGGCTACTGAAGGATTCGATTTGGGCTGGGCTACTGAGGCAAAGTTATGGCATGGGATGATTTGTGATGATGAGTGGGATGTCTTCCACACCTTCTCCAACAGTTTCAACTTCGAGTGGGACCCACACCCATCACTTATGGCACTTTAAATTGATTTCTGGAGCCTCCTAAGGCTCACGACTTTCCCAGAGAGGCACGATTTGGTGTCTAGCTTATTTATTTTTGGATATTGTGCCATGGGGATTGACCAAGGGTGTTAGAAATTACCCCTTGGACCCACGATGAGCTAGATCTTATGTTTTATCATTCACTTTTGGTGGGACCCCCTCTCCTAGGGCGATTTGGTCCATTGATGTATTATTTTATTAGTGATCCATGTATTGTATTGTTGAGCTCATCTCAACCATTGATTAGATCATTTGATCTTTTAATCTTAGCCTCTCATTCAAAAAGTGGTTAGGTTTATGGCCTCTCTCCATCCTATTTAAAGGAGAGAGCTTCTCATTGTAAATGGGACTTTTGGCTTTGGATTATTGGAATAGAAAAATACTATTGCATCTATCTGTTGTGTTGTGGTGAATGCTTTTGGAGTTCGTTCGTTGGTTCTTCCTTTGCACTGGGTTATTGGAGATTATCTTGCTATACTTTTTGCCCATGTATTTTTCATCTATAGGTGGAGGCCGAATTGGTTCAAGGAGGACGCATTGGTAGGGGAAGACTCTCCTTGCTTCTTCTTTGGCTTTCTTCGTCGGTAACAGGGAGTATTATTGTTCTAGGACCTTCTATTTCATGTTATCATTCGCTTTTCATTTGTATTTCCTCCATTGTTGCTCAACTAATTGAAATCGCTTTCCTTGGTTGACAAAAAGAGGAGGTCGCACGTGTGGACTAGGGCATCATCTCAAGGCAAGAGCAATCAAAGATTTCCCATTTGATCTCTGCGGGAACCTTCCTCAACAACAAGGCATCCTCATCCATCACCCAGGTATGATCTCAAGGTAAATTTCTCATTCCATGATCTATCCATTTGTCTAAGTAACTGAATACACTCATAAGTTAAAACCCTCATTTTACATTTTCTCAGATCTACTAAGATCTACTTGGCTTTTGGGTAAAACATTTAAAACCCACCTCTATAGCATCCACGAATGACAATTCAGATCTATAGTTTGGTGTGGATTGGCTTTCATTTGACCCATTTCCCAAGGCAAATTAGCGTCTCCAAGTGAGGTCGTACTTCTTGGATGGGTGAGTTTTGCTAGATCTAGCACCTAGGTAGGTGAGATCTCACCTGATCCTTAACCTCCACAGTTGATAACCTACCCCTAGTGCTTCACCTTGTTGATTTTTGCCTTGTGGGCCCCATTACTCATTTTGAGGGTTGAGCTCCACTTGGGTCACTTGGTGATCCATTTCAATCTCAGATCTACTGAGATCTAGCCATTGGATGATCCTAATCTTCAAGACCCACCTAGCTTTACACGTCAACGTCCCTTATCTACAGTTTGGTGGACATCCGACTCTATTTGGCCCACTTTCCAAGGCACTAATCCTTCTCCAGGCCCTCACGACTTTTCTGGTTTGATGAGTTTGCTTGTGGTTTGGTCTTTGTCTTATTGCTTGAACACCTAGACATTCTCATATCCACTCATCAAGCCTATCTTTGGTACTGGTTAGCCCCAATTTGGTCCTTAACTACCCTGCATTGGACACGGTTCCCGAGGCAGTGGATTTTCTCATCTTTAACTAGTACCTTGGTCCTAGATCTTGTTTCAAATCTCATAAGTCACTCACATAACCAAGTTGGACCAAATCTACATTGGTTAAACCTCTTGATCCAACCCATTACTCTTCTTGTGACTTCATCCATAGATCTAGGGTTTACCATACACCTTACGTACTTCATCCATACTTGATTTGATCTGGTGTCTTGGTCTGTTCTCTCCTATCGAGACTAGATGTGGGTCTCCCCCTTTGTTGTCTTGGGCTAGATAACATAAATTGAAGATTGCCTCGATTGGCGTGACAACCATCCATTTTAAGTCGAGGCTATCTTGGTTGCACCTCTTTGGTTGCCTATCCCCTCTGCCATCCATCTTGGATCCATCTCTAGGGGAAACTACAAATTTGGAGATAACATGACCCTTTTGGGGATTTTGCATGTGCTTAGAAGCACAACTACTAAAGCTTTCATCCAGGGTACTTTTAGTTTCCAATTCATTTCATTTCAAAACCCTTTTGGGGATTTTGCATGTGCTTAGAAGCACAGCTACTCAAGCTTTCATCTATTGTGTTTTTCATTTAAGTTTCCATAATTTCATGGTTCTCTTTCATTATGCTGAGAAGCACAGTTTTCAAAGTACTTTCATGGGCTTTCATAATAGATATAACAATAGTTTCCATATGTAATGATGGTAGTACAATTTGCTTCAGGTTTTAGCCAACACAACTCAAGCAAATATGGGGACTTTCTACAATCAAAACCAAACATCGGGCAATCGACTAGAGTGATCAAGGTATCAAATCCAACTCACCAAAGGTAAGTTTTGTTGTCAATTCAGAGCCGAGACATAAACTAACAGGGATGCTATCCAACATTGAGGCAAAAATGGGAAGTCCTCCATATCACAGGCTAAGGTGTAAGTCAAGGCAAAGACCAAAAGTGGGATAGACAATGGATGGATGGATAAATTGAAGGTGATGCCTAAGCTAGCAAGCCATAAAGGCGAGAATGATCATGACCACACTCCTAAGAGGGTAAAACCAACGAGTATAAAACAAGAGCTTCTAATTGTTAGTAATACAATCATTTAGATAATCAATAATAACCAATTTCATTTTATATAGATATACTGCCAGATCATAATCACTAGATGCTACTATCAAAATGACGAAAACAACAAGATAATAGAACCAATGCACATCATATACCTGCTGGGTTATATACCTACATCTGTAATCTGGACCAACTGTAACCACTTAGAACACTGCTGCTGAATCTCTAATAACTACACTACATCTGTATGGAATAAAAGGTCATCTCGGTCATCAAATCTGAGGTCAAGAGGCTCAGCCTTGGCATAAGGTCTACTGCATGTCTAATATAGGGTTGCTCTGATGTGTGAGTGATCACAAATAACACTGCTCATCATAGCTGATCTCACTGAAGCTGTGTAAAGGCAAAGCTCAAAAATATGCAGATAACTGCTCTGTAATCATGGTATCCCAGCTACTATGGATGTGATAACAGTATGGTTTTAGGATAATCGCTTGCTCGAGTATTGGCTAGAAAAGAGACTCTTGGGGTTCTTAATAAACAAGAAAAGTGTGTTCAAAAACTTTTAAAATTAACAAGGCTTTGTCCCGAGTATGCTCTGGATCACTGCAGCTTGATTGAACATTTTGATCAAACCAAAAAGGGATTTAGTGACTAGTAATTAGTCTAACACTTTCTAATAAATCTCCCACATACGAAAATCCGACGTATCGATTCTTGGCATAGTGTGGGGAAATTCCTCAAAGGAAGCGGGAACCACTGGGTAGCGACCTCGGGATACTGTTAGGCTATAGCCTCATTTGGTGTAGTGTTGAACACCTCCCAGAGACTCCGATCCAGCCCACATTTCTGAGTGAGGAACCACCTTGCCATAATCCAGACATATTTCTAGTTCCTCACGGTATATTGGAAATCCCCTTTCCCCTAATAATCCACTCATTTTCACTTTAATTTAAAATTGACCAAGAACATTTGCACAACATTTCATTTCCAGCATTACAAGCAACATTTTCTTTGACTCCTTTTTCAGCAGTGGTCTTTCTTGACTTATCATTACAATTTATATTTAATTTATATCATGTGTTGAATGAATTGATAAACATGTTTAATTTCTATGCTGTTTAATCTTTATGCTGTTATGCTTTCAAATTATATTGCAAATCTCTTGTGTCAGTGTCGTTAAAAAACTCCTTAAAAAAACTAACTCTTCCATCACAATTAGCTAGCTTAATCAGCCTTAGCAACCTTTAGGGTCCACCCCCCTTGGCTTCATTAGGAGTTTGCCTAAACGGAGGAGTCAAGATTCAAGTGACAGTACTTGACTCGAGGCTTGCCCCCAAGGACACACTTAGTGGCTTGAAGATTTTTGCCACGCTAACCCCAGGTGTGTTTCTGGCGGCAACAGGGTGGAGTATACATCAGATGGATGTGAAGACGACCTTCCTCAATGGAGTGATTGAGGAACAGGTGTACATTGAGCAGCCTCAGGGCTTTGAGCTGCATGGGAGAGTGTTATGTGGTACCGATACCAACGCACCTTTAGATGTGTCCCTAGGGAGAGGGTAATTTTTTTCAGACCAAGAGGGGTGTTATCCAACATTTTTCTGAGTGGAGGTCATGGCTAGACCCTTTGGTCCTTCCCTTAGTAGTACTATGGCTTAGTGGCATTGCTGACTGCCTCTTTAAAGGGCTTGTAGACCTGAGGTTGGTTACTGGGGCTCCTAGGTGTGGGTCATTGGGTCACATGACCCACCACCTATTCCATTACTCTATTGACATTTCTCTCAGCTGTGAGGCTCTTGCCTCTCTTCCAGGTCACCTCAGGCACCCTCCTGGTCCCTCTGCAGCCTAGCGCCCTCTCTCCTTGGGCCTCTTCCATTGATGATGTCATGATCTCCACCAGGCCCTACTACTTGTTTTTTTGGGGGGGGTGACATTGAGGGATTATCAACATTGTTGGGGTTAGATGGGGCATGACGTCCCCTCCTCTGCCTACTCCAACCTTCACTTTGGAGTATTTTGCTCATTTTTAGGTATTTTAGTCATTTTTGGGTAAACTCAGGGGAAAATGCTTCAAGTTACCCATAGATTTGATTATTTTATATTATTTTATGTTATATTTTTAAATTGACATTTTATAATTTCAAATTGACATTTTAAAGGCATGTCGGCTTATAAATAAACTCTCCTCACTTCATTTTCAAATCACAACTTATGGGATAAAACTCAATATACTACTCTTTTACCTTAGAAGGGCCTATTGAAGTGATGCGCACCTCGTGGAGGGATGATTTTTCTTGCTTTTGGATGAAGTTGGATGTTTCCTTTGTCTTGCTAATGCTTTGTGAATGCTAGAATGGTTGGAATAAGTCATGCTCAAGTAAGTCTTCTACATTTTAAGGTTTGCTTGGTGAATGGTAGGTAAGTCTTGCACCTTGAATGGTTGTATGGTAGCCCTAGGGCTACATTCTCTTTGAATAGGGCCATTTATCTAATTTTCTATCCCTAAGTATAGTAGAAACGCTCCCAAGAGGAGGTTTTACAAAGTATAGCCTTGGAGCTCCAACTTTGCCCTAGTTTAGGTTTTTGAAATGAACCTTACGGGTTGTTTCAAGATGCCCTAACCCAGTTGACAAAGAGATTTACCTCCAAGAGGAAGGTGATTGGTCGACTTGTCACCTTCCTCTAAGGCTAGGGTTTGGGGAGCATCCATTAAAACCCTAAGTTGGTCTATCTTTTAAACCTAAAACCCTAGTTTGTACTTTTGTAAATATTAATTTTTGGTTAAATTTAGTATTTATTTTTGTAATTAGATTAATTTCTGATTTTGTACATACTTTAAAAACCCTAAAAGACCTAAACCTAACCCTAAAAACCTAATTTCTGCCCTAAAGTTCCCTAGCGGCCTTCCCATCTAGGGTTCGATCTTCCCTTGTTTAGATTCACTCCCCCTTTTTCCTTCCTCCTACACTTGTTATCACATCCATAGTAGCCAGGCTACCATGATTTGCATAGTAGAATCCTGTATATTTTTGAGCTAGGGCTTTACACAGTTTTAATGAGATCAGCCTACGATGAGCAGTACTTTTGATGATCACTCACATATCAGAGCAGCCCCGGAGTAGATATGACAAACCTTATGCCAAGGCTGAGCCTCATGACCTCAGATTTGATGTCCGAGGTGACCAATTTTGTTCCATACAGAGCAGTGTAGTGCCTAGAGTTTTCACAACAACAGTGTTTCCAGTGACTATTGATGATCCAAATGGCAGATACAGGTATATGGCCCAGTAGGTATATTGATATGCATTGGTTATGATTGTTTTGCTCTCTTGCTCATCTTAGTAGCTTGACTTGGTATCTAGTTGTCATGATCTGGCGGTATATATATATGTAGACATGTTTTAATGATTATCTAAATGGTCAAATTACTCAGAATTATAAGATCTTGTTTATACTCATTGGTTTTACCCTCTTAGTAGAATGGACGTGATCATTCCCACCATGTATTGGCTTGCTAGTTTTGGCATCACCTGTCACTTTCTCCATCCATCCGTTCTTTTCCATTTTGGTTTCACCTTGACTTACACCTCAACCTGTGATATGGAGGACCTCCCCACTTTTGCCTCTGTGTTGGATAACATCTTTGTTAGTTTGTGTCTCAGCTCTGAGTTGGCAACATAACTTACCGAAGCCTTGATCCTTATGGGCCAGGAGAACCCGCTGGTGTTGGTTCTTGAGCTTAGGTGAGTTGGATTTGATGCCTTGACCTCTCTAGTCGGTGGCCCTGATTGTGGATAATCCCCCTAGTTGCTTGAGTTGTGTTGGCTAAAACCTGAAGGAAGTTGTACTACCATCATTACATGCATGAATGAACTATTGCTATATCTCTTGCACAAAGCCCGTGGAAATATTTTTAAATTGTGTTTCTCAGCACAATGAAACATGGCTATGAAATGACATGTAGAGTACCCCGAATAAAAGCTGCAATTAGTTGTGCTTATAAGCACACAAGAAATCCAAAGGGTCATAAGGCCTAAAAAGCAGTGGTTAAATATATGCTAAATCTAAAGACTGTTGGCCATGATATTATGTAATGATTAAATTCCTCACGGAGCCTACAGGCTGGAATGTGAGATGGAGTAAGGGACAGCTAATTCTAAGTGTGACCTAGAACCTCAAGTTACGGTTAGCTGTGCACCTAGTTACGACGGTTTTAGAGAAGATCCTCACGGAGCTATTTCAGCTTGGATGTGAGCTGTAGACATTTGCCAAGATTGAATAAGCACCTCTTTAAACAAGTTATTCCATTTGTGAGACACTGCCATTCCCTGTGTGTTTTTATCCAGCATATGCTTAAGTGTGTATTCCTTTTCCCTCATCCAAAGTATCACAATGTTGAGTTAGTAAAGTCATCCCCTTATCCTAGCCTTGCATTTTTCACCTTCACCCAGTTCTTGCAAAATGATCATGGCCATGAAATGAGTATATTCTTGAGGTTCTGTTTTAAGTAATTGATTGTTTTAATACTGGTCTTATATTTTGATTATTGTTTAACCGCCATTGAAGTCTTATATGCTTTAAGTCTTGCTACTAGAATGATTAAAAGAGCATACCTTATCCATTTGCACTTGCAACATTAGACATTTTAAGCCTGGGTCATATTTTGATCAGTCTTGACCTGGTCAAACCTAGTTTGCCCAAGTCAACCGTAGGATCTGAGATGAGTTGGACCAGTGATGTTTAAGGTTGATGATTTATGGTCCTTTGATGCCCATTTGATGGTTCCATGCAGCAAATATAGTTTTCATATGATGGTCTGATGATATTTTTATGGTTATTACTATTTTCAGACCATTATTTTTCTGTTGTCCAAGCATGGTCGAGACTACATATGATTATACAAATAACCACAGAGTGTATGGGTACTCATCTCTAGTACGTTTGGACCTTCTGAGTCCATTGGGACACTCAGATCTCAGTTACAGGCACTTCCAGATGAAATTTCACTCAGATTGCCACTTTTCTGTAGTTTTGCCATTATAAAATGGCTTGACAGCACACTTGGATTTTTATTTGGTTCACCTAGGGCACTACAGAGGGAGCAGGGGGTCCAGCCACTTGTTATTACCATATTGCCATACCCCAGACACTTTGGTACAGTCAGATTTATGCCCCGAGCACCAGGAAGAGAGCTACAAGCATTTTATTGATTTACAGGTGGTTTACTGAGGAATAAAAATGGAATAAAATGTTCATTGAGGAAATCGATTTGGGTAATTGAAGCAAGGAATTGGCATGAGGTTTGTTCAGAGGTCATTTGTGATGTATCCCACACCTTCCTGCACAGCTTACGGGATTCAGTGGGGTCCACACACTCCTCGGGTTATTATTTTGATGTATTATTCTGCTATTGGGGGCCACAATTTGGTCACTTGGTCACTTTGAGATGTTATTGAGTCATATCTTATATTAGTGTGCCATGGGGTGATGCTAGTGAAGGACATTAATACCTCCTAGCCCCACCATGTGCTCCTTACACTTGTCCTAGTCATCTTTTATGTGGTGCGACCCCCCTGGGGCCACTTTAGTGAGTGTGCACCCCTTCCTTAGTGAGTTGATCCATGTGTTATTGCTCTGGTTGATCATAGCCGTTGATTGTATTATTTTGATCTTTTGATATCCACCACTCATTCATAAAGTGGTTAGGGTTTTGGTCTCTCTCATTCCTATTTAAGGAAGAGACCCCCTCATTGTAAAGGCACCTGTTATCACATATCTAGTAGTTGGGCTACCATACATTATTTTTCTAATTCCAGTACACTATTCAGCCAGTTCCCTGCATTGAGATGCTGAGATGAGCATCTATTATGGATCACTCTCGGATTTTGGACAACAGTTTTATTCCCCATGCCATGATTGAGTTTCAGGACACTCAAAGAGATGACCAATGTAGCTATTTAGCCATTTGTACAGAGCAGTCAGTAGTGCCCAGAGTTACAGCAGCAGTTTCAGAGGACAGATGATGGTTCAGATGATGATCTTTCATGTATATGACTCAGCAGGTATATTATGGTGTTGTGGTTATATTGCTTTTATTTCCATTTTTTTAACATGTCTTAGCATTTAATATCATGATCTGGCGATCATATAGATATGTGGACCTGGTTGTACTTATACATATATATTATATTTGTCCATACTCAGACTTAGAAGTTCTTGGACTATATTCATTGGTTTTACCCTCCTTAGGGAGAATAGAGGTGATCATTCCCACCATACCTTGGCTTGCTAGTGTTGGTCTCATTATTAACTATCTTCATCCATCCATGACTTACCCAGTTTTGTTCCTTACCTTGACTTACTACTTGACTAGTGGCATGGAGGACCTTCCCCCACTGTAGCCTCTATGTTGGATAAGCTTCCCTGTTTATTGTGTCTCGGCTCTGAGTTGGTGACAAAACTTACCTTTGGTGAGTTAGATTTCCTTGAGAAGTCCCCCTAGTCACTAAAGAAATTGTTGGCTAAACCTGAAACTTTTAGTGCTGCCATTAATGCAAAGTATGGAAATGAAATGTTGTATCTTGTATGAAAAGCCCATTCATGCAATGTGTTTCTCAACACACATGAATGAAAGGCAAGCCAAATGAAAATGGCTATGAAATATCAAATGTTATATCTTATGTGAAATGTAAATAACTAGGTAAACAAGCTGTCTGTGACACACCTAGAAGTGCTCAGGTAAACAAGTGCCTTAAAAACACACCTGCAGCAAGAAGCTTAAATAAATGTAAATCTATGCAATGTGTTTGTAAACACACATAGATCAAAGGCTATGGAAACTTCAGGCCCAAAAAGCAATGGAACTTAAATGCTATATCAAAAAGATTGCTGGCCTCATTTGTATTATGGATTGTGCGCATTTGTGTAAGGTGAATAAACACTCTTTCAACAACTTATCCATTTGTGAGACACCGCCATTCCCTGTGTTGTTGCTTGTCCACTATATGCTATGGTGTGTATTCCCTTTTCCATTTCCAAAGTGTCACAGTGTTAAGTCAGTAAGTCATCCTTTGACCTAGCCAATTGTTTCTTAGCCTTCACCTTTCACTAGCAAATTGATCACAACTATGAAGTGAGTATGACCTTGAAAGTCTAGTCTGAGTAATAAATAATAATTATGACTCATTATATTTGGATTTAGATCGCCAGTAATGATTACTTCTTATTATAATTGCTAATTGAATGGATTGTAAAGCATGTCTTAACCTTGGACACCTTGCAGCAGCTTGATGATAGTTTGAGTTATATTTTGGTCATGTTGACTTGATCAAACCTCAATTTGACCAAAAGTCAACCACAGGACATGAGGTGGCAGACCTCAGATATTACAGATAGATGATATATGGTCTGGTACAGGTCACCATGGTGGGCTTATGCAGTGGTTTTAGGCTTATGATGATGATTTGTGCTTTTAAGCACTTTTACAGATTATTATTATTTGGTCTGCCGGATATGATGAGTATTTATTTTGGACCATGCAGAGGTTTATATGGTGTATGAGTACACATCTTAGATGGATTTGGACCTTCTGAGTCCAATGAGACAGTTTGTTTCAGTTCCGAGCAGTTACAGTGATGATTGAGCCTCAGTTGGCTATCCTAGTGCAGTTTTGGTCTATCGGAGGCCCTGTCAGAGCAGGGATGAGATTTACTTGGTTCACCTAGGGTGCTGTGCATGGAGGGGGGGTGGTCCAGCCACTTGTTATTGCCATATTACCCCCCTCCCATACTCATTGGTGAGCTCACCTTGACAGCGTAGGCACTCCAGGAGGCAGTTTGGGTAGTTTCACGTTTCCCGAGGCAATCCAGAAATGGTAAAAATGGCTACAAAGGAATTCGATTTGGGCTATTGAGGCAATGTTATGGCATGGGATGATCAGTGATGATGAGTGGGATGTCTTCCACACCTTCTCCAGCAGTTTTAGCTTCATCGGGACCCACATCCATCACTTATGGCACTTTTTGATGATTTTTGGAGCCTCCCAAGGCTCACGATTTGTTCATAGAGGCACGATTTGGTACTTTGATGGTTATTTTATTGATATTGTGCTATGGGGATTGACCAAGGGTGTCTAAAATTACCCCTTGGATGCACCATAAGCTAGATCTATTATTTTGTCATCATGATTTGGTGGGATCCCCTCTTCTAGGGTGAGTTTGTCCACTTATTGTTATATTTTATTATTGATCCATGTATTGTATTGTTGAGCTCATCTCAACCATTGATTGGATCTTTTGATCTTTTAATCTTAGCCACTCATTCAAAAAGTGGTTAGATTGTGGACTCTCTCCCTCCTATTTAAAGGAGAGAGTTTCTCATTGTAAAGGGGACTCTTGGCTTTGGATTATTGGAATAGAGAATTATTATTGCATCTATCTGTTGTGTTGTGGTGAATGCTTTTGGAGTTCGTTCGTTGATTCTTCCTTTGCACTGGGTTCTTGGAGATTTTGTCTTGCTATATTTTTGTACCACGTTTTTGCACCTACAAGTGGAGGCCGATTTGGTTTGAGGAGGACGTATTGGTAGGGGAGGACCCTCACTATTTCTTCTTTAGATCTCTTCGTTGGTAACAGGGAGTATTACTGTCCCAGGACCTTCTATTTCATGTTATCATTGCATTTTACTTGTATTTCCTCCATACTTGATCTCACTGATTGAATCGCTTTCCTTGGTTTGACAGGTAGAGGAGGTCGCACTTGTGGGCTAGGGCATCATTTTGGCAAGCAAATTCAACAATTTCTCATTTGATCTTTGCAGGAGTCTTCCTCAACAACAAGGCATCTTATCTCATCACTCAGGTATGATCTCAAGGTAATTTCTCTTTCCATGATCTATCCATTTGTCTAAATGCTTCAAACCCTTACTATTTCAAAACCCTCATTTTACAATTTTTCAGATCTAGCTTGATCCACTTGGCTTTTGGATATAAAATTTAAAACCCACCTCTATAGCATCCACAACAATTCGGATCTATAGTTTGGTGAGGTTTGGCCTTCATTTGACCCACTTCCCAAGGCAAAGAAGCTTCTCCAAGGGAGGTCGCACTTCCTGGGAGGGGTGAGTTTGCTAGGATATAGCACCTGGGTAGGTGAGATTCCACTTGATCTGTAATCTACACATTCAATAACCTACCCCTAGTGTGTCGCTTCAGTGATTTTGACCTTGTGGGCCCCATTCCTCATTTTGAGGGTTGTGCCCCACTTCGGTCACTTTGTGGCATACTTCAATCTCAGATCTACTGATATCCAGCCATTGGATGACCTTAATTTTTTAGATCCACCTAGCTGAATACCTCAACATTCCAGATCTGTAATTTGGTGGACATCTGACTCCATTTGGCCCATTTCCCAAGGCACTAATCTTTCTCCAAGCTCATTCGACTTTCCTGGATTGTTGGGTTAGTTTGTGGTTTGATCCTTGTTTTGGTTGCTTGAACCCCTTGACATTGTCATATCACTCAATCAAGCTCATCTCTGGTACTGGTTAGCCCCAATTCAGTCCTTAACTACCCTGCATTGGACACGGTTCCCAAGGCAGTGGATTCTCTCATAATTGACTAGTACCTTAATCCTGGATCTTATTTCGAACATCATAAGTCACTCTTCCACCCATAAAGGACCAAAGCTACACTGTTTAAACCCCTTGATCCAAACTATTATTCATCTTGTGACTTCTTCCATAGATCTAGGGTTCATCATACATCTTACGTGCTTCAACTATACTTGACTTGATCTGGTGTTTTGGTTTGATCTCTCCTGTCGGGAGTAGATTTAGGTCTCCCCCTTTGTTGTCCTAGGCTATAACATAAAGTGAAGATTGCCTCGATTGGCGTGACAACCATCCATTGGGAGTCGAGGCCATCTTGGTTGCACCTCTTTGATTGCCCATCTCTTCTGCCATCCATCTTGGATTCATCTCTAGGGGCAACTACAAGTTTGGTGATAACAACAACTTTGGGCTCTTCAATTTTCGGCATAATAAATAATATCTTTTGCAAATCTCGTGGATGCTTTGATGAATGTTCTTGCAAGTGAATATACAATCTGTTCTCTGTGATATCATTGTGGACCTTGTTTTTCACCAAACATTTTTCTATAGGGAGGTTGTGTGGTAGAGAAGGAGGACGACTTGAGGGGACGCTATTGTGGGGAAACCTCATATCTTACTCTTGGTTCGATCTTTGTCTCAGGGAGTATCTTTATTGGAAGGGCGCACTGGTCACCTTGGATGGATATCGATTTCACTTGGGGAAGCTAGATCTCACTCTTGATTGCCTCATTTTGGGAAGATTATCTACTAGCAAGGCATCCACAAGCATATCTAGGTACGTTTCGAAGAATTTTTGTTATTTTGGGATCCAATCTAATCGTCACCATTAAATTTCACTCTTAAAACCTGTTATCACATATATAGTAGCCGGGCTACCATACACTATTTTTTCAGATTCCAGTACACTATTCAACCAGTTCCCTTACATTTGAGATGTTGAGATGAACATCTATTATTGATCACTATCAGATTATGGACAACATTTTTCTTCCCCATGCCATGACTGAGTTTCAGGACACTCAGAGAGATGACCGATGTAGTCATTTAGCCTTTTTTACAGAGCAGTCAGTAGTGCCCAGAGTTACAACAGCAGTCTCAGAGGATAGATGATGGCTCAGATGATGAGCATTCAGGTATATGACTCAGCAGGTATATGATGGTGTTGTGGTTATATTGCTTTTATTTTCATTCTTTTAGAATGTCTTAGCATTTAGCATCATGATCTGGCGATCATATAGATATGTGGAGCTAGTTGTACTGTATATATATCATATTTGTCCCTACTCAGACTTAGAAGTTCTTGGTCTATACTCATTGGTTTTACCCCCCTAGGGAGAATAGAGGTGATCATTCCCACCATACTTTGGCTTGCTAATGTTGGTTTCATTATTCACTATCTTCATCTATCCATTACCTACAAAGTATGGAAGTAAAATGTTTTATCTTGTATGAAAGCCCATTGATGCAATGTGTTTCTCAACACACATGAATGAAAGGCAAGCCAAATGAAAATGGCTATGAAATATCAAATGTTATATCTATTGTCAAATGTAAATACCTAGGTAAACAAGTTGTCTAAAGACACACCTAGAAGTGCTTAGGTAAACAAGCTGTCTAAAGACACACCTAGAAGTGCTCAGGTAAACAAGTGCCTTAAAAACACACCTGCAGCAAGAAGCCTAATGAAATGTAAATCTATGCAATGTGTTTATAAATACACATAGATCAAAGGCTATGGAAACTATAGGCTCAAAAAGCATTGGAACTTTAACTCTATATCAAAAAGATTGCAAGCCTCATTTGTATTATGGATTGTGCTCATCTGTCAAGGTGAATAAACACTCTTTGAACAACTTACCCATTTGTGAGACACCGCCATTCCCTGTGTTATTGCTCATTCAGTATATGTTATGGTGTGTATTCCCTTTCCCTATCCAAAGTGTCACAGTGTTAAGTCAGTAAGTCATTCCCTCTAGCCTAGCCTTTGCAGTACAAAGCCTTCACCCTTCACTAGCAAAATGGTCACAACTATGAAGTGAGTATGGTCTTGAAAGTCTAGTCTGAGTAATAATAATAATTAATGACTTTATATATTTAGATTTAGATCGCCAGTAATGATTACTTTTTGTTATAATTGCTATTTGAATGGATTGTAAAGCATGTTTTAACCTCTAACACCTTGCAACAGTTTGAGTTATATTTTGGTCATGTTGACTTGGTCAAACCCAGTTTGACCAGAAGTCAACCACAGGACATGAGGTGGCAGATCTCAGATGATACAGAGATATTATATATGGTCTGGTACAGGTCACCATGATGGTTCTATGCAGTGGTTTCAGGTTTATGATGATGATTTGTGCTTTTCAGCACTTTTACAGATGATTATTATTTGGTCTGCGGGATATGATGAGTATTTATTTTTGACCATGCAGAGGTCTATATGGTGTATGAGTACACATCTTAGATGGATTTGGACCTTCTGAGTCCAATGGGATAGTCTGTTTTTCAGTCCCGGGCAGTTACAGTGATTATTAGCCTCAGTTGGCTATCCTAGTGCAGTTTTGGCCTATCAGAGGCCCTGTCAGAGCAGTGATGAGATTTGATGGGTTCACCTAGGGCGCTGTGCATGGAGGGGGTGGTCTAGCCACTTGTTATTACCATATTACCCCCATCCTAGACACATTGGTGAGCTTAACTTGACAGCGCAAGCACTCCAGGAGGCAGTTTGGGCAGTTTCACACTTCTCGAGGCAGTCCAGAAATGGTGAAAATGGCTATAGAGGAATTCGATTTGGGCTACTGAGGTAAGTTTATGGCATGGCATGATGATTGATGATGAGTGGGGTGTCTTCCACACCTTCTCCAGCAGTTTCAGCTTCTAGTGGGACCCACACCCATGACTTTTGGCATTTTATAATGATTTCTGGAGCCTTCCAAGGCTCACGACTTTCCCAGAGAGACACGATTTGGTGCTTAGATGATTATTTTGATGACATTGTGCTATGGAGATTGACCAAGGGTGTTAGAAATTACCCCTTGGACCCACCATGAGCTATTTCTTATGTTCTATCATTGACATTTGGTGGGACCCCCCTATTATGGGTGATTTGTCCATTATTATATTGTATTATTGAGTTGATCCATGTATTGTATTGTTGAGCTCATGTCAACCATTGATTAGATCATTTGATCTTTTAATCTTAGCCACTCATTCAAAAAGTGGTTAGGATTATGGCCTCTCTCCATCCTATTTAAAGGATAGAGCTTCTCATTGTAAAGGGGACTTTTGGCTTTGGATTATTGGAATAGAAAAATATTATTGCATCTATCTGTTGTGTTGTGGTGAATGCTTTTGGAGCTCGTTCGTTCATTCTTCCTTTGCACTGGGTTATTGGAGATATTGTCTTGCTATCTTTTGTACCACGATTTTGTCATCTACAGGTGGAGGTCGAATTGGTTTGAGGAGGACGTATTGGTAGGGGAGGACCGTCCCTACTTCTTTCTTGGATTTCTTCATCGGTAACAGGGAGTATTACTGTCTCTGACCTTCTACTTCATGTTGCTATTGCATTTCGCCTGTATTTCCTCCATACTTTATCTTTCTGATTGAATCGATTTCCTTGGTTTGACAGGTAGAGGAGGGCGCACATGTGGGCTGGGGCATCATCTTTTGGCAAGCAAAATCAACAATCTCTCATTTGATCTCTGCGGGAATGCTCCTCAACATCAAAGGCAACCTCATCCATCACACAGGTATGATCTCAAGGTAAATTTCTCATTCCATGATCTATCCATTTGTCTAAATCATTAAAACCCTCATAATTCAAAACCCTCATTTTACAATTTCTTAGATCTAGCAAGATCTACTTGGCTTTTGGGTATAAGATTTAAAACCCACCTCTATGGAATCCACGATGATTCAGATCTATAGTTTGGTGTGGATTGGCCTTCATCTGACCCATTTTCCAAGGCAAATTAACCTTCCCTAAGGAGGTTGCACTTCTTGGACAGGTGAGTTTGGCATGATCTAGCACCCGGCTAGGTGAGATCCCACTTGATCCTTAATCTCCATTGCTGATAACCTACCCCTAGTGTGTCACTTCAGTGATTTTCACCTTGTGGGCCCCATTCCTCATTTTGAGGGTTGAGCCCCACTTGGGTCACTTTATGATACATTTCAATCTCAGATCTACTGAGATCTAGCCATTGGATGATCCTAATTTTCAAGATCCACCTAGCTTGACACCTCAACATCCCTGATCTACAATTTGGTGGACATCCGACTCCATTTGGCCCATTTCCCAAGGCACTGATCTTCTCCAAGCCAATTCGACTTTCTTGGGTGGTTGAGTTAGCTTGTGGTTTGATCTTTGTCTTATTGCTTGAGTACCTAGACATTGTCATATCCACTCATCAAGCTCATCTTTGGTACTAGTTAGCCCCAATTTGGTCCTAACTACCCTGCATTGGACACAGTTCCCATGGCAGTGGATTTTCTGATCTTTGACTAGTACCCTGATCCTGGATCTTGTTTCAAACCTCATAAGTCACTCACATAACCATGTTGAACCAAATCTACATTGTTTAAACCTCTTGATCCAACCTATTACTCGTCTTGTGACTTCATCCATAGATCTAGGGTTTACCATACACCTTACGTACTTCATCCATATTTGATCTGGTGTCTTGGTCTGATCTCTCCTATCGGGAGTAGATCTGGGTCTCCCCCTTTGTTGTTTTGGGCTAGATAACATAAAGTGAAGCTTGCCTCGATTGACGTGACAACCATCCATTGGGAGTCGAGGCTATCTTGGTTGCAGCTCTTTGGTTGCCCATCCCCTCTGTCATCCATCTTGGATCTATCTCTAGGGTCAACTACAAGTTTGGTGATAACAAAACCCTCACTTAAAATTTATAAAAATTCTCTAGCTCAAACAACTTCAAATCGTGGCGAACGATTTATGGGTTTTCTTTTTTATGCCAAGCATGAAGTGGGTTTCCTAGGGCGTCATGCCTTGTTGACTCCTTCTGGCCCAAATCCCAAGGCACTGGTTTCTTTCTAATGCGCCCTCTCTGAGTTTGCCCCTTTTCAATTGTTTGATTGCCCGATTTTTGGTTGTAAGCTTTGATATTGTCAGATCTACAGTCAAGCAGTGTTAGGAAGCCATAATCTATCCATATCTACTCTTTGGGACCATTTCCCCTAATTTAAGTACACGTTTCCCAAGGCAATGGATTTTGATTATTTACCTTAACACTTACATCCTGGATTTGTTCCTAATTCCGAGCTATTGTAATTGAAGTAATCAACTTTCATATCTTAATTTCCCTAGGCCTCTACAGTAGCTCAATTCCTTAAATCTAGGGTTCTATACCCATCACTTCGATTTTACTGTTTGATTGGCTTGATTTTGTGTTTGGGTTAGATCTCTCTTTCTAAGAGTAGATCAGGGTCTCCCCCTTTGTTGTTTATGGCTTAGATAACAAGAAGTGAAGAGTGCCTTGATTTACGTGACAAACTTTTATTCTTGGGTATCGTGGCTCTCTTAGGTGTCACCGGTTAGTTGTCTTCCTCTACCATCCTGGATAGGACCTTTAAAGTAGGCAACTACACTCTGTGTGACAGCAACACCTTCGCCCCTCATATTCTTCACCTCACTCCTCCTTTCCTTCCCTACTCCATCTTCTTCCTCTTTCTTTCCTCTCCTTTTTCTTGCTTCTCCCTCTCTTCCTCCCTTCTCCCTTCTTTTCTTCTCCCCTTCCTCCTCTTCTTTCTTCCCTTTTTTCTTCCAACCCTTTCCTTCTGCACCTTCGGCCTCCCCAAAAAGTGCCTCAGCCTCACTTCTTTGGGCTGCCCTAGCCCTCGGTCCTGCCAAAAAGGGACTTGGTCCCGATTTGGAGCCTCTCTAAGGCTGATAACGGCCACCAATCTGACTTCTTTCTATGTTGTCACAGTCTACAATAATTGCAGACTATCAACTTGACAGTCATCTCCAACCTTGTTATAAGACCTGCGCAAAAAGCACAAGTAAGAGTAAGTAAATGATTGCATTTTCACTGTTTTAAGAGGCTGCCAAGTTGGTGATAAAAGAAGGTCTGAGTTTACTTCAAATACAGTCCTGAAAAGTCACATTGGTAGGTGGTGTGATATATTACTTAAAGGCCTAAATTCTATTGATTACACTTTTCTTTATTGCATAAATAAGACATACTACTGTCACAGTTTGACATTGAAATGACTGCTATATAACTGTTAATACTGTCATACAAAGTCTGAAAAATACACATCTTTGGTTATCTTGAAATTGAGGTTAAGTGTTGAAGCTACTTTGTGTACAAAGAAACCATTTAATACACGCATTCATACTAGCTTACTGCTGCTTCAAATTGTTATCATATTGTTGAAAGGACTGTGATTATGCTGCTATACTATATTTGTATCAGTCCTTAAAATCCAGACTTTGGAAGCATATTAACCCCATCACATGCTATTGTTATCATTTGATGATCTATGGTTGATGCTATTCATTATTGAATGATCTCTTATATGCATTGGCACTTAGTCTACTGCTGTTGAATGCCATCAAGTAGGACTGACATACTGTAATAACACTGTCATATACGTATCAGTCCTCTTCGTACTTGTGACTTGAAAGTGATTGGTTGCTCTTGTTATAAGACTTACAAGTGTTGATATATATGCTTACATGTAATGCTTGCATGATCTCTCTTAAACTAAAGTGTTGTTATGGCTAATCATTTACATCATTGGGCTAAATTCTCACACTAATACATTACATAGCCAGCATCTACAAACACCTTTCTTAATAGTATGTCTTCTTCATTCGCAAAATCATATTTGATTAAGGCAATGGTCTCTAATTTGGTATTTTAGAAGACATAGCTTCTGTTGTCCTTAGTGTTTGTAGATCATTGAAGGGCTCTCCCCTTGGAGGTTCGGACTCTCCGAAGCAGTTTGGAGGAGTTTCTAAGGTGACAGTGGTCACTTTCTCAATACATTTGTTCATCGGACACTAGCCCTGCTGGTTCATCCGGTAATAGAGAGATTCTCATGTGCGCAAAGAAGGCATTATACAGACTCAAGTAGGCACCGAGGGCATGGTACTGGAGAATTGATGGGTATCTGTTAGCTATGGGCTTTATCAAGAGTGAGGCGGTTCCCAACTTGTATTATACACTAGTTGGAGATGATCCACTCATCTTGGTACTTTATGTTGATGACATGTTTCTTACCGGGTTAGAGAAGCTCATTGAGATGTGCAAGCGTGATCTAGCTTCGGAGTTCGAGATGAAGGACATTGATATGATGCATTACTTTTTAAGATTGGAGGTGTGGCAGTAGAGAGGTGAGATTTTCCTAGGACACGTAAAATATGCAGTTGATATTTTGAGGAGATTCAGGATGGTGGATTGCAAGCCTATTTCTACACCTATGATCCCCAATCTAAAGAAGCTAAATGCTTCTATGTCATAATTGGTTGATCCTACATTGTATAGGTAGCTAATTGGTTCATTGATGTATCTGGTCAACACTAGGCTAGATATACGCTTTGTTGTGAATATCTTGAGCCAGTTTATGGTGGAGCCGAGGAGGGTACACTGGGTTGCAGCGAAGCATGTGCTCAAATATCTATGAGGTACATTGGAGTATGGACTGAGGTATGTTAGGAGTGGTGGAGTGCAGTTACAGGGCTATACAAACTCAGACCGAGCATGGAGTGTAGAGGACAGGAAAAACACCTCAAGGTCCTACTTCATCTTGGGATCAACAGTGATTTCATGGTTTAGTAGGAAGCAGGCGTCGGTGGCACTTAGTTCAGCAGAGGGTGAGTACATGGAAACAAGTTTGGTGTGTTTTGAAGCCAGTTGGCTTCGCAAGATGCTCACAGGTTTATTTGGTTTGGAGTTGGATCCTACGATGATCCATTGTGATAATCATAGTTGCATAAAAATCTTGGAGGATCTAGTATTTCATGACAGGTCCAAACACATAGAGATCAAATATCACTTCATCAGGGACAAAGTTCAGAGGGGAGCTGTGAAGCTTCAATATATCTGCACAGATGAGCAGGTTGCATATATCCTCACCAAGGCTTTTGATAAAGGGAAAGTTTGTTTACTTCAGGGATAAGCTGGGAGTGGTGCAGAACATCTTCCTTGCTAGGAAGGAGTGTTGATGATTATAGCTAGGATAGGTGCTTCTGCATAGGCTAAGTGTCTAACATGCAAGAGTTGTCCAAATTACCTCTCTAGGTACTTGAGAGAGTAAGTGATTTTTATATCTCTTCCTAACTCTAACTTCTAACTCAGGAAAACACATTAATTAACTTAATGTTGGTGAATGACTAAGAGTGAACTTATGATTCAGTCATAGACGTTGATCTTAAGTGAGGTTCAAGATCTGATCTTGGCCATCCATCACTTTGGAGATTAAGGCTCAGGGTTTTGGTCATTAAGATGTTATAAAAGAAAGCCTAAGGAGAGGAGAAAGACACAAGAGATCACAAGATCATTTCAGAGAGGGATTTTCTGAAGAGAAGAGTGAGAGACTTAGTGAGTGAGAGACAAAATGGTTGAAGAGAAGAGAGAAGAGATTTGCAGCAAGAGAAAATTTGAAGAAGGAGAGAGAGAGAGATCGATCACCAAGAGAGCTGATTTGTACATGTTATCACACAACTTGTAGTTGTCTCTAAAGGTATCTTATCCACGACGATAGAGGTGTAGACAACTAAAGAGGTGACCCAAGAGATGCCACGGTTCCCAATGCAAGCTGGATGTCACGCTAACCGAGGCACTCTTCACTTTAGATCAAGCCTAAGCAAGACCAAGGGGGAGACCCTAGCTTAGCCAATGAAGGCTAGCGAACTCAATCTAGACATCTTAGGGAAATGTGATGATGAAAGAGTAGGAGACCAAGATGGATAGATCTAGATCTATGATGGTAAGTGGACCCAAGATGGTTAGGGCTTGGTTGAAGAGGCTTAAGACAAGAACAAACATTCAACCAAGTGTAGGATAGGGTCACTTATGGATTAGGGATAGTAGATCTAGATAGATCTAATGCCAAGAGAGGATACCCAAGTGAAGCCCACCCTTAAAAAGTGGAAAATGGTCCAAATTGGGCCCACAAGGTCAAAATCAAGATGAAATGGTATTAGGGGGTATGCTATAGCATGGATCTATGGATGTGAGATGAAACAAGCAATACCCACGAACCGGATCTAGCAAAAGACCAGTCACCCAACTAGTGCGACTTCCTCAAGAGAGGCCTAATGCCTTAGTTCAAGGGGCAAATGGAGTCAGATGGCCACCAAATTATAGATCGGAGATGTTGTGTCGATTTTAGAGGTGGGTTTTAATTATTAAGCCCCCATCATTTCTAGATCCAAGTAGATCTAAAAAATAGAAAAAGAGGTTTTGAATTTTAAGGGTTTGATGACCAATGGGATAGAAGACAAGCGAAATGGATACGTACCTTGTAGATCTTACCTCAACAGCTTGTGGCTACCTTGCACATAGATGATCCTTGCATTTAGTTACAATTCCAAGCTTGATCCAAATGATTCCAAGCAAAAACGTCCAAGCCCTAGGAGGAAAAACGTCCCATTCAACCTGTCAATCAAACTACAAAAAGTTAGATTTGATCCACAAACAAATGAGATCTAAGCATGTCATATCAAAGGAGTAATCAGTGGACAAAGCACAATTGAAAAAATCCCTCAAGATGAAGACGTCTTGCCAAGGGGGATGCGAGCAACCCCAACAATCTTCCCTTCAAGCAATTCTCACTCCTTGCTTCAATCAATTCGGCCTCCCTTAGTATCTGTCAAAATCACTTGTTACAAGCAAAGATGTCTAAAGCAAAAGATGTATAATCATGTACAAGAGCATCCCAATCAAAAAGCCAAGAAGTAGATCTGCAAAATAGTATTTTATTCCAAGTTTTCCAGAGCCCAAAGGTGCCTTTACAATGAGGGGGACTCTTCCTTTTATAGGGGTGAGAGACCAAAACCACTTTTGAAAACTAGTGGTTAAGATCAAAAGATATAACAATACAATTAATGGCTAAGATGAGCCAATACATAATATGACATGGATCACTCACTATAGAGATGACGTCATGGCTAGAAGAGCCCTAGGGGGGATGACGCACCCCATGGGGGTGGCTAATAACATGGGAGCCACAACATAATAACAAGGACAAGTGACTAGGAGCACATGGTGGGGCTAGGAGGTATTATTCCTCTTCACTAGCATGACCCCATGGCACAATAACATAATATATGACTCAATGACATGTCCAAGTATACAAATGATCAAATCTTGTCCCCATCATCAGAGAGAAGAATGCAATAAAAGACCTCATGTAGCCCATGTGGACCCCACTGATTGCTGCAAACTGATCTGGAAGGAGTGGGATACACCATGGATGATATCTGAGCAGACCAAGTGCCAAAACCTTGCCTCAATTGTCCAAATCGAATTCCTCAATGACCTTTTTATTCCATTTTTTATCCTCCTGAAAAACCTTGAAATTGCCCTAAACCGACTGCCAGGTGCCTGTGCTGTCCACCTGAGTGTGGCATCATGTCCGGAAGGGGAGTAATATGGTAAAAACAAGTGGCTGGACCACCCCCTTCCTCTGTAGCGCCCTAGGCAATGACTAGCCTCCAATGTTCCTGCTAGACATGCCACATCAGCATGGCCAAACTAGTCAACAAGTGGAAAACTGCTCAAATCATGCCAGGGAGTGCCTGAAACTGAAAGATAAGTGTCTCAATGGATCCAAAAGACCCAAATCCACTAGAGATGAATACTCATACACCTCATGACAACTTGTAAGATCATCTATAGGGTCCACCATACCTAGACAAGTAAAGATATGATGATCTAGAAATAATAATAAACATGAAGAACTGCATCAATCATCATCTGAAGCCCATGCCCAATATATGGAATCATCAATAGGTATATGTAGGACTATGAATCAACATCATATAATATAAGTGGTCCATCTCATCACGGATCCCAAGGTTGACCTTGGTCAAACCATGTTTGATCGGTCAAATTGATAAAAAATATGACTGTGGCCAAGAGGGCCATGTTGCTGCAAGTGCAAAAAGTTGAGACATGCTCTTTAAACTGGGAGGTGACCTTAGAGCACAGTCAGGCTACACCCTTGTTGGTGTAGTTTTGATTACCGCTCTCGAGACTCCATTCCAGCCCACATGTCCTTGTACAAAGCCACTTAGATCACATTCCAGACATATTCCCTGTACCGCAAGCTATATCGGGAATCCCCTCATCTCACAATTAATCAACTCATCCCATAAAATACATAATAAAATAAACCAAGAGCACTCGCACAGTGGTCCTCCCAGCATTTTAAAACGGACAGTGACTCCATTAGCATTGGTCTTTCATCAACAACAATATTTTGCAAGTCTTTGCGTTTTATCTATCTTATAAATTGTTGTTTTATTATATCATGCTGTGGATGTGTCTTGATTAATTTGGCGAACAACTTGGTTTAAATTTGCATCAATTCAAAAACTCCTAAAAACAACATCCATTCCAACCACTCAAACATTAACTAAAAGCCTTAGAAACCTTTTTTTTTAGTAGGCTCTACCCCCCTTGGCTTCGTTAGGAGTTTGCCTAAACGGAGGAGTCGGGATCAGGTGACATCACCTGACTCTTTGCTTGCCCCTAAAACCACACTGAGCAGGTTCGAAAGATTTCTGCTGCGGTCCCCCCCAGGTGTGCATCTCGGCAGCAACAGTACCTATGCTATATTTTCATGAATTTATTTATTAATTTTATTCATATTTTACTTGTCTAATTTTGAACTTTAACAATATTTTCAATGCATCTTTCAATGGGATATTCATTGTTTTGTGTACCTATGGGATAAAATTCTACAGTACATATGCATGATTTTACTTTTTATTTGGCAGCTTTCCAGCACCTTTTGACCAATTATATTTAAGTTTGAATGCTGTCCGAGAATGGAACATACAGTTGCAAAGAGGCTTGGAATGTTTCATATGCATGTTCTAACTTTTTATTTGGCAGCTTTCCAGCACCTTTTGACCAATTATATTTAAGTTTGAATGTTGTACGAGAATGGAACATACAGTTGCAAAGAGGTTTGGAATGTCACATATGCATGTTTTAACTTTTTATTTGGCAGCTTTCCAGCACCTTTTGACCAATTATATATAAGTTTGAATGCTGTACGAGAATGGAACATACAGTTGCAAAGAGGTTTGGAATGTTAATTTATTAGACATGTATGGTTTAGGATACACAAAATTGTTAAATTTGTATATGCAAAACTTTTCAGGCGTCTACAGGTGGTGAGGATGCTTACTTTGTAGCACGTAATAATTGGGTTGGGGTTGCTGATGGCGTTGGTCAGTGGGCACTTGAAGGTAAGAATCTTCCTTGATAAACATGTCACAGAACATTGTTATTATAGTTGCTTTAGTGTAAGTCAACATGGAGTTAACAATTTCTATAGTTTTGCTAGATATCTATTCTAATGGTTTAGATTGCCCATTTAAATGTTATTTGCAATTTCGTAGTTGACAGTTTTATAGATTTTTTTGCCCAAATATGTTTTCCAGAGGATGTCTTTTACTTTGGTGTACATTCATAGACATGGAGTACATATATATGGCTCAAGGAAGGGCGAGCTTTACAGAGTAACCTGGTAAACAAGTGACTAAAGTGGCTTCTGTTTTTATGAGAAAGCATTGAACATTCTGCCAAAATGAAATACACTAACTTGTGTATAATTTGAATTCTTAGCCTTGAAACAATGAAATCCCACACAACAAATTCTATCATATAAATAAAAATGATGGATTTTTTTTCTGGGAGAGACTAGCTAGTCAACTAATGCTGAGTGAAATTGACTGTTTCAACGCATCAGAGACCTGTGTCTAAACATATACAAATCATATAAGATATTTGGCTGTTTATATTTTCAATGATCCTTTAAGAGGGATAAGATTATGATCTTTTAAGATGCTGTTATAAGACTACAAAAGCATCTACACTTTATAGGAATCAGCATCATGCCCCAAGAGCAATGTTCCACGAAGTTTCTGGGACAGGGAGCGGGGAAACACACAAGGGGGACTTGTGGAAGCAACCCCAAATTTTAGGGAAATTTCAGGGAAATGGGGGGACGTCGGAGTCATAAAAATTAATTTAAAATATAAAAATGATAAATCCCAACAATAACTATTACCATGTAAAAAGTAAAACTAAAAACTAAATTCATCATTATGGAATGTACATCTATTAGTTATTACCATATCAAATTTGTAAATGATGCTGAACTATGTTACTATTACCATGTAAAAACTAAAAACTATTATCATTATGCAATGTATATCTAAAATCAAATTTCAAATTTGTAAAAGCTAATGCAATAGATTCTGAAGTTTGAAATAGTCAAATAGATACTGAATGGTTAACACAGAGAAGTTAGAACGGTGAAATAGACAAAAGTGAAAAGTTTAATAAAAGATTAAAATTTCTCAAAAAATACTAAATAGTAAAGAGTCAAGGACTGGAATCAGTATCTAGTATCTACTATCTGGAGTCAAAATTGAAACAATGAAAAGTAGCTGAAATGAATCAACATCATGATCAAATAAGCATCAAGTGTGCTCCATTGACTGGTGTGAGAGGGTAGCTTTTAGGAAGGTGTTAGACTCTTAGGTTAGTCTAGGATTTAATTTAATTTTGGTTTAATTATGTTTTATTTTTTTAACACTTTAATATTTTAATTTGCATTTATTTTTATTGTAAAAGATGAAAATTGGGGGAGGCTTCTGGGTGTTCCCCCAGGGGGGTGCTCATACGCTCCTCCATGTGGGGGGACGCGTAAAAGCCTCCGCTGGGGGGAAACGCGTTTCACACCTAGGGAAACTTGGGGAAACACATTTCCACGAGTTTCCCCAAAAAGGGAGATGTGGGGAAACGTTTCCCCAGGGTTTTCCCCGTCTTGGAACCGTGGAGGAGTGAGGGGGCGCGTTCCCCACCCTGGGGGACGTGACCCCGTGGAACACTGCCCAAGAGGTTAACATGATTCCCTATTTTGAAGCATAAAAAAATTGCCTGAATGAACATCCAATACCATTTTTGTACTATTTTACGTTATGGTCTTCTGATGAAATTGTTATCTGCAATCTGGTAAAGCATTTAAATAGCTTCTTAATTTAGCTTTTTGTTTGATGGCATTATAATGCATTTTGTTTGGGTACTTATCACTAATTTTCTTTCTTTTGGAAGTGATATCTTCTGTGGACTGGCCATCCCATTTTAGATGATTATATTACTTGGAAATAACTTTAAATATGTTATTCTATCCCTCTATAGATGTTCCAGGTAATTTGTGATACTGTACCTAATGTTGTCAGGATTTAGCATGTCTAATCTGCCATAAAATTAAGGAACGTAAATATTGGCAATGGCAGGAATCAATTCGGGACTTTACGCACAGGAGCTTATGGAAAATTGTAGGAAGCTTGCATCTGAAGAAAGTTTGAGTGCTGACCCAAAGCAAGTACTCGTCATGAGTGCTATGGAGGCAAAGTCTGCAGGCTCATCAACAGTGTTGGTAGCCAGTCTGATTGGTCAGGTGTATTTTTTGAGCAATTCTGATTTCTTCCTTTTGAGTATCTTATAGAATGGAAAGGAAAAATAAAGGAACATTCATGCTTCTTATTTATAAAAAAGAACATTTATGTGAAATTTGAATGCATAAAATTCAAAGACAACTGTAAAGAAGAGAAATTAAATTAGTGAGGATGAGGAGGAAACAAATTATTCTATAGTTGTCATCATAAACCTTGACAAGAATGATGAAATGATATAAATGCACCCAGAATTAAAACATAGATAATTAGTAGTTATTTTGGAATGAATTAACCCAGTGACTTACTAGTGTGTCAAAACTAGTCTGACTTTTGCCAATGGTTGCAGCAGGGTTTTGTGTCTTATTTTATGCAATATCATAATATTACATTGCTTTTCAAGATCACCATTGTGGCTTGTTCATTTTGGAATCCTTCTGTCTATATATTGATTGTGAAGTATTAGACTTCATATTTTTTGTTTCTATCTGAAGTAATGGATTCTATTAACAGTAAAGTTTAAATATCCTTACTAGCATATCACGAATATAAAAATAAGTGTTCACTTTGGATCAAAGTTGCAAACATCGCCTTGGCGAAAAAATCAGCAGGGTCCAGAAAACATCGTTTCGGAGTATCTAGGGAACACATCGGCAAACTTAAAAAAATACAAAAATATTCATTTTTTTCAAATTTTTAACATCTAAAGCAACAAGAACATCAAATAAACACATTGCCACATGAATATGGAAATAAAACTGATATATAAGATATATAAGATGTGTAGTGATACATCACACATAAAAAATGAATCGTGTCCTGAATCCTGACTTGTGAGTCATAAAAAAATATAACAAATGTATCTATCATGAGTCAATAATAATAATAAATGAAATTAATTAGTTCAACTAGGATACTGAAATTCTCTACATGCATGTGTCCCAATGGAAATGGATTTCCACAAGTTGTGGTTAACACTAGTCCAATATGGATCGTTACTAACTGCAAATATAGTCCGGGATTACAATTTTAACAGAATTATGGAAAAGCCTTCATGTATTTTGATTTTTTATTGTCCAACATTTCCAACTATTAAGAGTCAATATATAGCCCTGTTTTCACCTAGGCTGTAGTTACCCCTATGGATGTATCCAGTCATGGATGGCAATAGGGAAGGGCAACTCAAAAGGTGCAACCACGATCACCTCGACCTCCAATATATGGTTGTCACGCCAGACGAGGCAACCTTCGCTTTATGTTATCTAGCCCAGATAACAAAGGGGGAGACCCGATCTACTCCCGACAGGAGAGATCAAAACCAAGACACCAAATCAGGGTATTTCTAAGTGAAGTTAGGTATATGGTTGATCCTAGACCTTAGGATGAAGTCACAAGCCAAGTGAGGGATTCAATAGGTATAGCTTTGGTTCATAGTTGATGTGAGAGTGACTTATGATGTTTGAAGTGAGATCTAGGGTTAGAGTACTAGTTCAATGTTGGAAGATCCACTGCCTTGGGAACCGTGTCCAATGCAGGGTAGTTTAGGGGAGAATTGGGGCTAACTAGTACAAGTGACAAGTTTGACCATGATACATGATGGCATCAAGGGTTTGGTTCACCACACTAAGGTCAAACCACAAGTTAATCCAACAATCTAGGAAAGTTGAATTGACTTGGAGAGTAACCAGTGCCTTGGGAAATGGGATAATGGAGTCAAAGTAGGGTTGACTTGTGGTTGAGGACTCCTATAGCATGAGACAAATGGGCAATAAAGGTCTTGATGGATAAGTAGGTCTAGATCTAGGTTTAACCCAAGTGGACCACAATCCCTTAAAACAAGGAATGCTATCCCCAAGGCAAGATCTGACAAAGTGACACACTAGACCTAGGTTTTGAATTATTCCCGTTCCAAATCCGCAAGAATCTCAAGTACCCACGTCCTAGAAATGAGTTAACTCACTTCTCCAAGGTGGTGCGACTTTACCCAAGGAGGCCTAAAAGTGGGGTTAGGTGGGTCAAAACAAGTCCAATGGCATCCAAACTTTAGATCCGGGTAGGTTGGTCAAGTAGGAGTGTGGATCTATAATTTTACGGCAATCCAACGGCTAGATCCTACTAGATTTGAGTTTAAGTGTTCCAAGTGGTCCAAAATGGGGATTAAATCCCTTAAAATGTGGAAAAGGGACCACAAGGTGAATTTCAGAAAAGTAACAATCTGGGTGTATGTTATTTGATGTGTAGATTATGGATCAAGCGGGATCTCAAACACCCATCACCTAGATCTAGGTCAACTCACAACCACCAGGAAGTGCGCCTTGCTTGGGAGAAGCTAAGTTGGCTTGGGAAGGGGGTCAAACGGAAGCCAATCCTCACCAAACTATAGATCCGGGATGCCGTGGATGCTATAGAGGTGGGTTTTCAATATTACCCCCAACAACCCACTAGATCTAAGTAGATCTCAGAAAAAGCAAAATGGGGTTTTGAAATATTTAGGGTTTTTAAATATTTTAGACAATTGGATAGATCATGGAGATAGAACTTACCTTGAGATCATACCTGAGTGATGTGAGTGAGATGCCTTGATGTTGAGGAAGATTCCCGCAGAGATCAAATGAGAAATTGTTGATTTGCTTACCAATTTGATGCCCTAGCCCACAAGTGCGCCTCCCTCTACCTGTCAAACCAAGGAATAGCGATTCAATCAGTAAGATCAAGTATGGAAGAAATACAAGAGAAATGCAATAGTAACATGAAATAGAAGGTCCTAGGACAGTAATACTCCCTGTTACCAACGAAGAGCTCCCAAGACGAAGTAGGGAGAGTCTTCCGCTACCAATACCTCCTCCTCAAAGCAAATCGGCCTCCACCTGTAGATGCAAAATCGTGGTACAAAAGATATGGCAAACAAAATCTCCAATAACTCAGTGCAAAGGAAGAACCAACGAACGAACACCAAAAACATTCACCACAACACTGGAGATAGATGCAATAATAATTTTCTATTCCAATAATCTAGAGCCAAAAGTCCCCTTTACAATGAGAGGCTCTCTCCTTTAAATAGGAAGGAGAGGCACCAAAACCCTAACCACTTTTTGAATGAGTGGCTAAGATTAAAAGATACAAATTTCTAATCAATGGTTGAGATGAGCTCAACAATAAAATACATGGATCACAAATAAAATATTATGTGAGTGGACAAAATCGCCCTAGAAGAGGGGAATCCCACCAAATAATGATGACAAAATATCATAAGAGGCTAATGGTGGGTCCAAGGGGTAATTTTATCCCTCCTTGGTCAATCCCCATAGCACAATAACCATAAAATAATCATGAATGTACCAAATCGTGCCTCCATAGTCAAATCGTAGGCCTCAAAAAGACCTCAGAAATCCACAGAAAGTGCCATAAGTAATGGATGCGGGCCCCGATGAAGCTGAAACTGCTGGAGAAGGTGTGGAAGACCCCGATCTATCATCACTGATCATCCCATGCCATAACTTTGCCCCAGTAGCCCAAATCGATTTCCTCAATAGCCATTTCTACCAATCCTGAAATGCCTCGAGAAGCGTGAAACTGCCCCAAACTGCCTCCTGGAGTGCCTGCGCTGTCAAGGTGAGGGCACCAGTGTGTCCGGGAGGGGGGTAATATGGTAAAAACAAGTGGCTGGACCACCCCCTCCATCATCAGCGCCCTAGGTCAACCGGATAAAAATCTCATCTGCTCTGACAGGGCCTCCGACAGACCAAAACTGCACTGGGACAGCCTACTGAGGCTCAATCATCACTGTAAGTGCCCGGAACTAAAAACAAACTGTCCCATGCCATAACTTTGCCCCAGTAGCCCAAATCGATTTCCTCAATAGCCATTTCTACCAATCCTGAAATGCCTCGGGAAGCGTGAAACTGCCCCAAACTGCCTCCTGGAGTGCCTGCGCTGTCAAGGTGAGGGCACCAGTGTGTCCGGGAGGGGGGTAATATGGTAAAAACAAGTGGCTGGACCACCCCCTCCATCATCAGCGCCCTAGGTCAACCGGATAAAAATCTCATCTGCTCTGACATGGCCTCCGATAGACCAAAACTGCACTGGGACAGCCTACTGAGGCTCAATCATCACTGTAAGTGCCCGGAACTGAAAACAAACTGTCCCATTGGACTCAGAAGGTCCAAATCCATCCAAGATGTGTACTCATACACCATATGAGTCTCTGCATGATCAAAATAAATATCCAATATACCGGAACAGGGCCAATAATAATAATCTGTAAATGACCAAACACTGTTGTAAACCAAGAATCATCATCATAACCCTGTAGCTGCTGCATAGAATCATCATGTATGTATATATAGACCATATATCATCTATCCATATCATCATAAGGTCCAACATCTCATGTCCCATGGTACTCCATGGTCAAACTAGGTCTAACCAAGGCCAAATATAACTCAGACCATCATCCAAGGCTGCTGCAAAGTGTCAAGGTTAATACATGCTCTACAACTTATTCAAATAACAATTATAACACAGAGTAATCATAACTGGCGATCTAAATCCAAATATATAGTGTCGTTAATTATTATTATTACTCAGACTAGACTTTCAGGATCATACTCACTTCATAGCTGTGATCAATTTGCTAGTGAAGGGTGAAGGTTGAAATAATTGGCTAGGCTAAGGGATGACTTGACTGGCTTGACTTTGTGACACTTTGGCAAGGGAAAGGGAATACACACCATAGTATATACTGAATGAGCAATAACACAGGGAATGGAGGTGTCTCACAAATGGATGAGTTGTTTAAAGAGGGTTTATTCACCTTCACAGATGCGCACAATCCATAATACAAATAAGGCCAGCAATTGTTTAGATATAGCATTTAAGTTCCATTGCTTTTTGGGCCTGAAGTTTCCATAGCCTTGATCTATGTGTGTTTATAAACACATTGCATAGATTTACATTTATTTTAGGCTTTCTGCTGCAGGTGTGTTTTTAAGGCACTTGTTTACCTGAGCACTTCTAGGTGTGTCATGGACAGCTTGTTTACCTAGGTATTTATTTTCCAAAAGATATAACATTTTATTTTCATAGCAATTTTCATTTGGCATGCCTCTCATTCATGTGTGTTTAGAAACACATTGCATGAATGGGCTTTTCATACAAGATATAGCATTTCATTTTTTCCAGATTTTGTATTCATGGCAGCACCAAAAGTTTCAGGTTTAGCCAACACAACTTTAGTGACTAGGGGGAATTCCAAGGAACTCCAACTCACCATAGGTAAGTTTTGTCACCAACTCAGAGCCGAGACACAATAAACAAGGAAGCTCATCCAATACAGAGGCTACAGTGGGGAAAGTCCTCCATGCCACTAATCAAGTAGTAAGTCAGGGTGATAATCTAAAAGGTAGGCCATGGATGGATGAAGACAATGAAATGATGGAGCCAACACTAGCAAGCCAAGGTATGGTGGAATGATCACCTCTATTCTCCCTAAGGAGGGTACACACCAATGAGTATGAATAGTGAACTTCTAAGTCTGAGTAGGGACAATATAATATATATATAGATCAACCAGGTCCAAATATCTATATGATCGCCAGATCATGACACTAAGTGCTAAGACATGCTATAAGAATAAGTATAAAAGCAATCTAACCATAACACCATGATATACCTGCTGAGTCATATACCTGAAAGCTCATCAACCTGTACCATCATCTGTCCTCTGAAACTGCTGCTGCAACTTTGGGCACTACTGACTGCTCTGTACCAATGGTATAATGGCTATATCGGTCATCTCTCTGAGTGTCCCAAGACTCAGTCATGGCATGGGAATACAACTGCTGTCCACAATCTGATAGTGATCCAATATAGATGCTCATCTCAGCATCTCAAATGTAGGGGAACTGGCTGAATAGTGTACTGGCATCAGAAAAATAATGTATGGTAGCCCGGCTACTATAAATGTGATAACAAGCCCATCTTCAGGGAGATGTCACACTTGAAGCTAGATGAGAAAAAGGAATCCACAAGCCAACTCTATATTTAGCTAGCCTTCTGCCTATGGAAGATCCATCCAAAGGGATCTTCCATAGGCAGAAGGCTTCACAACAATGTGGTTTTTGGTCAAGCACAATTTTTTTTTCTTTCATTGATATATCATAAGCATAGTGGAAAACATCGCCGAAAAATCGCGATGTTTTCAACCTGCCGATTTTTTCTGGCCGAAAAAATCGCTATTTGTTCGAAAAATCGGACCTCGCGATTTTTCCTAAAAAATCGCGTGAAGTCCCAAAAAATTGTCACGGAGTTTGAAAATTTTGACCAGTTTTGTACATGTTATCACACAAACTCTAGCTGCTGAAGTAAGGTGTCCCAACAGGGATGGTAGAGGGTGAACAGCTAGGAAGGTGTGACCGGCAATAGCCAGGTCCTCCATTCAAGGAACGGAAGTCACACCGGACAAAGCTACTGTCACTTCAGACAAGGCAAGTAGCCAAGTCAGGGGGGAGACCCCGCTCAACCGATGAAGGTTGAGAGACAAAAATACACCCAAATCCCAGGAAAGATAAAGAGGTAAAGACAAGAGATGAGTGTAAATTAGATCCTGAGTCTGGTTTCAGCCACCGGTTGGACACACGGATGCAATATGCAATTAAATAAAATGTGACCAGCGATAGATTATGATGAATATAACAGATTAGATGGTTGAAAATCAACTAAGGATGTAAACAATGCTAGAAGTGATTAACACATGTGTTACCTCTTAAAAATGCATCTACAGCAGTTTAAAATTTGATTAGGGTGAAGGGAGGTAGCACACTGCAGCATGCAATCTGTTCTTCAAAATCTTTGTTCTTTCCTTATTAAAGATGAGAAAAGTCTGGGAGAGAACATCTCTGTCTCATTTTTCATACATTGGTGGAATAAAGCTGCTAAAACAGCTGCCCTGACATTTGCAGAAGCTTCATCCCAAACAACCTCTCCGCAGGCATTAAGAACAACATCTCGAAGATCCCATGACGTGAAGCATTCTTCTTTCCAAAATGGTGATTTAAAGGGCTCAGCTGCTAGTGTTGACCCAGAGAAAGCTGGTCCCAAAGATTCTGAATCTGTATGGTTAGAATCTGGTTTATATGGTTGTCAAGAAAGCAGGGTTACAGTTGAAAGAACAATGAATCATGCATGATCCCGAGCAGTGTAAGAACAGGTCAACCGGGAAACGTGGAAATGGCATCAATGGAGTTGTTTGTATCTCACCTAAGAAAGTTCTTGGGTGATCGCAATTTTCTTCCTCTGTTTGAGGCAAAGGTAACTCAGCACATGCAAATCCCACTGTCATATACAAATGCAATAATTGGGACAGCTAGTTCAAATGTTAGCACAGAAAATTCCTCTTCTTTGGAGAACACTTCACTTGATCATGACAAGATGCAAGGGGAAAAAGGTGAGAAAGACACATCATATGGAACAGTCTGCAGGGTACGATGTAATGAAGAAGGCATTTCCAAACATTAAAATTACGAAGAAAATCACCCATGTACAGCCTGTTGTGAAGAGCCGCCATCCCCAATTCTCCAGAGCAAGTTAGCAAAGATTTGATGACATATTTACTTGTATTGTTTGTTGCTGCTATACTTGCTGTATGCGCCAAAAGCTGAGAAAAATACGGGAGGGATGTGTGACGACTTCTCAACACCCGTGACTCAAACCTGGGTTGTTTTGTGATGATCGTGGGTTGGACCTGCGCTTCTTTGGCAGCAAATTACGGATGACCATTGTTTTCAAGGCAGCCATTTGACAGTCGTATCGAAATCGCGATTTGTTCAAGCCATCCATTGCTGTCACCGCCAAAGCTTTAACGAATCAACGATTGTACACGCAGCAGTTTCCAAAAGTTCCAATCGGAGGTAATAACTGGTACCAAAGCTTGTGTTTTCAACAAGTTGTCAATCGCGCCAGCAGGTTAGTATTGTTCGGAGGTCATGTGGATTGAAAGTCGTGGAAATTATCACCACTGCATAAATCAGAAAAGTTAAAAGCTCGGGCTGCAGTCTGTTAAATAATGTCGATTTCGCAATTTCGCGATTTCTTTTTGATTCACGTATCCCTCGGAATAGCTGTTGACAGTCGAGCCAGGGGTTGCACGTTCCCTTTCGACAGTCATTACAGAGCTAAAATTGTATTTTTAAACCGCCGAGCTTACAGATGTAACAGAGTTATAATGGACTGTTAAATCCATGGCGTAATCTGCTCACTTTGGATCTGCTATTCGGGCTTATGCTGGAAAATCCGAATCAGTTGCTTCAGAGATAGACCGGCTGGTAGCTTTTGGTGATTGGATACCGTTCACCTACCTCGGATGTAATTCACCAAGGTCTTAGTAGCCACGTGAAGTTTGAATTGGCGTCCAATTACATCGACCGAATCATGGAGTTTTCACCTAATTTTCCTGGCAGCCAAATTGCTCCAATTCGCGTGGGGTTCTCCTTTAATTTCGTGGTGTTCCCCAGCATGGACCCGCAATTTTTGTATCTTCTACTTGACACGGGCAGAGGAACTAGCGATTGACAGTGATTTCCAGAAATTTGTGATTCGGAGCAGTTCTCAATCTTCTAAACACATCTGACCATCCACGTTTCAACCTTATGATGGGCATCTTTAAAAAACACGGAAGTAATTTATGCTTGTTTGTCCACCGTTGTTTTTGGAACAGATAGTTAGAACTGGGGTTTCATTAATAAATTAGGTTGTCATGCTGTTGATAAAGAGAAAAAAGTGGATCTAACACTTTTTCCACTTTTTCTCTATTATTTTATTGTCTTTTTTCAAAAGATGAGAGGCTTTTTGGGCCTATAAAGAGGCCAGCCTGCTCCTTTGTAAACATGGAAATTTTTTTGGGAGTTTTCTTCCCCAGAACTAAATAAAAAATATCATGACGGGATTCTCTGGATAAATTTAGAGCTCTTTTTTCCCTTTGTATGCCATTTTTCTTTGTGTGCCATCTTTCATTTTGTCTGAGGCAATACCTCTCTTAGCTCTTTACTTTCGATTCTTAAGCTAGGATCACTTAAACGGAGGGCTAACAATCTAGCACAGCTTTATTTGACCCATGCTTTTCTCTTAAGATTTGTGGCTTTTGGGTATCCTCGAGCGCAAGAGCTCTTAGTTGGTCACTACATTTAGCTGGCAGCAAGGCCCTTTTAGAGTTCTCCTTTGACTCCATTCGCCCCTCTCTGATACTGGCACTGGTCTTTCCCTGAGGATTGATCTTCCTTTCTTTTCCATCACCCATCTAAAACTATCTTTTGTTACATCCGTTTCTCTAAGGCAGCCTCTTCCATTCACCTTGCCCGTTACTGTACCTGCCTTAGCGATCCTATTTTGGGGATACCCCCCTAGAGTTGGAGGAGAGCCAACCTGAAGTGAAGAGGAGAGGAGTGTGGTGACATTGGCCTCTCTCCTGAGAGAGTTGTCATCCAGCTGGTGTGTTACATTTTGGGCTTTCAAACGACACGCATGCCATTTCGGAGGACAACATTTGTGGTGTCGTTGCCGGGGACAAAGTCCAGTTCCTGAAATTTGAAGACTGTGCTTCATTAACGACATTTGTGGGAGATTATATCGCAGATTCTTTTTCTCACATGGCGACTCCACGAAGGGATAGAGCCCTTGTCCTTTTGCAGATTTGAAGATCCTATTGGGTGTAGAGGTGAGCACACCCATTGGAAGGCTTTCAAGCTCACCTTGGCGACTCCACAGTTTGGTATGAGGTATGAATATGTGTTTTAGATTTAGTACTTCATTATTTGACTTATGGACGATTAAAAGAACAATATCTTGCTCTTTTGCACGAAGCTTACGCCCCATTGGATTTCTCAAAAATCCATGGATTTCCTAATGAATGCTACGACCGTGGGAGGGTGCATGACATTCTTCCAGAATTCCGTGGAAATGATGGGGTTTCAGCCACCCATCATATTGCCTCTCTCTGCAAATTAATGTCTGATTTTAATGTTCATCATGAGGACGATATTATGATTGTTTTTGCTATAACCTTGGAAGGAGATGCAACAAATTGGTTCTATGGTCTTTTGGATGAATCCATAGATTCAGTTGCAAAGTTTTTCGAGAGGTTTTTCCTTCGTTGGCATGATGGAACTGTTGATGAGATGGAACAACTAGCCAAAGAATACGATGCTCTCATCCCTAGGATCCACCTTGAAAAGAAAAAACAACAGCCTTTAAATCAATGACCCCATTGAAGAAGCATCACATGAGCCTTTGGTTGAAGATACTGCTGAAAAGATCTCTGATATAGAAAATGTGACGCTGCCTCAGATTTGCACTATTCACAAGCAACTTCATGATGAAAAGTTAGAGCTGTCCCAAGTTCATGAACAGTTTCATTGTGAAGATTTAGATCTGTCTCAAGATTATGAACAACCTTCTGCTGCAATAGAAAATAGTGAAAGTATTGAGCTGCCTCAGGATTTTGTCACCAAAGATATTTACGAGCAGTTTTGTGATGATGAAGATCCGTTTCAAGATCATTTCATTTATGAAGATAGCAATGCTTATTTTGCAGATCAGCATGAACAATTTTATGATGAAAATCAGCTTGAGGAGAGTCATGATGGAGGTTCGTATCTAAGCCCTATCAATCAGTGGATAGAGGCTTTCTGTGCACAGTCTGAATTTTCATACCAAAATTTTGATGGTTTTTTATATCCTAACAGTTTGCCATTACAAATTCATGAAAAAATTCCGAGACATCTCTTTTTTGTGGTAACTCTATCCACATTGTTGTTTAGAACCGAGCACAAAGAAAAGATAAATAACAGGGATGAGATGTTGAAATGGTTACATTGGTTATGGGCATATACTTAACATGCTGCTGTCCCATGTTAGGTTAGTATAGGTAGGATGAATAAAGCTCCTGCAGGAGCATTTAAATAATTTCAAATATGTTTTTTGCTTTGTAATAAGTGGTTTCGGGATGTGAATTGAGCCATCCCAACCACATTATGCTTTTTGTTGTTTGAGATGGTCTGCGATAACCAAGAGGATCTGAGGTTCTCGTACACTCTCGAGGAGAGCACACGTCCCGCAGTTGGAGCCAGATGTTACCTCTTAAAAATGCATCTACAGGGGTTTAAAATTTGATTAGGGTGAAGGGAGGTAGCACATTGCAGCACGCAATCTGTTCTTCAAAATATTTGTTCTTTAATTATCAAAGATGAGAAAAGTCTGGGAGAGAACATCTCTGTCTCATTTTTCATACATTGGTGGAATAAAGATGCTAAAACAGTTGCCCTGACATTAGCAAAAGCTTCATCCCAAACAACCTCTCCGCAGGCATTAAGAACACCATCTCGAAGATCCCATGACGTGAAGCATTCTTCTTTCCAAAATGGTGATTTAAAGGGCTCAGCTGCTAGTGTTGACCCAGAGAAAGCTGGTCCCAAAGATTCTGAATCTGTATGGTTAGAATCTGGTTTAGATGGTTGTCAAGAAAGCAGGGTTACAGTTGAAAGAACAACGAATCATGCATGATCCTGAACAGTGTAAGAATAGGTCAACCGGGAAACGTGGAAATGGCATCAATGGAGTTGTTTGTATCTCACCTAAGAAAGTTCTTGGGTGATCGCAATTTTCTTCCTCTGTTTGAGGCAAAGGTAACTTAGCACATGCAAATCCCACTGTCATATACAAATGCAATAATTGGGACAGCTAGTTCAAATGTTAGCATAGAAAATTCCTCTTCTTTGGAGAACACTTCACTTGATCATGACAAGATGCAAGGGGAAAAAGGTGAGAAAGACACATCGTATGGAATAGTCTGCAGGGTACGATGTAATAGTCTGGAGAAAGACACATCGTATGGAACAGTCTGCAGGGTACGATGTAATGAAGAAGGCATTTCCAAGCATTAAAATTACGAAGAAAATCATCCATGTACAGCCTGTTGTGAAGAGCCGCCATCCCCAATTCTCCAGAGCAAGTTAGCAAAGATCTGATGACATATTTGCTTGTATTGTTTGCTGCTGCTATACTTGCTGTATGCGCCAAAAGCTGAGAAAAATACAGGAGGGATGTGTGACGAATTCTCAACACCCGTGACTCAAACCTGGGTTGTTTTGTGATGATCGTGGGTTGGACCTGCGCTTCTTTGGCAGCAAATTACGGATGACCATTGTTTTCAAGGCAGCCATTTGACAGTTGTATCGAAATCGCGATTTGTTCAAGCCATCCATTGCTGTCACCGCCAAAGCTTTAACGATTGTACACGCAGCAATTTCCAAAAGTTCCAATCGGAGGTAATAACTGGTACCAAAGCTTGTGTTTTCAACAAGTTGTCAATCGCGCCAGCAGGTTAGTATTGTTCGGAGGTCATGTGGATTGAAAGTCGTGGAAATTATCACCACTGCAGAAATCAGAAAAGTTAAAAGCTCAGGCTGCAGTCTGTTAAATAACGTCGATTTCGCAATTTCGCGATTTCTTTTTGTTCACGTATCCCTCGGAATAGCTTGTTGACAGTCGAGCTAGGGGTTGCACATTCCCTTTCGACAGTCATTACAGAGGTAAAACTGTATTTTTAAACTGCCGAGCTTACAGATGTAACAGAGTTATAATGGATTGTTAAATCCACGGCGTAATCAGCTCACTTCGGATCTGCTATTCGGGCTTATGCTGGAAAATCCGAATCAATTGCTTCAGAGATAGACCGGCTGGTAGCTTTTGGTGATTGGACGCCATTCACCTACCTCGGATGTAATTCACAAAGGTCTTAGTAGCCACGTGAAGTTTGAACTGGCGTCCAATTACATCGACCGAATCATGGATTTTTCACCTACTTTTCCTGGCAGCCAAATTGCTCCAATTCGCGTGGGGGTCTCCTTTAATTTTGTTGTGTTCCCCAGCATGGACCCGCAATTTTTGTATCTTCTACTTGGCATGGGCAGAGGAACTAGCGATTGACAGTGATTTCCAGAAATTTGTGATTCGGAGCAGTTCTCAATCTTCTAAACACAGCTGACCATCCACGTTTCAACCTTATGATGGGCATCTTTAAAAAACACGGAAGTAATTTATCCTTGTTTGCCCACCGTTGTTTTTGGAATAGATAGTCAGAACTGGGGTTTCATTAATAAATTAGGTGGTCATGCTGTTGATAAAGAGAAAAAAGTGGATCTAACACTTTTTCCACTTCTTGTCTATTATTTTATTTTATTTTTTCAAAATATGAGAGGCTTTTTGGGCCTATAAAGAGGCCAGCCTGCTCCTTTGTAAACATGGAAAAATTTTTGGGAGTTTTCTTCCCCAGAACTAAATAAAAAATATCATGACGGGATTCTCTGGATAAATTTAGAGCTCTTTTTTCCCTTTGTATGCCATTTTTCTTTGTGTGCCATCTTTCATTTTGTCTGAGGCAATACCTCTCTTAGCTCTTTACTTTCGATTCTTAAGCTAGGATCACTTAAACGGAGGGCTAACAATCTAGCACAGCTTTATTTGACCCATGCTTTTCTCTTAAGATTTGTGGCTTTTGGGTATCCTCGAGCGCAAGAGCTCTTAGTTGGTCACTACATTCACCTGGCAGCAAGGCCCTTTTAGAGTTCTCCTTTGACTCCATTCGCCCCTCTCTGATACTGGCACTGGTCTTTCCCTGAGGATTGATCTTCCTTTCTTTTCCATCACCCATCTAAAACTATCTTTTGTTACATCCGTTTCTCTAAGGCAGCCTCTTCCATTCACCTTGCCCGTTACTGTACCTGCCTTAGCGATCCTATTTTGGGGATACCCCCTAGAGTTGGAGGAGAGCCAACCTGAAGCGAAGAGGAGAGGAGTGTGGTGACATTGGCCTCTCTCCTGAGAGAGTTGTCATCTAGCTGGTGTGTTGCATTTTGGGCTTTCAAACGACACGCATGCCATTTCGGAGGACAACAAGATGAAAATCTGCCCAAGGGAGAGATTGATTCAAAGACTAGTGGACCTAGGGAAGTGTAAAATTAAGGTTTTTAATCACTTCCAGCCAATGAAACTTGATTCCCTAGGTAAAAGGATGTTTTAAACACGAATCAAAAGTACGCAGAACCCAAAAACATACCCAACAGCGTGTTTGACCAGTTTGCCCATGTGTGGCGAATTCAGAAATTGACTAGTGCCTGGTTAGGTGGGTAAATGGAGTCGAAACTAAATGAAACTGGAGATATAGGCTTTTGATAATGTTTCATAAGTGGGTTTACAAGCAAATCAAATTCTAACGGTGGATTTTAAAGATTTTAATTTTTAGGGTTTATTAAGTAGTTTGTAGCCTAGCATTCACAATGGAAATGGAAACTAGAGAAACAAGCGAAGATTGCCTACCTGAAACAATGGAGATGAAGAGCTTGGTGATGAGCACAAATTCTGAAGACCAAATGTCGAGCAGTTGGGCGTTTTCCCTCAACGTTTGGAGCAACCAGTTGACCAAGTGCGCCCTTGTACTTGCCAGAGAGAGAGCTAAGTCAGAAACTATGGCAAATAGCAAGGAGAAATCAGCAAATAAACGACAAATAATGAAAGGAAATAAGATAACAAAGTAAGTTTACTTCCCCTTTGTTGAAACCCTGAAGAGAAAGAGCAATGTGGAGCTGCCAGCTCAATGGCTGCGTCCCCCTTCAGGTGGTCAGTTCACCTGCAGTTCGTTGGGCCAAGGAAATGGATGGAAATAGCGCACAAACACTCAACAATGCATCAACACTAAGCTAAGAATCATCATCTAAACAATCAGTCACCATATGCACAAGTAGATCGAAGGAAAAATGCTTCTCTATTCACAAGTCACAAGCTTACAAAATACCAAGAGAAGTACAAAATGGGTGAGAGTCTTCTCTTATAGAGAATGACTACTCTCAACCCTAACTCTCCCTCCAAAATCAAGGGCTGAGATTGATTATCTCAATGCCCAAATTGATGGAGGAGATCAACTCTAGAGTGGGGGCGAATTACCCTGAAAAACGCCCAAGTGGATGGTGGACCAACTCGTGGGGCCCATAAAATACATAAGAAATGTGGTTGGGTGGTGCCTATGGGTTGTTTTAGCCCCCCATACCACTACACTATGATCTCAATACAATAAAACATCAAAAACATTGATTTTTGCTAAGTGGAAAAACACCCCTATGGGCCAATTCGCCCCTCATGGTGAGCTGGGCAATAGAGGGACCCACAACACATGATAGATGTCCAAATATTACGAACATTACCTTAGAAATCACCCTTGTATTAGCCAACCTTTAATTTTTGCCCTTTGCTATAGTTGCCTTTGTTAATTTTTGATTTTCCATGTATTTTATTGCTGAAAATGTAATTTGGGCTTTTGACCCACCTAGAGTGCCCGGATTGCCGAACCGTCTACAGCAATGTGATCGTGGACCCTCAAAATAGTAGGAATGATCACTTGGATGACCCCGATCCATCTCTTGGGCATTATTTGCCCAAAATCCATGATTTTTAATTAAAACAGGTCATTAATGACCAATAATAATTAAAAATCTCACAAACGCCTCGATCTTTTTACATTCTGTCACTTGGAAGCTCATATGGGTCCCCTGTAGAAAATAATTGACCAAAATCGAAATTCTGGTCAACATTTTTTCGGGCCCATTTTTGGCCTGGTCAACTTAGTTTGACCAAGTCAAATCTGGTCAACAATGGTGCTAGATGAATACATGTATGCAATCATGAAGTGGAAGGCTTCCTTGTACAAGTTAGTACACTACTAAACAATATGACAATAATATGGTGATAAAAAATGCATTAAATCTCGGAAAAATACAAGGCCCCATGTGAGGTGGGCCCACCACATCCAAAAGACTCAATTGCTATGCACAACCTATAGACTTGACCACCTAGCTGACTTTGGGTGATGTGGAATACAAGGTGAAGGATGAGGGATGACAATGATAGAGATCATGTGACCTTTTGGATAACTCGGGAAAGCGGGGTCCACTGAGATAAGCATACCATGACAAAAACACGGGGAAGGGCAGTGCCTCACAAATGGGTATAGTGCAGGGAAACCGCCATTGGTCATCTAACAAGTATCTCACAATTCACATCCGTGCCCGAAGACTCCGTGAGGTTCTTTTCTAGAGTTGCCAAACTGGGTGTCCGACAAACCATAACTTGAGACTCTAGGGGACAATCTTGAGCTTGCCCCTTGCTCCCTCTCACCTCCTTGCCCCGCAGGACTAGGTGAGGAAATAACCACTACAAATGTTGATATGTACAACTGGCCTGTGTCCATGTGTGTTTACAAACACATTGCATGGATTTTACAATGAATTTCATAGTTAGCCCTTTTTTGGCTAGATTTTACATTTACAAAAAACCTTTTTGGCTTGCTTTACATTTCTTCATTTCTTCATTTTACATCAAGGCCCTTTTGGGCTACATACATATCTCAACAGATATAATCATGGTGCACATACTGCAAAGTAATGGGGGTGAGCAATACATGTTTCGATGACCAATGGGGAACACTTGGTGAGGCTACACAATCTTAACTGCATTGCAACATCGGGGGCAACCGACAGGAGCAAATACCAGGTTTGAGAGTGCATCTCACACACTAAAGAGCCGAGGCACAATAGACAGGGAACCATGGCATACTCAGAGATCAGTGGGGAAAGGAATCCTCAAGGTCACAAATTGGAATCCAAGTCGGGAAAGACTATCATGGATGAGTCGGATGGATGGAGAAGGTGAAGGTGGGTCCAAAGTCAGCTGCCTAGGGGGACTAGGTGACCAAAGTCTATACCAAGAGTAGGGGTGTGACTCGGTGTGCATATACAGGGGCCTACTAGGAAGGGGTGGACTGTCGTCACCAAGGCCTAATCATATATCATAACAATAGGCAGATCACCAAATCAATCATCATATGCAATGTTAGCGTACTATCATGTATAAACAAGTGTAGGCAACAATCATGAACAATAAACATCAAATTCAATACCTGCCGCACCATATACCTGCTGGTGAGGCTATCTTTGAACTGGATCTCTACTGAATCGAGGCACAAATAGGAAACCAACAATACTCTGTGATAGTCTCAATCAAAGCAAGACTAGGCAACTGTCTCAATGGGCTCATATCAAAGCCTGGCAAGGAAGGGTGATCCCGCGGTAAATGCTAAGTAATATGTCTAGACAATAAAAAAAAACCATATGCCCCCACTGATATATCTGCTTGGGGCAATCTGAACAAAACTGTGTGCCTCCTCTGAAGGCATCCGATCTTTGATCTAGAAAAAAAAAGTATAGTATGGTCCCCGACCACATAATCTGCAGCATGGTAGCTCCAGCGAACATGGATGTGATAACATCTGGCTCCAGCTGAGACAAGTGCTCTAAGGGAGAGAGTGCTTGAGAACCATAGAATTTGGCATCCACTATATCATATATATCAATGCTTTCTCCATATTTATGTGTCAATGTGTTTATCTAATGTTGTTGCTTTATATGTTTAAAATTATGAAAAAAATGAATATATTTGTATTTTTTAATGTTTTCCGCGGTTTGCCAATTTTTTCGCCGATGTTGCCGAGAAGTTGTATTCAGGACCCTTGCTGATTTTTTTTCGATGTCGATTCTTTCCACTATGATCATAAGTGCATAAGTAATGATGATTTGTTTGTGTGATGGACTTGTTATCACACCATAGTAGCAGGGTTACTATTCTTGCTTAGCAGATATCTGCACATTCCAGAGCTTGGCTATGATGACTTTATATTTTGAGATCACTCATGATCAAAGCAGTGTTATTCAGACTTATGTTAGACCTTGTGTCAAGGTTGAGCCTTGAGAGTTCAGATTTGATGACCGATGTGACCCTTTATTCCATACAGTTTCAGTTCAGTGCTTAGAGATGTATTGCAACAGTGTTTCAGATGATATATGATGATTATTCTTGTGATGATGTTGTATGACCTATGGATGTTTTATCATTGACTGTGGATTATTATCTTGTTGTTTTAGTCATGTTCACAGTATTAGCTTGGTATATAATTCATGATGTGGCAAACTTTATAAAATGGACTATCTTGATAATAATTTAAAATGGACTTTTACTTGCACATTTAGGTTGTTTGACAAAACTCACTGGTTTACTACCTTTCATAGATATGGTCTTTCTTGACACCATTTGTCTGCTAGCTTAGGATCCACATTCACTTGACTCCATCCATTCATGACTTTCCTTGTTTGGCTTTAACCCTTGATTTGTCTTACTTGACATTCTGGTATTGAGGACATCCCCTTTTTCTACCTCTGTGTTTGGACCGCATCCCTGTATGTTTAGTGTCTCGGCTTTGATTTGTTGACAAAACTTGCCTTTGGTAAGTTGGATTGTAGGCCTAAATCATTTTGGTCGGTTGTCCCGATGTTTGGCACTGGCTCGAATTCCCCTTAGTCACTTGAGATGTTGTTGGCTAAAACTGAAAGCTCATGTACTACTTATGGAAACTTATATAGATTCGCCCATGGAAACTAAAAAGGGCAAGAGCGATGAACTGCTAAAAATACTCCTCGAAGAGTACAAGGAAGGTCCAAAAATCAATGGTTCTTAAAAGCTATATCTAAACAATTGCTGAACTTATATGTATATGTAAACATGCCCTGGATGCAAGCTGCAATTGATTGTGCTTATCAGCACACCTGAGATCCGAAGGGTTATGTAGGCCAAAAAGACGATGAAATGAAATAAATGGATCCTAATGAAACTGGATCATCTTTTATAAGAGTAGACATGATGCCCAAGTTGAATAAGCACTCTCAAAACAACTTACCCATTTGTGAGGCATAGCCGTCCCCCGTGTTTATTTTGTCCAGCACAGAGTTTGTAGCTTCCCCTTTCTCCCAGTCCAAAGTATCTTTTAGTTGAGTTTAGACAAGTCACCTCGCTTTGCCCAACCTTGTTCCTAGCCTTCATCCTTAGCTAGCAGTTAGACCATGTCCAATGGGTGAGTTTGTCATGTAAGCTATTGTGCAAGTAATTATAAATAACAACGGAATAAACGAATATGATTAATGCCACTAAATGATGTTATACTTCAAGTTAAGCTGTGAGTATGATTAGGGGAACATGTCTTAGTCTACTGATATGATTTATCATTGGTTATATATTGACCTAGTCAAACCCAGTTTGACTATGGTCATTTCTTGAGATCCGTGATGATGTGGGCCATGTATGCTTATGGATGATGATTGATGGTCCCACATACTCTTGATGATGATACTATATGATGGACATATGATTCAGGTGATGAATGATGCAGTTCAACAGTTTTTATTATTACTTCAGATCATCAGATTATGCACTGTCCACATATGGTGGACCCTACAGCTAGCCCATCAGGGCAACCCATGGTGTATGAGTACACATTCATAGTAGATTTGGGTCTTCTGGATCCAATGAGACACTTATCTTTCAGTTTCGGGCACTTCTAATAGTGATAGATGCAGTTTTACACTTGTTGAACGGATTTGGGGCTGATTTCCCAGCCTGAGCAGCAGGGGCCATGAGAGGCCAGTTCACCTAGGACGCTGTATGAGGAGGGGGTGGTCCAGCCACTTGTTATTACCATTTACCCCCCCTTCTGGAGATCCGGGTGGGCTCAGTTTGATAGCGCAATTTCAAACTACCGAGGCAGTTATTACCATTTACCCCCCCTAGGAGGCAGTTTTAGCATTTTCACAGTTACCGAGGCAGTCCAGAAATGGGATAAAAGTGTCACTGAGGAATTCGATTTGGGCAATTGAGGCAAGGTTTTGGCACTTGGTTTTCATAGAGGTCTTCCAGGGTGAACCCCCTATCTTCCAGCCAGTTTTCATCATTTGGGGGGGTCCACAGAGGCCACAGGAGGCCTTTTACTGCACGTCTCTCACAGATTTTGAGGACAGATTTGATCATTTGTATTTATTCTGGACATATTTTATTATTTTATTGTGCCATGGGGATGAGCTAGCAAGGATTGATGCCTCTTAGCCCCACCATGTGCTTCATGAGTCATGTCCTAGTCATATGAGGTGGGCCCATGTGCTTTTTCCCCCTCTAGTGGATGACGTCACCCTCCCTGAGTATCTTTTAGCTATGACATCATCATTGTTTGAGTGATCCATGTGTTATATTGTTATGTTTCATCTTAACCATTGATTATGTATTTAGATCTTTTAATCTCAACCACTCATTTTGTTGTAAAGTGGTTTTGAGATCTAGGGTTTTGGTCTTTATTATCCTATATAAGGAGGAGACCCCCTATTGTATAGCTCACCTTTGGGCTCTGAAAGACTTGGAATGAAAATAATATTTTGGAGATTTATTTCTTGGCTTTGATTGGGTTGCTCTTGCATATGTTCTTGGATCTTTTGCTTCTAGCCATTGTTTGCTTTTCAGGTGAAATTGACATCAAGAGAGGAAGGTTGAATTACTTCAAGCTAGCTCAACGATTTGCCTTGTGGGAAGATTGTAGGGGTTGCTCACATCCCCCATGGGCAAGACGTCTTCATAGAGAGGGAGTTTTTCAATTGTGCTTTGTCCATTGGTTACTTTCTTGATATGACATGCTTAGATCTTATGGATTTGTGGATCAAATCTAACTTGATGTAGTTTGATTTATAGGTTTTCATGGGGCATATTTCCTCCTAGGTCTTGGACGTTATTGGTTGAAGACACTTGGATCAAGCTTGGAATTGTAACTAGGGCAAGAATTCTCCATATGCTAAGAGGCTGCAAGCTTTGAGGTAAGATCTGCAAGGTACGTATTGATTTCGCTTGCTATCCATCCTATTGGTCAAAAACTACATTAAAATCAAAACCCTCATTTCTTGTTTTTCTTAGATCTACTTGGATCTAGCTTGGATTTTGAAAAGATATTGAAAACCCACCTCTATAGTATCCACGATGATTCAGATCTATAGTTTGGTGTGGATTGGGCTACATTTGACACACTTTTCAAAGCATTTGACCTTCCTTGGGTAAAGTCGCCCTCCTTGGGTGATTGTGTTAAGCTAGATCTAGTACATGGGTAGGCGAGATCCCACTTGATTCATGATCCTCACATTTGATAACTTACCCCTAGTGCTTCACTTCATTGATTTTCACCTTGTGGGCGCCATTCCTCATTTTGAGGGTTGTGCCCCACTTGGGTCAATTTGGTGATACATGTTCAATCTGAGATCTATGGATATCTAGCCATTGGATTCCCTTGATTTTCAAGATCCACATTGATAATTGCTTAAACTACCCGCATCTAAACTTTGGTGGCTTTTGGACTTGATTTGACACACTTTTCCATGCATTTATCCCTCCTTGGGCAAAGTCACACTTCTTGGGGGTTTGAGTTGACCTACTTAGAGAAATTGGGTGTTTGAGATCCCACTTGTTTTGGAAAGAGCATACCTTGAAACCTACATCTAGTGTATCACTTTGTGAAGTTCTGCCTTGCGGGTATCATTCCTCATTTTGGGGATTTTTGTCCGCTTGGGTCACTTAGTGAAACATTAGATCTAGTAAGATCTAACCATCACACCCACTTGATCTTGAAGAGCCTCCTTGGTTTGCATCTTAGGTTTCCCGATCTACATTTTGATACCCTTTTGACTCCATTTGCCCATCCATTTCAAGGCACTAGTCCACCTAAGGAAAATCGCACTTCTTGGGATTTGTGTCAATTGCTAGATCCCATATGTGGGTATCTCTAATTTCATCTTAGATCCATAGATCTACTCTTTGCATACCCCTTGGTACCATTTGCACCCTTAACTTCACCTTGTGGGTCCCATTTGAACCACTTTCCATATCCCAAGGAAGTGGGTCCCACTTGTGTATTTGATGGTACTAGATCTTGTCATTCGATCTCATTATGTGGCCTAAATCATTCATTGGTTGAAACACTAATCATCTTGTTATCACACTATAGTAGCAGGGCTACTATCCTTGTTCAGCAGATATCTGCACATTTCAGAGCTTTCATTATTCCAGAGCATGGCTATATATTTTTGATCACTCATGATTAGAGCAGTATATTATTTAGACCTTGTGTCAAGGCTGAGCCTTGAGAGTTCAGATTTGATGACTGATGTGACCCTTTATCCCATACAGTTTCAGTTCAGTGCTTAGAGATGTATTGCAGCAGTGTTTCAGATGGTACATGATGATTATTATTATGATGATGTTGTATGATCTATGGATGCTTTATCACTGACTGTGGATTATTATCTTGTTGATTTAGTCATGTTCATAGCATCTGCTTGGTATATTATTCCTGATGTGGCAACTGTTTAAAATGAACTATAAATCATAAAATGGACAATTGCTTGCACATTTAGGTCATTTAACAAAACTCACTGGTTTTCCACCTTACATAGATATGGTCTTTTCTGACACCAGTTGTCTGCTAGTGTAGGCTTCATATTCACTTGAATCCATCCATACATGACCTTCCTATTTGACTTTAAACCTTGACCTGTCTCATTTGACTTTTTGATACCGAGGACTTCCCCATTTTTCTACCTCTGTGTTTGGACCGCATCCCTGTATATTCAATGTCTCGGCTCTAAGTTGGTGACAAAACTTGCCTTTGGTGAGTTGGATTGTAGGCCTAAATCATTCTGGTCGGTTGTCCCGATGTTTGGCATTGGCTCGAACTCCCCCTAGTCACTTGAGATGTTGTTGGCTAAAACTGAAAGCTCATGTTCTACCTATGGAAACTTATAAATTCGCCCATGGAAACAAACAAAAAAAAAGGGCAAGAGGGATGAACAGCTAAAAATACTCCTCGAAGAGTATAGAAAGGTCCAAAAAGCAATGGTTCTTAAAAGCTATATCTAAACAACTGCTGACCTTATATGTATTGGAAAAACATGCCCTGGATGAAAGTTGCAACTAGTTGTGCTTATCAGCACACCTGAGATCCGAAGGGTTATGTAGGCCAAAAAGGCCATGAAATAAAATTGAATGATCCTGATGAACCTGGATCAACTTGATGTAGACATGATGCCTAAGTTGAATAAGCACTCTCTGAACAACTTAGCCATTTGTGAGGCACAACCATCCCCCGTGTTATTTTGTCCAGCATAGAGTTTGTAGCTTTCCCCTTTCTCCCAGTCCAAAGTATTTTTGAGTTGAGTTAGACAGGTCAACCCCTTTGCCTAACCTTGTTCCTAGCCTTCATCCTTCACTAGTAGTTTGACCATGTCCAATGGGTGAGTTTGTTATTTGAACTATTGTGCAAGTAATTTTATATAACAAAGGAATATGCTAACTTGATTAATGCCACTGAATGGATCTTATACTTTGAGCTAGGTTGTGAAAATGATTAGAGAAGCATGTCTTAGTCTACTGATGTGATTTATCCTTGGTTGTACATTATTGGGATCTGTGATGATGTGGGCCATGTATAGATGCCTATTGATGATGATTGATGTTCTCACATGCTTGATGATGATATCATATGATAGACATATGATGCAGATGATGATTGATCCAGTTCAGCAGATTTATTTATTACTTCAGATCAGCAGATTGTACATTGTCCATATATGGTGGACCCTACAGCTGGCCCATTAGGGCAGCCAATGGTGTATGAGTACACATTTCTAGTGGATTTGGGTCTTCTGGATCCAATGAGACACTTATCTTTCAGTTCCGAGCACTTCTGACAGTGATTGATGCAGTTTTACACTTGTTGACTAGATTTGGGGTTGATTTCCCAGCCTGAGCAGCAGGGTCCCTGAGAGGCCAGTTCACCTAGGGCGCTGATGATGAAGGGGGTGGTCCAACCACTTGTTTTTACCATTTACCCCCCCTTTTGGAGAGCCTGGTGGGCTCAGATGGACATCTCAGATACCCTAGGAGGCAGTTTTGGCACTTTCACAGTTACCGAGGTAGTTAAAAAAATGGGATAAAGTGGTCACTGAGGAAATCGATTTGGGCAATTGAGGCAAGGTTTTGGCATTTGGTTTTCACAGAAGTTTTCCAGGGTGATCTCACTATCTTCCAGCCAGTTTTCACCATGTGGGTATGCCCACATTGATCACAGGAGGTCTTTTACTGCTAGTCTGTCACAGATTTTGAGGACAGATTTGATCATTTATATTATCTTGGACATATTTTATTATTTTATTGTGCCTTGGGGATGAGCTAGTAAGGATTGATGCCTCCTAGCCCCACCATGTGCTTATATTGTCATGTCCTAGTCACTATGAGGTGGATTTTGGTACTTATACTTCTCTAGTGGATGACGTCACCCTCTTTTTGTACCATTTAGTGGGGGCGCAATCATTATATTGGGTGATCCATGTGATGTATTGTTATGATTTATTGTTAGCCGTTGATTAGATCTTTTGATCTTTTAATCTTAGCCACTCATGTAAAAAGTGGTTAGGATTGTACTCTCTCCCCATCCTATTTAAGGAGGGAGCCTCTCATTGTAAAATGATCTAGAGGTTTTTGGCTCTTGGCTCTTGGAATAAAATTTCTATCTTTTGGAGTACATGCTTGGATTGGAGTGGATGTTGGTTGTTTCGATTGTAAATGCTTTTGTCCATTGCACTGGAGGATCTATTGTAGCTATCTTGCATATTTGCCATATCTTATTTACAGGTTAAGAGGACGTTTTTGGACAAGTGCGAATTGGTGGGGAGGCTTGCCCTTCAAGCTTGGAGGAAGACGTTTTGGTTTGACAGGGAGTGGTTTTTCCTTTGTGTCAACTATTCTTTGTTTATCTCTCTCTTGCTTGTATCTACCTTCAACATGTTAAACTGATTGATGCTTTGCTCCTTGGTTTCACAGGTTAGAGGGAATCACATGTGGCTTGGGAAAATCGATTTGGCAAGAGGGCTTCAAGAATTCTCCATTTGATCTTTGGCAAAGTAATCCTCGTCTCAACTAGCATTCATCTCTTCATCCAGGTATGCTCCAAGAGGTATGATCTTCTTCTTCCTTGAATCATCCATAATTTCTAGATCATAAAAACCCTAATTGATTAAAACCCTTATTTTTGGATCTACTTAGATCTAGCCTTGCTTTTGAAGAGATATTGAAAACCCACCTCTAGTTGGATCTATAGTTTGGTGGTGATTAGCTTAGAATTGACACACTTTTCAAGGCAAAAGGCCCTCTTGAACCCAAATCGCACTTCCTAGAGAGAGGCTTGTTTGGTTAGATCTAGCACATGGGTAGGTGAGATCCCACTTGATTGGTAATCTACACACTTGATAACCTACCCCCAGACTCTTACTTTGGTGAATTCTACCTTGTGGACATCATTCCATGTTTTAAGGGGTTAAAACCCCCTTTTGAATTTCTTGGTACCTTAAAACTCAGATCTACTAAGATCTAACCCTTGGATTGACTTTATTTTTGGGATCTACATAGATCGGGGTACAAGCCACTTGGATCTACAGTTTGGTGGCCATCGGACTTGATTTGGTCCACTTAACCCACCTTTTAACCCTCCTTGAGCAAAGTCGCACTCCCTTGGGTGAGTGAGTTTGCCCACTTTGAGGAAGTCGGTGATTGAGATTTTCGTGGATTTGGAACGGCCATACCTTGAAACCTAGGTCTAGAGCATCATTTTGTGACGATCTGCCTTGGGGGTAGCATTCCTTGTTTCAAGGGATTGTGGTCCACTTAAGGTCATTTCATGAAAACCTAGATCTAGCAAGATCCAACCATTCAATCTCATCTAGCCCACTTGACTTGGCTTCTAGCTGTCCCGATCTACAGTTTGACATACCTTTTTGACCCCATTAGCCCATTTAACAAGGCACTAGTCCTCAAAGCAAGTCGCACTCCTTGGGAATTGTGTCAAACCCTAGATCTAGTACATGGGTACTCCTAAAATTAACTTAGATCCATAGATCTAATCATTACCTAGCCTCTAGTACCAATTTCACACCTTAGCTTCACCTTGTGGGCCCACTTAAAGCCATTTCACACATCCCAAGAAAATAGGACCCACTTGTGTAAACATTTGGTACTACACCTTGTCATCATACCCAATTATGTGGCCTAAATCATACATAGGTTGAAACACTAACAATTTCTCAAACCACCTTCAACCATACCTCAACTTCTAGGTCCACTTAGCCTTGCATTGGTTTCCGTAACTCATCATTTACTTCCCCTTAGAAACCTTTGTTTGGGTCCAATCAACTGTGATTGGTTATAGGGTCTCCTCCTAGGTCTTGTTTCACCTTGACCTAAAGCGAAGAGTGCCTCGGTTGACGTGACTCCCACCTTGCATTGGGAACCGTGGCATCTCTTGGGTCACCTCTTTAGTTTCCTGTCTCCTCTACCGTCCCAGATGGGATACCACTAGGGGCAACTACAAGTTGCGTGATAACACATCCCTTAAGCCTCTTTCAACCATACTTAAACTTCTAGGTCCACCTAACCTTGCATTGGTTTCCATAACTCATCGTTAACACTTCCCAAGAAACCTTTGCTTTGGTCCAATCATCTTTGATTGGCTATAGGGTCTCCTCCTTGATCTTAATTCATCTCGATCTAAAGTGAAGAGTGTCTCGGTTGTCGTGACTCCTAGCTTGCATTGGGAACCGCGACATCATTTGGGTCATCTCTTTAGTTGTCCATCTCCTCTACCATCTTGGATGGGATACCACTAGGGACAACTACAAGTTGTGTGATAATAGGACTGCTTATCAAAAAGTCAAATAACAAATTGGTAAGATATTTGTAATGCATGGCAATAATCCTGCGTGCAGCTATGTTCTGAGAATCTGAAAGCTCTTTGCTAGTTGCATCTGCCAAATAATGCTACAAAATGAGAATCTGACATGATTTTAGGCTTCAATAATCAACTTTCCTTGAACATCCAGCAATTTGGTGTGCAACTTATGTTGGTGGAGGAGGTCCAAAGTAGTGTAGACATGCTACAAATTATCTGACTAGGACTTACTGAAATCCAAAATAGCATCTAAGTAAACCATTGTGGAGTTATGGAGATGTTGTTGGAAGGTGTCATTGATGATCCCTATGAAAGTGGTAGAATCCCTCGAATTTATCAAGATGTTGCGCTGACCTCCCTTGGTGCTGAAATAGAACTTACCGAGGCACTGAACCCTTCAAACACCACACCACCTACTTAGCTACCAAAATATTGCCCTCCGAAGCGATATCAATCAAGCGAAGTTCCCCTTTGTCCTAGGCATAGTGTAGACATCCCAAGGAACTAGAAGCAGGCCTTGCTCACCTCCATACTTCAATCACTAGTATCCCTTCAAGAGCTACTCAAGCTGTCGAAATTGAGTCTTGCTGGGGTACCAGCAAGAAACATAATACATGTGCAATGCCTGGAGATGCATCCAAGGACAGTTAACTTCCTCAAAAAGGATATCCAAATATCTGATTATAACTCTTGGATGAATATGGGACTAGGCTATGTGAATCTACTCAGGAGTGTAATCCAGTCCACGAATTCAGTAATCAGTTTTATGAGGACTGATTATTGCCCTTGAAGCAAGACAAAAGGTGTCCAAGCATGAGAGAGCCTCTTCAACAGACCCCTGATCAGCATTGACAGACAGAAGAGAATCATCTGCAAAAAGGTTTTTAACCATCTCTTAGCCAATTGGGGACAAAATACCTCTAAACTGTCTTGCAATACGAGCTGCCTCAAGCAAATAACCTAAGGCACATGAGGTCAAGACTCAAAAGATATAAATAAGCAATTAGAGGGAATCCTTGTCAAATGGATCGATGAAGAGCAATGTGCAGGGAGAAGGAGTTTTTAATTAAAATAAAGGTTGAAGCATTGGTGAGTAAAGTGTTCACCATGGCCACACACTGGCAACCAAAACCCAAGGAAGACAACATCTCAAAGATGAAGGACCAATCAACTCGGTTATAAGCCTTGTCAAAATCAGTCTTCAACATAAGGCTCTATTGACCCTTCTCTTGGGCCCAATCCATAGCCTCCTATGTTGAAACCGCATTATCAAGAATGAACCTCCCTTGAACAAAGCTAGTTTGGTTTGACCAAACCACTTACCTAGCAATTGACTAGATCTTCAGATCCAAGGCCTTAGCCATTAATTTATAAGCAACTATGAGCAAGTTGATCTGTTGCCAACCCCCAATGGTATCTCTTGTTGCATTCTCGGGGATGCCCTTAATCCACCTGTTATCACAATTTTAGTAGTGACCTCTAAAGTGTGATCCTATCCAGGATGGTAGAGACGAACTATCAGCAAGAACGTGATAGCTAAAGAATCCTCCCCCCTAAAGATGTATGGTTGTCACATTGGATAGGTTTCTTCTTTCTTTAGGCTTCCTAATTCACTTAATGTGAACTAGACTAGCCACGAGAGGTGTCTTGAGTCAGGCTTGTTAACTAGACCCCTTTTAGGCTACAGGGCAATAATGAAGATTTGGCTATCGATTGACAAACAATACCCCGTGAAATGCTTCCTAGACTTAAATAAAAGACTATTGAGCCTAGTTATGTGGATTGGTTAGGTGATTAACTATGTGTGATTTGTGCAATCCAATTCAAGGAAAGGCTTAATAGTAGGTTTAGCGTAGAGTCTATGGAAGCTATTGTTAGGGTTGAAATGATTCCAAGTTTCATCCTTGAAGAAAATGATCTAACATTGAAATAGATTGAGGATAAAGAGATGGATTTAATTTAATATTGAACCCTAACACTCAAATGGCTTACTAACACTCGAGATCAAATCGTTTAACCCACAACAAGAAGCAAACAAGGCATGTGAAGTGAATTAGACAAAAACCCTCTTGGGGCGAATTGGATAGAGATCAATGCCTTAGGTTCTGGGGTTATGGGGTCCAAGATGAAGTCGTTTTGGTTTTTTTTGGTCCCTAAGATGCAATAAGAAGAAAATCCTAGTGGAAATCAGCCTAATAAACTAAGCATGCAATTCACGTTTTTTTTTTTAAAGATCGATTTTTATTCTTAAATTGACAAATGGTTTTGTTGCCGCTTGATATGCACCTCGGGTAATGTGGCAGAAATCTTCAAGCCACTGGGTGCGACCTTGGAGGCAAGTCTGGAGTCAAGTGCTGTCACCTGATACTTGCCTCCTCCGTCTAGGCCAACTCCTAGCGGAGCCAAGGGTAGTGGTCCCTGAGAAAAGAAACTATGGCTTTTTACACTAAGTTATGAAAGTGAAATTTAATCTAAGAGCATTAGGCAATCCTACGATGGACGAGAGCATATGTGGAGACTGAGCGAAATGGGTTTGTTACTCTTATTACTTACAAAAACCAACTTGCAAAAAGAAGTAAATGTTTTACTAATTACTAATTTACGAATCTCTTTTCCGAATACTACTTACTTGGGAAAGCCCTTTCAACTAGTACCGTAGTTCGGGAAAGCATAGGAACGGGTTCATTACTTCTTAATGCAAACTGAAAAGAAACTAAGTTAAACAATCTATGCAAATAAATCTAAGCTATCGGTTAGTAAAACCAAACAAAAATAAAGCAAGAAGAGTAAAAAGGTCATGCCATGAAAATGACGCAGATCCCCAAGGGGGATGAGGTGTGGGTGCTGGGCAGCCCACTTGCTTTTATTAATTAAAATTACAATCTTTGAGGTGGATACCTTTGGTCCTTTTAAATGAGGAACCAAAGGTTTACAAGATTCTCAGAAATGACTTCGAGGAAAGTTGGGTGCTCCCGAGATCTTGGATGTCCCGAATCTTTGATTTTTCGGCAACACTTCCTCTTATTTGTTCATCAAAAGTGAAAAATCAGCCACCTGTTATGCACCAAATGTTATAAATAAAGCGTTAAATGTATAAAACATTTTAAGTACTGAAGGTTAAACAATAAGCACAAGTACTTAACAAGACAAGATCTACTCTAAAAATATAACTTTAGACTTCTAGATCTAGTAGCATACTTAACTAAATCATCCTTTAGATATTCTTGAAAAGAAACTAACTTGATTAAGTATGCAAAAACCATAACCATAAAAGAAAGTTAATTTAAATGTGAAGGAGAGAGGGAAGAAGAAGAAAGCTCAAGCCGAATGCCCGGATCTACAGAATCCAATGCTGGGAAGTGGAGGGACTATGTCCTTCTTGAGAGTGCTTGAAAAATGGAAAATTCAACCAAGATCAGCCGCCCCATCAATTGAGGAAACCTGCACAAGAGGTTAGAAGAGCATGCAAATCCTAAATCTCTAAGCATAGAAAAATAGTAAATGAAATCAAACTAGAATCATTTACCCTACTAGTTGATAGCAAGTTTCCCCAAGGCTAGATTGATCACCACAAGAAACAAAGTACACCAACAACACAACTACCTCATCATATACCACTGGCCATAATCATCCACATTGCACACACTAATGCAACACACCATGGACCTCTAAAGCCTTTTTATGTTGGAAATAGTGCAACTTCGGAAGCTATTCTATTATTGTATTTTATTCTATTATTATCGTACCTCCTACGAGAGAAGATATTGATGTAACTGATCATGTAAAATCCTTGAAAGAATCAATGTAAACCTTGGGGTGAAAATACAAAAAGAAAAGAATTTTTAAATGTTATTTTATCTTCCCCCAAGACAAGTCGGCCTGTCAGTTAGACAAGTCAGCCCAGTGGGTAAACTGCCCCAAAATAGTGGGCAATCTGCCCTAAACAATGGGCAAAACTGCCCCAGTCAGGTCGGTGCAGTAAGGGAAAAAGTCACTTTTTGTTGTGTATAAATAAAGAGGTCGAACCTCTCATTTGATCACTCACTCAACTCAAGCAAGTTCACATTAAAGGAGAGAGAAGTTCGCATCTGCAGTTAGAGAAGTGATTTTTGGGGTTTTCACTTGGAGAAATTTTCTATTTCTCTCTTATATCTGTACTTTATTCTCGGGACTGATTATCTCTATATGCAGGTTGCTGGGTTTTCTCCCTGTTGGGTTTCCCAAGATAAAATTCTTGTGTTCATTGTTTCTGTGCTTGGTTATTCTTTTAGTGATCTTGTTTATTATCTGCATTTGATTATACTTCTAGAATTATATAAAAACTAACATGGTTTCAGAGCAGTACTAGAAGAAGCCATTGTCGGAAACTAGGGTTTTGGTTTTCGGGGCCTTCCCTCCTCAGTTTGGCTTGAAAAATCTAGTCCTGAGCAGTTTCATTTTTGACCTAATTCTGCAGTTGCGGCTATTACTGCATAAATTAGGGTTTCAAGTTTTGGGCTGTCCGGTCCACAGATTTGGCTCGATCTTATCTTCTCTCAACTCACCTTGATAGGGAGCATCTATCTGTTGAGTCGGTTTTGCAACAAACCAAACTTCATTTTTGACCTAGCTCATGCTAGGGTTTTTGGTCTGTTGCCGCCGGAAACACACCTGGGGTTAACGTGGCAAAAATCTTCAAGCCACTAAGTGTGTCCTTGGGGGCAAGCTTGAGTCAAGTACTGTCACTTGAATCTTGAATCTTTTGTTTAAGCAAACTCCTAATGAAGCCAAGGGGGGTGGACCCTAAAGGTTACTAAGGCTGATTAAGCTATTTATTTCTGGTGGATGAGTAAGTTTTTTAACAATAAAATTGATACAAGAGACTTACAATAAAATAAAGCATAACAACATAAAGATTAAACATGTTCCCCAACCATTCAACACATGATAGAAATTAAACACAAATTATAATGATAAAGCAAAAGACCAGTGTTGATAATGGAGTCAAATAAAGTGCTGTTGAGATGCTTGAAATAAAATGTTGTGCGAATGCTCTTGGTCAATTTTAAATTATTGTGAAGATGAATGGATTATTAGGGAGGGGGATTCCCAATATACCGTGAGGTACTAGAACATGTCTGGATTATGACAATGGTGGCTCCTCGCTCGGAAACTAGGGTTCAACACTACACCAAACGAGGGTGTAGTGTAACGGTATCCCGAGGTCACTACCCAGTGGTTCCCACTTCCTTTGAGAAATTTGCCCACACAATCTCAATAAATTGATACGCCAGAGTTTCGTATATGGGAGGTGTTATCGCACCATAGTAGCTGAGCTACCATTTGTTGCTGAGCAGATATCTGCACTTTTCAGAGCTTTGCCTTTACAGAGTTTCAGTGAGATCAGTCATGATGAGCAACACCATTTATGATCACTTACACATCAAAGCAGCTTATATCAGACAGTGTGTAGACCTTGTGCCAAGACTGAGCCTTGAGAGCTTAGATTTGATGACCGATATGACCTTTTGTTCCATACAGTTCAGTGCCTAGAGATCCAGATGTTCTTATTGCAACAGTGTTTCATTGGTTCTAGATGATATTGATTGAGTTATGTAGTGATATGACCATTAGACTCGTGATTGTTAGCATTGATTATTATCTTGTTGTTTTAGTCATCTTGCTAGCATTAACTTGGCATATAACTCATGATGTGGCAGTATTATTTAAATGAATAAAATGAAATATCTTTGTTGGATTTGAATAACAAATTGGATGTATTACTTGCACTTTAAAGGTTTACTGACTATACTCATTGGTTTCACTTACCCTCTTACAACCATGGACATGGTCTTTCTTGACATTTATGTTTGCTAGCTTAGGCACCACACTTGACTCCATCCATCCATGACCTTCTCTGTTTTGGCTTTCACCTTGACTTGTGATATGGAAGACCTCCCCGCTTCTGCCTCTGTGTTGGACTTGCATCCATGTTAGTTTTGTGTCTCGGCTCTGAGTTGGCAACAAAACTTGCCTTTGGTGAGTTGGATTTTATGTCGTTATCATTCTAGTCGGTTGCCTCGATGTGTGGTTTTGTGTGGAATTCCTCCTAGTTGTTTGAGTTGTTGTTGGCTGAATCCTGAAGCAAAATGTACTACGTTGGAAACTAATGGAAGCCCAATAATAACTCTACTCCTCCGTCTAGGCTTACTCCTAGTGAAGCCAAGGGGGGTGGTCCCTATAAAAAGATCTAAGGCTTTTAAACTATGAAAGCAAAATAAAAGCTATTCTAGGAGTTAATATGATGAAATGGAAAAATAAATAACAAAGCATCATTTGCAAGTTTAAATTAATTATTCAAAACTACACATAATTGATATGCATTCACGACATTTTATAATGATAACTTAAAATAAAGAAAATTGAAGACTAGTGCCGAGAATATATGAGTGCGATTGCTGCTGTGTAGGGTTGTGAAAGTATTGCAAGGGGCTTGTTGGTTTATTTTAAATTTATTAATGGACATTAAAGCAGTGGGTAAAATTCTTGGTTTGGCCCAACAAAATCTAACCTCTTGGATTGAGTGCTATAGTGGCTTAACCAAGTGTCCAACAAGGGATGAACCTGCTTAAAGTAGCCTTCTGACTCTATGGTGTACATCCATGCAATCTCCTGAATCCGCAAAGATAAACTTGGTTGGATTTCCCTATTAAAGCTAAGTGCCTTACACCCGTTTCTAGTTGACCCAACTGTTCAGACTATGCTGCAGCGATCAAGAGCATATTTTGGGCTTGGAGTGTTGGTTTATTTTATTAAGATTGTGAAGTGGATGATTAAACTAAATTAAAACCCCAAGAGTATCTTCTCCATACTCCAGAATGATGCAGTACTTCAGTAGAGCAAGGGGGTAAATTTTAAGTAAGTTTGATGAACAATTGTATTGTAAAAGAGAAACACATAAGCATATATGAAGGTCCTTGGAGGACGTTGTGTGCTTGAGTGTTTGTTATTTAATTACTAGTGCATAAAAGAACTAATCTAAACAAAAAAATTGAAAAAATAAAAAAAATGAAAATCGACGTGAATCCCCCCTGGGGGGATTGGGGGTAGGTGCTAGAACAGCCTGCTAAGCTCTTTTTATTTTTTGATTTACAACTTGGAAACTTAGAAGGAATACTGCTTGCTCTTTATCATTAGGGAACAAGTCAGTTTACAATGTTCGAGAGAAATAGAAATGGTGCTTGAAACCGGTTCTCTGGGTGGTTCTGGAACTCCAAATGCAAGTTTTTATCAAGTTTTTTGTTCAAACCTGCTAGGCATGCAAAACAGACCAGCAAGCTTAGTTTGTTAGAAAAGATAATCAAAACACTTTAAGAGTGCTTTGATAGTGCTACAAATTGCCTAAAAAAATGATATAATCAAACTAGTATGCAAAAACTACTTTATGGATGAGTTTTGAAGTCTCTAAATCAAATTTTATTTAGATTTTAATTGTAAAACTGATATGCATGCAAAACAGACCAGCAAGCTCTTTTTGTCATAAAATGGCCAAAAACACTTAGAAAGTGATTTGGCCACTTATGCAAAATATGCCTAAAAAGACTTATGAAAACTAGCTAAACTAAAATAAATAAATAACTAAGTAAGGCAAGCTAGAAAGCTTCAAACTAGTATGCAAAAACTACTTTATGGATGAGTTTTGAAGTCTCTAAATCAAATTTTATTTAGATTTTAATTGTAAAACTGATATGCATGCAAAACAGACCAGCAAGCTCTTTTTGTCATAAAATGGCCAAAAACACTTAGAAAGTGATTTGGCCACTTATGCAAAATATGCCTAAAAAGACTTATGAAAACTAGCTAAACTAAAATAAATAAATAACTAAGTAAGGCAAGCTAGAAAGCTTGCCTTCTTAGGATCTTTACTTGCCTCTTTAAGAGATAACAAGTAAATGATTTAGGCACTTAAATTGCTTGGTAAAAGATTTTGTAAAATAAGATACTCTATTATGCTTTGGATCTACTTCAAAATTGCAAAAATAGAGAACTAATCAACCTAGATCTAGATTATCAAATATATTCAAATTATTAGGTTGCAATTTGATTTAGATCTACTTATCAATGATACTTTTAAATCCAAGATCTAAATTTTTTTAAGAAAAGAGTAACCGATTTAGATGAAGAATTTTGGATCTTGAAGCTGAACCCTTGGGGGTTTGAACACTATGTTTGGGCGATGGAGTTGTTCCCTTGAAGGACTGAAGAGATGGAGCTTTGTTCGAAAGTTCTGGAAGATGGGCAAGCTAACATGCTTGTTACTTCCTCTAGGGTAGATTACCTGCAAAAGATCTCACAACACTTGTACAAGGAGATTAAAAATACCTGTGTATACAAGTAAACAGAATAACAAAAGATGTAAGTTCAAACAAGAATCTATATATCTTTATTAATCCTTCTACCATTCAACAATAACAAATAATCGATAAAGCATTACTTGATGTTCTTACTGAAATTAATTTCTCTTCAAAGACAGATCTATCTCAACAATATGCAAAACATATGAAATCAATACAGATTACCTCGTATACAAAGCTTTAGCACATCAAGCCTCCATAGAACACCTCAGGACTAGCCTCCAAAGCCTTCTTTTATTACTCAAATACTTAGGAAAATATTGCAACAAATGGGAGAAGAGGTTCCACCTTCACATGAATAATAATGTACCAAAGCTCGTGTTTAAATAGCAATAACCATGTAGAAGAGGGCTCATCTACCAAGAGAGGGTGACTTCTGTTGAGGGAGAGTTCAATTGGATGTGAGGTTGGTGTTGATTGCAAAGCCTATGGAGGGAGATTGCACCACCTATCCAAGAGTTAGGCAACTCCTCCTTGATATTGTCACCATCAAATCGTAGCCATCCATCAAGCCAAGTCGCCCATGCATGGAGAAGGGCGAATTCCTTGATTGAAACTTAATTGGATCTTCAACTTTCTGACTGAACTTGTCTATTTCGTAGCCCAAATAACCTGGTGTTGATTGTACAAAGACTTTAGACCAACTCTGGACACCCTCCACTGATCTAGGAACTTGTCCTTTTATTAATAAATATGTCTTTTTTTATATTTATTTTGTCTTTTTTTTGGAGAATTTGAATTAATATCAATTTTTTAGATAAATACTTACTCAAAACTTAGGACAAGTGGGTTTATGGGTTAAACGGGGGGTCTGGCTTAGAAAATGAGCCTCCATTTATCAAAATCCACCCACAAACCATTTAATTATTACAATTTGAATTTTTTCAATTAAACCATAGGAAAAATGGTTTAATTAATTGATAAAAATAACTTTTTTAATAGAACTTAAAAAATTGTCCACGGCCGCGAATATATATATATATTTTTTAAAAGTTAATTTTAAACACCTAGGGACCTAGTATATGACCATATGACTTTATAGTGTATAGCATGTTTATATATGTTATAAAATGGACTCTAATAACCCCCCAAGGCCTAACCACCAATTTCGGGCATTCCAACTTTGGAAGTGTAGGAGAAAAATTCATCGATTATACTCGGCTAAAGGAAAAACATAATTGACAAGGGAAAACCTCCTTGGAATACTTTCTTTGGTTGTCAAGTCCTAGGGAACTGAGTCACTCAAAGACCACCATGCTAGCACACTTTATTACAAACCCTGTGGGGTATGGTCATATATTACAAAAATGAAAAAAGGGGCCTAGAAAAGGCCAAACATGGAACTTCTGTACTCTGACAAGCACAAATAATTGTGCAACATTGGCGGCTCTCTAGAAGTCCAATTGAAGTGCAACTCAGTTGGTAACAGATACCATGTAGAAATTTGAAGTTCCCCGACCCGGTTTCAAGTTTTCGACTGAACATATGGTTTAATGCCCAACCCCATGCATATTTGTTTCTGTTGCAAATGAAGTGTTAGTCATAAACCATATAGTAGCGTAAAACACTTAGAGAATTTACGACTTTTAATGAGCAAAAATGAAAGATGTAGTCACACACATGAATTTTCATACACAACATTTTTTAGCCAAATGGCCCATAAAAAAACCCCCAAGGGAAAACCTGTTGAGAGCGATACTTTTTTTTTTTTTCTTTAATGAAAATGTATAGCAGTAGAAATCTGTATAGAAACACTAATCTCGACCATAGAAGACTATAGGGCTGTCTTGAAAACAGTGCCTGGGCTGTCTCACAATCTGTGCATACTCTGCATAGAAACTCGTGCCCTTCTCTGAACAGTATGGACTGACTCTCACAGTCAACCATTCTGTCTCGAATTATGTACTAACGTCTTCAGTCTTCAAATTTGTTTTTCGTGCCCAATAACTCAGCATTGAATAACGTTGAATTTCGTGCTTTCTCAAAATTGAAAATTGTGCCCAACAGCTAGAGGACAACGCTGTACAGTCTGCATTTAATGTTGTACTATTCTCTTGAAAATTGTGCCAATCACCTCCTCGATATGAGTGCCCTCTCTCTCAATTTCCGTGCTGTTGTTTCTTGCTGTAGTTTACCTCGATATGCGTGCTACAGTCTCGCTCTCTCTGTCTCTCTCTGTGCTGCGTGCTTCTCCTCTCAAGAAGTCGAGCTCTCCCTATTCTCATGGAATGAATGAATGTGGTGAATGCCTTTCCCTTGCCTTTTTGTTTGCTCAATGAGGGTAAGTGAATGGTCACAAGATCCAAGGGTCCTAAATGAATCTTGAGATCTAAGATCAATGGATGAGATAAATTCAGTTTCTCTCCATAATTAATTAAATTCATTCAACTTACACTTAAATTTATCAAAAAGTCACTTTATAACTCTAAAGTGAATTAATTACACATCTCATATAATTAATGCAAAGGTCATTTCACTTTTCCCCTAGGTTTCCAGATCCGTGGGCTTTAGGTTCAGATATGGATTCGGATCCGGATCCGCCCAAGATCCGCTTTTGAAGGTATACCTCATCAAAATTACAGTGGATGCCAAACGCTTAGACATCGTAGCACTTGCTACTTACGATTGGCGGAAGGGTGGAGTTGCTTGGTGAATCGTGGTGGTTGGTTCCAAGCTTTCCAGCAATCGTATATACATATAATAGTTTCTGTTTAAGTATTGGCGGCTAACGTTGGGTTTAAAACTTGTCGTGGCTAGCATGAACAACACGCATGATGGTGAGAGCTCGAGGGCACTCCTTCCGCCAAGTCATGAGTGGTCGCGGTTACACGAAATCGTTGCTTCGTGGTCTTAGCCTCAAGCAATTCGATACTCTATCTTCTATGTAAAAGACTGTAATTGTTTCGGTCTCCCCTTGACCCCTTGTTCCCCTAGTGACTTTTTGCCTAAGTCACCAAAAAGGAGAAAAGTAACATGACCCTTGCATTAATTACATGAGATGTGGAATTAATTCACTTTAGAGTGATAAAGTGACTTTTAGATAAATTTAAGTGGAAGTTGAATGAATTTAATTAATTATGGAGAGAATGTGAATTTATTTCATCCATTGATCTTAGATCTCAAGATTCAATTAGGGCCCTTGGATCAAGAGATTATTCAACTACAGTCATTGAGCAAACAAAAAGGCAAGGAGAGGCATTCATTTCTCATTCCATGAGTTTTGGGAGAGAGTCGACCTTCTTGAGAAGAGAAGAAGAGAGCTGAGAAAGCGCAGGGGAGAGAAGAAAACTGAGGGCACACATTTCGAGGCTCCCTACAAGAGATAACAGTGGCATGGAGTTCGATGTTACATGCATGCAGTTCGAGGAGATTATCAGCTACACACATTCTTAGAAGCTGGCACAAATTTCGAGGAAGACATCAGCATTAATAAGGGGCATACTGCTGCATGCATTCCCAGGAAGAATATGGCAGCACAGTGGCATGAATTTCTAGAGAGTGATTGGCATGAAATTCTAGGCAAATTGTGAACTGTACAGCACAGAAGTCGAGGAGGGCCGCAATGTATTGCATAGGAGTTTGGCACGATTTTCTGAGATGTTGGTGCACTGATTTGGAGACTGAACAGAGGCACAGTTAATGAGATAAGTCTGTTATTTAATGCTGATATAAAAGACTGCTGCAAATTTTATCAAATTTTATTTTGAAGAAGAAATAAAATTCATCTCTCTCAACAGGTTTTCCCTTGGGAGTTTTTCCTGGGCCATGTGGCTAAAAATTTTGAGTCAAAACTTTTTATATGATGTGATTGTGTTTTATTACTGCTCATTAAAAGTTGTAAAAATTCTCTATGTGTTTTAAGCTACTGTATGGTAACACTTCATTCGCAGCAGAAATAAATATGCATGGGGTTGGGCATTAATTATTAAACCATATGTTCAGTTGAAAACTTGAAATTGGGTAGGGAATGTGAAATTTTTTACAGGGATGGTACTGGAGTATTTGGCTTTGTTGATGCTATTAGTGACAACAAGACCAATTTCATGCCAGGTAAGTTATTAGAGTGTTTTAACTTTTATTTGAAAGTTGAATTATGATTTATTTATTTCCTATTTCAGTTTTCCAATGCAATGCAATGTAATTTAGTGATCTTTCTTTCTTATTTGTTGTAGCTATTTGGTGGCGAACCTATGGTGTAAGGTCACCAAATTTACAGAAATTTGCCATCAGAATCCTTTGCCAAACCTGTGGAGCATCAGTTCTCTGATTAGAACAATTCTACATAACTAGATTTAACAATGTTTTTGACATTACCTTAGCACCTTTCAAGGTTTTAAGATTTGGTTCTAGTCTTAACATAAAATCCAATTCACCAAACATGGGACATTATCGTTTGTTCTCACTTTTCTTCAAGCTTAGCTTATAGAAATATGAAAAACAATTAGGACCCGTATTGGGTGAGATCCTTGTCGTTTGGGCTAGAGATGTAGTCTATATATCATACTGGTGACTAATTTAGTTTTAAAGCCTTAACTACAGATTTCATTTAGTCATCAAGAATGAACACACACACACACACACACGCACACAATGACTGTAGTGTGTATTGAATTTAGTTCTACACTACAAAAGCGCTTTAAACCCCAAATCTGATCCTTCTTCAAATCCTTTGTTACAACCTCGCCAGCTCTCTTTACACTCATTGGATGGATATGCAGGCACAGGCACATGTAACATGCATTGATGCATAAACTGCAAAATCTTTGGAACCTGAACTAATCAAGGAATATATTTTGGAGGTTGTCCTCATTTATACATGAACTGCAAGATATTTGGAAACGGAGCTAGTTAAGGAATATTTTTTTGAGTTTGTGCACATTGGTATTTAAACTGCAATATCTTTGGATCTAAACTAATTCACGAATATATTTTTAGGCTGATATTTAATTCCAGAAATTTTATAGATACCATTTGTTTCAAGCAGCTTCTATATTTTCAATCTTGTATCCTAATAATCAAGGTGTCCACAGACTCTTCATGTTGTAAACCTTGGAGATTCTGGATTTATTGTCATTCGAGGAGGATCTGTTATTGCAAAGTCATCTCCAATGACACATGGATTTAATTTTCCTTACCAGATTGAGAGAGGAGATGATCCATCATTGCTTTTGGAGGTAGGACTCAAGTTGTTGAAATTATCCATCCCTGTGGTGATTTATATTGTTTTGACATAAAATCTGGAACAATGTTTACTAATGGAGGTTTGGATAAAATTGTCTCTTTCTGAGCTAACTCTTTATTTATTTTCTGGTAGTCAAGTGGGCTCTCCTAAAGTTCCTGCTTTGAGCTTATGAGGGAAAAGAGTCTGAAGATTTATCTTGATAATTTGTTAATCATTGAAAATAAAATTGTCACTGAAATCATGTTGGTTGCAGAGCTATGACATTGCTCTGAATGAGGGAGATGTAATTGTTACAGCTACAGATGGCCTTTTTGATAACTTATATGATCACGAGATAGCTTCTATTATTCAGAACTCTTTGCAATCAGGTTTGGGACCTAAGGTATGCTGCTTATTATTGATTCTGGAAATTCAGCAATTTCAATTTCTTGTTCAAATAAAATAACATATGGGTAATTTCATAAGATTCATCAAAGGGGCAATATTTTTTCATGGGTTGGAGAGGAAGCTCATTAGTTGATCAATCTGCAGTATTTTATCTTTCCCTTGTTGCAGTCCTTTGAAGTGGAAAAATTACTATAAAACAACCACTTTGTAGTTTGTCTTAGCAATTGCTTTTAGTTGTTATTGGTGATGATATTCTAGTATGGGAAATCAGAATTGATCAAAATGAATATTTCATTTATTCATTTCGTTGGAAAGATATTTGGATCTATCTTTTCAAGAGTCGTTCATTGCATTAATTTGCATCTATGCCTTGTTGTCGCCTAATCCACACCTAGGTGAGAAAAATCTCAACTTATTGGGCACAGCCTTGGGGGCAAGCTCAGGTTGGGTGCCAACTCTTAAACAAAGCCAAGGGAGGTAGATCCCCTAATAAAATAAACTAAGGATGAATAAACTGTAAGAGTTAAATTTAGTACAAAAAGTTACTTAAAAAATAAAGCACGTAAAGTCGATCTAATCTAAGATATAGCAATGACACAAGTATTTGGAACTACAACTTATAAGCATGTAAGCTTCCCTGCAAGTAAGATATTCAGAAGGACCAGTGCCTGAAAAGAAAACAGATCTATAAGATAAAATAGTAAATAAACTGAGCACTTAAATCTGTGACCTCAAGTAAATTGCATGTATAAAGTCCTTTAACACAAAACCACTTACATGCTATGAAACCTGACACATCCCTTAGGGGCTCTGTGTCCATATTTCACATGTTGGACATTGATATGCTAGGACACGTGTCCGACATGTGCCCTAGACGTGTCTTGAAACAAGACACGTGCCAAACACATGCCTTAGATATGTCCCACTCGAGAGATTTTTTTGATGTGTTTCTATTGGTTTATCCAGCAATACTGAGAGGGGGGAGGGTGAATTAGTATTGCCTTCTTTTTTCTTTAATTAAAACAATTAGTATTTAAACAATGTATACTATGAATCCATAGTTGCACAGGTACCGTTCCCGGGATTTTGGCAACCCTCTACCCAGCGTTTCCCCACTCCTGAGAGCTTGGGAGCTGGTATGAAATGTCCCCTTTTTGTTGGGAGCTTCTCTGGGAGCTTGGGAGCTTTTTGGAAACTTGCTTTAGCTGCTCCCTTTTTTTGGGAGCTTGTAGAAGCTCCTTGTCTGTTTAGGAGCTTCCAGAAGCTCCTAAACAGACAGGGAGCTTCTACAAGCCCCCAACCATGTGGAGCCCAAAATTATAAGAAAAGTGTTGAAAATCAATTGAATGATTGATGTTTATTGTTCCAAGAAATCACCAATAATAAAAATTCCAATTGAATCTATCAATAACGCCATTTTTTAAATTTTCGAGGTTATATAAATTAAGAGGGCTCACACCTCTTAAATGTTTAGATCCATTCACACTCAAAATATAAGCTGCCAGTGTACTTAAGTGAATAAACATGGATCTTTCTACAATACTAAGATATTGAACAACTTTAATTCATGTCTCAAATGTTTATAGCTAGCTTACGTTATTCATATTCATTGATATAGCAATTTAGGATCATAAACCACATCAAACTCAAAATACTGAAGATTTTGAAAGTTTGTTACTTGAACTTGAAACAATCAAGCCTTCATTCACATAAGAAGTAATTAGTAGTTATCATCAAAAAAATGCAAAGGCACGCAAATACTAAGCACTCTTACGAGCAATAATAGAGATGGAGTTGAAACAAGGAATTAGAAAAGATTGAATCTTATGATTTCTAAAGTTATTTGTGCTTCGTACACACACACACACACACACATATATATGCAATTTTCCTTTACAAACTCGTACATTGGGATAAAGTTGCAGGTCAAATTTACAAAGCATACCATGGCACTATAGTCATGCATAGTTAGGGTTTACTTCAGGTTACACAAACTAAATTTTTGTATAGTGTGGACCTAGAGGAATGAGCAAATTTAAAATGATTCAATTTCATGACACTACTAGAGGCTTAAGAGGCTAAAATAGTTTAAGCTATGAAATTAATCAATTCTGTTTTTTTAACTCTTTAATTTTTTGTAATATATTTTAAGAAATTAATTTATATTATTGCCGCTCCCAACCTGATGTTTCCTGCAAATTTGGGCAAAGCTTCTAGCCGTATCGGATACTCGTACCCACGTACCCAACGTACCCGCGTTCCAGAAACTTGTGCAACATCAAACAAGCAAGGAAAGAGAATTTTATTATGGAAACCTCAAAGAGCAAACCACAAAATCAAACTTATTAATAAAATGTTTTCTACAAAATTATTTTTTTGCTGCAACAGAAAGTATGCTTCAACATCCTAGTTTTCTATCTGCACCAACAGATAAGGATGTTGCAACACCCTTGTTTTCCAGCTGCTACTGGAACGAGGCTACAGCCCCCTTGACAGGCTTCGACCTGCCACTAGCACCACCCAGCTTCCCTGATATTTATAACTTCTTGATTTTCTACTTGATTCATCAATTCTGGAAATGCTTCATGCTGCTGATCTCTCCCTTTCTTTATGCTGCTGATCTCTCCCTTTCTTTATGCTGCTGCGATCTGCATTGTAGAGACACTTTCTTCTAATTCAAAAACTTCATTTAAACACCTCTTATATTTCAGGTCGCACCTCTCCATTCTGTGTCTTTCCAATTCGTGCCTTTCCAAATCTTTGTTTATTAACTTCTAATTTAAATCTCTGTTTATTACTGATTTTTAATTAATTAACACTTTGCGGGCATATTGACATCAATGCAACACATATTTTAACATTCTCCCCCTTTGGCATTGATGGCAACACCAAAGATAGTCTCCCCCTTTGACAACAATGAAAGGGCCCCCTTTTGACAGCTCCCCCTGTCAACATGTTTCCCCCTGACAAGGTATTTTCTTCTTTTTATCTACTGTGAGGAGATTACTCCCAATTTTTGTCTAAGATACTCAACTGCTTCTTTGGGTAATGGCTTAGTGAAGATATAAGCTATATGTTCCTTGGTATCAATATATTCCACTTTGACAACCTTTTGTGACACTTGATCTCTTAGAAAGTGATATTTTATTGCAATGTGCTTAGTCTTAGAGTGCATGACAAGAATTTTTGATATGTTTATGGCACTGGTATTGTCACAATTTATCACTATGGGATGCTCAAACTTCACAAGTATGTCTTCCAATGTCTGCTTCATCCAAATGAATTGAGTAGAACATAATGCAGTAGCAATATATTCAGCTTCTGTTGTAGATAGTGCAATGGAGGGTTGTTTCTTGCTTAGCCATGATACCAAACAGTGTCCCAAGTAGAATGCTGCTCCACTGGTACTCTTTCAGTCTTCAACACTTCCTGCCCAATCTGCGTCAGTGAAGGCTTTTAAAGTGAATTCTTGTCCTTTTGGGTATCCTAAACCATACTCCATAGTACCTTTCAAATATTTGAGAATTCTTTTTACTACTGTTACATGTGTTTCTTTGGGGGTTGATTGGAATCTAGTAACCAATCCTACAACTTGCATCACATCTGGTCTTATAGCTGTCACATATAGCAAACTACCTATCATAGATCTATACATAGCATGATCCACTTCCAAAGATTCATCATCCTTGCTTAACTTACAGCCAGTGATCATGGGGGTACTAATAGGCTTGGAATCTTCCATCTTAAATTTTTTTAGCATCTCTTTAATATACTTGGTTTGAGAAATGAAAATCCCTTTGTCTGATTTAGTGACTTGTAATCCCAAGAAGAATGTTAGTTCTCCTAATAGAGACATTTCAAATTCTTTTTTCATATCTGAAGCAAAGTTTACACTTAGGACTTGTAGATCACTTCCAAATATGATATGATCTACATAGACAACAACAATGATCATATTCTCATTTTCAAATTTGATGTAGAGATTACTATTAGTGGCCCCTCTTCTGTATCCTTGTTGCTTCAAGTAGTTGTCAAGTCTTGAAATCCATGCTCTTGGAGCTTATTTGAGACCATAGAGTGCCCTTTTTAATTTGCAAACATAGTCTTCTTCTTCAAGAGTTCCATTTAGAAATGCAGATTTAACATCCATTTGATATACTTTGAAATTTTTGTAACATGCAAAAGCTAAGAACATCCTGGTTACTTCAAGTCTTGCTATAGGGGCAAATGTTTCTTTAAAGTCAATACCTTCCACCTCAGCATATCCCTTGCATACTAGTTTGGCCTTGTTTCTTATTACTTTACCATCTTCATTTAACTTGTTCTTGGAAATCCACTTGGTCCCAATCACATTCTTGTCTTTAGGTCTTGGTACAATTTCCTAGGTTTGGTTCTTCTCTATTTGGTCGAGCTCCTCATTCATCGCTTTGATCCAATCATCACTTTTGCTAGCTTCTGCAAATGTTTTAGGCTCTAATAGAGAAAGTAATGCTTGTTCTTGATCATATATTAACCTTCTTCTTGTTTGAACTCTAGTACTTATGTCACCAATAACTTGACTTTCAGGATGATCTCTTTGAATTCTTCTTGATGGTGCTCTTGTATCAGGTCTTGGAGAATCTTCTTTGTTACTTTCGTGAGATACCTCATCTTCCTTTTCTTCCTGCTCAATTTCTTCTTCATCTTGTGAATCCTCTTTCCTTTGTGAGTCTTCTTCGTCCTTATCATTATTTGTTATCTCATCATCTTGAGTTCTAATACTTCTTGGCTTTATGTCATCTATTCTTACATCTGCACTCCCTATGATCTTGTGTAGTCTTTGATTGTAACATCTATATGCTTTCTTGGTGGATTAATATCCTAGAAATATTCCTTCATCGGTTTTGGAGTAAAACTTACCAAGATCATCCTCATTCCTCTTTATGTCGCACTTACTACCAAACACTGAAATATTTGACAGAGGCAAGTCATCCATACCATAGCTCATAAGAAGTCTTGTCATGATTTACTCTGAGTTGTCCTCTATTAAGTACATAGACAGATGTATATACTGCTTCTCTCCAATATGCATCTAAATTTTTTTCTTCATTAAGCATAGTTCTGGTTGCTTCTTGGATTGTCCTATTTTTTCTTTCCACAACGCCATTTTGTTGAGGAGTCCTTGGAGCTGAAAATTGCCTTTTAATTCCATGGGTTTCACAAAACTCATTGAATTCGTTTGAGGTAAACTCTCCTCCATTATCTGACCTTAAACATTTGATTTTCAAATTTGTCTCATTCTCAACCATTGCTTTAAAAATTTTAAACTTCTCAAAAGCTTCTGATTTTTCTTTGAGGAATGTCACCCAAGTCATCCTTGTATAATCATCAATGAACAACATGAAATAGGATTCTCCTTGCAAGTTTTTAGTTCTTGTTGGTCCACAAAGATCAGTGTGAACTATTTTCAGTGGTTGTGAGGATATCAATGAACAACATGAAATAGGATTCTCCTTGCAAGTTTTTAGTTCTTGTTGGTCCACAAAGATCAGTGTGAACTATTTTCAGTGGTTGTGAGGATGTACATTCCTTGATTCTGAAGCTGGCTTTAGTTTGTTTCCCATGTTGATAATGTTTACAAACTGAATTTTGAGGCTTCACAATCTTTGGCAAGCCTCTTACAACTTCCTTCTTACTCACCTTTATAAGATTGTCAAAATTCAAGTGTCCCATCCTTCTATGCCATAGCCAGCTTTCATCAATCAGACTCATGTGGCATTGCTCTTCATTTTCTAGGATGTATACATTACTTAAATTCCTTATAGTAGTCCCTGTTGTCCGCCAGATTGCACACCAGTAGCAGAAATCTTTCGAAAGCTGTCTCCCTCACTACAAGTGGGAGAGGTGTGGCCTTGGGGGCAAGCAATGAGCCAGGTAATGTCACCTGAATCCCAGCTCCTCCGTTTAGGCTAACTCCTAACGAAGCCAAGGGGGGTAGCCCCTACAAAGAGTTTCACTAAGGCTCTTGTGTTTTGTAATGTTTTTTGATGAAGTGATGCGGATGGGTGTTGTTTAGGAGTTTTTTTTTGTGATGAGACCAAATTGACGCAATCCACGTTGCTAAACAAGATATCGAAAATGACAGTACTTTTCAAGACTTGAAGTTTGAATAATGCATCCACAAGATAAAGTAAAACCACAAGGACAAATGGTCCTGATCAAGATATAATATTTAAATAACCAGTGCCTTATGGAGTCAAAGAATAACAAGTGTGTGATGCTGAATGTGTGGGTCTTGAAAGGTAGCTGTTCATGAAATCGTTGTGCAAATTATCTTGGTAAATTATAAGTTTTTAGTGGTCTTGATTATTAGGATAAGAACGAGGATATCAAAAGTCCGGAAATAGTACTGGTAACCTCTTTAGATGATAGGTCGAAGCCACCCAGATTTCAAAAGGGTAAGTGTTCAATTGGCTTGACCACCCTCGAGTCTGACAGCGGGATTTCTGCACCACCTGTTTCAGTAAATTACCTCAGTAAATCGCGAAAGCAACGCCGGTTCGTTGGTTGGGGTAAAGTTTTATTAAGTTATCACTTATGAGATTAGCAAATCCAACACCTTTCTGAGTACTAGCCCAACCCTTTCAGGTTGGCAGAGCATACGGGTGTCAGATAATGACCAAGATAAATTAATTAATGGGGTGTGAGTTGGAATGATTTTAGAGATTATTAAGAGCACACTTGTTCAACTCTCCGACAGAGAGCGCTCTTGACTTGGTCTTAAGATCAAAGTTCAAGAGACTTTACTTAGTCTAAATGCTTAATGCAAGGGAAATGCAACAACTAAAATGCTATTCGACAGAGAGTGCTCTTGACTTAGATTTGGCCAAGTTCAAGAGGCTTTAGTTCCTTTTAAGAATAGAAGCAGTTATAACTTGAAGAACAAATATGAAGCTTAAATAACTGAAAATAAAATTAGTGTTCTACCAAACAATATTAATCTAAAAGTGGGATCTACCTCCGAACAAGGTTGATCACTAGAACCACTAGTCCTTGAGACTTTTCAGCTAGCTGAAACTTCGGCAAGGAGGCTAATGGGGAACGAGAAGCTACCACAAAGCTATGTGGCCTTTGGGATGCAATCCCAAAGTTTGCTTTCTCAAGTCAAGACTTGGAAATGGAGTATAATGAAAGTACAAAAATAGAGACTAATCTATGAACTTTGAAGAAATGAGATCTAAAACTAAGCAAAGCACAACACTCTTCCCCAGATGGGGAAGAAGAACCCAAAAAGTGGAGGACTCCTCCACTTAGCTTTTTATTTAACTTTACAAATGCCTTAGGAGAAATCCCTGAAAGGTCTTTTCAAACTGAAAATAAAGAAATCAAACTTGGAAGTCCTTAAGGGCTTTTACAAAGGATAGTGTGTATTCTTTGTTTTTTTGGTTTAAGTCTTCTCTTTGGTTTGATCTTTGATCTTCCTTGAGTCTTGTTCTCCCCAAGCACTTCTTCTCTTACAAAGTAACCTACACAAGCTCAAAAGAGATCTCAACAAGCACCCACTAAGTGTTAACGAAAATAAAAAAAGAACTTGAATCTACTTAGAAGTTAGATCTATAAACTATAAAAAGGACTTTAAAAACTAAATGTATGAGATTTTATTTTGAAATATGAACAAATGTAAAAACGGACCAGCAAACAACAAATGCCTAAAAGCTGATGGGAAAGAGATCTAAAACATAAAAAATTTGAACTATTTTTTGTATATAAATTCTATCTTTTAAATGAGAAAAGAAATGCAAACAAGTACAGGCTAAATGCAAAATTTCACTACCCTATATGCTCAAAACCTTTTCGAAATGCAAGATCTAAACTTCTAATATGAGATCTAACTATTTCAAAAGAAACTAAGTGCAAATAACATGAACTAGATCCTAGAAATGGATGCAATACATGAGATCTAAAAATGCCTAAGTATTAACCCTTTCTAAAAAGCATGAAACCACTTAGATGCAAAATTTTGAATCTAACTACTAACTTTAGCAAACTAACTTGTTTTGTTTCTTTGTTATGCTTGTGGTAGACTTGTAAGTGGATGAATTGGATGAGGAGAAGGCAAACAAGGAGAGACGAGAGGAGAGGGTATGGGCAGCAGAATGAAGAAGGTAGCTAGCGAATGGAAAAGAGGGAAAAAGGGGGGGAAGAATAGATTGGACGAGAGCTAGAAGAAGAGATGGAAAAAAGATGAGGAAGAAAAATGAAAGGGTGAAGGTTCTAAAGTATCAAAAAGAGATGGCAAAACGATGGCAAGGGTAGATCTAGGGTGAGAGGAAAGGGCTAGCATACAAGGTGAAAGAAATCAAGGAGAATGTAGAAGGTTTGAAGAAGTAAACCTTTAAGAACAATGTAACCATGTAGAAGTTTGTTGAATGTTGATGGGAAGAGCTAGATCCTCTTGTTTCTTAAGTTCATAAAGCTTGATACTCCTTGGCCTTATGCAGAGTGAAGATGTACCTGCAAGAACCTTAAGCTTTGGACAATATACGTAAAACAAGAATACTTAAGCGAAAAGAAATAGATACATTGTTTACTTGTGCTAGATTGTTAGCCCTCTTGAAACAAGATCTACAACTTAATAATCCTAAGTACAAAAACAATACAATATCACCTCGTTTATAAGGTGAAGCAATAGCCACCAAGAGCCTCCACAATTTGACCTCCAAAGTCTCAACTTTATTAACAATCAAAATAGCTTACAAAATCTCCAGAGTTTCTTTGCTCAAAATTCCATGGAGAATGAGGAAAAAGAGCCTCATTATATAGCAAAACAAGAGCAACACCCTACCCTAATTCGAATTGGCTTGAATGGAGCCAATAACACCTAACACTAAATCGAATTCCTAATCAAATCTCAATCATAATCCAATCAACACATAGCTTGGAGTTCTCCCACCCTATAACTCGAGTTTGGAGTCTATGTGGATGGGGAGGTGGCCTCCACCTTGGCAAGGCGCCCCCCATCCCAATCTTGGAAGTATCACCCTCCACCTATCAATTGCGAAGTGTGAAACTCGAACTCCAATGATGGTTGGCGTGAGCTTAGATGGATGGCGTGAATGCTAGTAATGGAGCAAGCTTGGAGTGTAGTAGATGTGTTAACTTGAGTTTCAATAAGAGCTAAGCTATGATGAAGCCATAAAACAAGGGATGTGCCCACCATGGAGTAAAGATTAACTCAACCTTCCATTAATTACCTATCCACATCACCAAATCGAATTTTTGATGGAGGGCGAATTCTTTTGAAGGAGATCTCTTGTGCTGACTGTATACTCAACTGAATGATGACTGAGATGATTTGAATCTTCATTAATGCCAGGTGCCATGTCAATTAGCCTTTTATTTTATTCAAATTGACTTATTTTGGAGAGATTTGGATTATCTCCAAAATATTCAATTTTATTATTTTAATTAATAATTTCTCTGTAACTGGGTTTTTTGAGAAATTATTAATTATGAGGCCTAATTGACATCCGAAACTTAGGATAAACTGGTCCGGGGATCATGAATGATTTTTGGCTTAAGGTTGAAACCTTCAATCACTGAATTCGGATCCCGGATGACTGACATATTACAAAATGAAATTTCTCTATTTAAACTATAGAGAAATTTATTAAAATTTAAAAATAATTAAAAACCCAAATCCGACGCCTCTGGTAAATTTTTTTCGAAGGGTCCTAGGGACCTAGGACATGACCAACACCTATTCTAATAGTGTCTAGTAGGCTTATATACATTAGTTGGACTCTAATAACCCCCCATGGCTAAAATTTGCAAAATCGGGCATTCCAGCTTTGGAGGAAGCGGGAGAAAACCTCATCGATTATAGCTCGACTATAGGCAAAGTATAATTGACAAGGGAAAAAACTCCCTGGAATACCTTAGTTGCTTAATCAAGTCATGGGGAACCGAGACACTCAGAATCCTACTAGCGCACTTTATTACAAACTCCATGGGGCCATGGTCATGTCGATTGAAAAACAAAACTGACTAGCCAAAATTGGCTAGGCACTAATGCTGGATCATTTGATACACTGGAGTACAAACATTCATCATGTTTGTCAAATGGCGGCTCTTCAGATAATCCAACTATGGTACAAAAAGTTGGTAACAGTCCCAATACGTTTTCCTGAGTTTTTCTTCCTGATTTCACATTTCTCGGAATCAAATATGTAGATGTGGCCTTGATCACATGTTTGACTCACACTGAGAAGATTAGACTTTAAGTCTTCTACTAGCAACACATTTTCAGCTCTGATTTTATTTCTGATAGCAACTGTACCTTTTCCAATTATCTTAGAGGACATATTTTCTCTAAAAGTAACTTTTCCCTTTTGATCTCTTTTTAGGATTATGAACTTGTTTGGATCCCCTGTCATGTGTTTTGAACATCCACTATCAACATGCCATATATTTTGCTTTTTTGTTGCACGTAGAGCTATCATGGATTTTGTCCTCTCTACTATTTCTTTTTTCTTCTAGACCTTTCTCTGCTCTTTGTCTTGAAACCTGTTTGCAGTATTTCTTTCTGTAGGAGTCATTAGTTTGCATTCTCTAGCTATATGTCCATGGTTATTGCATTTGTAACATTCTATATCATAGCTTTGTAGAGGTGCAAAGGAGTTATGGTTTCCTTTTCTTTCTTTTGGATAATTGTTAGATGTATTCTTCTTATGAAAATGAACCATTCCATATGCTTTGCAATTTAGGACTTTATGTCCAAAATTATTACATGAGTAGCAGTGACCCAAAAAGATCTGTTGATACCAGTTTGTCATTAATCTTCTAGGCACCATATTTGTCTCATGTAAGTGAGGATTAGATTTCTGACTATCCCTTGTTTTGGTTGGACTCATAAGTGCAACAACATAACTCTTTTTGTTATATCCTAACCCAGTTTTGTCACTTGATGGTCTTTGGGCACTTCGGATGTCATCTAGAGTCTTCGAGCTCTTCTCAAATTTTGTTTTAATAGATTTCTCATAAAGTTTCTTTTTAAGCTAAATAATTTTTGCTTTGAGTCTTTCAGATTCTTGCATTCTTTCTTTGAGCTGCAATTCTAAGTTGTCTTCAATCTTCTCTTAGCCTTTTGGAGCTGGATCTTCAGATCTACAATGATTTGACTTGACTCCTCATCTCTTGTCTTTTGTTCCTCTTCATGATCAGCTAGTTGTGTTCTTAAACATTTAATCTTCCTTTTACTTTTTCTCAATTCTTCAAGAGCACTTATGAGTTCATCCTTTAGGTCCACCTCTCCTTCCACATCTGATTCATCATCTGGAGCTTGAGTTTCTATTCCCATGAATAGAATTTCTGTTTCCTCATCTTCTTCTTCTTCATCTTCACTATCTTCCATAATGTAAAAGATCTTCTTCTTCCCATTAAACTTCTTTTTGTTTGCTGCAGTGTTCTTCTTGAATTTCTTAGAGGTTTCTCTATCATCACTATCATCTTGTTTGGGATAGGGACATTTTGATGCAAAATGCCCAATTCTTCCACAGTTAAAGCATTTCAAGGGTAGCTTTCCTTTGTACTTACCAGAACCTTTCTTAATTTTCCTGATGAAAAGAGCATCTTCATCATCTGAGTTCTCAGAGTGGTTTTTGGGTAATGTTTCAGATTTCTTTGACTCTTTCGTGGCTTTGAATGCTGCCTCTTTTCTTGATGGTTTATTCTGTTCTGTTCTCATCTCATAGGCAGTGAAGATTCCATGTAAATCATCCATTGTTAGAAAGTCAAGATCATCTTGATCTTCTACAGTAGACACTTTGGAGTCATACCTCATTGGTAGTGTTCTTAGTACCTTTTCAACAACTTCTTTTTCCTGTATTTCTCCTCCTAGGCCTTTGAGTGCATTGACAATTTCATCTACTCTTAAAAGGTAATCTTCAATGCTTTCCTCTTCTTTCATTTTTAAACTTTCGAATTGTCCTTTGTATGTTTGGAGTTTGGATTTTTTGACTTTGGTAGCTCCTTCATACACATTTTTTAATTTGTCCCAAGCATCTTTGGCTGTCTTACATTGCATGACTTTGACAAACACTGAATTTGGTAGTCCATTCAAAATTGCATTCAATGCTTTTGCATTGGCTTCATATTTATCTTGTTCATCTTTATCTGTCAGTGGATTGGTTGGTATTTTATAACCCTTTTCAACAACATTCCAAACTTTGCATCTAAGAGACATTAGATGGCATCTCATTCTTACACTCCAGTATGCATAATTTTCTCCTGTGAATAATGGAGGTCTGTTAGTAGCTAAACCTTCTAGTTGATCCATAGTGTTTTAATAAGATCTTTCTTCTGGTGATTAAACTGTAGTGAAGGAACCTTGCTCTGATACCAATTGTTGGTTTATCCAGCAATACTGAGAGGGGGGGGTGAATCAATATTGCCTTTTTTTTCCTTTAATTAAAACAATTAGTATTTAAACAATGTATACTATGAATCAAACAAGCAAGGACAGTGAATTTTATCGTGGAAACCTCAAAGAGCAAACCACAAAATCAAACTTATTAATAAAATGATTTCTACAAAATTATTTTTCTGCTGCAACAAAAATGATGCTTCAACATCCCAGTTTTCTATCTGCACCAACAAATAAGGATGTTGCAACACCCTTGTTTTCCAGCTGCTACTGGAAGGAGGCTACAACCTCCTTGACAAGCTTCGACCTGCCACTAGAACCACCCAACTTCCCTGATATTTATAACTTCTTGATTTTCTACTTGATTCATCAATTCTGGAAATGCTTCATGCTGCTGATCTCTCCCTTTCTTTATGCTGCTGCGATCTGCATTGTAGAGACACTTTCTTCTAATTCAAAAACTTCATTTAAACACCTCTTATATTTTAGGTCGCATCTCTCCATTTTCGGCCTTTCCAATTCGTGCCTTTCCAAATCTTTGTTTATTAACTTCTAATTTAAATCTCTGTTTATTACTGATTTTTAATTAATTAATTAATTAAAACTTTGCGGGCATATTGACATCAATGCTGACACATATTTTAACAGTTTCCTCGCTTTTAGTTGTAGGGAAAGAGCTATCATAGTCTCTAGTTGTGCAGATAAATGGTAAAATCGAGATTTGAAGGGATTTAAGTGTTTTATAAATGTTATAATTTCTAAGAAATTTGGATATATATATAAAACCATGTCATTGTGTCTTGTTTCTAGGGTCGTCATGCCCCGTGTTGGATACTCGTATTTCTTTGTTATTTGTGTCCTGTCTTCTTGTGTCAGGTGACTTACCTTACATGCAATACTTGAAAATATGTGAAGTATGTCAAATAAGAATATTGCTTTGTGATTCCTTTTAGTTGATTAGATTTAGTGAAATTTGTGGATGATTAGAAACCTGGACTAGATTGCTTGTGTCCATGTAAGTAATGGACAAAAAAAGATAAAAAAAGTAAATGCGATTAGTGTCCAATCTAGAAATTGAAAGAAGTGTTAGAAATTGCAAGTTAGAACCTTGAACAGAAGGAGATATTCTTGCTTCCCAAGCAAGTTTGAGAACCTTCCATAGTTGGCAAGTACCAAGCCAAGATTTGGTTAGACTCAAAAGTCTCCAAATCCAAGGTACGCCTCAGTGGCAGTGAGGGTGTAGAGCTTGGATCCCTCTATGAGAAAGCAAATTTTATTAGAAACCTAAGCTAGATTGTTAATTTACTGAAGTGATGTCCATATTGATAAGAATAATGAAAGAAAATAGGAACAAGAAAATAAAGAAAGTTAAGAAGTGGTAGAAAAGGAAAGAGCCGAATTCAATTGTATATTCACAAATAGATTACATTTTACAATGTTTTCCCTTAACCACCTATAATCGTCAATCACTTAACGGTTCTCACAACTAAGTGCATAATATCTTAGGATAGATACTATATCCCGAGATGCACAATAGGTGGTCTAGGACTTAGGATTAGGAGAATAATGTTAAACCCCCCCCATTAATCATAAGCATAATTTTAAAAATCAGCAAAATCGGTTTCGGAATTGGCTGATCCACTCGTTTGATAAGGAACTGAATCAACTTGGATATCGGATCTGGATACCGAACCGGCCAGATCCGAACCGGTCTGATCGGCCGAGTTATGTAAAAAATCGGTTGATTTCTCTGGCAATTTGTGTGGGTGCTCGCGGACTCAGAAAACAATGCAATATCCCCATGGTGTGTTGGAATTTGTGCAACTTCAGAAGTTATTCTTATTGTATTTTATTATAATTGATTGTACCTCCTAAGGGAGTTGAACTTGATGTAATTAATCATGTAAACCCTAAAAAGAATAATGTAAACCTTATGGAGAAAATCAAGTAAAAAAATTAATTATTAAATGCATTTTTATATTCCCCCAAGTTAGGTCGGCCCAGTCAAGTTAGACAAGTCAACCCTGTTGAGGAAAAAGCCAGATGGCACTTGTATAAATAGAGGAAAAGTTCACCTCATTATTCACTCATTCATTCAACACAAGTTCGCATCACTTGGAGAGAGATTCACACCTTCAGCTAGGAGAAGACATTTTGGGGTTTCTACTTGGAAAGTATTTCCATCTTTTCTCTCTCATCATTGTACCCTGTTCTCGGAATTATTCATCTCTATACGAATGTTGTTGGGTTTTCTCTCGATTGGGTTTCCCATAATAAATTCTCGTGTTCTTTGTTTCTGTGCTGTCTTTCTTCTAGTGATCCTACAGGACTTAGGTTGGAGGATAGGCTAGATGGGATAGGAAACTTTGTGCCATGGAAGGCTAGGATTTTGCTGATTTTAGAGGAAAATGAACTGTGGGAGGAGGTGGTAAGAAATACCTCAGCAAACCCTGTTCAGATTCGTGGCAAACCCTGTTCAGAGTCCCGCTGCTACAGATGCAGCAGCATTATCAGCCTTCAACAAGAAGGACTGTAAGGCTAGAAGAATAATTCTTGATGCAGTTAAAGACCATATCATTCCTCACATTTCAGGTCAGGCTAGGGCACACATTTGATGTGGAGTGCCTTAACCAGTTTATACAAGAGCACCAATGATAACCGGAAGATGGTTCTCAAGGAGAAACTGAAAAGTATAAAGATGAATGGTGGAGAGGGAGTGACATCTTACCTTACCAGGATATCTGCAATTAGAGATGAGTTAGCAACAGTTGGGGAGGTGGTTACTGCTACTGAGCTTGTGCGAACAACAGTGAATGGGGCTTCCAAGCCTTGGGGTGCATTTGTGCAGGCTATAGTGGGCAGAGAGAACTTACCTTCATGGGAGAGACTGTGGGATGATTTTGTGCAGGAGGAGACCAGGAGAGGTCTTGTACAGGGCAGTTCTTCACAGGGTAGGGAAGATGAGGAGAATGTGGCTTTGACAGCAAAGGGAAAGAAGAAGAAGAATGGCCCCAAGCAGGGGGGGGCAAGAAGCAGCAGCAGGGTGGGCAGAAGAAAGACGAGTAAAATCAAGTGTTATGGTTGTCAGACATTTGGGCACTATGCTTCACAGTGTCCAAGCAAGAAGAACAAGAGACAGCAGACTGCAGCTTCAGCGGAGGTTGATGACTTCGGAGATAGATTTCAGAGAGAGTTTTCTCTGTGTGCTGGACAGATTGAGAGAGAGAGAGCCTCTATAGTTACCAACACTGATGTGGATATGGAGATGGAGTATTCCTTATTGACAGGCCATCATATGAGTGCATCCACCACTGGCACTTGGTATATTGATAGCAGAGCTTCGAGCCACATGACAGGTGCTTGAGAGATTGTCTTCGAGCTTTCACAGACAGGTACAGATGTGGAGGTTGTACTAGGCGATGACACCATTGTCAGAGCAGTTGGTCGTGGGACCATTACCTTTCAGAGGGAGTCTATGAGTCCTATGACTCTGAGGGATGTGTTATTTGTCCCTGGGATGAAGAAGAACCTTGTATTAGTTTCCACCATTGAGGACAGAGGTCTTGGGGTTTGTTTCTTGGATGGACGAGTACAGGTAATCCCCAAGACTACAGGATTATCTACCTCCATAGACATCGGGGTTAGATGTGGAAAACTATACAAGGTCTTGTTTCGGCCGCAGCACGCTCTGACACACAGCAGCAGCTGTGAGCTTTGTGAGCTATGGCATCGGAAGATGGCTCACTTGCATCACCCAGCTTTGAGATTGTTGAGTTCAGCACAGAGCAGAGTGATGTTTGCAGGGGGTGTGCTTTGGGAAAGTACACCAAGATTGCTTTTCCAAGCAGTGACAGCAAAGCAACATGAGTACTTGATTTGATCCATATTGACATATGTGGTCCTATGTCATCAGTTTCTTTGACTGGATTTGAGTACTATATCTCTTTCATCAATGACTACTCCAGGAAGACGTGGATCTACTTCTTGAGAGCAAGAAGTCACCCTTAGTATTGAGAGTCTTCCAAAGGTTCAAAGCCCTTGTGGAGAATCAAACAGGGAGGAGGATTCGGGTGTTGAGATCGGACAATGGGGGTGAGTATACCTCCAAGGATTTCGATGGATTTTGCATTTAGGAGGGCATTCAGAGACAGCTGATAGTTCCATACACTCTTGAGCAGAATGGAGTTGCAGAGAGGAAGAACAGGTCGATTGTGGGAGCAGCGAAAGCCATGCTTCATGATTAGAGTTTACCGTTCTTTCTTTGGGCAGAGGCATGCATTACTGTAGTTTATCTGCAGAACAGGAGTCCCCATCGTGCCTTGGGGAGGAAGACTCCTGAGGAGGTGTTCACAGGCAAGAAACCTAAGGTTGGCCATTTTCGCATATTTGGTAGTTTGACTTACTCTCATGTACCTTCGGAGAAGAGGACAAAGTTGGATCCCACTGCAGAGAGAGGCATCTTTGTGGGATATGATGAGACTTCGAAGGCTTACCGCATTTATCTTCTTGGCCAGAAGAAGGTTGTTGTGAGGCGGGAAGTGAAGTTTGATGAGGAGAGAGCCTTCAGGAAGTCCAGAGAGTTGGAGCATAGGGAGCCACCGGCTTCCACAACTCAGGTGTCTCAGGCTTCTTCAATATAGATCATAGGTCCTTCGGGAAGTGAGGTTTGATGAGGAGAGAGCCTTCAGGAAGTCTACAGAGTTGGAGCATAGGGAGCCACCGGCTTCCACAACTCAGGTGTCTCAGGCTTCTTCAATACAAATCACAGGTCCATAGGTTTCCGGAGTGACTGGGTCACAGGTGACAGACACAGGGTCTTCAGGTTCAGTGGTTTAGTCAGCAGGTACTCCAGGGACAGGTTCTAGTTCTCAAGTTACAGGTTCTTCAGTGATTGGTTCACGGACTACTGGTCCACAGGTTGTTGGGCCATCTGCTTTTGGGAGTTCTTCAGATGAGGATAAACCAGTATGGGAGGAGCCTTTAAGGAAGAGGAAGCCTAAATGGCTTTGTGATACCTTGGAGGAAGCAGAGGCATTTGGTAGGCCCCAGGAGGAGGTCAGGACAGTGGTGATGGCGGATAGATTGGGTATGGCTCTTGTTGCGAGTCTTCGTGATTCAGAACCCTCCACATTTGAGGAGGCCTCTCAGCATTAGGTTTGGAGAGATGCCATGATGGAAGAGTACCATTCCATCATGAAGAATGATGCATGGGAGATAGTACTGAGACCAGAGGGGAAGTCTGTTGTGACTTCCAAGTGGATCTATAAGGTGAAGCATGTTGCAGATGGCAGTGTGGAGAAGTACAAGGCTCGGTTTGTGGCACGGGGGTTTTCACAGGTTGAGGAAGTTGATTATGATGAGACCTTTGTGCCGGTTGCTCGTTATTCTTCCATCAGAGCAGTGATATCTATAGCAACAGAGATGGGTTTGAAGATCCACCAGATGGATGTGAAGACCGCATTTCTCAATGGTCTTCTGCAGGAGGAGGTTTACTTAGAGCAGCCACAGGGATTTGAGATTCATGGGAGAGATTCTCATGTGTGCAGGCTGAGGAAAGCCTTGTATGGACTGAAGCAAGCTCCTAGAGCTTGGTACTCCAGGATTGATGCGTATTTGACATCGATGGGTTTTCAGAAGAGTGAGGCTGATCCCAACCTTTACTACATTGTGGTTGGTGGAGATCCTCTCATTCTTTTGTTATATGTTGATGACTTGTTTATCACTGGGGAGGAGCATCTCATTGCACATTGCAAGAGAGACCTTGCTGCAGAGTACGAGATGACTGACATTGGGTTGATGCATTATTATCTGGGGATGGAGGTTTGGCAGGAGCTTGGTCATATTTTCCCGGGACAGGGGAAGTATGTAGTTGATATTCTGAGGAGATTTCGGATGGAGGATTGCAGGCTGATGTCCACACCTATGATCACCAACTGGAAGTAGCTTCATGCTTCTGAGTGTAAGTTGGTGGATCCTACACTTTACCGTCAGCTCATTGGGTCATTGATGTATCTGGTCAACACCAGGCCAGACTTGTGTTTTGCGGTGAACACTCTTAGCCAGTTCTTGGTGGAGCCTAGGAGTGTACACTGGACTGCCGCAAAACATGTGCTGAGATACCTTGCAGGTACAGTGGACTATGGTTTGGACTACAGGGGTTCGGGTGGAGTCAGTTTGGTTGGTTTCACAGATTCAGACTGGGCAGGCAGTGTGAGGGATTGGAAGAGCACTTTTGGTTGTTGTTTCAGTTTGGGCTCAGCAGCAGTGCCGTGGTTTAGTCGGAAACAGAAGTCCGTTGCATTGAGTTCTGTCGAGGCTAAGTATATGGCAGCTAGTCAGGCTACTTGCGAGGCACTGTGGCTTCGTAAGTTATTGGTAGATTTGTTTGAATTAGAGCTTAGACCTACGGTGATTTACTGTGACAATTAGAGTTGCATCCAGCTCTCTAAGAATCCAGTTTTCCATGACAAGTCCAATCACATTGAGATCAGGTACCATTTCATCTGTGATTACGTTCAGAGAGGAGCTTTGGAGTTCCAGTATATTTCCACTGATGAGCAGGTAGCAGATATCCTGACGAACTCTTTGGGGAGGGGCAAGTTTGTCTTCTTCAGAGACAAGTTGGGAGTGGTGCAGAATACCTTCCTCGATAAGAGGGAGTGTTGATTTTTGTACTGAGGAAGTATTTTCCCTAGTGACTTTTGCCTAAGTCACTAAAAGGGGGGAAAAAGTGACCCTTGCATTAAATGACTTGTGAAAAGTATTTAATATGACTTTATGACTTAAAGTCACTTTTTGATAAATTTAAGTGGGTGAGTGAATTTAATATTTATGAGATTTAAATGAGAGCATTTAATTTCATCCATTGGATCTCATCTAATCTCAACCGTTGGATTGAGTGAACCCTAGGGTTTAGACAAAAAGAAAGCAATGGAGGCAAATTGTTCCCATTCTTGTGAAGAGAGTGAGGAGAAGAGAGAAAAGAGAGAGCACAGAAATCGAGGGAGGCATTTGAGGAAGTTTTAGCTGGCAAAGTTTTCGATGCAGGTTGAAGAACATTTAATGCATAGCACAGATTTCTAGGAAGCATTATTTATTGCAGCACGAATCCCAAGACAGCCGTACAGTACGGATTCTGGGCACTAGTTTCGAGGAGATAATATGGGCACTAATCCCGAGTTGCAACATGAGTTTCTAGGTGCAGTTCTGGGCACAAAACTCAAGAACAGTAGCACGAGTTTTGAGGAGCATTTCTAGGCACAAAACTCAAGATTTGCAGGCACGGTTTTTGAGGAGGTAGATTGGGCACAAAACCTGAGACAACTGCACAATTTCAAGATATATTACAAGGCACATTTCCCGATATAGTCAGCACAGACTTCGAGGTTGTACAACACGAATCCTGAGGAGTGAACTGGCATAGAAATTGAGAATTAGTACGAATTTCAGGTTTGCTCCTGCATGGTTTTCGAGGTTCAAATTAGCACAGAAATCGAGGCATTTTCTGCACGCTTTTCAAGACAGTTTGTGGTTGTAATTTTTCTGGTTGAGCTAAGTACATCTTGACTGAAAATTGTTGTACTAAATTTTTGCTGAAGAATGAAAACTCTCTCTCTCTGACTGGTTTTCCCCGTGGGGGTTTTTCCAGGGCTATAGGCCAAAAATTTCTGAGTCTAAAATATTTTATGGCGTGCATGTTTATTTAATTTTTCTTCCTGAAAATTTGATTTTCAGTGTGTTTTAAATGTCTGAAATTTTAAAAGTAATTTCTAGCCAATGCAAAAACTGGGTTGGGGATGAAACAGTGAAAAACTTGACATAAAACCAGCAAGTTGAAAATCTCAGAAAATCTTCACAGACTGCAGATGTTCTCACCAAGCCTCTTCCCAGGATAAAGTTTGAATACCTTCATGGAAGACTTGGAGTGGAAGAGAATGTGTCCCTCCTTGAGAGGGAAAGATGACATAGAGATGTTTACCCTACTTTCACCTAGGTACCTCTACTCGTTCAGGTTCTTAGCCAGGTATGGGAGAAATCCCATCGGCAGATGAGACATACATGTAGTAGATGGTCGGGTTCCAGCCAGGTGCCTCTACTCGTCCATGTTCTCAGCCAGGTATGGGAGAAACCCCATCGGAAGATGAGACGGACAAGTAGTAGATGGTTGGGTTACACACAGGTGCCTCTGCTCGTCTAGTTTCTCAGCCAGTTATGAGAGTAATCCCATCGGCAGATGAAACAGACAGGTAGTAGATGGCCATGTGATGATTGCACAGGTACCTCTACTTGTTCAGGTTAAGCCAGGTATGGGAGTATCCCATCGGCAGATGAGACGAACATGTAGTAGATGGTCATGCACCACTGCTTGTCGAGGTTCTTAACCAAGTATGGGAGGATCCCATCGGCAGATGAGACGGACAGGTAGCAGGTAGTAAAGCAGATGGTAAAGCCCATCTCTCGGATATCTAGGTAGGATGGAGAGACTACTCTTAGACTCATCGAAGAACTGGTGGAGTTGATGCATGGTGACACTTCCCGAAGGACTAAGACTGTGTTGACAACCTTCAATATGTATAGAGATGATTGAGACAATATAGATGTACAGATGAAACACAGATGATCGTGGTGCTGATGATGACCGAAGAATACCTTCTTTGTTGAGAGGGAGTGTTGGAATTTGTGCAACTTCAGAAGTTATTCTTATTGTATTTTATTATAATTGATTGTACCTCCTAAAGGAGTTGAACTTGATGTAAACACTAGAAAGAATAATGTAAACCTTGGGGAGAAAATCAAGTAAAGAAATTAATTATTAAATGCATTTTTATATTCCCCCAAGTTAGGCTGACCCAGTCAAGTTAGACAAGTTGGCCTTGTTGAGAAAAAATCCAGTTTGGCACTTGTATAAATAGAGGGAAAGTTCACCTCATTATTCACTCATTCATTCAACACAAGTTCACATCACTTGGAGAGAGATTCGCATCTGTAGCTAGGAGAAGACATTTTGGGGTTTCTACTTGGAAAGTATTTCCATCTTTTCTCTCTCATCATTGTACTCTATTCTCAGAATTATTCATCTCCATACGAAGGTTGCTGGGTTTTCTCCTGATTGGGTTTCCTAGGATAAATTCTCGTGTTCTTTGTTTTTATGCTTTGTCTTTCTTCTAGTGGTCTTATTGAGTTTATGCAATTGAATTATTATGCTATAATTGTATGAAACACTAACATGGTGCAGTAGTATTTGGTGATATTAATGGTAATGTTAAGTAAAAGTGACATTCTCCTTATCTTTTATTTTCCATCCTTTTACTTAAATTTTTAACATTGCCATTAATTATATCAGGATGTTTGAGAGTGGTTCCAACCTCATCAGACTTCATATGAAAAAAGTAGAATTTTAGTTCCCATTCAGAATTCAGTAGACTTAATAGTTTTTAGGATTTTAGGATTGCAAGGTTTGCACCAAATTCTATCATGTATGAGGGTATGGAATTGGCATTTAATCAAGCACATGAACCCCTATATGTACTTTGATGTTGGTGGTGTTGATTGTTGAACTCATCTGTCATGACCTTAATAAAAATGTACTCTTCATTCATGCACAATCACTTATTAAGCATGGGTAGCTTTTTCTACCTTATTTTAATTTTTGGATTAGGAAGTTTCATTAAAATTGTAGGGTGGTGATCCATTGACTAAGGTTCTTCGAGGATCAACTTTGAAATTCGAGTTAGAGGTAAGTACTAGAGCCTAGAGGAGAGAGGCATATGGTTCTATTGATGAATAGGATCCCAATATGTTAGATTATGGTAACTTCGGGATGTCCTCCATGACTTAGATGCCTTGCATGGAGGGACATTAGTACCATCAGCATCAGGATGGAGTAGAGAGTGAGATGCACTCTACTCAATGGCATGAGCCTAGCAGGGGTTGCATGCGGAGCTTCAAGGGAGATTGACCTATGCATGCATGAGTTTTGCATGACCTGCCAGCATTTAGTGAATGCATGAATGCATGCAAAAGTGACCTTTTGCATGCACTGGGAATTAGGGTTTTGGCAAACCTAATTCATTGGTGAGATTATTTATAGAGGCAGGGGGTCCCAGATGGGGATACAAAGTTGCATTATCAGAGAGAGATACTGCCGGAGTGAGGGGGATGAATCTGTCCATGTGGGGCGACTTTCTGAGATAGGGACGAGTTGTTGCAGGAGTTAGGAAGGTCAGATCTGAGCTAGATTAGTGACTTTCAGTTCCAGAGAGACTAGATCCTTAGTACTGTGAGCTGAGAGAGCTCCACAGTGTGATTACTGATTAGATTGGAGGAGGCCAAGTTTGCTTGGAGGAGGACATTTTTCCTGAGGAGGAGAAGCTCGTTGTGAGCTGGATTGACCGAGTTGGAGTCTGAGACTTTCAGGATAGCCTTGCCTTGAGATTTCAGGAAGGTTAGAGACGATCGGAGCTCATATCTGTTGAGATCCGGAGCAGTACGAGCATTTGACATCCAGAGGAGGAGGGTGCACTTGTGCATGCAAAGGGGGCCGATTTCATCAGTGGGCAGTCTTGAGAGTGAGCAGATCAGAGCAGGGTGATCAGTAGAGGGAAGATCCATCAGAGGCACCGTTAGAGCACTCAGATCTAGATTGGCAGTTAGGGCACACTTCGTCAGTACATGCATCAGCTGGATGCATGCAAATTTGTGTTTGCCCTAGTCAGAGGGATTGAGTTATTGGCTGAGGTAATTCTGTATTGTACTGCTTCTTTATTTTTCTATATGCTCTGGGCTCGAGATTGAGAAGATAGCCCCATAGTTAGCTGGTTTCTCTCGAAAGGGTTCCAAGGTATATCTGTTGTTTATTGTTGGTGATTGCTTTTATATGTTGTTGGTAGATGCAGATCTAGTGGTTGAGTCTATGTTTATGAGTATGTACTGACATTGAGATTCATACTACTTGAGGTCTCAGCCTGATACAGAGGGAGTAGTGATCTCTGTATCAAATATCTACACAATATAGGTAATGATTTGCTGACATTTATGATTGATGATTTATATTTCACATTCATTTTCTTAATGTCCTTGCTCATATATATATATTGTGTTTCCTCGCTTCCAAAATTTTGGGGGGTTGCGTTTCCCATGTTTCGAAGTTTTCCTATTTCTTCCCCGTTTCCCCGTTTCGTGCAACTTAGGTTGAAGTTGTTCAAACCCTCGTACAACAATTTGAAGCAAACCTGAGCTTGTTGTGACCTTTGCAGCCGTAAAAAGTGATGAAAATCACCTTAAAGGCTTAAAATAAATGGCGGGTAGTATTGTGATGAAAGCAACCCAAAACAACAAGTCTAGGTGCTCTTTGACCTTCAAACAGTAGGTCCAGGTTATAACAACAACCCTAAAATCTTGAGAATGTTGTTTTTCTTTAAAATTTAAATATTTTATGTATTTTTTAGTAAACCGATTCATTAAATTCAAATTGGCCGATTTATGACTCATTCATTACCGATTTCGATTCTAAGTTGAGCCTTGACCGATTCCGAGTCCGATTTTGATTTTTCAAACTATGATCATAACTCTGTACCAGTTAGCAACAAACACTAGTGCAAACGCTGATATGATGTCCAAATCTTCAACTTGTAACCCATGGTCTGAAACTTCATGGGTGTCGATGAAGATACCCCTAAAAGACCGCCAAAAGTGGTTGCCAAAACGAAGTCTAGAAAACTCACTGCGCAACAAATGAGCTAGACAACCTATAGGTGTTCATTGAAGTGAACCCAAAACTGATGCGAGCAAACCCCGTTGAGAACTGAATTGGATTCAAAGTCCAACGCATCCCATAACTTGTAAAAACCCTGACAAACTTGAATGTGCTAAGCGTTACCGTTCAAATTAGCAGTCCCGGATTTGCAGCACAATGTGCTAAAATAAGCTAGTGAGTGGTAAGCATGGGATAGATCTAAACCCAATGTCACATCAGCTTAGTCTCTCAACTACTTCGAGTAATTCCTAAACCAGGGGAGAGCCCTATCAAGATACCTGCAATCACCAACAACTACCTTTCGACAACCTTTATGACAGAGATCAATGCCTTATATGGAGTCAATCAATGAATAAAAAAGGCAACTTGATCTACTAAGGACTTAATGCAAACAACTACTTGCCCAAAATAACAAATATCAATGATTTCCAGCACAATTTAACATTTACAAATGAATTTCACACAACCCAAGGTTTTGTGAGATCCAGTGACACATATATATAAAGATTATAGCAGCATGATAATAAACTTATTAAATATGCCAGATCTAAGACTTTAAACAGACATGAACAAGAAGAATCATATAATAAACTTATTAAAGACGCTTTCCTATCGATTGAGAACAATCTTTCAAGGCAAGATTGACAACACAAGCAAGTAAACATTCACTAGATACATATTACCTCAAGCATGAGCAACAATGATCATCCAACACAAGGCATTACACCATCAAGCCTCCAAAACTTTCTCTTTTATTCCAACAACACAAAAATGAAACAATGATAATGGAGTCTGATTGATGAGGTGGGCGCCACCTCAACAAGAGGTGCACCCCTTCTCTTTGGTTTTTCCTCCCTGTTACCGGATGAACTAGCAGGGTTAGTATCCGATGAACAAATGTATGGAGCAAGTGACCACTCTCCACCTTAGTCAGTCCTCCAAAATTGCTTCAGAGAGTCAGAACCTCCAAGGGGAGAGCCCTTCAAGGATCTGCAAGACACTCAGGACAACAATGCTATGTCTCCTAGAAGACAAAATCATAGACCAGTGCCTTAACCCAATGTAATCACATGAATGAAGAAGACATACTAGGAGGTTTAGTGCTTGTAGATGCCAAATATAAATGTAGAGGTGCGCCCCCTCTCTTTGGTTCTTCCTCCCTGTTACCGGCTGAACTAGCAGGGCTAGTATTTGATGAACAAATGTATGGAGCAAGTAACCACTGTCACCTTAGTCACTTCTCCAAAACTGCTTCGGAGAGTCGAAACCTCCAAGGGGAGAGCCCTTCAAGGAGCTGCAAGACACTTAGGACAACAAAGCTATGTCTCCTAGAAGACCAAATCATAGGCCAGTGCCTAAACCCAATGTAATCACTTGAATGAAGAAGACATACTAGGAGGTTTAGTGCTTGTAGATGCCAAATATAAATGTACCAAGTCAATGGACTTCATTCAATGTTAGAGAATCTTCAATGACAATAGAGTGAATATTCATCAATGATTAACATCCATCATATAACATAGATCATCAAGGGAGTATAATCAACAATAATAAATGCAATGACTGATATCAATGGCAGAGTTTAACACAAAATGTCAGTGGTTGACAGTCATTTATGGTACTTGAGCAGCGATAGGTTAAATGCAGAAGTGTATAAAAAATATGTTTCAAATGTCAAATGTCAATGATATAATTCCAATACTTCACCACTTTTATGACAGCCAAACATGAGTTAGTTTCACACTGTATATGACTGTCCTAACAGCTATATAACAGTCACTTTAAATAGCAATTTATGATAGCAGCGATATATGAGAGATGCAAACAATATTAGTTCCAAATTTCAACCACTTCATTCATGCATTTAACATACACTTTCAGAGTGTATTTGAAGTAAATTCAGGCCTCATCCACCATGAAAAAAGCAACACGTTGAAACAATGACAAAATGTAGTTACAAACCTAAACTTTGTATGCTTTTTCTCTCTGATGTGACAGATAAGAGGTGACTGTCAAAATTGATAGTTTGCTACTTTGATGCAGACTTATGTTAGCAGAAAAAGGGGACTGTTTCAAGCTGTTTCAGCCCAGATTTTGGGCAGCAAGGGGAGGACTGAGCTGGTAGAAAGCCCAAGGATGAAGGACCAAGGTCAGGGAGAGGCTGAAAAGGGTAGAGCGAGCTTCAAAAGGAGAGAGCGAGGGATGTTGCAGCAGTCTTAAGAGGTACAGGAAAGAGGCCGTGGGAGAGGAAGTGAAGAAGAGGAGAAGAAGAGGAAAGGAAGAAGAAGGAATGTGGAGAAGGAAGAAGAAAGGGAGAAAAAGAAGAGGAAGAGGAGAAGGGAAGGAGAATAGGAGAAGAAGAAGAAGAGAAGCGAAAGAGAAAGAGGAGAAGGAGGAGAAGAAAGAAGGGGAGGCGAGGTGGAAGAAGGGAGGAGTGAAGGTGGGCGAGCTCAATGGAAGGGATAGCAAACCCTAGGAGGAAGAAAAAAGAGGGCCACTAAGGTTTCTTTAAGACTGAAATTAGGTCTAGGGTTAGGTTTTAGGACTTTTTAATTTTTTTTTTTAATATTTTAGGGCTTCCAAAAATTTCGTCCTAGGGTTTTTAGGGCTTAAAATAGCAGGGCGAATTCGAGGAGGGAGGGCCAAAATTTTAGGGAGGTAAAAAATTGAAAAAAATTAATTTTTTGATTTTTAGGGTTTTTGTCATAAAATTGTAGACCTAAATCTAACCCTAATTCTACCATGAAAATGCAAGTGAAATTAGGTAAAAAGATGACAACTTAGGGTTTTTTGTGGATGATACCCTTAAACCCTAGCTTTAGAGGAAGGTGACCATCCTTCCTCTTGGAGGTATTTCTCTTTCTCTACTAAATTATGGCTTCTTGAAACAACCTCTAGGGTTCGTTTCAAGACCCTAATCTAGGGTGAAATTGGAGATCCAAGGCTAAACTTCGTAAAAACCTCCTCTAGGGAGCGTTTTCACTATGCTAAGAGGATAGAAAGGCAGATAAAGGGCCCTATTAAAAAAAAATGCAGCCCTAGGGCCACCATTCAATCATTCAAGAAGCAAAAATTTACTTACCATTCATCAAGCAAGGCTAAAAATGGACTATACTTACTTGAGTATGCGTTCTTCCAACCATTCTAGCATCCACCAAGCATTAGCATAGCAAAAGAAGACCAACTTTCATCCACAAGAGCAAAAAGAAAATCCCTCCAAGAGGTGCGACTATCTTAGATAAAAAAGTAACATTATGAATTTTGTCCAATAAGTTCTCATTTGAAAATGAAGTGAGGAGATCTATTTATATGTTCTCACACTCACTTTTTACAAAATAACCAAGCCGACATGCCTTTACAATGTCAATTTAAAGATATAACATGAAATAATATAAAGTAATCTAATATGTGGGTAACTTGGGGTATTTTCCCCGTAGTCTACCAAAAAATGACTAAAATAGCTAAAAATGAGCAAGTTACTCCGAACTGAAGGCTGGAGTAAGCAGGGGGGGATGTCATGCCCCATCTAACCCCAACAATGCTGATAATCACTCAACGCCCCCCCAAATCAAGCAGTACGACCTGAATGAATAGATGACATCATCACTAGATCTGGCCCAAGGAGAGAGAGCATGCAACTGAGAAGGACTAGGATAGGTGCTTGAGGCGACCTAGAGGAGAGGCAAGAGCCTCATAGCTGGAAAAGATGTCACCGGAGTAAGGAAACAAGTGGGGGGTCATGTGACCCAGTGACCCACCCCTAGGAGCTCCAGACACCAACCTCAGGGCTACAAGCCCTATAATGAGGCGGTCAACAATGCCATTAAGCCATAGTAATTGTAAGAGAAGGACCAAAGGGTTCAGCCATGACCACCACTCAGAAAATGCTAGATAACACCCATCATGGCCTTGAAAAAAATGTCCCTCTCTCCCTGGGCACATATCTGAACGTGCGCTGGTACTGGTACCACATAACACTATCTCCAACTGTGGAATGAGTGCTCTTCCTGGGAGTGCTCGAGAACCTTTGAATCTTTTGGGCACCTGTAGACCTACACACACATCAAATATCCAAGGGAATCAAAAACATCACAAGGCAGACACTTCCGTCCTGCCTTTCTTAGTTTATTGATATGAGAAATAAACAATCGACTAACCTATGCAAACATGAAAGAATGACAAATGCAATGTACGGGTAACAACATATACCTAACTCAAATGAAACTAAACCTACCTATGCTAAACAATCAGAAAAGGTTAAGTGAAATCATACCACCAGTGTAACCAACTGAGTAGGCACTTCATACCTGATCCTTTTTCTTTGTCTTTGGAAATAATCCATGATAAGATCGTATTTATAATATCCTGAGTACATACCAGGATCTGCATCAGGATAGGGAATGGAAGCTAGATGATTGCGAGAGCTTGTAAGGATTGATAATACTGCCATGGAGAGTGATTGCTTTCAAAAGTTTTGTTTATCCATGGTTCTACCGGGCCTAAAGTATGGACCATCTTCATCATACACTTGCATTGAGAATTTTTTTTGCCTGAAACCGGTCGGCTGATTTTGAACTTGGGAAGTCATTAGTAGAGGTGGACCTTGCAGATCTTCATATGTCAGCTGCAACCTGTCTCTGCTCTTGCTTAAACATTTCTTTGGACACACAAGTATATCGCTCATCTTTGCAACAATCATGTTAGTATCCCAAATAATCTTTGAAATTTTGAAATTGTTAGCCCCAAGATTCATTCTTTCACATTTCAAACGAAAAGATAGACAATAGATACCCTGGAGATATGAAATGAATATCATACTTGTTCACATATCTGTATTGGTTTTATTGAAATACATTGTGTTATCCACTAAGTTGCACTTAGGTGGATTTCCAGTGAGCAGTCAAAGACTTGAACCATTAAATTGTTCATCATATATGTTTAGAGGTTCACCAGGACATTTTTGTAAATTTATATGTCCAAACCACCTGGGGGGAATTGTAAAAAGTTGGTCTAAGCATGGTATTTTTGTAACAGGCTTGGCTTATCTTAGGTTTATTTATCAAGGGAATACTCTAGAGTGTTTTTTCCTTAGGAATTATGCGTTACGCTTCAGTGACACGTATAATCCCTGAGTTTTTCACTCACACCTCCAAAGTTGGAGTATTTACCATGGTGGTCGAACCTTAGGAAGTTATTAAAGCCTATGTGTCTATGTATTTTTTACATGCTAGCCATCAATAATAAGTCGTATGGACATGTACTGGGACCCCTAGGGGTTTGAGTCAATTCCGACAAAAAAATATATTTTTTTCTCGTAAATTTAGGCTGTTTTTTAATAGTTTAATTGGAATTTTTTTTTATTAAAAGTGTGGTTAGGAGGAAGAATTAGACATGGGGGTGCTCGTTTTCTAACTTAGAGCACCCAGTTAACTCGTAAACCCACTTTCCTAAGTTTTCGAGTAATTGTTTATCTCCAAAATTGAATATTACTCAAAATTAATAAAAAAGACCAAAAAAAATGGAGAAAATAAAGAAACCGGAAATTTCCAAAACTCAAAAAACATGCCGAAAGTGAAATTTCTGAGTTGGCAAAGCAAAATGGAAATATTCCTAAGGTTTCTAAAACACTCGTGAGTGTTTTTCTCGGAAAATAAAGGCAAGAGGATGTTTCTCTATAGAGTGGGTGCGAATCCCAAGAAATACATTAGCAAGTGTAAGATAAAGCATGGCAAGAGAGTTGGAAAGTGGAAGGAAGCTGATTTTCAGCCTTTTCCAACTCATTCCAACTCAAGACAAGTTGTCTCCAATTCACCAAGTGCGCACCTCTCTTGGCAAGTGCGCCCCCCCCCCCTCTGGCTATCTCATTTTTCTATATAAGCAAGGTCTTGGCTCCTCATAATGATACGAAGGATAGCATTGAACCTCTTCTCTTGTAATGTGTTTATGTTTCTTTTCGGAATAAAGTTGAAAGGATTTGGAGGCCATATGCTGTGTAGCTGTCCCATTGGATGTATGTTTGGTTGATGTTCTGAGGTGATATCTCGCTAATCACTTGTCATTTTGCAAATTTTTTATTATCTAGCTTAGATGACCTTTGTGCCCATAGTATAAGCATTCATTGTATTTGATTTGCTTATAAATGCCTGGTTAATTAGAGATAATGAAGCAACAAGTGTATTCAGTTGTACTAATGTCCTTTTAATCTCTGTTAAATTAAGTATTCCAGATTTAATCTCTTTTTTGCAAGTGTTTGTGATAGTGTAGGATACAAATCTGAAATAGGAGGTTGAGCTTAGTTGCATCCTCATCCACCTTCGGTGTTGGTTGTCTTGGTCTAATTATTGTTGAGCTGCAGGCATCTTTGGTTCCTTAATCTTTCAAGACCGAAGTGGGGTTTTTGCTTCTTCTACACTTTTAAATAAAAAATCTTTCTTGGTCACTTAGTTATCCTTGCTTAGTGAAAGTCAGATCTGTAGTTGCATATCAAAAGCTTTCTTTTATTAGGCACATATATTGGATCTGATTTGCTTTCAAAGTCTACTTTCATTATAGATCTAGATCCATAATTTTTTATACTTGAAGTAGTCTTTTTTACTGAAAATTTTCCAAGTATAAAATCTGTAATTTTTTTTGTATTATTTGATTAACCCACTAATTTGTATGTTTTAAGCTTGATGCGTTTTAGCTGGTCCAAGAAAAAAGAGAAGGAATCTCTGGCCAATTTTCGCCAAAAAGTGCCAAAAACTCATTCCGAGAACCCTATTTCACCAACATTTCATTCTATAAAATTGTAAGCCATTAGATCCAAGTCTAAAAGGACTAAGAAGCACTTCTTCAAGCAAGCATTGTAAAATTTATTAAACGAGAGCAAGTGGGCTACACAACGCCCACATCCCATTCCCCCTGGGGGGATTCGTGTTTATTTATTTATTTTCGTGGAGTGATTTTTTCTAACACTGTGTGTAGGGTGTGTTTCCCGCCAATGTGCACACAACAAGATAAATCTTTCGAAGCTGCTTTTGGGAATGTGTGGCCTTGGGGGCAAGCAAAGAGTCAGGTGCTGTCACCTGATCCTGGCGCCTCTGTTTAGGCAAACTCCTAATGAAGCCAAGGGGGGTAGACCCTACAAAGAGTTACTAAGGCTCTTAAATGTTTTTTAAATGTTTTTATGGATTGGTATGGGTGTTGTTTAGGAGTTTTTATGACAATTTGCAACAAAATTTATATCCAAGTATAGATTTGCAAGATAAACACATCCATAATATGATGATAACTTAAAAAGGAAGCTTCCACAACATGATATGATAAAATAAATGACAACAACTTCAAGATAGATAATAAGCAAATAAAAGGATGAACAATTGTCATTGTTGAATGACCAATGCCAATGGAGTCACTGTCTTTGAAATGCCTGGAGTGCTTGAGAATGTTTTGCAAATGTATCTTGATGAATTTTATTGTAAATTTTGAGAGTGAGGTGGATTATTGTGGGAAAAGGGGATCTCCAAGATATATCTTCCGGTACAGGAGATATGTCCGGAATATAGTCTAAGTGGCTCCGTACAAGGACATGTGGGCTGGAACGGAGTCTCAAGAGCGGTGTTCAACACTACACCAACAAGGATGTAGTCTAACTGTGCTTTGAGGTCTTTTCCTAGTGGTTCCCGCGTCCCCAGGTAGAATTTGCCCACTTTCGACTGTGATCAACATCGGACTTTCGTTGGTTTTCTCGGGAGTTTATTTTATTAAGTTGAAGTTGAATTAAATGTGAGGAAATTAAACAAGCTACAACTGTTTTTGGGTATCCCATAGATCCGAAAGAATACTGGTGGGTAGAGCATACACAGTGTAGTCAATAGGTTTGTTCCAATTTTATTAGGTGATGAACATGAGAGCCATAGACTCTCCGACAGAGAGCACTCTTGATCCGCCTTATGACGAGATTCAAAAGATTTTATGAAACAAGTAAATCTAAAACAACTTAATGAAATGATGCTCTCCGACAGAGAGTGCTCTTGATCCACTTTGCAGTGAGATTCAAGAGACTTTTTGTTCTTTTTAAACAATTTATATCAAAAAGAGAACTAAGCAACTAAAACAAAAATGAAACTCTCCGATGGAGAGTGGTCTTGATCCACTTTGTAGTGAGATTCAAGAGACTTTGGATTCCTTTTAGCAGTTTTATAAACATAAATCTAAAAGTGAGCTTGAAATGAACTAGAACAAAACTACAAACTTGAACCTAATCTAGCAGTTTATCAAAAATGAAACTAATCTAACATTCTTATTCTACTCTTGCAGGTATAAAACAAATAAACAACTCCAAAAGACGATACAGGCTTACCCCAAATGGGGGAAGAAGGGTGTGGGGGCCTTTATCCCACTTGCTCTTTATTAATGTTTTACAAATGATAAGGTGTTAATCCTTTTGAAGGCACACGGATAGAAGTGGGAATGAAGAAGGGGGGGAAAATAGGAGTTTTTTGTGCCTTTTTTGCTTTGCCTTGCTCTTCTTGGTTTTGCTTTAGCCTTTGGGCTTTTTGCTTGGCTTTGCCTCCTTGCTTACCTGTAAATAAGAGCTTTAAACAAAGAATGATTAGTGGATTAGTATTGTTAGTATATAAACACAAGAAATACAACCTAGATCTAGAATGATAATGCTTTAAAAGAAACTAAGATCTAGATACTAATAAAGTAGATCACAAAAGAATATAAACTTTGAGATTTGAACTACTTAAGAACGAATAGGTTGGGAGAGTAAAAATTGAAGCTAGAACCTATTTGCATGCAAGAGAGCAAATGCACTTGAATGATATTAGACCTTTAGAAGTAAAGCAAATGCACCCTAACTAACAGATCTAGAAAGATGAGCTTTTAAACTTATGATCTATTGCATGAAGAAGAGCAAATAGGTGTGAGAATGAAAGGTTTTAAGCTTGAAACTACCTACTGCATGCACATGAGCGAATGCATAAAGGATTGAAACTTGAAGTAGAGCAACGCGTTTTTAGTAACCAACAAAAGGGAAAAAAGGTTTAATAATTTGATTTAAGAGGGTGAAAGAAAGAGCCCTTTAACTTAGTTTTGGAGCAAGAGAAGGAGAAGTTGGAGATCCTGCAAATACAAGAAGATTAGATCCCAAAATTTGTTATGAAGCCAAACAAGATGCAGCTGAGCTTAAGCTTGTCTTCATGCTTGATGATCCTGCAAATCTACAAACAACTCAAAGCAAGTGAGATAAAAAACTAGTGTGCTAAATAAACCAAGATTCAATCAACATAAGTACAACTTAATATAGTTTGCTGATTAAGATCTTGGAAAACTTCACACAAATAATCAAATTGAAGCCTAAAAATGATTATTATATGGACTAGAATTATAGTCTTCTAAGCTAGATCACAATATTACACTTGCATAAGAGAGAAATAGATTAGAAGGGTATCACCTCAATGATTTAAACATGCATTCCCCATATGACACCTTGCACCCACGGACCTCCAAAGCCTTCCACTTTTATTCCAAAAAACATATAAGTAAATAGCGTTACAATCTCAGCATAGGTCTCTTGCAATCCACCTTCAATGATGGAGCAAGAGCCTCATTTTATCGTTGAACCACAAAGGGATGCGAATTGAGGAAGATCTAGGGTTTTAGGAAGGCGCATAGCACAATCAAAGGAGTGATTCATGGTTGATTGACTTGGAGTTCGGTTGGTAGGTGGAGTTGGTGGGGGATGAGGTGGCTGCCACCTCATGAGAGGGGCGCCCGCTCCATTGGAACCCACGCCCATCAAATGGAACTCTCGCCCAAGTCAAACCGTGAGAATCTGCCCACGTGAAGATAGGATGGCGCATCTCTTAAATAAAACTCCAACGCTTTCCTAAGTTTTATTACAACATGTGCTTTTATTAACTTTGATATGGTCGTACACCTTATTTCACCATATGCCACCCCTTTTCCAATGCTTTTTTTTCAATCATTTTTTAATTTTTTTAATTTTTGGACTTGGTGCAATTTGTGCCATTTTAGCAATTAAACGTTGATTTGTAGCATCTATAGGAAAATTGCCAAAAATGACATTTTTAGACACCCGAAACCTAGGAAAGGTGGGTCCTAGGTTAAAAAGGACTCTTATGAGTGTCAAAACCAAAGTTTTAAAAATCGGTCCGGTCCGAACCGGAACTGGCCGGTTTGACCGGTTAGATTAAGATGAGCACCAAACCGATGTTTAAACCGGACCGGGGGCCCGGTTTGGTATTGAACCGACCCTAACCGGACCGGTTCAATACCAAACTGGCCTAGCCGGAACTAACCGGTCCGGTCCCGTAATAAACCGGCCGGCCAGCAAACAGTCACATCCGCGGGCCCAGAAATCACGTTTTTTATTTTGTTTTTTGTTTTTTTTAATAAAAAAAATATAACCTAACCCTAATTCACCCTCCAAAAGTCAATAAATAAGTGCCCAGCCCCCACCTTCTCATTCACTCACGATTCAAGAGCTCATTGTCTCATTGCTGCCACCAAGAGTGATTTGTCTCGACTCTCATAGTCATTGCTGCAGTCAAGTAACAAGTTTGAGTGTGTTGAGAACTTGAGTGTTCAAGTTTTGGCAAGGAGTGAACTGTGAAGTGTGAAGCCAGCTGACTGTGGACTGTGGAGGAGGCCGCTCAGCATCAAACTTCAATCATCTTCATTCCTTCAATACAGCTGTAGATTTCAACTTCAAAGTTCAAGGTATGCTTGTTGTTTTTTTGAATTTTGAGTATGCTGATTGCAATTTGCTGTTGGCAGTCACTGTTTTTTTAAATTTTGAGTATGCTAATTGTTGACTCTTGAGTGTGCTGTCCAAAGTCCAAACTCCAAGTTTCTGTTTGAGACTTTGAGTATGCTTGCTGTTAGCCTGTTTATGGCACTGTTTTTTTAAATTTGTATGAAAATGCACATTGCAAACTCATAAATTCATAATTGTTTTTTTTTTAAATTTAAAATTTAAATCTGTTTTGCACATTTTCATTTTTTTTCCATTATTTTGCACTTGCCGAATCTATTTTCAAATTTCCCAATGGCTCCTAGAGTGAAAGATGCTGCATGGGTCCATGTTGAGTGTGTTGAGGGGGGATTTTTTTGCAAATATTGCCACACACACATGGGTGGGGGGGGCATTCATAGGGTGAAGCAACACTTGGCTGGGATAAGAGGCCAAGTTCTCCCATGTGATGCACCGGATGATGTGATTGGGGAGATTAGAGTTGAGATATTAAATCAACTTAAAAAATATCAAGAAGAGAAGGCTAGGCATAAAGAAATAGAAGTTGAAATTGGGAGAAGAGGGAACTTGCAAATGCTTCCAGGAGGGCATCTGGTTTACATGATTTTGAAGGCTCTTCCTCTGCCCCTTCTACCGTTGCTAGGGACCCCTTTCAGTATGTTCCTCCCTCTCGTCAAAAGACCCAAAACATTGGAGAAAATCAGCCTAAAAAGAAGAAGACCCTTCAACACTATTATTCTTCACCTTCCCCCTCCTTTCCAAGTGGCAATGCTTCTCAATCTCAACCAACCCACATTCAGCCCACCTTAGATGAGCATTGGAAGAAGCAATGCAAAGTAGTTGCTCATGAGTACATAGCTAGATGGTGGTATGATTCACATATTCCCTTCAATGCTTCCGGCTCAGCTTATTATCAACCCATGTGGGATTCTGTTCTTGTAGCTGGTAAGGGCTTCAAAGGCCCTAGTATGCATGAGTTGAGGGGATCACTTTTGCATAAGGAAGTTATGTCCATACATGAATACTTGGAGGGTTTTAAAGAGTCATGGGCCACTACGGGATGTACCATCATGTCAGATGGATGGATTGATATAAGGAACCGTACTATCATCAATTTCCTTGTCTCTTTCCCACAAGGAACCATGTTTTTGAAATCAGTTGATGCATCTGATAGGGTGAAAGATGCAACCCTATTATTTCAACTCTTGGATGAAGTTGTTATGGAGGTGGGGGTGGAAAATGTTGTTCAAATCATCACAGATAATGCATCTAATTATGTTCTTGTTGGTAAGATGTTAGAGAATAAACACAACCATATTTTGGACCCCATGTGCTGCACACTGCATAGACCTCATGCTTGAGGATACAGGAAAACTGGATTGGGTCAAGAATGTTGTAGAGCATGGAAAGAGCATTATAAAATGCATCTACAACCATGCATGGGTCTTGAACCTAATGAGGAAAAGCACTGGGAACAGGGAACTTGTTAGGCCTGACATCACGAGATTTGCAACACACTTCCTCACATTGCAATCTCTCATTTCCCAAGAACAAAACTTGCAGAAGATGTTTTCATGTGATGAATGGAATTCATCTAAGTTAATGATAGTGCATTTTGGAAAAAAGCAGCAGAGGTTGTGAAAATTGTTGAGCCCCTTGTTAAGGTGTTGCGGTTGGTGGATGGGGAAAAATTGGCAATGGGTTACATTTATGAGGCTATGGATCAGGCAAAGGAGCAGATAAGGGCAGCATACAAAGATAGAGTAGCCAAGTATGGGCCTATTTGGGAGATCATTGATAACAGATGGAACAATCAACTCCATTGCCCTATACATGCAGCTAGGTTTTTCTTGAACCCAAAGTATCATTATAGAACTCAGCTAGGAGATGATCTAACAGGGGAGGTGAAAGATGGTTTGTATGATTGCATAGAGTGCATGATCCCTGATGAGAATGACCAGATGGAAGTACATCGACAGCTTACCTCTTTCAAAAGAGCCATGGGCACTTTTGGAAAAAAGCGTAGCAATAAAGATGAGAGATTGCGACCAACTAGGTAAACAATTTCAAGTTTTATTGCTTAAGACTTTAAGTTCAATTGTTTAAGCTTTAACTTTTAACTTTAAGTTGTTTATGTTCAATTCACAATCTAATTTGTCCATGCAACAAATTGGTGGGATTCATTTGGCAGCCATTGTGGTCTATTGCAAAAGTTTGCAATTCGTATCCTTAGTCAAACTTGCAGTGCTTCCGGGTGTGAGCGCAATTGATCCGTCTTTGAGAGGATTCACACGAAGAAAAGAAACCGTTTGGAACAAAAACGGTTGAATGATCTTGTCTTCGTGCAGTACAACCTCCGACTAAGGCGCAACCAATTGCTAAACAAAAGACCTGATACAGATCCCATTGTGTTGGATGATATTGATCCAACCTCAGAATGGGTAGAGGAAACCCAACAGCCAGAGTTTGGTCCCGATTTTGATATTGATGCAGTCACAGATGACTTGGCTTTGGATGTTGATCCATTGGGAGTAGGAGATGCAGGTGCAAAGCAGGATCCAGGCATGGCGGACAATAATGGTGGCATTGGCACTGGCAGTAGCCGACCTAGCCATACAGCCCGTGCTTCTACTAGTGCTACTGCTAGGGTCGTAGATGTCCGTGAGGAGTCCGACTCCGAGGAGTCTGAGCCATATGTTGATGTTGAGCATTCCATTTCTAGCAGTGGTGCTGAGTTTGATGATTGATTAGTTATGAGTCATGACTCATCATTGATCATGTTTTTTCTTTTTGGACTGTAGACTCTAGAGGATATAGAGCCTCATTTATATTGTATTTTGTTTCAGAATTTGAGATATATGCTATGAGACTTTACTATGAGTATGTAGTGCACTTGGTGCCATTTTGTGACCCATACATGGTTTATGGATTTCCGATTTATATATATGAGTAGACTTTACATATTATGTGTCTACTAGTCTAATGGTTTCACTTTCAAATATGCATATTATGTGTTTAATGCTTCGAAATATAGCTTGGAATGTTAAATATAATTTTTATGATTAAAATTGTAATTTTTTTTGTATTTTTTAATAGTCCGGTTCATTGAAATCAAACCGCTCCGGTTCATTACCGGTTCCGGTTCCGGCCCGAGTTGACCCCAGACCGGTTTGATTCCCGGTTCCGGTTATTAAAACATTGGTCAAAACGAGCCTCCCCACGCCAAAATCTGCCTCCAGATGAGGCTTTTATTACATTTTGAAAATTTCTAATTAAACCATTAAAAAATGGGCTAATTTATGGAAAAAATTATTTTTATCGGAATGAAACCAAACTCCTAGGGGACCTAGTGCATGTACATACGACTCAACTTAGATGACTAGCATGTAAAAAATCCTAGACACTAAGACTTTAATAACCCTCCTAAGATCGACCACCATGGACAATACTCTAGCTTTGGAGGTATGAGTGAAAAACTCAAGAATTATACGCCACTGAAGCACAATGCATAATTCCTAAGGAAAAAAACACTTTAGAGTATCCCCTTGATGGAAAACCCTAAGGAAAGCCAAGTCTTTTATAAAAGGACCATGCTTAGACCAACTTTATACAATTCCCTCATGGGGATCTGGACATGCAAAATTTACTAAGGGGCCAAAATTGGCCTTGAAAAATGTCTTCTGAACTTTTGAACACTGATGATGAACATTGAACATGTTCATGAAACTGGTGGCTCACAAGAAATCCAACTATGGTACAAAATAGTTGATAACAGGGTGTATACTTTGATTAAGTAGTTAATTTATGTTTTCTTTTCAGTTTGCAAGTAATTAAATAAACCGAATCTCATTGCCATGAAGTATGCTCTCACCTCCACACAAAGGCATTGTCGATTAGTTGAGGTTGACCAAAAAGTGACACATAGGTTCGACAAGTTTATCTATTTTCTTTTTTACAGTTATGGTTATCTAAGTTCATATACTTCAAGCACTCAAATTTGAACGAATATTTTGTAGTTTCTTGAAGTATGCTCTTTCTCCTTGTGGGCACTGGCCTGGTCCTGGGGAAATAAAAAAAGAGCGTAACAACTCATTAATTCTCAAACACCTATTAATAACTCACATTAATAAAATTAAGAACCCTCAACATAGTGAAAACACGGCACTCGAACATTGAGTAACTCGTGGTGAAATCTCTCAAAAGAAGCGGGAACCACTGGAGAGTGACCTAAGGGCACCGTTAGACTACATCTTTGTTGGTGTAGTGTTGAACACACTCTCGAGACTCTGCTCTAGCCCACACGTCTTTGTGAGGAGCCACCTTTGCCCAATTTCCGAACATTACTTCTTGTACCTCACGGTATATCAGGAGCTCCAATTTTCCCTTTAATCAACTCATCCTTTAATAGTTCCTAAAATTGACGAAGAACACAATTGTAAAACATTTACTTTTACAATAACATTTAATTTGACTCCACGACACTGGTCTTCAATATTGGTTATTTGCTTTCAATTATATCTTGTCGTGATATTTATATTCATATGTGTTGTATAGTTATTTTCATCTTGCAATAGTCTTGATCAAATATTTTAAATTCCAAAAAAAATCCTAAATAACATTTTCATTCAGAAGAGCTAAGTACCTAAAAGCCTTAGTAACATTAATAGGGTCTACCCCCCTTGGCTTCATTAGGAGTTAAGCCTAAACGGAGGAGTCAAGATCAAGTGATAGTACTTGACTTAGACTTGCCCCCAAGGACGCACCTAGCAGCTTGAAGGTTTCTGCTATGTTAACCCCAGGTGCGTAAGAGGCGGAAACATTTTGGCGCCGTTTCCAGGGATAAATCTTTTTATTCCTGGAGTTCGACTTACCCTTAGTTTCTTTTTGTTTTTTACCTTTCTGATTGACTTAGTCCAACAACTCTGAAGTTTGAACTCGGTCCATCTGGCGACTCCACTGTCCGTAAACCAATCAAGGTGTTCCACAAGAAGAAACCCTGTAGGCTTACTTGATTTCATTCCTGATCCCGTAAAGGTTTATCGAAAGAGAACAAGTAAGCTAACTTCTCGTAGGATTCTTGAAAATCTAGGATCTGAGTCTCTCTCAAACATCCATTTCCTTTTTAAAGAAAGTAGTGAAATTAATAATATGGCTACAGGTGATGCCTACTTTAAACCCCTTGACTTCACTCAGATAGCAGGTCAACCACACACTCTACTCGACAAGGCTATTGATAAGCTTCCAACTTTCCAAGGTAATAATGCTATCAGTGTCGAATTCCATCTAGGAGAAATTTCAAAGTGTTTCCTCAGCTGGGTTAGAGATCCCACTCAAACACATGATGATGTCTATATGAAGTTGTTTGCTCTGTCCTTAGAAGAAGACACATGTGAATGGTACGTGGGCCTTGATGATAATTCCTATGCATCCTATGATGATTTCTTGAAAGGATTCAAGACAAGATGGGGAGTTAAGAAAGAACCTCGCCATCAATTAGCTGCTCTCCATACTATAAAGAGAGATGACAACGAAACTATCGAAGAGTTTAACAAGAAGTTCAAAGATTTGGTGGCAAGCATTCATGCTGATTTCAAGCCACCAGACAAATCCATCCTTGTTTACTATATGGAAGCCCTTAGTGGAGAAATGAGATATCAGTTAAGGGATAAAGAACCTGACACTCTAAAAAAGGCTCAAGAGTTGGCTATTAAAATTGATTTAAATGTGCAATCTTCAAGAAAATCAAATATTCCTGGATTTACGAGGGCTCTCGTCAAGCCGCATGAATCAAAAGATAGAGCACCTAGCCATGATGTTTCCTGATAAGAAGATCAGAGACTTAACTGAGAAAATGGAAGCCATGTAGGCTAATTATGTTGATCAATTGAAAATATTGCAAAATAGAGTGATAAACATGGAAAGGTCAAAGGACCACATCCAATCAAAAGAATTTTCCACATAAGGGAAGTTGGGGTCAAAATAAAACTCCTTATCAAGATAATAGGCCCCCTCATCAACTAGAATCAACTAATATGGTTGAAGAAGTTCACCCTTACTGCAGACCCTGTGATGCATTTCATGAAGAAGCCACCTGCTACAAGGCATATCATATCAAAGAGCATGGATTCCCTGAAGTTAGCAATAATGACAAATTTTCAAGCGAGCCTGAATGCATAAATGTTGTAGGACAAATTCACCATATTGAAAAAGAACATTTGAAACAAGCTCGGGATTATAGTCATGAAAAAGACAACATTTCCAAGTACTTTGGTGTGAGGCCCCCAACTGAACAGATCAAAGAAATGGCTAATGCTAGATTCAAAGGAGCAACCTATCAAAGAAAGGAGAAAGCTGGACCATTAAAGACCCAACAATATGAAAGTGCGATATGTGTGTGTAGACGAGAGAAAGCAAAATCCAAGTCATCCACCACAGGTGACCACGACACACACACAAAATTCCTAAGACCCCCTTATTCAAGTTCAAGCGGGTCTAGGATTCGAAGACAAAAAATGAAATTTTATTCAGGATACAATGTCCACTTGTCACTCCAAAAAATTTGATTCCTCTTATAGCTCCAAAAGACACCCTTATAGCCCCTTTTTAACAAAAAATAAATATCATTTTCACCTTATACCTGCTTTACAAATATGTGCAATCTATCTCCCAATACATTACATATTAGATTGTGAAGGCCTTGCCAATCCTCAATATACCATATGTAAACCATGATTCTTTCCAAAAAGAAAAGAACTCAGACATGCATATGCAAGGCACTGGTATTAATCCATTGACACATGAAAGAAATATGCATTGTGTTGTCTCCCAAAAATGACATGCGTGTGCTAAAGCCCAAAATGTAACACACCAGCTGGATGACAACTCTCAGATGAGAAGCCAATGTCACCACACTCCTCTCCTCTTCGCTTCAGGTTGGCTCTTCTCGAACTCAAGGGGGGTATCCCTAAGATAGGATCGTTAAGACAGATGCAACGGAGGGCAAGGTGAAATGGAAGAGGCTGCCTTAGAGAAACAAATGTAACAAAAAGATGTGTTTTGAATAGGTGATGGGAAAGATAGGAGGATCAATCCTCGAAGAAAGGCTAGTGCCAGTACCAGCAGGGAGAATGGAGTCAAAAAAGAGGACTCAGGGGAGCCTTGTGCTTCATACAAGTGAGAAATGCTAGAATGCTCCAACAATCAAATCTAAATCAACATTTCGTACAACCGAATACTAATGTCCATTGAAATACAAATCGTTTAAGCATAATTAACCAACTTAACAACCGTAAATGGCTAATCTATTGTGCTTAAAAAAGCCCTCACAAGCTAGATTTGCTCTACCACTTATAATGCAAACGCGCAGCTATAGAGAGATGCTCAATCTGTCCTAAAAACCTAGCATGGCATTTTCATTAAGCTCAATGGAAAAGAAACCCCCAAAATTTTCCATGTTACAAATGCAAGAGGCTGTCCTCTTTAAAGGTCAAGAAGGCTCTAAAGAATAAAATAAAGGAAAAAATAATAATAAAAAGTGGGATCCACTTTTTTCTCCACTAATATCTAAACAGACTTTGCATAACTAAAGTGAATCATTCAGTGGATTCCACTAAAGTGAACACTCAATTGAGGCTTTTAAAAACTTTGTAGCCCAAAATGCCCAAATCTGGAGTGAGTCATGAGATTGGTCTCCATGCAAAAAGGTTGGCAACGATGACAAAGCAAAGGTGGGTCAACCGAATGTAAAACCTGCTGCTCCAAGGCTCCACGTAGCAGTAAAGAAAAAACGCCAAGTGTTTAAGTGCCAAGGTGGATGGGTTCCACGAATCACGGCGGTCTCCGATAGCAGCTAAGGTGATGGCAGAAATTGACGGTAAACCCCGAATTTTGGTGTTTGAGAGTAATTCTGCAATCGGCTTCTTTGCTGAACATCGAGTTTATTGCTTATGAACTGGCTGACTTCAACCCCGCATCAATCGGTTGGCTGCCCACGTGAAGTGCAATTTGCACCAAATCGCCACCGAATGCAAGGGATTCTTCTAACTGGCGATAATCGCGGATTTCATTTGTTGAAAACCCAGAGCCCGGGCGTGAAAAGGACAGGAGCATCCACGAGATGACCCGTGGATTGGCGCAAAATCTGAAGTCTAGCATCCCTGTCGAAAACATCAAAAAGCAAATCCATGCGATCAGCTGCCAATAGTTAGGTAATCCCTGGCAAGAGATGGCGGCTGCATTTGTCATGCTCGGGCTGTCTAAAGGTGTGATCTCCACCGATTCGTCTACGAGCTCGGCTGCAAATGGAAAGACTGAACTGCGGTTTCATTAGCTGCTCGTGAGGCGCTCCAAAATGACCGCGAAACTAACCCTCAGCAGCTGGCTGTCAAACGCTGGAAGCGATCAACAGTGCAAATCGGCGTAGTTTTCTGAAGTCACGACTATTTCCGATGTGCTACAACCTTCGATTTTCCTCCATGTCAGATTCATTGATATATGCAGATGTTTGAGCAGGAATCAGGATGATATCTGTCTCTAATCGTTCGTTTGAACACGGCTTTAGCTTCCTCGACTAATGCAGAATTGGTATGCATCCAGCAAGACATTATAAGCTTTTCGCGTTGGCCACGGTCTTCTATATAACCTTCACAGAATAGACATTGTTCTCGGGTTATTCTCTGATAAAAGGAGGTATGATGTGGTTCAGCCTCATAAAATCTCGATGTTGAGCATCCTCGGCCATCAATAGCACGGTCTAAAATACCCCCAGGTGTTGCACTGTGACTAATCTTATCACAATTCCCTTTTCCTGTCCAATCTGGTGGATTTTTTCTCCTTGAGGCATCCATGTTTCACGAAGCAAGTCCCGTCGGCTACTGAATGCAGTATTAATTCCAATGACAATGAAAGCTTTCTACTAACTGGCTTCATAAATACAGGAGAACCATTCAGACTAGATGCTTGTGCAGCTCTAGCTGCTGCCAGCTTCATTTCCAGCGTTGAGATTGTTTTATCTAAAGTCTTTTACAAGTTGAAGATGTCGTTCTTGATGTCCTTTCTCAGCATAAGCCTCAGTTTCTTCTCTTGAATCCGAAACAATCCACATCCTCAAAAGATATCCCAGTGGGTGATGAAACCTTCTCATAAAATGGATAAAGGTTTACAACTACCACATCAAATGTCCTAATTCTATGCTTCTTCCATGTGATGCTGTTGGTCTTTTCATAGTTTTTTGCTTGCTTCCAGTAGAGTATCTTTTGAAGGAGAGCTAGAATCTGATTCAACATTATCTGTACTTTCTTCAAAATCATACAGCCATGAAAAACTGTGTTTGCCATGCCTTCCAGACACACACCTGCACCAGTCACAGCAACATCCTCTGGATTCATTAACCAAGCACTGGATTTATCATTTTTTGTCCCATTTGTACACTGAGGTATGGCTGCTGTCCCCAAACTGAATATTGATGCTCTCAGGAGATGATGACCAGAAACGCTAAACCAAACCTCAGAACAAACCATGAAATGTTCAAGTGACCACCCATGTAGAAATGGGGGGTAACACATTGCACAGTTCAAATGTAATCAGTGTCATTTGGTCACATTTTACTTAGATATCTACAATTTAATTAATATTAACTCCAAAAATAATGTTTCTTGTTTGCTTGTCAATCCCAAATCACTCAAAGAGGTTCCATGCTCCCTATCAGTGAATGCACATCTTGGATATTGCCTCACCAGTTTATACGGGCCAGGCTTGACATCACTGCCTACATCTATAAAATAAAAAAGGAGCTGAAGCCTACAGACTTCAAAAAACGACGACCACGACGACTGCCATCAGGCATCCTCACAAGAAGCGTAATAGCATTTTCATCCTCCACAGATGGCTCAGGTGGAAGAGAAGATTTTTTTTTGCTGTAGGTTTTCACTTCGATTCCTCCTGCAATCTTCTAAGTGCAAATGTTGTCATGATCTTTCCATGCGATGGCTTACTCCTCCTGAGACTCCAGAGCTGAACGAGGTTGTTAACCTTTTGTTTCCCAATGCTATCATCATCAGATCAGATTTCTTTTCAACGCCTTTTCTTTCACACCACACGTAAGTCGAGGTCACAGTGGATGTAGTTCAAAAGATAAAACTATGTCAAAAACAAGACAGCTGCCAATAACTGCTATTTAACCTTTCCACCGCCTCTCTAGAGCAAATCACCTTCACACATATGGTGATTTTCTCTTTTTCCTTTGATTATACAGTCACGCCTACAAATGAATGCCCAATCTCTCGAACAATGCCGACTCTACCAAACAACATCCTCTTCTACGGCGGCGGCTTTTTTTACAGATTCTAACAGACTGACGATAGGATTTTCATTCACCTCGTCGATCTTCTTGCGTCGTGGATCTTTGATCTTTGTGATTAATGATGGCTCTCCTACACTGCGATTAATGATGGCTCTTCTGGGTTTGTTGCAGCAATGAAGTAAACACATGTTGCTTATACCTTTCTTCCTTAAATGGTAGGTTTCAGAAGTAAAGTGCACCGCGATGAGCCCGGATGGTGTCTGCTCCTGTTGCCAGGAGCGGTTGGTCACTGTTGATATCGATCCACTGGAGACCGAGAACTTTGCAAGGTTTGTTGCAGCCTTAGCATGTGAAAGGGAGTTAAAGTCCAACTTTGTTAGTTTTCACGAATGGCTGGATGAACATGGTCCATTTGAAGCGGTCATGGATGGTACAAATATGGGCCTATTGTGGGCGGAGAGAACATTGAGACCCCAAGAACTTGGCTGTGTATTAAGGGTAAACAGGTTCAATTTTAGATTTTTCTGGAAAAGCCGTTGTCTTAGGAAATTAGAAGCGGAGGAAGGTCCCCTTCGAGTACTTCCAGCCAAGCTTTTCAATCAAGGAATACGTGGAAAGAGCAGGCATTGTCATCACGACCACCTTCATCTGCTTCATCACCAACGGGGCGGAAGATTCCAACAGTTGAATGCATGTGGATCGCCATAGAAAGACATAACGAAATCGATTGTTCTTAGCAAGCATTTGTAGTTCAAAGTTTTTTTATATCCATATCTACAAACTATTCATGCTATAATTCATTCTGTCACATTGTAAATGCCATTCTATTCACTAGATCATGTAGACGAGGTGCCAGGTGTGAATGCTACTCACAATCTAAAGCTACACCCACTACAACTTAAGCACGGTGCATCTTTTTGTTCAAATATCATAACTTAAAAATATTATATACTTATCTCTTAAATCTTTCTCCAATATTTTTTGAAGGCCGAGCTTGATATCTGAGTCACCATCCAAAACCCCATTATTTAGATCATAAACGCTCTAGGTCCATTGTGATCGTAATCTTGCTCTGATACCACTTGATAACAATAACGAAAGAAAATAGGAACAAGAAAAATAAAGAAAGTCAAGAAGTGGCGGAAAAGGCAAGAGCTGAATTCAATTGTATATTCACAAATAGATTATATTTATACAATATTTACCCTTAACCACCTATAACCGTCAACCACTTAACCATTCTCATAACTAAGTGCATAATATCTTAGGATAGACACTATATCTCAAGATGCACATTAGGTGGTCCAGGACTTAGAATTAGGAGAATAATGCTAACACATATGGTTGAGTGATGGGCGGATTGATAAATTAGATCTAAACTAGCCAATTGATGTTACTGAGAATTAAATGCAAAAGGGAAATGAGCAGACTATGATGAGACTAGTGGTGAGAACCACTTTGCATACAAGCTACAATGCCCTTTAGGACTTCTTAAAAGAGTGCTTGCTGGTCCATGACTTTAGGACAGTAGACAGGGTTACAAAAAGGAAGAAAGAGGTCAAAAAGAGGGAAGAAAGTTCTCTAGGATATTGGTAGTTTGATTGCCCTTTGTCCCAGGATAAGGCTGCCACCTTATGGTTGCTTTATGGCTATCCAAACCTGCACTTTGTTAGTAAAATCAATGAGCATAAATCGTAAAAAATGCAAGGGAGGACTTATGGGACAGCTTTGCAAGTGTTCTCAGTTGAGATACCCAGATGCCAACCTACAAATGTGCACTTATAGATGATCTTTAGTATTATAAATTTTAACATATATAGATTTGTATGTGATTTAGGAAAACTCTGAGCTATGAATGACTAAATTTTGATATGAAAGTTCAAACCTTCTCCTAAAAATAGATCTAACTTATGATATTCAAAGGTTAATGAAATATCTATGGCAGCAATCTATTTTTAATGATATTCTTTTATGTGCAATAAAATTGAAACAAATAAGTAAATGGAAAGAGTTTTCTTTTAACTTTGGAAGGTTGAAAGAGAGAAAGAGAAGTGCCGACAAGAATGACAATGGAGTCATCAAGGACCAACTAAGAGGGCCGTGTTTGAAAGATCACCGAAGCAATGAGGTTGCACTAGGCTAGCCTCAATCCTCTTGATGAATAAGGTGCCTGCAATCAAATATACAACTGTGAAGGAGATTGGATCTCCTCTTCTTTCCTCTCTTGGGTGAAATCTACATACCTCTTCTTTCCTCTCTTGGGTGAAATCTACATGAAAGGGGTTAATATAGCACAATCCAACTTACGAGAAAGACACTGAAAATGACCACCTTTCAAGTAAACTCTCAATGAGATTTAACCAAGCATGTGCTTTGACTAACCTCATCCAACTGGGTAGTAAGCGATATTTCAACAATCTCCACATTTTACCCATTTGGATCATACAACCCTAGCTTGGCCTTAATTTGTTCCAAGCATCCTTTTCCTTTCGAGGAAGACAAAATGCCAACAAGCCTTCTTTGTCATGAACAAGCTACGTAGCTTCTAGCAACTCATTGCCCATCCATCTCCAAAAGGCAGCCCTTTCCTTCACATCATTAAATTCATAGATCTTCGAATTTTGTTTATTTCTATGATTTTAGATATGGGGTCACCTATCACAGAGATTCCGACTTCCCCCCATCCCCCATGACTTCCACTAAAATTTCACCGCTCCCATGTCTGCATGTCCCAGACACTTGGTGGAACATCGAATAAATCGTACCAAACAATAATTCATCTGCATTTCTAATTTCTAAATTCTTTAAAACTTATATAAGACCAATATAAATCTATTTCTGGAGTTTATTTTGATTTCAAACTTTCATCAACAAAAGGATATTCCTTTACCCCATTGATTATTGTAAGCTACCACATTTCATATCCCATTTACTGTCAACTCCCAGAGAACTAAAACCTCTAATGCCTAGTTGCTGGATTAGTCCAGAGCGTCTGTTCAGACTAATTTAAGTCGATTCATTATCCTTGCTTCTTGCCTGTCTTTCATTTCAGGAAATGGCGACTTTACTGGCAGAAAAGGCACAAGAGAGAGGCAAGTCGACATCAGGGAACAGCCCCTTTTCAGATGCAGCTCGAGCAGTTGGTTATAACACATACATCGGTGGGAAGCTGGATGATGTCACAGTCGTTGTATCATTAGTGAAAGGTAGTAGTAAAGAGTAGGAGGAGCTTTATACAGGTTGCCGGCAACCGATTCAGGGTATCAGGTTATCTTCGAAATCTCTCATTTTTGGGGTATATGCTTGTATGTACATTGAAAGCACATTTGCTTAAAAAATATCACGAGACTGTAACATAGAGATGGCAATGGTGTAATCTTCATGCTAAATGAGAAGGACGTTGTACCATGTGAAATGTATATTGTTATAGGGACACCGATCATTTGAATTCAGTCAATACACAAACAGCAGGAGTTGGTCAACATTCTTGATAAAAAATGATGTAAATTTCCTTTCTTCACCCATCATTGGGTATTTTATATTGATGGGTTTGTTTCATAAACCTGCCCATCCTTTGGCTACTTTTTAGTAGCCGCGTTCGTCTACGGTGACCGTTCACCAATGCAGACCAAAAACAGGGATTCGACACGGGAATACATTGTCTTGCCTACCCTGTTTAGATGCTTTCCTGTTATAAATGAATGTAAAAAAAAATTTAACTTCCACATAACTTCAGAGTTGGTCTCATTATTGTATTGGTGGTTAGTAAAGATGCACCACACTCATACTTCTCTATCATTTATGAAATCACGGTCAATGTTTGACCGGATTGTCTGTTCAGGCTGACATCTGCACATATTCTAAGTCATTAATGAATCCCATTATATTTCCTTACATTGATCCCCTGATTTCAATATGGTGGTAACCATTTTTCGCGTCTTTCTCATTAGACTTATCCATGGGGGCATATACTGCCTTTATTTTAGAATCACCTTTCCTGGTTTGCTCTGTACAGGAACTTTGGATTATTTGTACTTGCCATTAGTGGTTGATAACTCAAAATTGATGGCAAATCACTTTTACTACATTTAGTAATCGACGGGGTGAATGCAAAAGTTTAGATTGACATCAATGTGTTAAAAATCAATGATCTCTTTTTGTTTCTAATTGACATTCGTTCAGGAGCTTTGGATTATTTGTACTTGCCATCAGTGGTTGATAACTCAAAATTGATGGCAAGTCACTTTTACTACAATTAATAATCGATTGACATCAATGTGTTAAAAATCAATGATCTCTTCTTGTTTCTGATTGACATTCGTTTGTTCTAATATATGCTAGTGAGTATAGAGAGCCATCTTAATGCCGAATTAAATTATCCAAAATTAGCTATTAGATTAGATGTCTAAACTTTTTACTCACAATTCTGGCATTAAGATGGATTTATTTTTAATTTATTAACATTACATACATTTTTATTTAGCACATCTCTTTCACCTATATTTTTAAATTTTTTTTTTTAAATTTCAAGCTTAGTACTTTTTAGCTGCAACATTCATAAAATTTGGTAAGAATGTAATCTTCCGTTTATATATATATTATTTTCATTGATGAATTGAGTAAAACACTTTTGTATGTTAAAGAAAATTTAGCCATCTTTATTAAGAATTCAGATTTAAAAATCTAAATTTTATTTTTATTGGTAAAATTATTTTCTACATTAAAGATATATACACTTAATAGGAAATGCATATAATTAATGAAGGCTGCTATGTGTTATTTTTATTATTAATACAACAAATTAATTTTGCAAGTAATTTAATCTTTTAAAATAAGTACTAGTGGAATTTCCACTATAAATGTGTAAATTGAGATGATAAAAAATTATAAGTATTTTATAGTACTATACAATTAATATAAAGACATGTACAATTAATATAAAGACATGTACAATTAACAGGAAATGCATATAATTAATGAAGATGGTTATATGTTACTTTTTATTATTATTAATATATAATTAATTTTACTTTTTATTATTGATATAACAAATTAATTTTGTAAATATTTTAGATTTAATCTTTTAAAATAAGTACTAATGGAATTTCCTCTATAAATGTGTAAATTGAGATGATAAAAAATTATAAGTATTTTATAGTACTATGTAATTAATATAAAGATATGTACAATTAACAGGAAATGCATATAATTAATGAAGATGGTTATATGTTACTTATTATTATTATTAATATATAATTAATTTTACTTTTTATTATTAATATAACAAATTAATTTTGCAAATATTTTAGATTTTTAAGATTAGTAAAAAATTTAGACTTTTATTATTAATATAACAAATTAGCTTTGCAAGTACTTTAAACTTTTTTTTTTTAAAAAGTGGTCCGCCGTTTGTTAGAGGGCACGAATTACAATCATTACAATATGGGCTCAACAAGAGCAATATGTCACTTACAAGAATTGAACCTGAGTGTGGAGGGTAACAAACATTCCTCCCAACCACCCAGGCTACAACCAATGGACTACTTTAAACTTTTAAGATTAATAATATATAATTAGTATAAAGACATACACAATTAACATGAATTGCATATAATTAATGAATACTGCTATATGTTATTTTTTATTATTAATACAACAAATTAACTTTGCAAGTACTTTAGACCTTTAAGATGGTAAAAAAATATTAATATCTTAAAGCAATATGTAATTAATATGCATTGCAAGTATGTGGATTTGTTAAAATATTTTTTTTTATCATGTCATTTGAAATAATAAAAGCAAAAATTAATCAAAATATTATATAAAATCTCCTCAAATACTATTAATTCAAGATTTGTTAATTTCTTGAAAAATAAAAAACATGCTACCATTTGATATGATTATGCCAACTAAAAACATGAAGTTGACCAATATTCACCACACTAGAGATAAAATGGCTCTAAGTGTACACTATTCTATACACTTGAATAAAAAATAAGGTGTAAATAGTTTTGTATTGAGTAATGATTGATTTGATACATAAGTTAAAGTGGAAGGAAATAGGTATGCATTAGAATGGTGGATTTTTAAAATGATCCCTATGAGGGCCACTAATTCTAGGCCTCTCCTAAGCTTAGTGTTATGACAAGGCTCACCTCCTGGGGGACAACGTCTTCATGTTTATGTTAGAAATCTTGAGCTGGAAATACTTTAGGAATAATAGTAAATGCGTGTTTGGAGGGCCTCTCATAGACAATAGGGTTGAACAATGTTTTTATCCTTCTACTCTATTGCAAAACTCAAATGGCTTGTCAACATTCACTAATAGGACACATGATCTAGGGCCAAAAGGATATAGTAGGTGATTCCATAGGAGGGGATTTTAGCAATTTTCTAGTTTTCTTGGAAGTGGAAAAAGTAGTGAGGAAACCTTCCAACCCTTTCAAGTTCAACCCTACTTGGTTGGAAGAGGAAGATTTTATTAGCTTAATTAAGGATCATTGGGTTCCTTTTGATGGGACACTAGATGAATCAATGTCTAGTTAGCTTGAGGCAAACTTAAAAAAGGTAAAGCAAGTTGAAGCAGCTTGGGATCAAAGGAAAGGGATGAACAAGAAATAGTTGTTGGTGAGGCTCAATTGAAATATTTGAATAACCAAGAGAGAGCAAGGTTTCCAAATAAAGAATTCAAAAATAACGTTTGTCTATTGGAACAAAGGAAAAGGAAGATGTTGGCAGTTAAAGAGGCAACCTAGAGACTTAGGAGCAAAACCAATCTAGCTTTCCAAGGGAGATGAAAATTCTAAGTGACCAATCATAGAAAGAATGTCAATTGGATATGGAAGGTCCCAAGGAATGATGTTTCTATTGTTACTAGCGTTGACCACTTGGGTGAATTCTACAAATAAGAAAGCAAGCCATTATTGTTGAAGTGGTCCAAATGACATCTTTTTCCCTAATGTTGTGGACAAAGATGATAATGTGAGATTACTTGAAGAGATCTTGAAAAATGAACTTGGTACATCATAATTTTCAAAAAGATGAGAGCCCTAGTTTGAAGGGTGGCTTGTTGAATTCTTCTAAGGGTTCTATAAGGTAATAGAGAAGGATCTAATGAGAGTAATAGATGAATCCAAATCATCTGGGAAGATGCTTGTTGCTTTTAATACAAGTTTATTTCCCTTACCCCAAAGTCAAATAGTTCCCGTGCTTTTGAAGAATATAGAACCATTCTATCAAGTAACTATATTTATGTGATTATAGAAAAGATTATAGCTTTGAGAGTAAAGAGATTGTTATCTAGAACAATTTCAACTAAATAGTTTGGTATCTTATTAAGAAGACATATTCATGATTTCACAAGGGTTACCCTTAGGAGGGCTTCCATTCCATAAAAACGAAGGAGCTACTACCAATGGTGGTCAACTTACATCTAACAAAATCTTGTGATTGAACATGTTGGCTATACCTAAGATAAATGTTGGTGCAATTGGGTCCTACGCTCATTTTGCCAATTAGGCAATGAGTTGTGTCACCTCAATGCCCTTTTCTATTATGGCCAATGGATTTACTTTAGCTTTCTTCAAGGATGGAAGAGGGTTGAGGCAAGATCGCCCACTATCACCACTATTGTTCCTTAGAGTTGTTGAGAGCATGAGTAGGTATTTGATTGAGGCAAAGAGAACAAGTTCCTACGAAGGCATAATGATTGGAAAGAATTTGCATTTCACCCAATTTTTATTTGTTGATGACATCTTGTTATTTTTTGATGGTTCTAAAAGAGATGCTTGAAAGCTTAAGGGGATCATAGAACTATATTGTACTGTTATAGGTATGAAGATTAACATAGGAAAATATTTTCTTTCTTATATGGGTGTAATTGATGAGGATATAAGGTTTTTTTCAAATGTTTTATTGTCAATAGATTGATTTGCAAAGTGGTTTGAAGTATCTAGAGTTTTACTTAAAATCCAATGACTATAGGAAAAAATACTGGGATTGGTTAATTGCAAAAGTTGAAAAGAGGCTCTTAGTTTGGTGCAATTGTTGGTTATCTAGGGAAAATACTTATATTAGTGAAGTATGTATTAGAGGTTATTCATGGTTATTGGATGTCCTTAAATTTTATTCCTAAGAGTTCCTTAGAAAATATAAGGAGAATCAATTATAGATTCTTATGGTTGAGGGAAAGAGAACTGTGGTATTCCAAGTGTAGAGTGGTAGTTCAGAAATATATAGAGTCAATTGAGGAATGGATTAGAAGATCCACAAAGTCTTGGCATAATGTCTCAAATATTTGGAAGGTTGTTGTGTTAACATTTCCACTTATTGGGAGATGGTTTGTATGGAAGGTGGGGAATGGACATAGAGTCAAACTTGGTGAAGATCCATGGTTTGGTTGTGGTGTGAGTCTTAGGCTGCCTAAAAATGTTAGATTTTATACAATTCTAGCAAAGCAATTTGATTGCATATAAAACAACGGGATCACTAAAAGAATAACCAAGCACAGAAACAACAGACACAAGAATTTTATCATGGGAAACCCAACAAGGAGAAAACCCAACAACCTTCGTATATGGATAAATAGTTCAAAGATCAGAGTACATCCATATATCATAAATAAGAGAGAGAAAGATAAACATCTCCAATAGTAGCAACCCCAAATAATCCTTCTCTAATTGCAGCAACAAACTTCTCCTCTTCTTGAGCGAACTAGCTTGTCTTGAATGAATGACAAAACGAGAGGTGTGACCTCTCTATTTATACACATCAAAACAATGACTTTTTCTCTTACTAAGCCGATGTGACTTTTCTTAATTGGGCCGACTTGACTGGGGCAGTTCTTCCCATTGTATGGGGCAGACTGCCCATTGTTTGGGGCATTTTACCCACTGGGTCGACTTGTCATGGAGGAATACAAAATTACATTTATTATTTATTTCCTTTGGGTAATTCTAACCCAAGGTTTACATTGATTCTTTCATGATCTTTTACATGATCAATTACATCAATAATTTCTCCCGAAGGAGGTACAACAATAATATAATAAAGTACAATAAGAATAACTTCCGAAGTTACATTATTTCCAATAAAAAACATACTAAACATTCTTCGCGAAGGGGGTTTTTCCTTATATTAAGTGGGTTCTCTTTAAATTACCATTAATTGGAGACACGATTGGAAGTAATCATAAATGACTGGATTCATAGTTGAAGATAGTTTGTTATGAGTACATTATGTAGCCTATATAAGGACAAGTCATGTTAGAATTAAGGGTGAAGATGGCGAGTTGATTTGGTCAAAGAATCCTACAAAATGATTATATACTTCTAAGTTTGTATGCAAGATACTTTATGATTAGAAGGGTTTAGAAGAACCTGTTTGGTTGTGGAAAATGGTGTGGAAATTCAAATGTTAAAATTATGCATCTTTATGTGGTTAGTCCTGCAGGCAAAAAAACAAGCAAGTATATGTCTATTCTGCAAAGAAAATGAAGAGACCATACATAATATATCAATAAGTTGTGCTCATTTTGTACGAGTATGGAAGGAAGTGGAAGCTATCACTGATTTAAAAGATGCTTGGAGTGGAAATAAATTAAGAGTTTGACTTGGTGTGGTAACATGGTTGTTAAGAGAGTCAAAGCTTTACCACTAAACATGACTTGGGGGATATGGCTTGCGAGGAATGCAATTTTATTTGAAGATAGATTTACTCACCCCATTCAATGTGCTTCTTAGAGTAGGAGCATACTTGATAGTTCCAAACAAACTCCAAGGAAAATTATTATAAAAGGTAGAAACCCATATGGCACATCAGAGAGATACACAAAATAACACAATATGATATTATGAATAACTGATGCAATTATTACATGAGAGTTCACCTTATCTATGGTTATTCATGGAACAAATAATTTCTACTTATCAATGTGAGATATATTTACTTTACATACAAAGAACAAAAGCATAACTAAGTCATAAAGTGATTTTTATTACAATGTGGATGCTGTATATCGTAACACCCCCTCTTAAGGATTACACAACTGAAACCCAAACCAACTAAAAGAAAAACACATATTGGTTAAAAGCTAAATATTAGAAGTAATCATAACCAACATTTTTCCAAAAGCTTCTTCTTTGAAAACAGTTCTTGAACAAAGTAGAGCTCCATCAAGTTGCCTTCTAACCCTCATAAAGGTGTAGCTCTTGATGGGCTTTAGTAATGTTTGGTATTGAGAACCAAGATACACTAGGACCTTACTTGAATTATCAACCTGGGGACATAATCTTATGAAATTGCTCGCAATATATATGCATTTCATATCTTCTCACCGTTTAAGTAATTTTATTTCTTTGGGGGTTTCTTCTCGTGGATGATGTTTTAGTCCTAACACTATGCAATCATAAAAGCATACAACAATTACCAAATCGAATCTAGTCAACCAGATAGAATGTTATACACAATTTCTCAGATAAGGAATATAGAGCAATCAAACTGAAACTTCTAAACTACCAAAATAAATCTTAATCTCATCTCATTCAATCAACCAATTGCATTGCTACAACTTAGGGTATGTAGAATGAAATCAATGAGTCACACATTAACCATAAATCTCAAGAATGCAAATAAAGGGCACTGAAATGTAATCAACTTAACTTAACAACATATGAAAGCTACACGAAAAGATAAACAACTAATCTAACAACATGTGAAGCCACAAGAAATGTAAAACAATTAATCTAATAGCATGTGAAAGCCTTACAGGAAACGGTAAACATCTATCCTAGCACACATGGAAGTTATAGAAAATGTAATCAACTAATCTAACAAATTCACTCACAAACAACTCTAAGGTAACTAAGTAGCAAATAACAACTAAGATCCACCCTGTGTCGTAGAGTCTACCCTCACCCTACAACACAAGTGATTTGATCTCAAACCATAGTCGTGTTGCTAATTGTGCTTCATCGGGCTTGGCTATTGATACTAGAAAAGGATTCACATCCCTTGTCTGTCTGCTTACGAAAAGTTAGTCAAAGAGTGTTGTGGGAAGGTTGGTCGACAACTGCTGCAGAAAAACTCGCCAGCCACATTGGTGAAGACTCCAGCAACAATGATCAATTCGAAACCTACATTTGTAAAACAAGCTACTTCCACAATTGCATGTAGACCTTGGTCATTAACTCAATTCAGAGTATAATTTACTTATTTTAACGTAAAAATACAAATACAGTTATAGGTTTTCAAGATTCAAGGATATGGAAAAAATATATGAAAATGGATGGAAAGTATAGGGAGTGCAACTAAATAACTTATAAAAATAGTACAGGGAATTGGAATTTTACCATGCTCATCACACCCCCCAACTCAAGTTGTTGGGCGTCCCTATGCAAAAAGGTTTAGTCCGGCTCAGATTCGTGATCGGACTAAGATTCTAGAGTGATAGTATAGATAGATTAGAGCTCGTTGGGGGAGACATTTGCGTTGAATGTTTCTCTGTGGAATCCTCTTACTCACTATCTTTTTCCAACGACGAAATTCTTCATCCTTGTCAACAGTGAGTAGGCCATGCCAAGGTGGAATAGGAAAAAAATAATAAGGGGTAGATAAAACGAAGGCCAATCCAGTGATCAGGGATATCCTATAGAGTGGTGATGTAGAGGTAGTTGCGGTAAAGCGATGCGTGGATATTGGGCTGTGAGTGAGGTTCTCACTGTTTAAGTCCTTTAGTTAGTAAGCTCCAACGCTGCTCGCAAGCCGTGATTGCTGCACTTGCGAAATTGCTATAGAATTTTCTAAAGTTGTTGATTACTTTAGCTCTGTGATTATATATTACTTCATGGATTTGGTAGTTGTTGACACGCTAGAAGTGTTTCTTTTTTAACTTCCACTACAAAGTATGCTTCAGGTCGAACCCATAATGGTTCTAAGAATTCAGCTGCTTGGACTTTCCTCAGCTCCCTGACCCCTTGAATTTCATTTTGAAGACATTATTGAAAACCTCTCATGTTGACATACCTAATGAAATGTTTGGGGTTCCACATTTTGGTCATCATAAAATTGTGGAGGTAGAATTCATAGAATAGATTTTTCAAGGGAAAAGAAGAATTCATAAGAATTCATACCCACTTCTTTGACGGTGATAGGTAGTTGTGAAATGAGGAGTTCAATTTGATATCGAATCCACTTGTTCAGATAAACTGCATATACTCTTGAGGGTGTGCAACAAGAAAGCAATTCCGCACTTAATTCTCCCATTTTTGACTAATTCTTGCCTCAAATTTTAAATGTCTCTGTCCTTCTGTTGTAGCTCCTTTTTTATGTTTTTTCTCTACTTCCTCCAGTAGGTCCTCCAAGAATTGTATTATGTTTTGCTAGTGTCGTCTATAATCCATTTCTTTGTCTCTTATTACACATAGTTTTTGCGAAAGAGATGCAGCCCTTTTGATGGGCTCTGGCAAATTCCTTCCATTTGTCTTTTTCCATTGTTATTACCTCAATATGTTTTGTTCAAAAGAAGAAATATGAAAAAGACCAAATAAAGAATGACGTGACGACCAGCAACATTGAGAGAGAAACAAGAAGATGATGGAGTCACCCTTTGGTGGATCTATCTCCAGGTGAGGACGATATCAATATTTTTCATATTTCATTTTTCAAATGATAATTATTTCAAATAAGTTTCTTAATTCTTACTTACTACCTCATTCTTTGAATTATCATGTTTCAAAATTAATTACAATTATCATGTTGAAATTAGTTACAAAATTATCATGTTGATTGATTAGTAGTCATCGGATTTTCAAAATATTATACTATTTTTATTGGTCACAATTATAATTTAATTTACTTCATTTATTATTAAGTCACAATTATTTTATATATACTAAATAATGTAGTGAAATGTTCATACATGCATTGAATATTATTGCATGCTAGCTAGTGTAACTAGTATCAATCTAGATATAGCAAAAAGTTTGTGTGTTTTCAAAATTTCCCTTGTAGTGTTAAATTTTATTCCTCAAGGTTGGTTTTCATAGGACTTTAAATATCATCTAGTGGAATTGATAGTCAAATATATTCATAGCAATGAGCACTCTAGAACAACTTAAATTCAAATATGTATACACGTGAAAAAAACAAATCCTTAAACTAGAGGTAATGTTTATTTATTTAATTGATTCATGTTTATTTGTGTATAGCCGTCATTTTCAATTTTAAACTTCAAAATACTCCCACACACACAACTCCCACACACACATATATATTTCTACTTCTACTTATATTTCTAATATGAAAATTTTGATTTTTGTTGTCTTCCCTTGTTAGGTAAATTTGACTCGGTCATGGTTTTTTGAGCCCATGGTATTTGCTGGCCCATGGTAATGGCACATCGTATTGCTTGTGACGAAGCCTATTTAAATGTTTCTAGGATAAATCTTCTTTGTCATTATGTGTGTCCTTGGTTTAATCATTATGTTTATTATAGTTTTGTAAACTTTTTATTTCTGTATTATATGGTGCAAGATATGAGAATTCAATTTTTCATATAGTTATTATAAATGTTATTTAAAAAAAAATCAACTATTATTATGATAGGTAAAATTAAGATTTAAACGTCAAATTAAAGACAATGTTAAAATTAAAACATCGTGTAAAAATTTATTGGCAGACATCAAATTTCAACCCTACTTGGATGGATGTCATAACGAAATGTGAAAATACACTTGAAATTTAGATAAAAATTTACTACATAAATTTAAAATTAAATGATTTCAATTTACTTAGTGTATAGGTTTATGGACCCATTTGTAAACCTTGAAAATATCTTCACTTTCCATTTTATAGAACCTTCACAAAGTTCACTTAAATTTTAAATGTGTGATACTCCATGCACACTAGATATTGTAAAATTGTTAAACATATAATGGCATACACCTTTAAAAATGTACCATGAGTAGTAAATTATGACCTCTTTATATACAAGAAACTCATGTTTAATAAATTTGGTAATTTCATTTTCACTGAAAACTTTAATCTTAATCTCTATTTAATTTAATAAAGAATAGATAAAATGTTTGGTTTATAAATATTAGATTAACAAATAGAAACTGTGTATAGTCTTTGGAGTTATGTATGTTCCAATTTTATTAAATTTGTTTTATTTATATCAATTAAATTTGATATTTTTCAATTAAAATTCAAAGCATAGTTAACATAATCAAGAAGTTCCAAAAATAGTTTTTAACATTTCTCATTTGGAGCTCGCGATGAAGACGCCCGGCGATTTTATGCGGCTAGGGCTCAAACCCTAGCCGCCTCACTGGTTTTCGTTTGCAGGGAACGGTCTGTTGTTGCTCGATCTGCTGCGTTCCTCATAGCTGGTGGGCGCCGCCTTCCAAGATGGCCTCAGACCGGTTTGCAGAGATGGAAAAAGACTCTTTGGAAGCTTTCACAGCATTAGTCCGTTCGGCAGGACCTAAAGCCAAGCCCTCTCTCTCGTCTAAGTTTGTTAAGAAGATGGAGGAGATCCCTTCTCTGGAGCTATCTCCAGAAGAGCCATGCAGTCTTGCCCTCCTTCTAGCAGAAAAAGCCCTCATTGGAAAGTTCACGGGGTTATGGCCTAGCCCCAAATCGGTGGAGGCTTGGATGGAAGAACGCTGGAAATCGCTGATACATGGAAACGTTTCTCTATGTGTAGTAGGCAGGGGGTTTTTTGTTTTCAGCTTCTCTAGCAAAGTGGATCGAGATCTAGTTTTCAGATCTGGCCCCTATTTCATGGGGCCGAGGGGGCTGTTCTTAGCCCCCTGGACTCTTGATTTTAATCCCGAAGATGAGATCACTGCAGCCCCGGTTTGGGTTAGGCTGCCTCATCTCCCCTTGCATCTATGGGGGAAAAGTTCTCTGGAGGACATTGGAAATAAGCTTGGGCGTTTCCTGGACAGTGTGGAGCCGAAAGGGGATCAATTTACCTGTGCTCGTGTTTGTGTTGAGGTTAACCTCGAGAAAGGACTCCCGGAAGCCATTCAGCTCTCCCTGGGGGAATGGCGCCATATCCAAGAGCTGGACTACGAGCAGATTCCTTTTAAGTGCCTTCGGTGCCATACTTATGGTCACTTGGCAAAATGCTGCCCCAAAGCCTCAGAAGTGGCAGAACCAGCTAAAGGAGATGATTTTCAGCCAGTAACTAACCGGCGAAGGCAGCCAAGGCGAAAGGAATCACTAGCCCAGGTTCTGAAGGTCACTCCTTCAGCGGAGGCAACTCTTGAAAATAAAAACAGCTTCGAAGCACTTCAAGAAGAAGAAGCCCTAGACCCTGAAGCAACAACAGTTTTGGAAGACCCTCCGGTAGACGAAAGACTTCCGGATCCTGCCCTACCTGGCTCAGTAGATGCGAAGGAAGCTAGGGCTTCAGATCCTGAACCCCCTGCCCCTGCAGGTCCGGCTGTTTCAGTCCCCTCCAGCGGCTCTGTGGGAACTATTGAACCTGAAGACAATTCAGTCCCGTCTCCACCCCTTACCAGAGGGCGAAGGACCAACAAGGCACGTAGAGAAAAGGAGACGGCTTCCAACATCTCTTTTGGATCTCAGAAAAAGATGGACCCCTACTTTAAGGGGCAAATTTCATCCCCCTGATTCTAAATGCTTTTCTTTTGTCTTCTACTTTGCTCACAGTTTGTGAGAATTTACCCTTGTAAGCTCCTTTTGTCATTATCTCGAATTAGCTCAAGAAACAGATGGGATTTGTCTCCCAAGACTTTAACAAGAAGGTTGGCAGCACTGTTAGAGCTCACCAACCTTCTTCAGATTTGTAACTTTTTGGTTCTGGCTTGCCAGAACGCAGATTAATGCAACCTAACCGTTCTTGTAAAAAAAAAACATAATCAAGAAGTTCATTTAACATAAAGTACTAAATTTTATTATTTTACAATTTAGAAAGTAGGAATTTGTATTGTCATGTACATGTTAATAAATTATTAGATTAAAAGTCCCCTTAAATGTTATTGCGCGATCTTAAATTGAAAGTGTGCATGCATTAAATAAATGTGCTTCGTCACTCTTTTGAAATTTGTTTAAAAAATGTTTGTATCATACTTAATTATTATTTAACATATACATGTATAGAATAGACATAATTTAAATTAGATGGATTATTTTTTAGTAGCGATCTCTCCTCACTCCACTAAGCGAAGAAAGCCGTTAAAAAATCAACCACAACAACTTAATCCAATCATCATAATTTTTCCACAGGAGGGCACAAAATAATTTGTTAGTATAAGATAGGATTGTTGGGATAGGAATCCAAATAATGTTTAGCAATCATTTCTCATATGACACATACACATAGTTTTTGTCTATAAGGAACCTTTAAATAGGCTTCGTCATCAAGTGGAAAAGAATTCACAAGGAAAGAGGCATCATGCCAGAGGAGGTAAAACCCAAGGTAACGTGTTTTTGTTCTCTTGGGGGGGTACCCATCACATGTTTAAAAGAGGCAACACAATATTGTTCGAAGGATAACTTCTTTCCCCCCACTTGACGAAGGTTCTTAGTGGCCAAAACATAGGATATCTACCCTATAGGTTACTATCGCGGGATGCTGATAGTAACTCTATTGGAGTTTGTTGGCTACTGGTACCACTTCCATTTCCCATCGTTTGTTACCTTCACGGGCCGACATCTTTGACAGGTTCACAATCGTCGACACGAGAGCCTTTGGAAAGACCGGTTACAATTTGAGTGGAAGGATGCTAGGTCATAGGAACCTATTTACATTTAATTTTGCGAATACATTACATGATAAATTATTGAAATATAAGTATATACATTTGGACAAAAAATACAGTTTCGACATGGCAAGAGATATGGACAAAAAAACAAAGGACATAAGATATTATACAGTGATCTCTAAAATGGAATTATGAAGAGATTGAACACAAGCAAAAAGTGTATTTGACTTCAAATGGCATGGCTATAAAATGAGAATAAAATTTGAAACATGACCCCAAGTGGACTTGGAATGGATTTCATTGCAGCATTGAGGGTTCTAAGAAGTCCATGTAAAGTTACTTTTGGGGCAATATTGACTAAGGGAAGGAAACAATATAAGAGATCATTGATATTATTGCTATATGAATTAGAATTGCGAACGATATATTTGGCTTGGCTAGAATTACTTAAGGTAAGTGGAGAAACAAGACTATGTGAGCAATATATACGTGCACATGAAACTCAAATTTATGAAAATATTGTTCCATAGTCAAATTGGCCTCGAGGATAGCTGAAGACAACGGTGTTACCCAATTGATTAGTTAACATGAAAGATGTTGATGGAAGCCATGTAGTCATAAGAACCCCTTCAACCATATTTAAATACCCTAAATTTTCATACATTTTCTTGTGATGTTTGAATGCATTTGAAAATAGGCATGGGTGAGACCATAGTATTTTAATGCTTCTTACTTTGATTCTATTTTTTCTCTTAATTCGAACAAAAATCCCTTTTTTGGTTAGATTTGAACCTTGAAAAATTAAATTGGACTATATGTAGGGATACATCTTGATTAGCTGTCACAAGACCCCATTCCCTCTCACACAACTTTAGGAGTAATTGAGAGTTCTAGTGGGTTTGTAAGAGGTGCAAATTGTTTAGAAGACCTTATGAATGCTGCCATATGAGAAGAGTTTGGGAACCCGAGTCCTGTTCGGATAGTTAGAAAGTATGTTAGCAACATTATCAAGTTTCATTTAGAACAACACTCAATTATCACACAAGCTCAAATTCCACATGGATTTCTAAAGCATAAAAGACTGAAAGATGTCACAAACCTATTGTGTTTTAAAGATGCTAAAAGTAAAATGGCACGTGACACTTTGGCATAAAACATCTCAAAAATGTTATATTCGTTCAGAAAGTCAAGAAAAATTGATATCTGAGATGCTCATAGGGAAATTACAACTGTTGTTGTGGCATCAAAAAACCAAGAAATTGAGTGGTGGCAACAATGTCGAAATTGCTCCATGTTTCAAGAAAAATATTGCACAAATATATTAAATTCAGGGTCCGGATATATGGAAACAATGAAGATGCTTGTTGGGATCTTATTTGCAAGAAACCCTATTGAGACAGGCTTTCTGAAGGCATTAGAAAGAAGGTGGTAGAGTTTTGGGAAAATCGTTCTCGTGCTATACCGGATTGAAAGCATGTCTTGCGGCAATGTTTATCCATAGGGATTTATGGTGAGCATTGTAAGCATGTTATGGAGATGACAAGAGTTGCATTGTTTGAGGAATTTCAAGAATCCAATCCTAGTGTCGAGATCTCAATTAGCACATTTTACAAGCTAAAACCATCGTATATTAGACCGAACAAAATTCACGACACGTGTTGTTATTGTTACCATGTTGAATTTCAACTCTATTATGACACATTTATAGACTTTTGCAAAAGGCACTGGCAGTGTGAACTAGCTCCTCCCGCGGTGCAAGATTTTGTTTCGACTATACTGTGCAAAAGGAATCTCGAGGATTTGTTTTTCAACAAAAGATGTGTAGGTGGCAGAAGCTGCCCTGAATGTGGTAATTTGGCATTGTTCCATATACATTTTACATTCGATCTAGCACAATATGGATTTACAGATATCACAGTTACGTGGAAGAGATATGAGTTTGTTACCATGGATACAGCGTCTTCTTCAACTACTCCATAAAAAATGATTGACTTGCTTGAGGACAAAATTCCTATTCTAGAGTTCATGGAGAATTTCCAAAATCAGATTTATAAATACATCAAATACTCTCACAAGTCTAGGTGGAAAGCTGTTGAATTCAAGCATTCTTGTGAGGTATTTGAGTTGGGCGTGACAAACTTATCAATGATAGACTTCGTCGAGAACTATGCATTTGCTCCCCAAACTGACATATAGAGTGAGTATTATCACTCTACCAAGTGTCAATATTCGTACATGTTTTGTACAGACATGCTCAAGTGAGTATTGATGGAAAGGATAACACTCTTCAGTCACGTAATGTGATTAAAGAGTACCATTTTTTTTGTAGTGATGATCGCATGACACATTGTTTATTCAACACTGCTTTGGGTTTATTTAAGACTCATTCGGAAGAATTGGGTGTCATTTATAGAACATTGAATTTGGTTAGATGGGTGTGTAGGGAAGTTCAAATTGGCACGCTCTTTTTACTAGTTGAGTCTCCTACATAAGGAGACAAGATTTTGACATACTTGGCGTTTTTTTTAAATAGGGCACGAAAAGGGTGAGCATGGCGGTGTAGGTGCTTGTGTGAAATGGGAACTTAGAAGGTATCGGATGAGTCATGGTACATCTTGACTCAAATCATCTACATAAGTTGTTGATTGGTGCACATTGCATTTGGGACATGAAGGCCATGAACATGCAAAGTTACTGTGTAGGTAAGACACTATGGTGTGTAGTTGAAGCTCACACTTTGAATGTTCTTTGAAACATCATCTTTGTTAAAATATTATATATTTGATGCATTTGTTTCGATATAGGTTCTTTTGGAATGTTTCCATTGGTGATGTGAATAGATCCATTCCTTGGTATTGTGAGACAATACCTAGGATGAGGGGATTACACTTCATTCAGAATAAGGACACGGGTGACATATTTTCCATAGAAACGAGGAAATATGTGTTCTTTTGTAAGTTATGCATCGATGCAGATGGATGCGAGCTTGATAAATGCCAAAATGTTGGACATGTGAAACAATGGAAATATGTCCCTCTTAACCCAAAGGGTCCTCATCCAATTCTTAAATGGCAATAAATGCACACCGAAGATGTTGTGGTATCATTAGATCATGATTCAGTTTTTGATGTGGTTGGGGTAGGTACACAACTGAACATTAACCATAGTTTACTCATTGCGCTGAGAGGTGATTTCTACATCCCAAAGTAGATGAGATGTGCCACGTTTTCCACACCATGTTGCTTCAAAAGACTAAATATATAAAAAAAATTATAAAATCTAACACATGTAGGCGTCAAATTTAAATTGGGTAGATTGTAAAATATGTTTAGATAAATATATATAGAAGTTCAATTTTTAATTTCCATATATATATATATAGTTATTAATGGATTAAGAATAACTATTTTACTTCATAATCAATCAATGAATGCAATTTTTGCGTATTTGTAAGATTTGTGTGTTATTGTTTATGATTCCAAATTGGAATAGTTGGCACGTGGATGACTGTGATGGAAAATATGTTGGATTATGTATTGTTAAGTTAATAATAGAACAATAAGTTAGATATTTGTTTTGTGATAATTGCAAATTAATTAATAATTGGGTAAATTGCAAGTATTTTACTTCATTATTAATTAATTAATGATATTTTTTCCTATTAAGAGGATTTACTTGTTATATTTTACACCATAAAATGCACCTTTACTATTAAATTTAGGTAAATAAATATTTTACTTCATAATCAAATGATTGCAATTTTTGTCTATTTGTAGGATTTATGTGTTATTGTTTACAATTCCAAAGTGGAATAGTTGTAACGTGGATGATTGTGATGGAAAATATATTGGATTATATATTATTAAGTTAATAATAGAACAATACGTTAGATATTAATTTTGTGATAATTGCAAATTAATAATAATTGAGTAAATTGTAGGTATTTTACTTTATAATTAATTAATTAATGCAACTTTTACCTATTTGTAGGGTTTATGTCTCATGTTCACAGCAATATCTTGAATTAAGTTAAAATGGCGTAAATAATTTTTTAAATTGTTTGGATGAGACCATTTCAATGTGGTGATTTCTTAACTTTGGCTCTATCAAGTGCAAAGAGGGATAAAATTCCTTCAGGTGCAAACATTTCCTCAATTTTAGGACTCTAAAATGGGTTTTCACCTTAAGTGATTTGATTCCCCTCGGTGCTTGATATAGCCAGAGTTTAGATGGATCTATGCTAGTTATATACATCACATGCTTTTATTTGGAATCTTTGATTGAATGTTCAAACTTCCAAACTTGTACTTGAATGTATATACATTTGATTAACAACTATAATTTTTGTGGCAGTTGATGTATTTGTTATCACTGCACCCCTGGGTAATGAAGAGAACGTTGCATATTATTTAATGCAATGTACACAAATTAAAAGCATGTTGGTGCAACCCTATCGAGATGGTGATTTCACATACCAAATTGGCGACCTGGTTGTCATGGGCCATTTTTTGACAAAGTGAAAAAACAACGCAATTATATTATTTACCAAGACTATATGCCCGAGTATATATCTTTCTAGTATAGTCATTTGGTGGTGGCATCTTGGATACATCTCATATAAATCAAGGTGAAGAGCGGTGAACCAAAGTGATGGAAGATGGCAGAAGCTGACCATGACCTTTTTTGGAGACTTGCATTCCTATAACCCATTGTCCAGAAGAATGATTTTCATACTATGATTTGTATGATTTTTAGGCTACCTGAGTTTGTATCAATATTTCACATGGTATCAATGGCCATATTATCTATCTCAATTTAATTGTAAATGAGAATGTAAGTTGCAATTTGTATGTCTAATAAATAATTTCTCAAAGATTAATTGTACAATTGTAATGTGTGCGCATGTCTAATTAGTAATTTTGAAATTTCGTAATTTGTAATTGTAATTACAATGGTAGATTGTATATTGTAAAATACAACTCTAATTGTGACTTGTAGATCTTTCAATTTGTAATTTGTCCTATTGTAATTTCTAATTTGCAACTGTATCTATATTATAGATGGTAAATCACAAATTGTAATTGTAATTGTTATTGTTAATTGAAACTAACATCATGAATTGTAATTTCTTATTGTGAGCAATAATCTGTAATCTCATCACTATTATTATATTGTTATTGTTAATTGAAACTAACATTATGAATTGTAATTTCTTATTGTAATTAAAATTTGTAAATATAAACAATGTTATTAGATTGTTATTGTTAACTAAAACTAGCATCATGAATTTGTTTTCTTGTAATTTGTAAATCTAATTAGATTGTAACTTGTAATCCTAATTGTGACTTGTAAATTGTATCTTGTGCAATCCCCTTGTTGATTAAGTTGTCATTGATGCCAACAGTTGAGTCTTGGTGCCCCTTGTGGTGCCCACGAGGGTTAGTATTTGGTTTGTGGTTGTTTGTTTTAGAGGAGACCTTTTGACTTTGTCCAAGCCCAAGCTTGAAGCCCTGGTTAACCCTTGACTTGGTTGAGTACCCCTAAGGTGTATCTTAGTCCCATTAAATCCATTATTGTATACTTACTCCTAGTTGTCTTTTGATTGAATGTCTCTGTGTTGCTTGTACGTGTTGGGGTCTCTTGATTGATTGTTGAATGGATGATGTAGTAGCATAGTCCTTGGCACCCACACAATTTACCTATGCCCTTACTTGATGTCTTAGCTTGTTGATGTGTGCGTTGGAGCACTAAGTGGTCCAAATGACCCATTATGTGGTCATTTTTTATTTGGTGAAGTCATTGAAGCCCTGGATTGATGGTATTTAATCCCACAAGCTTGAATCTTGGAGCCCATACACAATTAACTTGTGCCCTTACACTTTTGCACTCTTGAAGAAGACATTACTTAGTGTATATGGACATATGACCCACACATATGGTAACTTGGTGTTGTATTAGTCCTTGGAATTCATGATGAAAACCCTTAAGGTATATCTGCATGGTATGGAGTCCTTGCTTGATGATGGAGAAGTCGACCTAGTTTCAATACCTTATCCACGTTGAATTTTTTCAAGCCAGCCCTACGTGGAACCCTAAACGTAGGAATTAATGGGCTAAACCTACCTCATTAATTATTAAATTAATTATCAAGCTTTAATCTTCATTGAAGGTCAGCATGCTAAATGACAATTTAATTGATTTTGAGTCTAATTAAGAAATATGAAAATCATACTTAATAATTAACTAAGTCGGCCCCTTATTAGTTGATTCTTTTTAAAAGAAATAATTTATATGGAAGTCGGCCCAGTAAAATTTATTGAAAATAAGTATAAATAGCTGTTGATATCCTCACTTACAACCAGTAGTTTTGAGCTATGATCTTAGGATTTGTAGTTGAAAATAATTCTTTAGGGCATCCGAACAGGCATCTCTTTATCTAGTTTCTGCCTTGCAAATCGCGATGAACATAGTGTTGAAGGATAATCATTAGGGAATATTTGTGAATCGTGTTCTCTCCTTCAAACAATTTGGTGACCACAGTAATTCAAGTAAGGGCTTGTAATTTTGTTTTGCAAATTGATTGAAGTTGACATTTAAGTTTTGACCTAAGTGGAGTGATGATTAGTGTTTGGCTTGACAAGCTGTCTTGTTTATGACATTGAATAATGATTGATTGAAATGATTTGTCCTGATTTGTTGACCTTGACAGTCTACTGTAAGCACTTCTTTTGAGACATTATAAGACACTGAATGAATTGATGAAGAAGTTGACAAACTATAGGGACTCAGTAGATAGATTTTTTTTTTTTTGAATTCAAGACTTCACAACTCAAATCTACTTACTAACTAAATCAATCCACTAGGAAGTAGCATACATAACTATACCACCAAAGTATTATTCATAATTCGTTGTTTCTATTTGCATGAATTATTATGCCTTCTCCTAGTGTTTACTTCACCATTGTATTGATCGGTTACAGGTAATTATATAGTCCTCTGCACCAATATTTTATCTATAAAAATTGATCCACTAACTTTGGCCACATAGCATACATTTTTACATATGACTTTATTCATTTTTTTTTGTAAATAGTCCAATTTCGTGCAATCTGCCGCATAAATTCCATGGCATTTTTCAATTCCGAGCACCTGAAAAATCCCCATGGAAACTGCTCAAATTTCCTGTTTCGACGAACTTTTGAATTCCTCTCCGACCTGTTTCAGCGGACTTATCGTTTCTCTATGATCGTTTCGGAGAACTTGGCCTTTTGTCTCCGATCGGAGCACTTTCCACTTTGACACTAACCTATTTCGGCGGACTTATCAATTCTTCGCCGATCCATTTCGGCGCACTTTTAATTTGTCGTCGATCAGTGTGATTTCCATTTCTCTCTGATCCACTTCGATGACCTTTCCAATTCCTCGTCGACCTGTTTTGGTGACTTATCCAATTTCTCGTCAATCTCTTCATCGGCGAAGTTTTCAATTTGTCGCCGACCCATTTCAAAGCAACTTTCAATCCTACACCGATCGCCGCACTTTCTCTTTCTTACCGACCCATTTTGGCAACTTATGAATTTTGTGCCGACCGTTTTGGCACAACATTCTCTTTGTCACTGATCGGCGCAATGAGAAAATATGTGACTTGGGTCTTCTCCAATCTGGAGATATAATAAACGAATAATCATATTGATGCAACGTGTAGTATTGTTAAGTGGACAGGGTCTTCTTCAATATGGAATCAAATGAGATACACGGATTATTCCAAGATTGCAATAGTGATATGACTAATGGAGATCAATCTCCCTTCGATCTAGGTCAAATGAGATACACGAAAAATATGCAGAGAAAACATAGACAGAGGTCTTACTAATTAAGATCGGTCTCCCTTCAATCTAGGACCAATGAGATACACGAAAAATATGTAGAGACAATGTAAACATATATCTCATTAATGGAGATCGGTCTCCTTTCGATATGAGGTCAATGAGATACATGAAAAATATGTAGAGACAATGTAAACAGAGATCATACTACTGGAGGTCAGTCTCCCTTCAATCTGGTGTCAAATGAGATACACGAAATTGTGCAAAGATTCGCAAACAAAGATCGGACTGATTGAGATCGGTCTCCCTTTGATATTATGTCAAATGAGATGCAAATAAATCACGATAGAGAAAATATAGATGGAGATCGAGGCTCCATTCGATCTATGAACAAATGAGATGCAAGAAATCATGACAGAGAAAATATAGATGGAGATCGAGGTTCCGTTCGATCTATGAACAACGAGATGCAAGAAATCATGACAGAGAAAATATAGTTGGATATTGAGTATCAATTCGATCTGTGAACAAACGAGATGCAATAAATCACAACAGAGAAAATATAGATGGATATCGAGGCTCCATTTGGTTTGTGGTCAAATGAGATGCAAGAAATCGTGACAGAGAAAATATAGAGGAGATCGAGTCTCCATTCGATATGGGAACCAATTAAGACACAAAATATACTGAGTGATACATACAGAGATATGGAAATGGGGATTCTGTTTATTATAGTGATGGTACTATCTGATGGAAAGCATAACTTCATAGGGATCGACTCTTTTATTCCAGCCAGTAGATCGATCACGTGCAGAGATAGTAACAAAATAATATACAATACATTCTTCTTATCATTGAGATCTAGGCATCCACAACTTATTCGCTATCAATGACTAAAATTTATTCATCCACATTTACATTTCTATGATCAATTTCCTTCATATATTAAATTACACAATACATATACCATTACTTAATCAAATACCGAACTTGTTTACGAAGTGTTAGGAACCCATGTCTTTACTTTGTTAGTGTTGATGCCTCGGATATCGTAGCATCAATCAGAAAGGGATTCTCCCCGAGAGACGGTCCCAATTAGACTATCTCCCGTTTGGTGTAGGGAATCCGTCCGGTTAGCGGTTCCGGCAACCGTGGTTTTGGACTTTAAATCCGATTCTACCGGTTATGGCCCGATCCACCTTTCTTTTGGGTTTTGTGTGTTTTATATGAGATGCACATGCCTAAAGCGTACTTAATCTAAATGCAATTGAAACAGATCTAAATCTAGAAATGGGAACACATCTATCTATCCCTGCAGGGGAACACACTTAAGGGGAGAGCAATCAGCTGTAACAGATATCGTAAGCAACGAACAGATAGCTATTATTTCTCACGGTCAAAGCTACAGCCAGATGAGGATCTTGAGAAGATAGCTTCTCATTCAAACTGGAACGCATCTATTGCTCAGAGAAACAGAGGAAAGCTAAAGGGTAAGGAAACAGATCTAACATGAAACTTACAGAACGTATCTATTGCTTATGGACAGAAGAAATCAAAATTGTTTGATCTAAGTAACAAGAATAAAGAAACAAATCTAGATGCAACGAAACTGGAATTAAACTAAAAGATCCCTGCAAGGAGCAATTTAAAGTCATGAACAATGAGCCACATGGATTACCCGGAAGAAAGAACAGTTAGCTATTCGATCTGGACAAAGAAATTCACTGCAATACATTTCATTGTTCACAAAATAGAGAGAACGCATGCGTAGATGAGAGCAAAATCATTAATGCAAAGAAATAATTCAGAAGTCAAGAACAATCTCACATTGCAGAATTGCAGTCATTAGAGTAATCCAACACAAAGCAACCCAACATTCCAAGCAAAACGTCCATCTCCCGTGGCTTCTATTAGAAAATTCAATTTACAGAGCCGATACAAGATAGCTCATATCATTTGCCCAAAATTTTCATTCCCTGCCAAAAGTCCTGTCTAATCTTTCCTAGCTCCTATTTATAGTTACAAATTTTCCCTCTGGGCTGACACCTAGCATTCCCCACCTGTCATTTACAGGAATTTCCACTATATTCGACCCCCCCAAAAATGGCCGCTTCATTTACAAAAATATTTTGACAAGAAAATAGGGACAGCTGTCCCTCGGCTTACGCCTTACATATAACAGAAAATTTGCTAAACTTAAAGCGTTCCCTGCTGGGCACGTGTCTGGCTGAAGAGAGTGGCTCACTGAATTCATCTTCTTCACTCCTGTGCGTGAGCTTCTGCTGGCAAAGGGTCGCCCAAGTTGATTGTTACTGGTGCTGCCTAGGGAGAGGCCTTCGAATCTCCTGTTGATGCTGCTCCTAATTGGGAAGGGGGGAATGAACTGGCCGGCTTTTCTGTCATTGCTGGGGAAGAAGCTGTTGGGAGAGAGGCTGCCGGATCTACTGATGTTCCTGCTGCTGCTGCAGCTTTCCTGTTCTCCTCTTCAATGTAGCTGTGCCACACACCTGTGTCCCTTATGATTACGTTTGCTGCAGCAGGGAACAGGATTTTCTGGGAAGTCACATTCTTCCCGAGCTCTGCTTTAATGCCTTGGACTTCTGCTTCAGCAGCTTGATGCGCTTCCTTCAACAGATGGTTGTGAAGTGTTGATGAACCAATGTAATGCTGGAGATCATCCATGGCCAAGACATCAATCCTTCTCACATATTCCATCTGGACGCCTAGCTCTTCTTTCAGTTGAGACAACCGCTGTTCCTTTTCCGGGAAGTCTTCTAGGGTCTGAGGGAAGCTCAATGTGCAGTTGTCATGGACTCCTTTGAGCTTTTGGTACAGGACGTTGATTCTATCTGTTTTCCTCTGCACACTGGCCATCAGCTTATTGGCACAGTTCCGGCCAAACTCCAACAAGGCTATATCTTCATTAAAATCTTCCACGGCGTTAAAAGGAAGATGCGGGGGGAAACCTCCTCTCCCTTCTCTCCATGCCATCTGATTTATGACATTTGCCTTGACACGGGTATTCTTAGCTTTGAGCCTGTGGGCTTCCATATTAACCTCTTTTAATCTGGCTGTCATGGCCTTGAGTTTGCAAACCTCGTCAGTGATCAGCTCCTGCGTGTCATTTATTTGTTTCAGAATGCCGCAGGACAGCTCATGAAAGGGAGCCAAGTCTATCGCTTTGCTCTCAGCCTGCTCTAACCGCTCGGCTAATGTTTGCTTGTCTGCTTCTAGCTGAGAGGCCTTCTCTTCTGCTCCACTCTTCTCCGCTTCTGCAATCATTATTTGGAGTGCTAGCTGGTCCTTTTCCTCCTCCAGGTAGCTGTACTTGTTTGCCAACTCCTTATGCTCAGCGTACAATCAATTGTATTTGTTCACTGCCAGGTCTCTTTGGGCTTGCTCATTAGCCACATTTTGTTGTAGGGTACGTGCTCTCTTCTTTGTCAATATATTTTCTTTGACTATAACCCCCACATTGGCAAATGATGCCTGTGCTGTTGCTATGGCTGCGGATGCCATGGCGACGGGATCTGCGTCTGTGTTCTGCATGACAGCGACCTCTCGGCGGGTAACTATGTCATCATGGAAGGGACTTTTAATCCTCTCTTCTGATTGGAGGACCATTGCTTTTCTTTTCTTATCATAAACGAACTCATTCCATTTGGACACCGTACGTTTCCCAGATGGAGTGTACGGTACAATTGGTCGGTTTATGATGTCTATGTCTTTTTCCATAGGTGGGGTCCGGACTTCCTGAGCGGGGTCTGTTCCTTTCTTTTGGGTACCAGAGCCACCTGCTTGAGAGGTGTCTATCTCCATGTCTTGCACACCGGACCCGCCTGCCTCGGTATTTTCCCTTGTCTTCAATTCTTCCTCCGCCTTCTTCCTTGCCTCAGCTTGCTCAGTCTCTGCTTCCTTCTGCTTTTGGGCTTCTTCAGCCTCCTTCCGCAGTCTTTCATTTTCAGCGTCTTGTTGCTTTCTCGCTTCCTCAGCTTCTTTTTGTAACCTTGCCTCTTCTCTTAATCTGAGCTCTTCCTGAGCTCGGGCTTCCTTGGCTTCTTTCTCCTTTTGCTGGATGGTCTTCTGGGCTTTGGTTGAGCTAGAGCTCGCTCCAGTACTTTGGCGACAGATCCGTAGCTCAGTCATGTTGCTGATGCCTCTGAAAGCTTCCTCCTCGGCATCGGGGTAGTGGGAGTATTCGAAGTTAGCATAGTTCCCCTTGTAATGCTCGGCCACTTTACCCTTTCTGTCGTTCCTGTGGAAGATGACCTCACCGAAATGGAAGGCCTTCAACTCTTGAACAAATTCGTCGGCAGAGGCCACCCCTGAAAACTTGTAAGCACCTATGCAGAAAGGTAGGGGGGGAAAGGAAGCCTTGTGTAGCTTGTGGAGGAATGCTCCAATCCCATCCAAGAAGAGTTGCCTTACCGCTTCCTTGAGCACCACATAGTCTGTGGCATACTGCGGCAATATGTATGGGGGTTTAGTCCCCCCGAACATTCTCAAGTAGGTACCTTGTTCTGAAAAGTAGAAGTCCCCATAATCCTCAAGGACTTCCAAAGCGTTTTGTGACAGGCAACTTGGTTCTTCCTTGAACATTTTCTGGTATAGGGGCATGATGAACCCCTCACAGATGAGTTTGTAGCTGGGCTTGTAATTCTGAGCCCACAACATCTTGAATGCGATGTAGACCGGGGCTGTGGCCCTATCCCATGTACACCCCAATCCGGGGAACTCTATCTTGGCCAAGATACAATCTATCAGGTATGAAGACATGAAGAATTCAGCCTTCTTCAAGGCTAGCCCGGGCTTAGCAGCACTTATCATTGAGGCCAGACTATCTGACAAGATAGTGGCCCAGTCAAACACTGTCCCTTGAAAAGCCACATAGTGAATGATAGGGACCCACTGAATCTTGTATACTGTGCCATCGGGCATGCCGAATATCCTGCATAGCATTAAAGCAATCAATCTGAAAGGGGCCCTCAGGTTCTGCACGTCATATTCATCATTTCCCTTCTTTCTCAAATGCTTCCCTCCCCTCAATAGCTTCTTGGCCATCTCGACGTTATCCATTTGGCCCAACCACTCGTCAGTCAGAGCTTGTTGGACATGGGGAAATCTGTAGGCCGCCGCAACATACGCGGGTTGAAACGAAGCAATAGCCACCTTCCTGCTGTCATTTATCACTCTCCCATCAGCATCTGCATGTTGGAGTATCCACCCGATCACTTCAGCACAGGGGAATAGCTCAGGGCGGGTAGCGGCTCTAGTTATGCCTGAGGCTCTGATATTTTGATAGATCGGTGCCTCCTCCAGCAACATATCTGGGATCTCTTGGTCCCTGATCATTCTGTATATGTCATCCCATCTGATTTCTGGAGGGACACCAGTGGTGCACTTGGTGTCCTGGAGCGAGGTTTCAATCTTGGGAGGGGCAGGCTTCTTTTCTGTCATCTTCGCCTTCTTCTTACCGGTTTTCGGCATCTTGTTTTATCCCTGATAACATCCACATCAAAATCATCATTTGAGCAACAGGCTGCAAGGTTTTAGCAGAGAGCAACATCGTTTTAATATCAATGAGATAAGTCAATGAAGCAAAATATTCAGGAAGTAAAACATTATTTCATCACAAGACACAAATTGAACATTTGAAGCTCTGAGTCTGAAATGCTCCTGAGGGGATAAGCTATGTTGCGGAAGCCATTGGTTGTTTCGGACCGGTAGGTGGTTTGCGGGAGCAATTGGCTTCCGGGTCCGCCTCGCGGAAGGAGATGTTTTCGTTATATGTGTGCGGTTGGAGAGGTTGATGGCGGGGAGACGCGGGTTGAATCGGTGAGGGCTATGGATGCTATCGTCACGCGCGGCCACTCGCCGAGTCACTACGAGGTACTTTTAGTCTGAGCGAAGGTGACGGCGCCGGGGAAATGCTGACGGGGAGTGCTAGGGCGGCCATGGCTTCAGGTTTCGGCTCTCGTGGCTTAAACGCTTACGGGTTTCGGCTCGCGTGTAGGGGCTGGGGCTTATGGAAAGGGCCCAGGGTTTTAAGTCCGAGTTAACGGCCGGGGACATGGAAAGCCCATGGGGCTTCCGACAAAGTCACCAAGACGAGGGGCGCGGCTCGGGGTTAAAAATGGGGCATGGTTAACCGTTCGTACCCACCACCATTAAAATAAAAAATTAACATTTTAACGAAGGTCTACGACGATTCTGTTTAGCGAAAACCCCGTTCACTGTTCCTGACAGGCAAAACATAGCCCTTGACGGGTGTTTCGCCCGTCAAAACCCCACTAAAACCACTGTTTTCCCCAAAAAGACAACTCAGTAGTGAAAAACAAGGTCAAGATCCTACCTGGCACCGTGAGGATTGCTTGAGCGAGGTGGCTGCGAGCATGGATGCGCGAGGTGAGCTGGAGCGGTTTGCACGGTATCGCACGTCGTTGGCCGATTCAAAAACAATGGTGGATTGGTCGAACCCCTCACCGTATTTTATATAGACTGGGCACGTGTGAGCTTTTAATTCGGTAGGTGGCGTATTTACAACGGGGTTTAAATTCGCCGCGCGTAGCGGTCACGTCAACGGTCTCGGTTTTCGTGCAACCGTCATTCGCGGGGCCAGTTCGTGAATTGTATCCGCCGTTGCGGAAGGATTCGATGAAAGCTTCCGACGTTTCGGGGCTTACTGCGGAAAGGAAGCTCGAAGCCTTCCGCGAGAGACCGCCGCGTAGCGGACGGGTAACGCCAAAACTTCCGCCGTTTCGGAACGATATAGCGAATGCTCCCGGCATTTTCGGAAGACTTTTGCGAAAGCTTCCGCAAAGCAAAATTTCAAAGTCTTGTTGATTTTGCGGGAAGGTTTGGCGAAGGCTCCCGCTAGTTTCGGAAAGCTTTTGGGAATGGCTTCCGCCGTTTCGGAAGCGAAAATTATACTTTTTCGCATATTCACCCGGGATCGTTTCGGAGTCCTTTGCCGAGCGGTTTAGGCGATTGGCTTCCGCTGTTTCGGAAGGGTAGCCCGAAAGCTTCCGCGTTTCGGTAGCAAAGGCAGAAGGCCTCCGCGACAGCTTCTTGAGAAAATTCTAAGTCTTTCTTATGGTTTCGGAAGGCAATCGTGAATTCCTCCGCGGGACTTACGGAGATGGCTTCCGCTGTTTCGGAAGAGTTTCATGAAGGCTCCCGCGGTTTCGGGAGCAAAAAGGCTGAAGGCTTTCGCGGAAGCTCTCCGAAAAAACTAAGTTCTTTCATACTTCGGGAGGAAATCGTGAATCCTTGCGCGGGACTTATCCGAATGGCTTCCGCCGTTTCGGGACGTTTTACTGAATTCCCCTGCCGTTTCGGGAAGGGGACTCCAATTTCTCTGCGGTTGGTTGTAAAATGTTCTAAGTGTTTTCCGGGAGACTAAGGCGAATGTGTCTCGCCATTTCGGAAGGAAAGCCGGAACCTTTCCGCGGTCGCAGAAGGTTTGAGTGAAAGGCTTCGCCGTTTCGGGAGCTAGGCCGTTCCGCAGAAGCAATGATCGAGAAAATTTCCAAGTCTTTTACTTCGGAAGAAGTTGATGAATTCTTTCGCGCTATTTCGGCAAGTTTAACCGAATGGCTTCCGCCGTTTCGGGAGACAGGGCTGAATCGCTCCGCCGTTTCGGCAAGGTTTCACGAACGGTTTCCGCAGCTTATGGCCATAATCGGAGTCTTTTTCCGGGGAGGTAAAACACGTTGGCTTCCGCCGTTTCGGGTGATTTTGTTGAATCCCTCGCCGTTTCGGGAGAACAACTCGAATTTCTCCGTGGTTGCGGAAGGCTTGAGCGAAAGCTTCCGCCGTTTCGGGTGGTCTTGCCCAATGGCTTCCGCTGATTTTGGCAAAGAAAATCTAAGTCCTCCTTTCGGAAAGGTTGGACGTTTGACTCCCGCCGCTTCGGGACAATGTCCGAATCATTCCAAAACGTTTGGGAAAAAACTAAGTTATCTTTTGGCTCATTGGGGAAAACATGGAAGGATTGACGGCAAGCTGTTCAGTAGGGAAGTAAAATTTTATGTTGAAAACAGAGCTGACGGCGGGGATGGCTTCTCAAGCAAACTTTCTACAAAATTACAGGAGGGGCCCCAACATGTACAAAATTTTGGGGAGGGGTGTTGCTGCAACAACAATGGCGAGTCGCTGGCGAACACAGATCTCTGAAAAAAAAATGCCCTACATGGTCCGGAACCTCATTAAAACATCGGTCTCGGGTGCACTACTCAGCTGAGCATTTTAGACTCATGCGGGGAAAGGAGCACTTTTCCTGCTAGCCACTGGGGAAAGGGGAGCTTTGACCGAGGCATCTTCACCACTCTCAGAAGGCCAGCATATGAGATTCATTTTAGGAGGGTCATCCCTCAAATGGTCACTACTGCCGGACTCCACAGGATTTGCAACACTCTCTCATGGACACTATTGCTCTTGTTCCTCATTCCCATGCTGCTGGCATCCTTTGGGATGTTTGTACTTTGGACAGCTTAGCTGTTTGAGCCTTCCAGGGATATTTTCTTTTGGACAGATCTTTGATTTGGGCTCCTCAATCCATAATGTCCTTTTGTGTGAGTTAGAGGTTTTATTGATTTGATCAAACTTCACGGACGGAGAGGAGCCCATTTTGAGCTGGGCTTTTTGGACAGCCTTCTTGATTTTACATGTCCCTTTTGCTTTTGTCTCAGCCATGCTTTAATTGAGGCGAGAATCCTTGGAAAACAGACTCTTGAATGTAGGCCATTTTGGCTTTTAAGTCTGCAGCATGGAGTCATCTCAATACCCTATGTCCTCGAGAGGTGCCACCTTCCATGGGTCCAACTTAGGTAACCTTCTTGAGATGCCTTTAAAGTGTGAAAGTGGGTGGAGCCCAACGATAGTAGTGAAGATGGCCATGGGTCTCTGCTATTGAACAGGATTAGTGCGACTAGCAGGGCAGGCTTCCCCCCTTTTGAACATTTCAGCGAGAGCACAACAGACCGGGTTTATTGGGCAGGGTTACAGACTCATGGGTTGCAAGTTTTCTTTGAGAGAGCTATCTTCAACGGGGAACTCAACAAAAAGGGGCTTCAGAAAACAAAACTTGTCGAACAGTTCAAACAGCAAAGAAAGAAACAACGTGGCCGAAAAATAAAACAGCTAAAAGCGAAAGCGAAAAGACAATTTTATTTATGTACAGGAAGTCTCGAGGAGACTATGCGAAATATTGTTTCAGGGCGAGGCCATTGAGTGGAAGGGCTACTTCCTCTCCCTCGAGATTTGTCAATTTATAAGTGGATGGGCCCAATTTTGCAGAAATTTGGTACGGGCCTACCCATAGATGTTGAAATTTCGTATGCATTCCTTTGCCTTCGTGATTATGGTCCCATTTCAGGACTAAATCTCCAACTTCAAAGTCCCTCTTGCCGGATTTCCTCTTATCGAACCATCTCTTAACTATGTCCTGATGTTGATGAAATCGGTCTTTAGCTTTGTGTCGGGCTTCTTCCTGTCGAAGCAGGGTGTTTATCCTGGATTGTAAGGCTTGGCTACCAGAACCCCGAGAGGCTTGGGACAATTGTAATGATGGCAGTAAGATGTTTGGGGAAAGTATGGCTTCCTTGCCATAGACGAGAGTGAAAGGGGAGACACCTAAAGCATTCTTCGGGGTTACTCTATCTGCCCATAAGGCGTTTGGGAGAGCCACATGCCAACTTCTCTGGTTTTCTATCACAGTTTTCTTAAGGATTCGAATCAGATTCTTGTTTGAGGATTCAGCTAATCCGTTTCCCTGAGGGTAGTAATTGGCTGAATAATGCAACTTAATTCCCCATTCATAAACAAATTCATTTATTTTGCAAGATGAAAAATAAGTAGCATTATCAAAAACAAGGGAAATTGGAACCCCAAACCTGGTTATGATATTCTCTTTCAGGAAGCTGATGACTGCGTCTTCATTGATCTTGCGCAACGGGATGGCCTCCGTCCACCTGGTGAAGTAATCGGTAGCCGTCAGAATGTATCGGTGTTGTAATGAAGAATTTGGATTTATTTCTCCGATAACATCTATGCCCCATTGCTCAAAAGGCTCAGAGATGATGACCGGCTGTAATGGGCCTGCGGCCTTAGGTAGCTTTCCAGCGCTTCTTTGACATACATCACAGTTTCGTGCGTATGTGTGGGCATCTCGAAACAGAGTGGGCCAGTAATAACCAGCTCTCAGTATCTTGTGCGCTGTCGTCTCTCCTGAATAATGGCCACCTGCGAGGCCATCATGCAATTCTTTGACAACTTTGTTTGCATCTTCCTTTTCCAAACATCTAAGAAGGACTCCATCATAATTCTTTCTGAAGAGAATCCCATCAATGATCTGATAGGGTGCTGATTTCAAGCGGAGTGCCCTTCTTTGTTTAGAATTCCAGTGCTCGGGTAGATATCCTTGCTGTAAATAGTGCACTAGATCCCTATACCATGACTGGGGAGCTGTGAAGATATGGCATACCTCAACCGAATTGAGCTCGGCTTCATTCTTCCAATGTTGCTCCTCATCAGTCGAGTTTCCCGCCAGTAACTTGCACAGACCTTGTCCTTTGATGATTGTAGCCGGTTTAAATTCCAAATCATACTCCTGCAGAGCTGTGACCTAGTTCCCTCTCCTCTCCCCCAGTTCTTTCTGAACGAAAAGGGATCTAACAGCCGGATGGGGCACTATGACTTTAGTTCTGTTCTTCAAAATGTATGGCCTAAACTGCTTGACTGCTTTGAAGACTGCGTAGGCATGCTTGTCAACTACGGGGTAATTCAGCTCAGCCCCTTGCAGACCAGTGCTCATAAACGAAATTGGGTATTCGTCCCCCAACTCCACCTTTTGCGTGAGTACAGCTGCGAGAGAATCATCCGAAGCGAAGGTATACAAGATGAAATCTTTATCAAAATCTGGACTTCTTAAGGAAGGAGCTTTAGCTACAGCTGCCTTGATATCTCTAAATGCGTCCTTCTCCAAATCTGTCCACTTAAATTGTATGCTTTGTTTAACCATCTGTTGCAATGGCTTAACAATTTGTGCAAAATCCGGAACAAATCTGCGGACAAAATTGATGGTGCCCATGAAAGACTGCATAGATTTTTTGTTGTGAGGCATCGGAATCTTATTAATAGCTTGGAATCTTTCCTGGTCGATTGACACTCCCCCTTTGGAGATGATATGACCCAAGAGCTTACCTTCGGGTACAGCAAACACGCTCTTCTTGGGATTCAAGGAAATACCATACTTCCGGCAACGGTCAAAGATGTGCCTCAGATGAACAACATGATCTTCCCTTTTCTTTGAAAAAACTGTCACATCATCCAAGTATACCACAACGCATTGCCCACCCAATCCTCGGAAGGCAATATCCATGGCCCTTTGGAATGTAGCTCCAGCATTTATCAAACCAAATGGCATTCTCCTGTAAGCGAAAGTTCCCCACTTAGTCCTGAAGGTAGTCTTGAGACGATCTTCCTCGGCTACTAACACTTGATTATAGCCAGAGAAACCATCGAGGAGAGAAAACAATTCAGATCCAGACACCATTTGTAGGATATGCTCCATTGAAGGCACGGGGTAGTTGTCTTTATCTGAGGCTTTGTTTAAATTTCTGAAGTCTACACACAGCCTAATCTCTCCTGATTTCTTCCTCACGGGAACCAAGTTTGCAACCCATTCGGAATGCCGAACTTTGAATATTATCTTAGCGTCCAGGAGCTTCTTTAATTCCTTTTGGATCAGCGGTTCAAGAGTGGGATGCATCCTCCTTAACTGCTGTTGAAATGGCTTGACGCCCGCTTTCATTGGTATAACATGCTGGATGATGCGGACGTCATATGTTTTCAGATCTTCATAGGTCCATGCAAAAACATCCTTGTACTGTTTAAACAGCTTAATGAACCTATCTCTTTCTCCTGGTGAACAACATTTGCCAAGGTTGACAAATTTTGGTTCTGCCTCGGTACCCAAATTGACCAACTCATGTTGCATTGATGAGCTGTTAGTTTTGGTATTAGCTGGTCTTTTGAACTTATTTTGAAGGTCGAAAAGCATTTCGAGGGACCTTACCCCCTTTGGCATGAAATTTCCTTTCTCGTCTTCCTTCTTCATCAAATCAGCATCATGTTCTTCCTCATCTATTGCAGCTCCTTGAAAACTGTCTTCGTTTGTCAGGAAACTGATAATTTGCTCATCATCATCGAATACTCTGAAGTTGGTGATGTTATCGGGAATGGAAGGCCTGAAAATCAATTCAATAGAGCACTTGTTATTTGACGGCACCAATCTAGAAGCAGATGTTGCTAACAAATCAGCAGCAGCATTTTGCAATCTGGGAATTGATTTTATATTGAAAGCGTCAAAATACATGATTAAATCCCATACCTCAGCCTGGTAACCTTTCAAGTGGGGTGAGAGACAATGAATGGTGTCCCTTACCTGTCTGACAACGATCTCGGAGTCACCAAAAACTTTCAGGTACTTAACATTTAAGCCAATGGCCTTCTTTAAACCATGTACCAAAGCTTCATATTCAGCGGTATTATTAGTACAATCGAATTCTAATCTACAAGACAAAAAATACTTGTTCTTTTTTGGATCCATTAGAACACAACCGGCTCCGGATCCTTCCAGAGTTTTAGAACCATCAAAGTATAATGTCCAAAAGGTATCTTTAGATTCAACTAAGTTAGTTTCTTTGTGGTCTATGTTAGCAACTAAATTGACTATGTTACAATCAATCTCATCAGTCCGAGAGAAATGAAGGAGATCGGACTGTTTGTCTGATTCATGGCAAAAGGTTTCAGATTGATAGTTGCCCGGATCCATTTCTAAGAAGTAATTTCCCAGGACCGAGGAAGAGAAAGCTACAGCCTCATTCTTTTCTTCTAGCTGGGTTACGTTTTGTTTCATATGAGGTTCCCTAAGAATTTTAATCTGATTCTGCCTGTTCTGATAAGGCAGCCATAGATGAGACCAATCGGTAGCAAAGTAGCCACTCAGCTTGGTAGACCAATCCCTACTCAAAATCAGCCCATAAGCTTCAGGGATATCGACCACCATTATGTCAATAAATTGACAGACTCTAGGGTCGGCTGATAGTCTAATTAGAACATCTTTCATCTCCCCTATAACCTTGACAGCAGTCCTGTCTAATTGTATGATTTGAGCTGGAGATGGTACGGGCTGCCCATTAATTTTCTTACAAATTGAAAGTGGCATGACGTTTGAAGAAGCTCCAGAGTCTACCAGACAGTTATGAACATTGTGATTAAAAATTTCGAATGTCAGCAGAAATGGCAATGTTTGGGACTTGGATTTCCCACCGATGCTAGCCTCGTTAATTTCAGGATTGTCTTGAGAATCTGTTAATGTAGCGCTGGGTTTTGGTTGTAAAACATGCAGTAGTTTGTCTCGTTGATGGGGCAAGCTACACATGTCAAATATTGATACGTTCGCTTTAACTTTCTTGATATCTTCGATAATATCATACCCTATATCGGATTCATTCCCAATTCGAATGGACTGATCTGTTTTGTTCATGGTTTCTTTAGGCGGCTGAACTGTGTTGTCAGCGCTTGACTGTTTGGCAGCTGTTTGGTTTACTTTGGGCTGTGGTGGGATGATTGGTATATGCCTCCTAGGCGGATCTTTCGAAATTTTAGGCTTATGGGGAATGGTGACTGGTACAGGATCCGCAATTGGGCCCTTGCTGCGAGTGGCAACATTTATGGTAGAGGGAGAGCTATCTACATGGTCTTCTTCTACTAATTCAGTCATAGGTACCCAATCCCACAACACCATAGTAGTGTCCGGGGTTGGTTCCTGCAACTCAGGGTTTGATTCTTCTGGAGGATCATCCTGGTCCGGGATCTGAGAATCTAACATTTGGTTCATGACCAAGCTCATGGAATTGATCCATTGAGGGCAGCTCTTCTCCGAGTGTGGTTCTTGGTGAAAGGTGCAGAAATTTTCCATCCCAATCTCATTCAAGTTTAAAACAGGGGCAGTGTTCATTGGTGGGTGAGACTGTTCCCCGTCTTCCCTTCTTTTATAGAATGGCTTGAAAGGTTTCCTAGATGTACTAGCAGCCTTGTCTTTCTCAAGATCTACGATTTTGTTAGATAACTTCTGCATCATCTTAACTACATTTTCCATATCCGTAGATGGCTCTTCTTTGCCTCTTGTGAGGAGCAAAGGTTTCTTGCTAGCTGCTGGTTTTGTTTCCATATCTAAGGCATGTTTAGCTATGCTATCAGCCTCTTCCTCTACCTTTCGAGCTTCCTCAAAATTCTCTATCAGGGTCGTTTTCTTGGATCGTTTTACAAACATTGCGATTGGACCTTCAAGAGCCGTTGTGTAGTATTCAATCAAAGACTCTTCTGTGGGTTTGTTAGTTTCACTAAAGTTATTTAACAGCGTTGTGAATCTTTGATTAAAGTCTTGAACCTTTTCCTTCTTCTCCATTCTCATGGATAGGAGTTCTTTCATAAGCGTGGCGACAGTCTTTTGGTTCCCATACTTCTTAAGGAAACACTTTTCGAAATCATCCCAACTAGAAATTGAGCTGGGTTGAAGGCTAAAGTACCAAGATGATACCTTAGGCTCGAATGTGTACGGAAACAACCTACAGACTATGTCTTCATGTTGGACATTCAACAGGTTCAGAGCTAAGTAGAAACTCTTGAGGTGATCCTCCGCCGAAATGGCTTTCCCTGGATCGTACTTAGGCAAGACCTTTTCTGGGTTTTTAGGGAGATTATGGAATGGTCCAGCGAGGTTCAGCGCTCCCCTTGCTCTCCAAGCAGGTACAGCCATGTTTGGGTTTGGACGTGGAGACCCTGGCGGAGAATTGCAGGGTGAATCTTGTGGAGTACTTTTGGGAGTGGTAACTTCTTCGGGATTTTCTTGGTCTGCCTTGTTAAGAGTGCCGGAGATTTCTTCCAACGTCAGGTTTACCAGTTCTTCAAAACTTTGAACGAGGATTGAATCACGGGTGTATTGCGGCTCCTTTCTGGGTGTAGTTTTCTTAGGGAGGAAGTTGACAGCGTTTAAACCACCTAGCTGTCTGACGTAAGATCTAGTATGTCTTCTCAAGTCCTCTATTTCCGCAAAAGGAACAGCGTACAAAGCTTCCTGAGGCTCAGGGTCAGAAATGAGGCGTTCTTGGTCTGTTAATCCAAGATCTGGGCTGTTTGAAAAATTTTCTTCAAGCGGGTTTTCAGTGTTATCTATGACCGTGGAAGATTTTCCTCTATCAGCCATGCACTTCAGGCCCTCCTTCTAGCGCCAAAAACTGTTGATGCCTCGGATATCGTAGCATCAATCAGAAAGGGATTCTCCCCGAGAGACGGTCCCAATTAGACTATCTCCCGTTTGGTGTAGGGAATCCGTCCGGTTAGCGGTTCCGGCAACCGTGGTTTTGGACTTTAAATCCGATTCTACCGGTTATGGCCCGATCCACCTTTCTTTTGGGTTTTGTGTGTTTTATATGAGATGCACATGCCTAAAGCGTACTTAATCTAAATGCAATTGAAACAGATCTAAATCTAGAAATGGGAACACATCTATCTATCCCTGCAGGGGAACACACTTAAGGGGAGAGCAATCAGCTGTAACAGATATCGTAAGCAACGAACAGATAGCTATTATTTCTCACGGTCAAAGCTACAGCCAGATGAGGATCTTGAGAAGATAGCTTCTCATTCAAACTGGAACGCATCTATTGCTCAGAGAAACAGAGGAAAGCTAAAGGGTAAGGAAACAGATCTAACATGAAACTTACAGAACGTATCTATTGCTTATGGACAGAAGAAATCAAAATTGTTTGATCTAAGTAACAAGAATAAAGAAACAAATCTAGATGCAACGAAACTGGAATTAAACTAAAAGATCCCTGCAAGGAGCAATTTAAAGTCATGAACAATGAGCCACATGGATTACCCGGAAGAAAGAACAGTTAGCTATTCGATCTGGACAAAGAAATTCACTGCAATACATTTCATTGTTCACAAAATAGAGAGAACGCATGCGTAGATGAGAGCAAAATCATTAATGCAAAGAAATAATTTAGAAGTCAAGAACAATCTCACATTGCAGAATTGCAGTCATTAGAGTAATCCAACACAAAGCAACCCAACATTCCAAGCAAAACGTCCATCTCCCGTGGCTTCTATTAGAAAATTCAATTTACAGATCCGATACAAGATAGCTCATATCATTTGCCCAAAATTTTCATTCCCTGCCAAAAGTCCTGTCTAATCTTTCCTAGCTCCTATTTATAGTTACAAATTTGCCCTCTGGGCTGACACCTAGCATTCCCCACCTGTCATTTACAGGAATTTCCACTATATTCGACCCCCCCAAAAATGGCCGCTTCATTTACAAAAATATTTTGACAAGAAAATAGGGACAGCTGTCCCTCGGCTTACGCCTTACATATAACAGAAAATTTGCTAAACTTAAAGCGTTCCCTGCTGGGCACGTGTCTGGCTGAAGAGAGTGGCTCACTGAATTCATCTTCTTCACTCCTGTGCGTGAGCTTCTGCTGGAAAAGGGTCGCCCAAGTTGATTGTTACTGGTGCTGCCTGGGGAGAGGCCTTCGAATCTCCTGTTGATGCTGCTCCTAATTGGGAAGGGGGGAATGAACTGACCGGCTTTTCTGTCATTGCTGGGGAAGAAGCTGTTGGGAGAGAGGCTGCCGGATCTACTGATGTTTCTGCTGCTGCTGCAGCTTTCCTGTTCTCCTCTTCAATGTAGCTGTGCCACACACCTGTGTCCCTTATGATTACGTTTGCTGCAGCAGGGAACAGGATTTTCTGGGAAGTCACATTCTTCCCGAGCTCTGCTTTAATGCCTTGGACTTCTGCTTCAGCAGCTTGATGCGCTTCCTTCAGCAGATGGTTGTGAAGTGTTGATGAACCAATGTAATGCTGGAGATCATCCATGGCCAAGACATCAATCCTTCTCACATATTCCATCTGGACGCCTAGCTCTTCTTTCAGTTGAGACAACCGCTGTTCCTTTTCCGGGAAGTCTTCTAGGGTCTGAGGGAATCTCAATGTGCAGTTGTCATGGACTCCTTTGAGCTTTTGGTACAGGACGTTGATTCTATCTGTTCTCCTCTGCACACTGGCCATCAGCTTATTGGAACAGTTCCGGACAAACTCCAACAAGGCTATATCTTCATTAAAATCTTCCACGGCCTTAAAAGGAAGATGCGGGGGGAAACCTCCTCTCCCTTCTCTCCATGCCATCTGATTTATGACATTTGCCTTGACACGGGTATTCTTAGCTTTGAGCCTGTGGGCTTCCATATTAACCTCTTTTAATCTGGCTGTCATGGCCTTGAGTTTGCAAACCTCGTCAGTGATCAGCTCCTGCGTGTCATTTATTTGTTTCAGAATGCCGCAGGACAGCTCATGAAAGGGAGCCAAGTCTATCGCTTTGCTCTCAGCCTGCTCTAACCGCTCGGCTAATGTTTGCTTGTCTGCTTCTAGCTGAGAGGCCTTCTCTTCTGCTCCACTCTTCTCCGCTTCTGCAATCATTATTTGGAGTGCTAGCTGGTCCTTTTCCTCCTCCAGGTAGCTGTACTTGTTTGCCAACTCCTTATGCTCAGCGTACAAGCAATTGTATTTGTTCACTGCCAGGTCTCTTTGGGCTTGCTCATTAGCCACATTTTGTTGTAGGGTACGTGCTCTCTTCTTTGTCAATATATTTTCTTTGACTATAACCCCCACATTGGCAAATGATGCCTGTGCTGTTGGTATGGCTGCGGATGCCATGGCGACGGGATCTGCGTCTGTGTTCTGCATGACAGCGACCTCTCGGCGGGTAACTATGTCATCATGGAAGGGACTTTTAATCCTCTCTTCTGATTGGAGGACCATTGCTTTTCTTTTCTTATCATAAACGAACTCATTCCATTTGGACACCGTACGTTTCCCAGATGGAGTGTACGGTACAATTGGTCGGTTTATGATGTCTATGTCTTCTTCCATAGGTGGGGTCCGGACTTCCTGAGCGGGGTCTGTTCCTTTCTTTTGGGTACCAGAGCCACCTGCTTGAGAGGTGTCTATCTCCATGTCTTGCACACCGGACCCGCCTGCCTCGGTATTTTCCCTTGTCTTCAATTCTTCCTCCGCCTTCTTCCTTGCCTCAGCTTGCTCAGTCTCTGCTTCCTTCTGCTTTTGGGCTTCTTCAGCCTCCGTCCGCAGTCTTTCATTTTCAGCGTCTTGTTGCTTTCTCGCTTCCTCAGCTTCTTTTTGTAACCTTGCCTCTTCTCTTAATCTGAGCTCTTCCTGAGCTCGGGCATCCTTGGCTTCTTTCTCCTTTTGCTGGATGGTCTTCTGGGCTTTGGTTGAGCTAGAGCTCGCTCCAGTACTTTGGCGACAGATCCGTAGCTCAGTCATGTTGCTGATGCCTCTGAAAGCTTCCTCCTCGGCATCGGGGTAGTGGGAGTATTCGAAGTTAGCATAGTTCCCCTTGCAATGCTCGGCCACTTTACCCTTTCTGTCGTTCCTGTGGAAGATGACCTCACCGAAATGGAAGGCCTTCAACTCTTGAACAAATTCGTCGGCAGAGGCCACCCCTGAAAACTTGTAAGCACCTATGCAGAAAGGTAGGGGGGGAAAGGAAGCCTTGTGTAGCTTGTGGAGGAATGCTCCAATCCCATCCAAGAAGAGTTGCCTTACCGCTTCCTTGAGCACCACATAGTCTGTGGCATACTGCGGCAATATGTATGGGGGTTTAGTCCCCCCGAACATTCTCAAGTAGGTACCTTGTTCTGAAAAGTAGAAGTCCCCATAATCCTCAAGGACTTCCAAAGCGTTTTGTGATAGGCAACTTGTTTCTTCCTTGAACATTTTCTGGTATAGGGGCATGATGAACCCCTCACAGATGAGTTTGTAGCTGGGCTTGTAATTCTGAGCCCACAACATCTTGAATGCGATGTAGACCGGGGCTGTGGCCCTATCCCATGTACACCCCAATCCGGGGAACTCTATCTTGGCCAAGATACAATCTATCAGGTATGAAGACATGAAGAATTCAGCCTTCTTCAAGGCTAGCCCGGGCTTAGCAGCACTTATCATTGAGGCCAGACTATCTGACAAGATAGTGGCCCAGTCAAACATTGTCCCCTGAAAAGCCACATAGTGAATGATAGGGACCCACTGAATCTTGTATACTGTGCCATCGGGCATGCCGAATATCCTGCATAGCATTAAAGCAATCAATCTGAAAGGGGCCCTCAGGTTCTGCACGTCATATTCATCATTTCCCTTCTTTCTCAAATGCTTCCCTCCCCTCAATAGCTTCTTGGCCATCTCGACGTTATCCATTTGGCCCAACCACTCGTCAGTCAGAGCTTGTTGGACACGGGGAAATCTGTAGGCCGCCGCAACATACGCGGGTTGAAACGAAGCAATAGCCACCTTCCTGCTGTCATTTATCACTCTCCCATCAGCATCTGCATGTTGGAGTATCCACCCGATCACTTCAGCACAGGGGAATAGCTCAGGGCGGGTAGCGGCTCTAGTTATGCCTGAGGCTCTGATATTTTGATAGATCGGTGCCTCCTCCAGCAACATATCTGGGATCTCTTGGTCCCTGATCATTCTGTATATGTCATCCCATCTGATTTCTGGAGGGACACCAGTGGTGCACTTGGTGTCCTGGAGCGAGGTTTCAATCTTGGGAGGGGCAGGCTTCTTTTCTGTCATCTTCGCCTTCTTCTTACCGGTTTTCGGCATCTTGTTTTATCCCTGATAACATCCACATCAAAATCATCATTTGAGCAACAGGCTGCAAGGTTTTAGCAGAGAGCAACATCGTTTTAATATCAATGAGATAAGTCAATGAAGTAAAATATTCAGGAAGTAAAACATTATTTCAACACAAGACACAAATTGAACATTTGAAGCTCTGAGTCTGAAATGCTCCTGAGGGGATAAGCTATGTTGCGGAAGCCATTGGTTGTTTCGGACCGGTAGGTGGTTTGCGGGAGCAATTGGCTTCCGGGTCCGCCTCGCGGAAGGAGATGTTTTCGTTATATGTGTGCGGTTGGAGAGGTTGATGGCGGGGAGACGCGGGTTGAATCGGTGAGGGCTATGGATGCTATCGTCACGCGCGGCCACTCGCCGAGTCACTACGAGGTACTTTTAGTCTGAGCGAAGGTGACGGCGCCGGGGAAATGCTGACGGGGAGTGCTAGGGCGGCCATGGCTTCAGGTTTCGGCTCTCGTGGCTTAAACGCTTACGGGTTTCGGCTTGCGTGTAGGGGCTGGGGCTTATGGAAAGGGCCCAGGGTTTTAAGTCCGAGTTAACGGCCGGGGACATGGAAAGCCCATGGGGCTTCCGACAAAGTCACCAAGACGAGGGGCGCGGCTCGGGGTTAAAAATGGGGCATGGTTAACCGTCCGTACCCACCACCATTAAAATAAAAAATTAACATTTTAACGAAGGTCTACGACGATTCTGTTTAGCGAAAACCCCGTTCACTGTTCTTGACGGGCAAAACATAGCCCTTGACGGGTGTTTCGCCCGTCAAAACCCCACTAAAACCACTGTTTTCCCCAAAAAGACAACTCAGTAGTGAAAAACAAGGTCAAGATCCTACCTGGCACCGTGAGGATTGCTTGAGCGAGGTGGCTGCGAGCACGGATGCGCGAGGTGAGCTGGAGCGGTTTGCACGGTATCGCACGTCGTTGGCCGATTCAAAAACAATGGTGGATTGGTCGAACCCCTCACCGTATTTTATATAGACTGGGCACGTGTGAGCTTTTAATTCGGTAGGTGGCGTATTTACAACGGGGTTTAAATTCGTCGCGCGTAGCGGTCACGTCAACGGTCTCGGTTTTCGTGCAACCGTCATTCGCGGGACCAGTTCGTGAATTGTATCCGCCGTTGCTGAAGGATTCAATGAAAGCTTCCGACGTTTCGGGGCTTACTGCGGAAAGGAAGCTCGAAGCCTTCCGCGAGAGACCGCCGCGTAGCGGACGGGTAACGCCAAAACTTCCGCCGTTTCGGAACGATATAGCGAATGCTCCCGGCATTTTCGGAAGACTTTTGCGAAAGCTTCCGCAAAGCAAAATTTCAAAGTCTTGTTGATTTTGCGGGAAGGTTTGGCGAAGGCTCCCGCTAGTTTCGGAAAGCTTTTGGGAATGGATTCCGCCGTTTCGGAAGCGAAAATTATACTTTTTCGCATATTCACCCGGGATCGTTTCAGAGTCCTTTGCCGAGCGGTTTAGGCGATTGGCTTCCGCTGTTTCGGAAGGGTAGCCCGAAAGCTTCCGCGTTTCGGGAGCAAAGGCAGAAGGCCTCCGCGACAGCTTCTTGAGAAAATTCTAAGTCTTTCTTATGGTTTCGGAAGGCAATCGTGAATTCCTCCGCGGGACTTACGGAGATGGCTTCCACTGTTTCGGAAGAGTTTCATGAAGGCTCCCGCGGTTTCGGGAGCAAAAAGGCTGAAGGCTTTCGCGGAAGCTCTCCGAAAAAATTAAGTTCTTTCATACTTCGGGAGGAAATCGTGAATCCTTGCGCGGGACTTATCCGAATGGCTTCCGCCGTTTCGGGACGTTTTACAGAATTCCCCCGCCGTTTCGGGAAGGGGACTCCAATTTCTTTGCGGTTGGTTGTAAAATGTTCTAAGTGTTTTCCGGGAGACTAAGGAGAATGTGTCTCGCCATTTCGGAAGGAAAGCCGGAACCTTTCCGCGGTCGCGGAAGGTTTGAGTGAAAGGCTTCGCCGTTTCGGGAGCTAGGCCGTTCCGCAGAAGCAATGATCGAGAAAATTTCCAAGTCTTTTACTTCGGAAGAAGTTGATGAATTCTTTCGCGCTATTTCGGCAAGTTTAACCGAATGGCTTCCGCCGTTTCGGGAGACAGGGCTGAATCGCTCCGCCGTTTCGGCAAGGTTTCACGAACGGTTTCCGCAGCTTATGGCCATAATCGGAGTCTTTTTCCGGGGAGGTAAAACACGTTGGCTTCCGCCGTTTCGGGTGATTTTGTTGAATCCCTCGCCGTTTCAGGAGAACAACTCGAATTTCTCCGTGGTTGCGGAAGGCTTGAGCGAAAGCTTCCGCCGTTTCGGGTGGTCTTGCCCAATGGCTTCCGCTGATTTTGGCAAAGAAAATCTAAGTCCTCCTTTCGGAAAGGTTGGACGTTTGACTCCCGCCGCTTCGGGACAATGTCCGAATCATTCCAAAACGTTTGGGAAAAAACTAAGTTATCTTTTGGCTCATTGGGGAAAACATGGAAGGATTGACGGCAAGTTGTTCAGTAGGGATGTAAAATTTTATGTTGAAAACAGAGCTGACGGCGGGGATGGCTTCTCAAGCAAACTTTCTACAAAATTACAGGAGGGGCCCCAACATGTACAAAATTTTGGGGAGGGGTGTTGCTGCAACAACAGTTAGTATGTTGTTGTTGGACGCATATGCTTTGTAAGTCGTCCCGTAGTATTTGTTGATCAATAGTTTGTGTTATTGTTGTTGGCGCATATGCTTTGTAAGCCGCCCGTAGTATTGTTGATCCATAGTTTGTAACGGCCCATGGTTTCGACCCATAGTATTGGCGCCTAGAATTAGTATATAAGTGTGTGTTGAGACCTATGAAGGCACTGTGAAGTTATTTGTATTGAGCTTTCTCATAAGAGGTTGCCCCCTCGAAGTGGCCCGTGATCAATATAAAAGTGATTCTGAGTTCTGTCATTTCTGCTATTTCGCATATTTTCATTAAGTAATTGTTGCAGGTGCCTCTCATCTGGTATCAGAGCACTTTCTTGGGCTCGCTGGGTGAAATTTCTGCCAATTTTTTTTTTTCGCATCTGTTGCAGGTTCGGATTTGGGAATAATCCCTATCCGCTTAACTGTGGGAAGTACTTGGGCATAAGCCCTAAAACTCATTGTGAGGAGTACCACAGGAACCCTGAAGTAGCTGGCCCATTGAGAGGACCTGCCAGCGAAAAGGGCAACGACCCCTACCTAATTGACTAGTTCCCACCCGTGAGGTAAACTAAGAGCTGTCGTTTGTGGCAAAGCGGTTATTAGTTTTACCTGAGCCATGGAGTGAGGGGTACTGCCCCAATACGCAAGCTGTCAGACAGCATTGGTGGCCGAGTGAAAACCCTGAACTGTTAGGAAGCCGCACATACCTAGGGTCCATATCTACTTTCAGCTGAACTATTATCGATCACTGCTGCGCCGTTTCAGATCCATTTTGCAAGCCGTTCCAGATCCATCCGTTCAGCGTTGTTCCAGATTCCTTCCGAGCCGTAGCCGCTCCAGTCTGTTAAAAAAAAAAAAAAAAAAAAACCGAGTATAAAATTCAGTTTTTTCTCCATATCTCCCTTGTTTTACCTCTGTTTCCCTTGAAAATTTTAGGGAACCCCTGTCATTCCATTCTTCATATTTCATCCTTGAGGACCCTATCCTCAATTCCCCTTCCTACAGCCCGAAATCCCACATTTGTCTATTTTTAGGGTTTGCCATAACTTCTTCAGATTTCACCCAATCACCTTCAATTTTTACCACAGAGTTCCTTTCTGAATTCTGCTTCTTTGTTCCCCTCTGCCAAATTTTTCCATTCTTTCACCCTGCTTCTGAAATCCTCATTTTTGCTTCCCTGTCTATCCAACAGTGTCCAAAAAACTAGTCAAACCCCAATTACCCTTCTGATTTTTTCCCAAATCCAAATTTTCCTTTACTGAAGTAGTTCCTGTTTTTGTTTTCCTACCCAGTCACAAAAAAAAAAAAAAATCCTGGTTATGGTTGTCACCCGTGCAGGAGCAAAAACCATGGAGGAAGCACTTGCAGCCATCCAAGCCAAACTCCAGGATCTGGATGAAAAATTTCTTGGTCTCCATCTTGAACATTCAGCTATGAACAACAAACGGCAGTCCGAGTCTTCAGTCGACAATGGGTTCTCTTCTTTCAGCAATTTCCGTGGTCCGAAGCTTGATTTTCCTCGCTTCAATGGTACTGATCCAACTGGATGGATCTATCGCGCAGAATAGTATTTCAGTCTGCATAATACTTTTGATGTCAACAAAGTTCCGTTGGCATCCTTTCATTTGGAACAGGAAGCTCTTCAATGGTACCGTTGGTACATCAAGGCTCATCCAGAGCCCAACTGGCCAGAATTTTGCCAGCTCCTTTTGCAACGATTTGGTCCTAGTGCTTTTGATGACTTCACGGGAGCCCTCACTAAACTTCGCCAAACTGGCACTGTGAGAGAGTATCAAACCGAATTTGAGAATCTAGCCAACCACACCGAAGGATTGTCTGATGAATTTTACCGGAGTTGTTTTATCAGTGGTCTAAAGGATGCCATCCGCTCTGAGGTCAAAATGTTCTGTCCCAACACAATGATGGAAGCACTCGGGTTGGCTAAGTTGGCAGAAGACAAGATTGCAGCCCAACAACGCTCCAAGCCCACTTTTGTTCCCTTCCGAAATATGGGTTCTTAGCGACCACCTATACCGCAGGCTCCTCGACCGACTCCTATCAAGCGTTTGTCTGAAACAGAGATGCAAACACGCAGAGAAAAGGGGCTTTGCTAGAATTGTGATGAGAAATTCACTCGGGGACATAGATGTGTTCAGCAAAAGCTCTATCTCCTGGATGTGGAGTCTCCGCCTGCCTCTGAAATGGGTGACGAAGATCCAGAAACACTGGATACTCCGGTCGACATTCAGGAACCTCCTATTGACTCTCCGTCTCAGGATGACCAGCCAGAGATATCTCTCCATGCTTTAGCTGGAATCACCACCCCTCAAACAATGCGGGTCAGGGGTTACTTCAAGAAGCTTCCTCTTACAATCCTCATTGATTCTGGTAGCACTCATAATTTCATTGACCCTCGGATCGCCAAACAAGCTGATTGTTTTATCCATCCTTGCTCCAACTTTGAAGTCATGGTTGCCAATGGGGGCACCTTACCTTGCAAAGGGAAGTGTCGAAATGTGCGTATCTCTATGGGAGATTATACCTTGCGCTCTGACATGTTTTCCTTGCCCTTAGGTGGATGCGATGTGGTTTTGGGCGCTCAATGGCTACGCACACTCGGCCCTATCTTGTGGGATTTTGCCGAACTTTGGATGCAGTTTTCCCTCAATGGACACACACACACATTGACAGGATTACAACCAGGTTCTCTCAGCATCATCAGTTCACATCGCATGGAAAAACTCCTCAAGAAGAATTCACATGGTGTCATCGCTCAGATCCATTCCATCCAGATGCAACCATCAATGGTCTCCACTACTCCTTTGGATCTACAACAAATTCTGGATCGATATACAGGTGTCTTTGCTGAACCAGTGGGATTACCACCTTCCAGGATAGAAGACCATCGTATTCAGCTCCTTCCTGGCAGCGCTCCTCCCAACATCAGGCCCTATCGCTACCCATTCCACCAAAAAATGGAGATTGAAATGCTCGTTCGGGACTTATTGAAGCAAGGTATTATTCGCCCAAGCACTAGTTCCTTTTCTTCTCCAGTTATTCTTGTCCGCAAAAAAGATGGGTCATGGCGCCTCTACATTGACTTCCGAGCACTTAATCACCTCACCATCAAGGATAAGTTTCCAATTCCTGTTGTTGATGAGCTTCTTGACGAGCTTCATGGGGCTCACTTTTTCTCCAAGTTAGATCTTCGTTCTGGGTATCATCAAATTCGGGTTCATGAGGATGATATTCCTAAAACAACTTTCCGCACACATGATGGCCATTATGAGTTTTTGGTTATGCCCTTTGGCCTCACTAATGCTCCTTCCACATTCCAGGCCTTAATGAATAAAATATTTCGACCCTACTTGCGGAAATTCATTCTGGTATTCTTTGATGATATTATCATCTATAGTAAAACATGGGATGAACATCTCCAGCATCTGGATCTTGTCATGCAACTTTTCTCTGACCATCATCTCCATGCCAAGCAGTCTAAATGTGTTTTTGGACAAAAGGAAGTTGAGTATCTCGGGCACATTATCTCAGCACAAGGGGTTCGCGTGGATCTTGCCAAAATCGATGCCATGAACAATTGGCCACGTCCTCGGACACTCAAGAGCCTTCGTGGTTTTTTGGGGTTGACTGGCTACTACCGCAAGTTTGTCAAGGATTATGGGAAGATTGCAGCTCCATTAACTGCTCTATTGAAAAATGATGCTTTTACATGGACACCTGCTGCTCAGTGTGCATTTGACAAACTAAAACAAGCTATGTGTACTACACCTGTGCTAGCTATGCCCGATTTTTCCAAGCCCTTCACTATTGAGAGTGATGCTTGCGGCAATGGACTTGGTGTTGTTCTCCTTCAAGATGAACACCCCATTGCGTTCACCAGCAAAGCCCTTTCAGGTAAGAATTTAGCTGCCTCTACCTATGAGAAGGAAATGATGGCTATTTTGCATGCAGTACAGAAGTGGCGTCCATACCTATTAGGGAATCATTTCTGCATCAAGACTGATCACCAAAGTCTGAAATATTTCTTGGAACAACGTGTCTCGTCCCCGGCACAACATAAATGGGTTAGCAAACTCATGGGTTATGACTATGAGATCACTTACAAGAAGGGTAAAGACAATATTGTGGCAGATGCTCTTTCTCGCACATTTGGTGCCCAAGGTTCTCTTTCAGCTATTTCTATGCCTGTTCCAAATTGGTTGCAATCTGTTCAACAGGGTTATGTCAATGACTCTTCCTTATCTCAGATCATCCAACGCTTGACCAACAACCCTTCTGCTGTACCACATTACTCTTGGGATGGTGCTTCTCTGCGATACAAGGGTCGTCTGGTGCTTCCCCAGAGCACAGATCTTCAACAGGCTGTCTTCTATGAACTCCATGCTTCTCCATCGGTCGGGCACTCTGGGTTCCTCAAAGCATATGAACGAGCACGGCGTAACTTCTTTTGGCAGGGCATGAAAAGGACAATTCAACAGATGGTGGCCGAATGTGATACCTGCCAGCGCAATAAGGGTGAAACAACACTCGTTCCAGGATTGCTTGAACCCTTTCCCATACCTACACGGATTTGGACAGATATTTCTATGGATTTCATTGAAGGGATCCCTAAATCTGGCGGGAAGACAGTGATTCTCGTTGTGGTTGATCGCCTCTCCAAATATAGTTATTTTTGTGCTCTCAGTCATCCCTATACAGCCTCCTTAGTTGCTCAAATTTTTATGGACCATATCTTTCGTCTTCATGGCATCCCTTCTTCCATTGTCTCGGATCGTGATGCGACTTTCACCAGTCATTTTTGGACAGAACTATTTCGCCACACTGGCACCAAACTGAAGATGAGTTCAGGGTATCACCCACAAACAGATGGTCAGACTGAAATTGTCAATAAATGCTTGGAAACTTATCTTCGTTGCTTCACCTTGGAACAACAACATCAGTGGGCAAAGTGGCTCCCTCTTGCTGAATGGTGGTACAATACCTCTTACCACACTGCCTCTAAAATGACCCCATATGAAGCAGTCTATGGTCAAGCACCTCCAGCTCTTCTTCCATACACCCCCACCAGTTCACCAGTTCAGGAAGTTGACACGGTCCTTCGCAACCGCGATCAGATTCTTCGCATTTTGTGGGACAATCTTCACATGGAAAGAAATCGCATGAAGCAACAAGCGGATCAGCACCGTTCGAAGCGTACTTTTCAAGTCGGCGATATGGTTTTTCTTCATCTCCAGCCGTACAAACAATCCTCCTTGAAACTCAAAGGGCATCATAAGCTCGCTCCAAAGTTCTATGGGCCATATTGGATTCTTCAGAAGATTGGGTCCGTTGCTTATAAATTGGAACTTCCTCCTTCTTCCCGCATTCATCCAGTCTTTCATGTCTCTTGTCTGAAGAAAGTTATTGGCACCAACATCAGCGGCCAAATGATTTTACCCGAACTGGATAATGAAGGATCCATCCTTTTGGAGCCAGAGGCCATCCTCAATCGGCGCACGCGTCAGCTTCGCTCTCTCTCTATCACAGAGGTCTTAATTCAGTGGCACGGCATGCCACCAGAGGATGCTACATGGAACCACTCCTTCAGATTCAACAACAATTTCTACATCTAAAGCTTTGAGGACAAAGCTTTTTTTAAGGGGGAGGGGATGTTAGGAACCCATGTCTTTACTTTGTTAGTATGTTGTTGTTGGACGCATATGCTTTGTAAGTCGTCCCATAGTATTTGTTGATCAATAGTTTGTGTTATTGTTGTTGGCGCATATGCTTTGTAGGCCGCCCGTAGTATTGTTGATCCATAGTTTGTAATGGCCCATGGTTTCGACCCATAGTATTGGTGCCTAGAATTAGTATATAAGTGTGTGTTGAGACCTATGAAGGCACCGTGAAGTTATTTGTATTGAGCTTGCTCATAGGAGGTTGCCCCCTCGAAGTGGCCCGTGATCAATATAAAAATGATTCTGAGTTCTGTCATTTCTGCTATTTCGCATATTTTCATTAAGTAATTGTTGCAGGTGCCTCTCACGAAGGTTGGGGATGAACCCACTCATTGAGAAGTTGTAGTAGATGTCGTTGTTGCCGCAATCCAATGTCCGAATGTCAATATTCAACTGACCACTCAATTGACCTCCCTACCAAATCCGGGAATACTCTCCTTCTTCCTAAACCCCCGAGTAATGGGGCCGTAGAGCTCACACACAAAAACCAAGGATCCATAAATGAGTTTTCCCCTCACCAAGAACCTTTTCCAAACTCACAATAGAAGAAAATCAATGTCTTGTTAACATTATGGTAACCATCCAGCCATAGGGTGTCCTTCTCTTTCCTCTTTCCTTCCTTAAATAGGAAAATTCTCTATGACACATGTCGCTTCATGCAAAAATGGATAATTTTCTAATTATTTAAATATAATTAACTCACCCATCCATGTGTCTAATTCCTAAGAGAGTGCACCTACATTCCTATATTTACTCATGTTTGTCCCCCCTGATGCTCCAATATAAGTTTATGATTTTGTGGGTGCAAGTAGAGTTGGCTATATGCTAATGTTTAGTATACCATTTTCTCCTAAAACAATTATTCTCCATTATTTTAATTACTAATATTCATTTCATGTGCAAATAGCCTAGATAAAAAATTACATGTTTAATGCATAATATTCATCAATTATTTTCGTCTTGGGTCTAGGTACCACATCGTTGGGTCTATTCAATCATCATTTCCTTTTATTGTCAAGGTAGCACATCGTTGGGTCCTTTCATCAATGCTTTCTCGTTCATCTGATTTGCGGGAACTTCATGTAGTGATTTAGGATTCATTACCTTCAATCATCTGTCTACACTCTATTGGAGACTAATGGCACTGAGGAGTAAGGATGTTCTTACTGCGCGTCCCTCAACCATGACCAATTCCGTCATGGTCCACTTCGCACAACTTCATGCTTCCCTGAGTAAGTGGATAAGGGATTTTTAACTCATGCGTGGAATCCGTAGGAAGTTGACACCATCGTCGTTCTTCCGTGTGTGATTTATTCGTACTCTACGACCCATTTATTTCCTTTATGAGTCATTTGGTTATGATATTTACCTATTGCTGCAAATATTCTCAAAGTACCTATCAGTAGTACTGCTCATCATAACTCATCAATATACATCATGTAAATCAGTTTATAAACATAATCATGTTTCGCAACTCTGCTAATCATTAAGCAATACATGCAATTAGTTCATTCACATCATATATTTCACAAAATAGCTAATCGTTAAGTAGAGCATGCATTCATTCATCAATTTAAGTAAAGTATCCATGTCTACAAGTGTCATTCATTTCATTGCTTTCGTTTATCAATTTGTCATCATGCACATCATCATGTGTTTCTCAATTATTCAAACAATAGTTATTCAAAGGACCATTTTATTAAAGTTTTATTCAGCCGGGTCACTTGACAAGTGCCCTCAAAGTCTACAATCTGTCTAGGGGCATTACATACACCCCTTCTTATTTAGAACTTTGTCCCAAAGTTCAAAATAAATACTGAAAACTATGACGCATCTCAGGTGCATCCTCCCAATTCGCAGAGCTAGGACTATAACTGTCCTATTGCACTTTGACTTGATCAATCACCCGGTGCCTAAGATGTCGTGTTAGCTGGTCCAATACCCGGATCGGTTCAGCCATCATAGCCCCATCATCCATTATCTGCACATTACTCAGATAAATAACATGTGAAGTATCAAGAATATAGTGACGTAATACATAAACATGAAAAACATTGTGAATCCTACTCAAAGATGACGGCAAGTCAAGACGATAGGAAACTGGTCCTATCCGTTCCAAAATCCTAAATGGTCCCACAAACCTAGGGGACAAGTTGGATCCCTTTCCAAATTTTATCGAACTCTTCTGCAGTCTCACTTACAGAAATACCTTATCTCCAGTCTCATAAATTCTATCAGTTCTATGCGCATCCACATAGCTCTTCTGTCGATCTTGTGCTTCCTTTAGTCGAGCACGAATGGTCACCATCTATTCTTCCATTTCCAGTATCACTTCTAGGCCTAAAAATTCCCTATCCTCCAATCTATCCCAACTTATGGGTGTTCTACATGGTCATCCGTATAGAAATTCGAAAGGTGCCATTTGAATAGAACTATGGTAACTTTTATTGTAAGCAAACTCCTCTAAAGGTAGGTATTCTTCCCACCTTTTCTATTGATCCATCGCATACATCCTTAACATGTACTCCAAAACTAAGTTCACCCGTTCAGTTTTCCCATCTATCTCTGGGTGATAGGAGGTACTGAAGTTGAGTTGAGTACCTAGGGATTCTTGAAAGCTTTTCCAGAACCTTCTCGTAAATACTGAACCTCTATATGAAATGATATTTTTCTGTATTCCATGCAATCTTACAACCTCATTTACGAAAACTTTAGCAATATTGGGAGCTTGATATGTGTTCTTGATCGATAAGAAGTGTGCACTCTTGGTAAGAGTGTCAAGTACTACAAAAATGGTGTCATGTCTCCTGTTGGTCATAGGTAAACCAACTATAAAGTCCATAGAGATGATTTCCCACTTAGATTCATGAATTGCATGGGGTTGGAGCAATCCGGCAGGGTGTCGGTGTTTTGACTTAACCATTTGGCATCCCATACATTTTGCTACGAGGCTTACCACATCCCTCTTCATTCCTTTCCAAAAGTTAAGGGTTCCATATCTACATACATTTTCTTTACTCTCGGATGGGCTCTATAAACCACTCTATGAGCTTTTGTCAAAATAAAATTTCGGATGTCTTCATTTTCTGATACATAGATACAGTTGTTATACCTTAGTAATCCATCTATGTCAAAGGATTATCCCTCATACTTGGGTATCCTCGTCTTCTCATTCTCCAAATTAGTTTTCGCTTCGTTATACCATGCATCATCTTGTTGTAGTTCTAGAATCTTTTCTCTTAGGTTAGTTTTCATCGGTATAACCGAGAATATCCTAGGTCTCCGAATGAGTGCATCATCTACTCTATTTAAGGTTCCCTTCACATAGGTTATGTCAAAATCATACTCACTGTGTCACTCTGACCATCTTCTCTTTCTTGCATTTAAGTCGCTTTGAGTAAATATGTGTTCTAACCCACAATGGTTTGTCTTTAATTCAAATTTCCTTCCGACCAAATAATGTTGCCATAACCTTAAGGCATGCATCACCGCGGTCATTTTCATATCATGGGTTGCATAGTTCTCCTCGTGCGGCCGAAGCCTTCAGAATGTGTAAGCAATCACCCTCCCTTCTTGCATCAATACACACCCAATCCCATCCTTTGATGCATCCATACAAACTAGGAAATATTTGTCCATATCTGGAACTCTTAGTATTGGCATCGTTGTCAATAGTTGTTTAAGTCTATCGAAAGACTTTTCACATTTCTTAGGGTCGGTTTTTCTTTTGTAATTCTGTTATGGGTCCTGCCACTTTGGAGAAACTTTCTACAAAGTGTCTTTAATACCCCGCAAGTTGCATAAAACTGCGTACCTCATGCACATTGGTGGGTGACGGCCATTCCCAAATTGCTTCTATCTTTGTAGGATCTACTGCAATCTCTTCACTAGATATAATGTGGCCTAGGTAGTGAATCTCCTTCTGAAAGAACGAACACTTGGATAACTTCTCGTATAAATGGTTCTCCCTTAAGCATTGCATCATTATCCTCAAGTGTTCCTCATGTTCTTCCTATGTTATGGAATATATCAAAATGCCATCCAAAAATACTTGCACAAACTTGTCTAGGTACCGACAAAATCCTCCATTCATTAAGTTCATAAATATGCTCGGTGCATTTGTCAATCCAAATGTACTACTACAAACTCAAAGTGTCCAAATCTTGTCTTGAAGGCAGTATTAGGAATATATTCATATTTAATTCTCAATTGGTGATATCCCGATCTTAGATCTATCTTCGAGAATATTGTTGCACCTTTCATTTGATAAAAAAGGTCATCAATCCTGGGTATAGGGTATTGATTTCTTATAGTTGACTTGTTTAGTTGATAGTAATCAATGCACAAATGCCATGATCCATCTTTCTTCTTGAAAACAATCACTGGTGCTCCCCATGGAGATACACTTGGTCTAATCAATCCCAAATCTAATAACTCTTGAAGTTGGATATGTAATTATTTCAATTATGGCACCGACATTTGGTAACGAGTTCTTTCTATAGGTTTTGTCCCTGGATTTAGTTCAATAATAAAATCTAATTCACCCTGCGGCAGTAGACCAGGTAGTGCTTCCGGAAATACATCTATGTACCCTGAAAAGAGAGCATGGTTTATTACTTCCACTTTATCCCCTTCCTTGTTCATATCTATTACTGCATAAAGTTGGCATCCCTTCCTCATACTTTTCTTCAGTTGCATGGCTGAAATCATCCTTAAGGAAACTTTCCTTTTTCTTCCTGCCAGTGCTCTATTGTAACCTTCATCATCGTAAAATGATAACTCCTTACCTCGACAATCCATTACTGTTGAATGTGCCTCACGCCAATCCATTCCTAGGATTAGATCATAAGTGCCTAACTCAGTAGCATAAAATGACACTTTAGTAGAGTATACCCCTAAGTCAACTCTGCAATCCTCTAATTTGAGACCCACTCTTTGGATACTTCCAGAGGCCATTTCGACAGTGTCGAAATCCTCTTGACTGATTGTCTTCATCTTAATACATTCTAAATTTTTAAATGAAATGAAACTCTTAGTGGCACCAGGGTATACTAGTAAAGAGAATACATTACCGTCTAGCTTACCAGTGGTCTCGAGGACTATAGATTGGTGCTCGACTTGGAGATTTATGACGGTCGTATGAATGCGGTGTGCTCGTCCTAGATCATCCACAGTGGTTTGTCGAGGTCCTTGATTTTGTCCTTGAATTCTTTCGTTCCCCTAGTTTCGTCAAGGGAATTCGCTCTGAAAGTGTGGCCCTCCGCATTTCCAACATCCTGACTTTGGACCTCTTGTGGTACTTTCGGTTGGTGCATTGTTTCGTCGTGGTCCAAACTGTGTTGGTTTCCCAAAAGGTTTTGCATGATCATTTCTTGGTGGAGGTGGTCGATAGGGTGCTCTGTCTTCTCTATTAGACCATCCACTGTAAGATCCCTTCCCAAAATTCTTTTGTCCATAGTGATGCTTGGGTGCATGAGAAAATTGATTTCCTTGGTCAACACTGGCAAAGTTCTTACTGGGTGGTCCTCTGCTCGAAATCTCTTCTTCTGCTATGAGATCCTTTTGAACCGCGTCATGCAAGGTAGAGGGCATTAATATTTGAACCTTATCTCTGATATTATGGTTTAGCCCAAAAACGAACTTGTTAACCTTTAACTTTTCTGTTGAAACGTGAGGTGCATACCTTAGTAGTTCCATGAAATGGATTTCATATTCCTGCACCACCCGATGCCCTTGTCTTAAGGCGTTGAAATCATTTAACCGTCGTTCGATGAACTCATCGAATAGATAATGTTGAAAAAATTTCTCGTCAAACAATTCCCAAGAAATCTCCTCAGGTTCCAAACCTAGCTGAGGTCGTAAAGTCTTCCACCAACGGAGAGATTCCCCCTTTAGTTGCAGAACTTCCATACGGACCTTCATGTTTGATGTATAATCCCTCAGTGTGAAGCACATGGCCATATTTTCCAACCATGCCTCAGCGTCAGTCCCCTCAGTGGAACCCCAAAATTATGGAAATATGATCTTTTCCAGTTCCCGGTGTATGTTGACCGCGGTGGAGTTGGTGGTACAACTACTACTTGTGAGCTGGCATTTTCGTGGTCTAATCTCGTAACTAGGGCTTGTGACATTCGTTGGAAGCTTCTCATCTCGGCAACCACTTCTCCGGAAGGAATGGTTTCATGTTCTTCTTGCCGTGGTGGGGTGGTTGTAGGAGTTGACATGGGTGGCAAACGTCCAATTCGTCCACGCCCGCCTCTCCCTCTCCCTCTTCGTCCGCGACGATCCATGTCCTATTTTCGATGGACAATTTATTAGCTTTCAATCATAAAATAATAATTTTTAATTGCGACAATTTAACTCAAGTAAACATAGTTGAATTTTTTGTGGAAGATATCATACTAGTTTTCTTATATATCTCTCTCTCTCTCTCTCTCTCTTATATATATATATATATATATATATATATATATATATAATTTTTATTTTATTTTTTAATTTAAGACTACACAACTCAAATCTACTTACTAGCTAAATCAATCCACTAGAAAGTAGCATACATAACTGTACCACCAAAGTATTATTCATAATTTGTTGTTTCTATTTGCATTAATTACTATGCCTTCTCCTAGTGTTTACTTCACCATTTTCTTGATCGGTTACGGGTAATTATATAGTCCTCTGCACCAATATTTTATCTATAAAAATTGATCCATTAACTTTGGCCACATAGCATACATTGTTACGTATGACTTTATTAATTTTATTTTTTTGTAAATCTTCCAATTTCGCACAATCTGGCGCATAAATTCCATGGTATTTTTCAATTCTGGGCACCTAAAAAACCCCCCTGGAAACTGCTCAAAGTTCCTGTTTCGACGTAATTTTGAATTCCCCTCCGACCTGTTTCAGTGGACTTATCGTTTTCTCTATGATTGTTTCGGTGGACTTGGCCTTTTGTCTCCGATTGGAGCACTTTCCACTTTGACGTCGACCTATTTCAGTGCACTTATCAATTCTCCGCTAATCGATGCACTTCCCATTTATCGTCGATCCGTTTCGACGCACTTTCACTTTGTCACCGATCGGTGCGATTTCCATTTCTCGTCGATCTGCTTCAGCGACCTTTCTGGTTCCTTGTCGACCCGTTTCAACGACTTATCCAATTTCTCTCTGATCTCTTCATCAACAAAGTTTTTAATTTGTCGCCGACCCATTTCGGAGCAACTTTCAATTCTACGCTGATCGTTGCACTTTCTGTTTCTCGCTGACCCGTTTCGGCGACTTATGACTTTTGCGCCATCCATTTCAGCACAACTTTCTCTTTGTGGCCAATTGGCGCAACGAGAAAATATGTGACTTGGGTCTTCTCCAATCTGGAGATATAATAAACAAATAATCAGATTGATGCAACGTGTAGTATTGTTAAGTGTACAGGGTCTACTTCAATCCCAAACCAAATGAGATACACAGATTATGCCGAGATCGTAACAGTGATATGACTAATGGAGATCGGTCTCCCTTCGATCTGGGTCAAATGAGATAGAAAAAAATATCTAGAGAAAATGTATACAGAGGTCTTACTAATGAAGATCGGTCTCCCTTCGATCTGGGGTCAATGAGATACACGAAAAATATGCAGAGACAATGTAAACAAAGATCTCATTAATGGAGATCGATCTCCTTTCGATTTGAGGTCAATGAGATACACGAAAAATATGTAGAGACAATGTAAACATAGATATTACTACTGGAGGTCAGTCTCCCTTAGACTGGTTTCAAATGAAATACATGAAATTGTACAGAGATTCTCAAATAGAGATTGGATTGATTGAGATCGGTCTCCCTTCAATCTTATGTCAAATGAGATGCAAAGAAATCACGACAGAGAAAATATAGATGGAGATCGAGGATCCATTCGATCTGCGACAAACGAGATGCAATAAATAACTACAAAGAAAATATAAATGGATATCGAGGCTCCATTCGATCTGTGAACAATGAGATGCAAGAAATCACGACAGAGAAAATATAGATGGAGATCGAGGCTCCATTCGATCTGTGAACAAACGAGATGCAAGAAATCACGAAAGGGAAAATATAGATGGAGATCGAGGCTCCATTCGATCTATGATCAAATGAGATGCAAGAAATCACGACAGAGAAAATATAGATGGAGATCGAGTCTCCATTCGATTTGTGAACCAATTAAGACACGCGAAATATACAAAGTGACACATACAGAGATATGGAAATGGGGATTTTGTTTATTATACTGATTGGAATATCAGATGGAAAGCATAACTTCATAGGGATCGGCTCTTTTATTCCAACAAACAGATCGATCACGTGCAGAGATAGTAACAAAACAATATAGAACGACATTCTTCTTATCATTGAGATCTAGGAATCCACAACCCATTCACTATCAATGACTAAAATTTATTCATCCACATTTACATTTCTATATGATCAATTTCCTTCATATATTAATTTACACAATACATATACCATTACTTAATCAAATACCGAACTTGTTTCCGAAGGTTGCGGATGAATCCACTTGTCGAGAAGTTGTAGTAGATTTCATTGTCGCCACAATCCAATGTCCAAATGTCAATATCCAACAAACCACTCGGTTGACCTCTCTACCAACTCCGTGAATACTCTTCTTCTTCCCGAACCCCCGAGCAATGGGGCCGTAGGGCTCACACACAAAAACCAAGGATCCATAAGTGAGTTTCCCCTCACCAAGAAGCTTTTCCAAACTCACAATAGAAGCAAATCAATGTCTTGTTAACATCACGTTAACCATCCATCCATGGGGTGTCCTTCCCTTTCTTCTTTCCTTCCTTAAATAGAAGATTCTTTGCGACACATGTCACTTCATGCAAAAATGTCTAATTTTCTAATTATTTAAATATAATTAGCTCACCCATCCATGTGTCTAATTCCTAAGAGAGTGCACCTACATTCCTAGATTTACTCAAGTTTGTCCCCCTTGGTGCTCCAATCTAAGTTTTTATTTTTGTGGGTGCAAGTGGAGTTGGCTATATGCTAATGTTTAGTATACCATTTTCTCCTAAAACAATTATTCTCCATTATTTTAATTGCTAATATTCATTTCATGTGAAAATAGCCTAGATGTAAACTTACATGTTTAATGCATAATATTCATCAATTATTTTCGTCTTGGGTCTAGGTACCACATCGTTGGGTCCATTCGACCATCATTTCCTTTTATTGTCAAGGTAGCACATCGTCGGGTCCTTTCATCAATGCTTTCTCGTTCATCTTATTTGCGGGAACATCAAGTAGTGATTTAGGATTCGTTACCTTCAATCATCTGTATACACTCGATTGGAGACTAATGGAGCTAAGGAGTAAGTCCATTCTTACTGCGCCCCTCAACCTCATACATGACCAATTCCGTCATGGTCCACTTCGCACGACTTCACGCTTCCCCGAGTAAGCGGATAAAGGATTTTTAACTTGTGCATAGAATCCGTAGGAATTTGACACCTTCGTCGTTCTTCCGTGTGTGGTTTATTCGTACTCTATGACCCATTTATTTATTTTGTGAGTTAGTTGGTTATGATATTTACCTTCTGCTGCACATATTCTCAAAGTACCCATTAGTAGTACTGCTCATCATAACTTATCAATATACCTCATGTAAATCAGTTCATAATCATAATCATGTTTCGTAACTATGCTAATCATTAAGCAATACATGCAATTCATTCATTCACATTATATATTTCACAAAATAGGTAGTCATTAAGCAGAGCATGCATCCATTCATCAATTTAAGTAAAGTATCCATTTCTACAAGTGTCATTCATTTCATTTCTTTCGTTTATCAATTTGTCATCATGCACATCATCACGTGTTTCCCAATTATTCAAACATAATTACACAAAGGACCATTTTATTAAAGTTTTATTCATCCGGGTCACTTGACAAGTGCCCTCAAAGTCTACAATAAGTCTAGGGGCATTACACAAACTTAGAAATTGGTGTTAACCTTTGACAAGACTAAGTTGGCAAGCTGACTGTATTAATTAAGGTTGTCTAATTGACTGTTTTGATTAGTTTGATTAGTTATTAGTACATGTTCGTAATCTAACTTTATGATACTCTTACCTAGTTGACAAGTTAACCTAGAGAGTATAGAGTTGACACAATATGATTTGACAAGTGTTGGTATGACTTTTACAAGTATGAATTAATGAAGTCTGAATTGAACCATTCTTTGAAAATATTGACAGTATTTCCTGATCATTAATGACTGTCTTGAGTAAGTTTGAACAAATCCTCTTTAATCAAGTTGACTGTAAGCAAGAATTTGTATTGACTAAGCATGATTATTCTTGTATTGATAGTATTAAGTTGACAAGTTCCATTTGACAGTCCTATTGACAATACTCTTTGACTTAGTAAAATGAAAAGTTGTAAGTGTTTTGGATTGTGCTGATAGTGCCACTTGACTTAGATGAAAGAATGCTTTGATTGTATGATAAGATGACCTTGAAAATATTGTAAGGGTTGTCATTGACTTTTGTCTTTAAGTGTGTTGTATTGACCTAAGATTGACTTGACTATGATCCTTGACTGTTGACTTTGAGCCTCTTATCTGAGTAAGATTGGCTAGTTGATGATTTGACTTTGTGTTGGCATGACTTGATTGTCTTGACCAAGTAAAGGTTGTTTGATTGATTTGAAAATATTGACATGTGACTGAAATGGTTAACCAATTGTGACAAGGATTCTTGATTGACGTTGAAATTGATGGACTAAGCTTGACATGGTTGATGAAGAGTTTGATTAGCCAAGTGTGCCTTAAGGTTTGTTGGTTGACCATCTTCTCTTTGAATTGGTTGGTTAAGGTTGTCTGTCAAGCTTTGCTTGCTGTGGTTTTTCCCCTAGGACTTGGGTTTCCATGTAAAAGTATTGTGTATTTTTTTTTCTATGTTTCCTATGTGATGATGATATGATGATATGTGATGATGAGCTATAATTGTTGATATAAATGATAATGTGATAATGCATCAAAGAATAACGTACTCTACGTAATATTGAATAAGTTGTTTATGATTGTTAAAGTTGAAAAAGTAATAAAAGATATACACACTGTTCACCCCCCCCTCTCAGTGTGCTCGGTGTGTACAACACTTACCTCTACCCTGTATAATTTGAGCAAGGGACAAGAATAAAGTTACAATAAAATAATTGCACTTATATGGATGTATGCAATTGACAAAGTTAATATGAGGGAACTATCATATTTACCATGGATACATCACCAAGGAAAAGTGTTGGATGCTCAGTCGATGGAGAAGTGTCATTGAGTGAATCCATAAAGGTGGTCCTATGCATGGAACAACAAAAAACAAATCAGTGTTTCTCAATTGACTCTTTTTTATGTACATGTGTTAAAGATGATTATTTAACAATGTATAATGAAAAAAATGTAAGCACATAAATATACTTACTCTGTCAACAATGACCTACATCCCTTATACATACGATAGTATGCATCTCGACCACTCATAACATACATAAGTAGAATCTTATGGTCAAGCACCCAAATAATCAACTCGTCCACCCACGGTAAATCAGGATTTGTAGATCCAGGGCATGCTCTAGACGTCCTCGTGCATGGAAACTGTAGCATTTCCCAATGTAATGCATATGGCACCTGCCATCAAATACCGTGTCTCAACTTTGAGCTACGATGGCTCAACTACATCATCTGGTCGAATAACAATCTGACTAGGAATGGGAATTGGTCGAGGAGGTGGTGGTGCAGTAGTAGAGTCTCTTTGAGCCTCAGGATGCTCAGAACTACGTACCTTCCCAATGCCATAAAAAGACGATGGCGTACTCGTGTAATCAGGATGCATGTGTAGCACAAACTATGCATACACATGTTTGATGGAGTACAGTGAGACCTAGTCATGGTGGGGGGAATATGCCCCATGCTCCAATAAACCTATCATAAATGTGAGTCATAGAGGCCTCAAGCCTAAACCCCTACAATCAGAGTGGTTCTCCAAGAGCACGACTAGGAGATATGTCAAACAAAGCACCCTTGACATCCTTTCCTCTTGTTGTGGCTTTCACAACCTCCCATTTGTTAGGACCCAACACCTGGTCCCTCCTCCTATGGAAAGCAGTTTTCCTAATGTTAGTAAGAGGCCCCGCCCTCTAATGGAACTCCAACAATCCATCGATTGCATTGCTCATCATGGTTATCAATCGTTTGGATGGAAAATCAGGGTGCATGGCCCCCAACTGGTTGTGCAACCAATCATGCTACAATGTGATCTCCTCAATCACGATCCTCATGATCTCATCCTCCCAAGGAGGTGGAGAAGCAGGATTAGCACCTAATAGATAGATAAAAAATTATATCATTCAAAGTACAAAATACCGATACAAAATAAAGATACTGGTAGTTGAAAAAGATATAAATATAAATTTAATGTACCTTCGTGATGAAGAACCTCCTCTTCGTGCTCTAAGGAGGTCACTGTGTTGCGACCATCGTATGAGACATTGGCCATGATGGTCCCAGGTGCACGATCACCAAATGGCCTAACTGGCGGGGTGCCTATGAAAGTAGAAACAAACAACAATTAATAATTACATGTACATGTATATAATAATTTACTTCTATATGTAACTCAATAAAAAAAAACTATATGTAAATAGTTCACATACAACTACGCTCGTGACGTGGGTGAGGTGCCACAGCTTGAGATCCTTTTGATGAGCGCAATTTGGGGAGGGAAGAACCCTGCTATGGAGAATGATCTGCATGAAACAATGAAGATAAATAATATATATATTATACTTTGAATCAGGGTAATTTTCAGGGGCAAAATTTTGCCAATTGGCTATTTTTAGACTTTTTTCAAAAAATAAATTCGTTATTTGGTCATTTTTACTCTCTAATATCACCTATACTTACATAAAATATGTTTTTTTTATTGTAATATTTGCTAAAAGTTACAATTTTCAGTAGTAAATTGTATGTTTCATATTTAATTTTCGCCTACCTATCTATATATATGATTTTTTCAATCCAAAATAATTGCCTAGAATACTATACTTTGAATACAATAAAGTTTCGAAGAAAAATCTAGCTATAAATGGATTTCCCCACCAATATATGTTCTTAATTATATACTTAACATGGAAACACCTAGATCCCTAACCTTATGACTAGATATACATACTTTTCGTGATGAAAATTGTGTAACCTCATTGAACTATATATTTGAAATTTGGTTGAGCTATCTCTAGGACCTATTTGTTGCATCCACTAACAACTAATATTAGCATGCCCATCATGGTTGTACATTCAATATAGAAATGGTTGTACATCTCTAATCTAATGTACATCACCAATTTTTTTTGAAAGATATATTTATAAACATATATGATTAAGATATTTTTGGAGTTACACATTGTTCATAAATTATGGTTTTTTCTACTTCTGAAACTAATCTGAAACACATGATTTAAGAGAAACAACCATATATGAAGTTACAATGGCCCAAATTATGTTCCACTTATGGATTTGGAAAGAAGAAAAATTGCATTGTCTTAAATATAAAAATCACACCTATAGATATAAAATTGGATGGATCATGTACCATACAAGTTCACTCTAAACAACAATCCCTTTACTCTCAAAATCAATAATTTATTTCAAATGAACTAATGTTTGGATTACATATGCAATAAGAGTAACTAATTTTACAATTTTTTTGGTTAAAATTACCAAAAAAATAAAAATAATATCAATCAATGCATATGATTTTTGGTTTCTAGGGGTTTTGAACAAATTTCACAAAAAATTCATTAAAATTACTAAACAAAAACAACGCTTTCAATCAATACATAGAAGAACTGATTTTAGGGGGTTTTGAGTTTCCTACCTCTCGGTGTGGAGGCCATGGTAGCAAGAGGTGGTGGCTGGTGGCAAGTTGCAGTCCTCGGTCAAGTTGACACAGTCAGTGGTGGTAGCAATTCCCGGTTCTCTTCACCTCTAGTTCAAGCTCCTATCCAACATATGCGGCGAAATAAGCTTATGTTTGTTGTTTTTTTTCTTTTATAACTATTGCAGGAGCTCGGTCAAGAGCTTGAACGAGCTTTATAGAGCTTGATTGTGCTATGATGCTTGATTGAGCTCTTAAATTCCACGGGTGTGAACTTTGCCATGACCTTTCATTTTAAAATTTTCATTGGCCACGATCGCTCAATCAAGCAAGTACCCTCGATCGAGCTCTACATCTCAATCAAGGTTTTATATAACCCTCGATCGAGCCCCATAGCTTGATTGAGGGTTTAACAAACCCTCAAATGAGCTTATTAAAAAAGCTCGATTGAGCGCTTTATTAAGCCCTCAATCCAACTTTTTAAAGCTTGATTGAGGTCTTTTCTACCATGCTTGCGCCCTCCACTTGCCAACAAGTGTTACCCATCTTCATGGGAACACCCTACATCATGGCGGGTCTACTAATGAGGATGGTTGCTTCACATGTTGCAATGGCAAACATCAAGAAGCAAATTACTGTAATTTCCAAGAACAATAAATTGTATAACCATGGCTTTAATTGTTAGCAAGGTTCTTGTTCCTAGGATTTCAATAGGTAAATCGACTCCCTCTTGCTTCCATTCTTCAATGCACATTGAGGTGGATAGGGAGCAATTTGAAGATATGAATGTTGGGTTTGATTGCATCTCTTTTTATACACTGCATAATGTGAATTTGTAGGTATTTTGTTGGAGCCAATCTAGTAATGAAATATCATGTCCTCTCTCATGGTGCGATGGCTCGCAATTTTACATCATAATATTTGAGATTATTCATGGAGATGCCCAATGGATAAAAGCAAATGACTTACATGACGTATACAATATGCTCGACTTTTAAGCCATTTCTCGTGATCTTACTCACGATATGCTTTTGTCACTCGCAAGTGACATGACCCGCCCTCATGAGCATTAATAAGAACTATTCTCGGTGCATGAATAGGATGCCTTTCGTTGAATCCAATGGTGAATTGTTTTTTTCATTATTATTATTTGAACAACATTATATATATCCAATTTTAAAAGCATATGAAGCCTTCTAAGAATCGAAGCTTGATATATATCCAATTTTAAAAGCATATTAAGCCTTCTAAGAATCGAAGCTTGATTTCCAATGCTCTCTATTAGAATTATGTACATGACTAAATAATTATGTGTAAAAAATTAATTTGAATATGCTTAAAGTAAAAAACCCATTTGCTTTATAGAGGGAAGAGCTATTCTGTGTTCCTTGTCTTTCCATTACCAAAAATCTTAATTTGTATCACAAATTTGTGATTCTTGTTTGAGAAGCAAAGGTGTAGCTTGTAGTTTAAAGTTTTGAGATAACTTTGTATTTTTTAATTAAACGTTTAAGAAGGAATGGTGTCCCATTTATGAATGTTTCTGTAGATTTTTATATTTATTCCAGTTATAAACATCATGGATTTCCATTAACCCATTGTTCTTAAGAATATGTTTTAAATATTTAATAGATATTATTATAAATATTGGGAAAAATAAAAATAATAATAAAATTTTAATAGTATTATAAAATAAAATTTCAAAAAATAAAACATTTTTTAATTATGTATAAAGAAAAAATCATATTAAATATAATCTCAAAAATTGAAATTTAAAAAAAAAATATAATGAAAAACAATACTAATATCATGGTATTTATTAGATATTCATTTTTATATTTATTAGACATCCATCTTTATTAAAATACAAGATTCTACATATCCACAAATGAATTTTCATTATTTTTTTAATGTATGAGATATTTGTCCCTATACATTTTACTCTTTGTAAAAAACATAACATTAAAATCAAACATAACAATAAAATGAAAGTAAGGTTCATAATGAAACATTTTTTTGTTTATGAATCTTAAGTTATTGAAAATTTTTAAGACGTAATACATTAACAAGAAGGTTAAATATTAAAAAACAAAATTGATTTTTTTTATTATTTAAATTCGTTTAGATAATATTTATAGAAATTATAATTTTAGATGAATAAAATTATTAGTTTTAATATAAAAATAGATTTAACTAATTTAAATATTTCTATTACATCAATTGAATCATGAAATATTAATATTTAATATTTTCTAAAGACAACAGGATTCTTTTAAGGTAATTACTTATTTTTAAGTGTTTTTTTTTTAATTAAAAAAAAAATAATGATATAGTTATGTTAATACATAATAAGCTAATCCCCCCACCGCAGGTGCCTACGGAGGAGGCAACCCACAGTACACGTGGCTCACTGCTGCCAGCCAGCCCTTTTCGCCACGTGCCTACTACCAGCATCATCTCTCCTGATGTGCATGCGAATGGCCACCTACCTACCGCTCCATCTCCCGAGACCAACACTATTAATAATTCCCCCTGCCACAAGCCCAACATCACGGTATAATTACCTTCTACTTTCCGTCCATCCTCTGGTTTTCTTGAGCATGTGCAAAGTCCCCTCACTTGCCCCCGCCCTTCCTCCAGCTACTGTCATCATGGTCACCATTTACTCCTGCTACGAGTTCAGCCACCCTGCATTCATTTCCCTGGATGGAAGCCTCCGTCACCTCAACCAGACTCCTACCCTCTCCATGATTTTTGTCGGCAAGGAAGAGGCATTAAATAAAATTGCCCAGACGCGGCTTAAGCTTTCCTGGCTCTTTGTCCCTGATTATGGTCCCTACAGTTTCAGCCTCTTTGTGATTTTGCTTCCGACTCTTGACGCTCCTCCATCTACCCTCTTGGCCCTAGCTGCTCCTCGGCTTCCCCTGGTTAGTCACCCCGTGCCCCCTTTCACCACGCGTACCCGCACTCGTAGCTTTGTCCTCCATCAGGGAAGTTCCTTCTCCACTCCTCTGCTTAGAGTTATGCGAGGAGTGGTTGGCAAGGCCATACGCTTCAAGCAGGATATTCCAATGGATGCCCAAGCGGAAATCCTAGACGCAGAGGAGGATGCTTGGGTTTCTTGCCGATGCTCCACTGACGAAGACATTCGCAGTGAGTTTGAGACTCTCGTCCCGGATCTTGGAAACACCTGGGGAAGGGATACTCTCTATCAGAAGATGTTGGACCTTCTCTGGACCCAGAAGCTCGTGTTGGGGAAGGCGCTCACTAATAGAAATGAAGCACAAACAGAAATTTTAATGCAGCTGGATGATATGATGGATATCATGAAGCAGGTGTTGTTCAATCAACAACAATTCGCCCGCAGGTTTGGAATTACGCTGGCCAAAGATCCAACCACTCAACTGATTCATCCCGGTCAGCAGGATAACACTAGTATTTAGATGCTTTCGCACTATAGCTCTATTTATGTCAATTTTGGTTACTTTGTTTGCTTCTGTCCTACTATGCTTTTATCTGCAAAAAAATCCAGTTTACATAGTCTGATGATTATCGCTTTAGACACGAGATATTTTTTGAGGGTATGTTTTCTCCGTGACGAGAGGGCCCAGTTTCCTGATAACTCTAGATACTTGCTATGTCTGCACTTTTTGAGGTTTGTTTTCTCGATTTTGAGAGGGCCTAGTCTCACTCTGTACATTTCTCTGATGGTAATATAAGGATCTACTACTAACTTACAAAAAAAAAATACATAATAAGCTAATCATGTTGTAGAGGATTTCTCTTTTTGAATATAAATATGATAAAAATTGAATAGACATTTTAAGCATGGACAAAGTTTTACTATAATCCAAGTTTTGTGTATGGTGTAACTTTACCCCTATTAATTATGTACAATTTCAAAATTGTCTCATATTATCAACAAGAGCCACGAAGGGGCAATGTCATGTGTCATTGCAAATTTGAAATTTGCAAGAGACAAAACTTTGTGGCTAGATGCAAATTAGTTTTTTGAAATTCGCAAGAGACAAAAATTTGTGGCTAAAATGGATGAAGTTGTACTTAATTGAGAATAGAATTACGAAAGATTGAGTGTGGAGATTGTCTATGTTTACCATTAGATTAAGATTATTTTGAACTTTTGTATATTATCACCCCATTTCATATCATGTTTTTTCAACCTACCATATGGTGGTGTAGTTAGAGACATTAAAATAATTATAATTATTAATAGTGACTGAAATTTTGGTCCACATGGCATAGTAATCTCATCCCCAATTCATTTTTCATACAATATGAGTGAGAAAATGAGGTTTCATGTTATCATATTGAAATTAGCCACAATCTATGGAATATGGAAAAATAACTCCAGATCAATCAAAATTATAATTTTTTATATCACAAAACTTGCACCATTAAAAAATGAAATAAAGGCCAAGTATAATACAAAAATAATCAGAGGAAAAAAAAAACTACAAACATAATAAATTCATATCACTTCATTATGATCGAAACTCAATATAGGAATCTTATGTAGAAGATGTTTTTAACATAAGATTGTAAATATAACAATATGAATATACGAAAAACTAGACAATACAAATATTTATGAAACCGGTATGTGTTATATTATTAAAGGGCCAACCATTTTCCGAGAGATTCATTTGACTGACATTGTATGGAAATATTTGTAATTATTTCCATAAACAAAAAAAACAAAAATTGAATTCCTCATAGGGCCATGTATCACCGTTTGCATTTATATTCACAGGGTTATTTATCATCATTTGCATTTATATTCTTTTTTATGGGTACGATGAAAGATGAAAAATGAGACATTATTAGTACTTTAACTCTAAAAAAAGTATATATATATAGAAGATTAAAAACCAATTGTGAGTATGTTGAAAACCTGGACATGGTATAGTAAAAAAAAAAGTTTAAGAATATTTCATATGTCAAAGGACAGTAATGCTTATGTCCTAAACAACTGTCTGAATACGTAACAAAAGAAACGTTACTAGGGGTAATGGGAAAAATAAGTATAGCTCTAAACGGAGCAAGAAAATCTCCAAAAAACAAACCACATAATAGTTGGGTGACACTTTCACCATAGGATGGCCACATTGCCCAATATATCATTACATAATCAATCCATAAAACAATTTATACAAAGATATTATCGGTTTCACAACTTAAGGGGAGCAAATTCCAATCTATTTGGCATAATCCAAATGACATTTTGAATCAACAACCCTAGATTTAGGGCCATAACTGAATGACCAAGAGTTGTAGCACGTACCTATGTATAGAAGACCATTGTAATCGTTTATGTTGTAACTAGCATGCGGGGCTACGTCTAAGATAAAAACAAAGAAATGATTAGCATAGGCATCGTAAAATAATTCCATAAATTCAGTCTCTATAAATTTAGACCAATAATGGATAACGGTTTATAATTTTGGCAGAGCTAAGTACCTTGTTGGTCTCCTAGCAGAGCCAAGTCCTAGTTGGTCTTTCTCTGAGTGTGAGCACCATCCATGAAAAAGGGAAATTAATCCCCAACCTGAGTATTGAACCCTGTCAACATTATAATTGTCGTATCAACAAACTAGAACAGATGTATGGTAAAGGCTTAACGATTGAATTCAGTTGCAAAGAACAATGTATATATAACCTGTGTAAGGATTTTCCATTCAAATGAGCTCAAGGATTCAAATAACCATCCAGGCGAATTCAAGGAGCAACATGATGGGTTAAGTGAGCTCAATGAGCTGAGCTCCTCATAACTATTTTCTTCCCAAAACCTCATAACCATAACGCAGCCCTCATAATCCATGCCAATTTTTGATCAAATTTTTGGAGTTGAGCATCTCTCCATTATCACATTGGTTCATATATTCTAATTATTTCTCTTATCTAGATTTAGGAATGCATGAATTCTTGTAGTAACTGACAATGTAATTAGAATCAATAGATATTTAAGATTTAAGGTACAAGTCTCTCATCAATGTTAATGTGTCTCTGCAAATGCAATATGTTGGGAAACCTTTTTTTATTTATCATTAAACACCATGATAACATATATAATTTCCTCACCCAACCAGCCCATGCATATCTCCATGACTCACAACTTCTAGACCGAGTAAAAATAATGGCATATAGGTCTTCTCAACTAACCACGACCATCCATTTGATTTATACTCAATTTAGGAAATATTATTAAAAACCCATGATGCAGAAAGCATTTGTTATACCGAGCCAATTCGTATATAGTGTCGGTCATATTTTCTGAAAACATTTATTGTTTTCTTTTGGTGATTATGGATGTATTTGTATACCATTAAAATATTTGTTTTCTTAGTATATAGAAAAGCATCAAAATCAAATTAATTCTGACAATCTTAGTGATTCAACTCAATCCTTTCTTTCTCAGTCTACCTGTTTGTTTTTGCATGGCCACATAAACAACTAGGCATTATGTTGGAAAAAGCATCCATAGAGGATGTTATGAGAGTCTTTCTAGCCTCTAGGAAACATGATCTTCAGCACATGTGGAACACATGCTCCCACTTAGTGGCAAAATATGGATTGCCAACATATGTTTTAGAAAAGTATCTTCTAGTAGACGTGATCAACAAAATTGATGAAATAAGAATGCAATCCAACTATGGAAGACAACTTATGCATGGTAACGACGTGAGCATGACCAAATCAATCAAAGATTATAGAATCAAATGAATGCACCGAGATTTAGACTTGTCGGATGTAGAATTAGTAACGCTAATGGTGATGGGAGAAGGCTTGAACTTGGACAAAGCTTTGGCATTGCATTATGTAGTGGCCAATTGCAACAGATAAGTGGTACTAAAAATGCTTCTTGAATTAGGAGCCGCAGATGTGAACCACCCAGGACCACGAGGAAGGATGCATCTTCACATTGCTGCAAAAATGGTGAATCCAGACATGGTTGCAGTTTTGCTAGACCACCATGAAGATCCCAACGTTCACACTTAGAGTGGCACCACACCCTTTGATATACTGCAAGCCCTTGCTTATGATTTCTTGTCAAAGGGATCCCTCCCAGCTTGCATGCGACACTTGCAACACAACAAGCTCTGTTTATGCCTTGAGCTCCTTCAATCTGCTGCCATGGTTTTTTCCAAAGACGAGGAAGTCATTAGGGTTTCAGTCACGGTCGCACAGAGCTCAAGGAGTTGACCAACTTCGTATGAAGGTTAGACACTCGATGGCATACAAGTACAATATGACAAGAGTCAATGAAGAAGCAGATCACAGTGATAATTAATATGGGATATTAATGAGGTACAAATTCTTAACTTTACATGGCAAACGACCCTCCCAAGCCCTAAACCTATAGCTTGTGAAGTTATTATAAAATCATTCTTCACCGGGCTCATTTTTCAAAATCATTTTTTGAACAGGGCTCATTTTAGTATGTTCATTACACATGACGATACACGAACTTGTGCAAAAGGACTTTAATGTAATATGTATAGGGTTTACGTCAGCACACCGCCCCCTCTTGGGCACCAGAATTCAAGGAATACGTCAGTCTTTATCTCCCAATCAAGATTCAGATAATAAGTTTAAATTTTTTTGAATTAATAAATTAAATTTCCAAACATTACAAAATTTTACATTTTGTAAATATTAAACTACAATACAGTTTAATTAATATGGACTGAGCGATTCATATATATCCTGCTACACAGGACATAAAAAACTAATTAAAGTTTTGAATCTAAATGAACACTAACACTTTTTTGTATTGTTGTTTTATGATAACAAGAGGGAATCTTATTAAAGATTGAACAATTGGGCTGGTGCAAGCTAATGTTGGCCACTCATGACACGTTAGTCGCAATGGACTCGTGGAAAAACAAAAATCTGAATGTCAAAAAGCAATATTAGAGCTACCTACACAACTTTTTGGAATATGGCGAAAGAAGATGAAACGTAGACAATCGGATTACCTTCTGGAATATATAAATATTATTTATGGAAATTAAGTATAACTCCCAAAAAATGGGGTTCTCCTAAGGTTAGTATGTTATTTTTTTAAGTAAACATAATGAATATGTTTGCGTTAGTTCACTGGTTCAGTATGCAAATGGTGGAATTTTGTGAAAAAAATTATATATAGTCGTAGATAACAGGTCGTTCTAGTGCAGTGCTATTTTTCCATATTCATTTATATTAATTTTATTTATTTTTTTAATTAAGGAAGTCGGCCAAGCCCTAGAATGACTAGGTTAAGCGTTAGTGCACAACATCATAGTCTTAACATAATCAATGAACTTTTTTTTTTTTTTAGGATGTAGGTATTTATGTGTACTTGTGTGAGTTCTTTTCCGTTTTCAAAATAGGTGAGCCAGTCAAAATTTATAAATGAAAGAAATAACCTACTTTTTGTGTAAGATTGACGTTACTGCAATTGAAATTAATTAAAAAATAGGAACAAATAATAGATTTAATAAAAAATTACATATTCGGAATCTGCACACATAGTTTACAAGTGTGTGCAATTTCATTAGCAGTGGACTAGTGTAGCATACGCAGAATCATGCTCGAAACAGAAGAAGTTATAGAATAAGATGTATTTTGTTATAAGATGTATTTTTTAATAGTATTAT